>OY776279.1:71955501-72628001 GCA_963675445.1 Linnaemya vulpina | reverse complement strand
GTCTGTTAGTTTTTATTAACCAGTCCAATTCACTTGAGACCCAGCATATTTGGGGAAAATCGAAGCCAAAGACTCTTTAATAATAGGCCGATCAATATCCAAATTACTGAGAAGCAATTAAGCCGGGAAAGTAAAATAATAAAAATATTTCTGTACCAACTTTTCTCCTCTTTTTGTCAACAACTTTCTTTTCTCCTGCCTAGCAAACAAATGCAAGCAAATCAAAAATTATATATAAGAACAACATCATGGACCTGGTAGTTCATTTCCATTGCTCCTACGCTCTGATTGAGATGAAAAGAACTCACCCTCTACAGCAAATCTTAAAAAAATATATTAAACAAATAAAATTTTAAAATAATTAAAAATAAACACGCTTGACAAAAATGAAACAAAAGATTCAGAAAAATAGAACATGAAGAAAAGTTATTAAAAGGCAACATAGAGACTAAAAAAAAGTCTGTTAATTTGATACACTTCTCGTATGCTTTTTCATAATAAAATGGTACAAAGATAAACTGTTATCACATTCAACTAAGAGCCACCTGACAAGTGGTAATAAATAAAAATACACAAGAGTACTGATGATGAAAGTGCAGCGGCTTTCGAAAACATGTATTCTGCCGTTGAATATAAAAAACTGGTGTTCAATTCTCCTTAGGCTTTGGAATATTTATCAAGGCTTTTCAATCAATCAGCCTATAAAATTTAATACAATACCCTCTCTTTACAAATCAAACAAAAAAAGATATATATTTCTCTATATAGAAATACATTTAGAAAAGAAATGGTATTCTACATTCGAAAAATATAGAACAGGCTCTTAGTTCTTATCTGTGATATGAAATAAGTAGTTTATTTATACCGGTTCTGTATCACTTTTTCCATACAAAAAGCTGCTCATGCTGCCAGTGTCGCCATATTGAGTACTTTTAACCAAAATTGGTTACTCTTTCTTCATATATTGTTTACAAATTTTTAATTTTTATTTTGCTGGCAGCATGAGCAGCTTTTTGTATGGAAACAGTGATACAGAACCGGTATGAACATACTACTGAAGTATATATTTAGTTCTAATTGGGAATAGTTTTCCCTTCTCTTTTCTGCCAAGTTTAATTTAGAAAAAAAAAACAGGCGACATATTGCGGTCTCCGATATTGATGGAAACTGTTAGTTGGATTGTAACGAAATTCAGAATCCATATCGCCACAGTTTCGACAATGTCACTGGCACATCTTCATATTTTTCACCCCTCCTTTTATATACTAAATTTGAAGTGGAAGGGGGACGAAGAATCCCTTGCAAGTACAAACCAGACTCGTCTAAAGAGAACTACAAAAAATCGTGTAACTAAAATTTTTGGTTTCGTGTAACAAAATTCAATTTTGTATTTTATTTTTAATATTAAAATTTCATTTTAATATTAAAATTTCATTTTAATATTAAAGTTTTATTTTAATATTTTTGATTTTATGAAACTAAATAATTCTTATTTTTCCCAAATATAAAATTGAAAATTCGGCCAATGGCCATTTATATTTTTATTGATGGACAGCCACGAAAACAATTTCATACAAACACACTAGAGGAGGTGGGCAGGAGGATTACAACTGAGGCCATGAATAAAATCGTTTATGCATTAGAAAAAAGGACAACGTCATCATCATCAAAATAATATATTTGCAACTTAAATTTGCTAGTTCGCTCCCAAATACTCGTACACACACACACACACACACGAAAGTGTTTGTCCAAACTACATGTACGAGTATTTTAGTCTCTCCATTTTATTGGAGATAATAATTTAAACATCCTTCGAATACGTGCAACTTGTTCAAGCAAAAATTTGTACAGCACAAGCTCTACATGAGAATACACGAGTAAATGTTAGAATTATTTGTTTGTATGTGTAAACGTATTTTTATTTCTCGTGTTTAAGAAACATATTTGTTGCCCGTTGGCAACATCCGTTGCCACTATTGATGTAAACAACCTTCATAAACTAACACACACACAAACAGCAGCTGCTGCTATAGAAGCAAATAATTTTATATAGAACGTATTAATGAATCAGGGACCAGACAAGAGGAGGGCGGAGGGGGAAGGAGCTTCGTTACAAGATAAATGTGAGGTTTGGTTTTTCTGTTCATGATGTATTCAGATGAGATGGTCAATTGATGCTTAAACGAGTGCAACAGAGTTGGTTACATTCAAGCTTGTGGCTGATAATAAACACGTTGCTTCTGAATACTGTGTGTGTGGGTGGGTGTGTGAGAATTGCACTCTAGTATTGAGAAGGTGGCAGCTTCTTATTTGAATTTAAAAAGAAAAAAATATCTATAAAAAAAGTTGAGTAACTTTATGCCCAATTGGCTTTTGGATCGCACTCGATAAGTCTTATACCGCCTGCTATTTTCAATGAATTAATTTGTATTCAGATAATTTCCTTCTCTTCTTTTTTTCTCTTGTTAAATAAATAGAAATTCTATTTGAGAGAAGATGGCCATTTAAGCACCATCACTGAACAAATCTTTATCCCTCGTACACAAGACCACAAAACGTGTACATATTAATTTTATGTGTGTATGTGTGTCTGCATGTGTTTGTGTAGTTGTTTCGTTTACTACGGAGTTTGCTTTAAACCTAATATTTTGTGGTTTGAAGCGCATTTAAGCCATTGTTTATCCTCTTAAAGCTGATCAATATTATTTGTGTGGCGTTGTTTCTTACAAAATGAATCCGGTTTATTTTGCTACATTAAATATTTCAACAGAAACAATCAATACCACAAGAGATTAAATACTGCAAAAAAAAGTCGTACGCGTTCATACACCGTGAAAAATTTTTACATAAAAGCATCTAAAATATTTAATTTAATTAAAGAAACTAAAACAAATTCAACAAAATAATTGCAGGTTTAAAGAGATTGAAAATGACTACATTTAAATAAGAATTAAGTAAATATTTTTATCATATAAAATTTGTGCGGAACTATTATTTTTCTATGTGTATTAAATTTAATTAAGATTGATAAGCTTTTGTTCCAAGGAATAAGACAAAATTGATATCAATTTAATCATCGAAAAAAGCAGAGTGGAACAGTTGTTATCGCCAGCTGTTGCACTTTAATCGTCAGTACTCGTGTGTATTTTAGTTTCATTAAATGTAATAACAGTTATGAAATAGTATACGAGAAGTGTAACAGTACTGAAGCGAAGGTAATACACATTCAAATCTTGTGTTACCGTTTGATTATTATCTTCAAAATTTCGGATCCATTTTACTTAAACCTCATCGCATTATGAAAAAAGGATAATATTTACATACGAGGTCTGTTCAAACAGCAAGGTCAATTTAATTTTTTCTTATTATTTTTTCAATTTCCATTTTGTTCCCTCCGACGTGGTTTACCAGACATGTTTTTCAATCCTCGAAGGAGTTCTGTTACGCACATTTTGGTATATCGTTTGGCGAACATGCAATTAAATCTGCTTTTTATAAAACTAATTTTTATTTCAAAATACTATATTTAAAGGACTATTCAACAGTTTATTATTTATTCAACTTCTAGTACTTCTTTAATTTTGAAAATATATCTCATCATGAGGTCATATTTTAACAAAGAAATAACCTTCCTCATCTACAACATTTTCTTACATCTTTTTTGTCGACAAAAAAAAAAAGAGAACTATTTATATTTTTATGTATATATTCATATCTATGAATGTATGTGTATGGCTGTGTGTGTGTAGGTCTGTATGTATGTTTGTATATGTCAACGACCTTTTTCATAGATATGTGTGGATGTTGCCATTATATTTCCTCTTAAATTGCTGGCAAAATGACTAAGAAAAGGACACAATCTCACACTTCATTAGGGGCAGGGCGGCTTTAATATCCTGACCATAAACGCCAACAACACACATCCCCTTGTTTGTGTACTTTCAGATGTATGATTTGTTGTGTGGATTTGTTATACGTAATCCCGTAAAATAAAACTCCCATGGCTTTAATCAAAGCAGGATTATGTTACTTATTGCAGGCTTAAAGGATATAAACGAAGAGTCTTTAGTATTTTGAGTAAAAATAATGTGGACACAAGGCATTAGAAACTAAAACATTCGTGTTTATAGATTTAAAAAATTAAATTATATTAAGATTATTTTTTGATATAATAAATGCCGGTGGAGTTTTCACCGCACCTTCCCGCTCCAAATGAGACAATTTTCTAAATTTGTCATTTAGGAATGCAGCTTTTCGCAAGGAATTTCTCGCTTTAATTAGAGTATTTCCAAGTTATTTAAATGAAAATATTTTTTCAATTAAATACATTTAAATTTTTGTTATTTTTCAATTCACCATCAGGTTTTTATTTAAAATTATTCGCAGGAAATATTTAGTTAACAACGATATTTTCCAAAACTGAAATTAACTCAATTAGTTCACTATTTGCTTTATTTATTGTTCCATAACAACAAACAACAACAATAATTCCGATAAACAAATAAATTGTATGTTTACTGAAAATTTATATATATAAAAATCTAGCATTCGAAATTTTCACAAAAAAAATTTTATATTTTTATTGAATCTAAACTATTTGTGTTTACAAATGAAACGTGCAGAGAAGGAAGCTGCAGTCCAAGTCACAAAACAAAATGTGTAAAATTGTTTAATATTCGTTTAGTAAACACAATGACCACAGCAGACTACCGACTGCACGACTGTAGATGCTGCATGTTGCAATTGCAGCTGACTTAAACTATTTTTGAAAACGATAACTGGCAAACAATAAATTATCAACAAAATAAAACTAAAAATATCTACCAAAATTAATTACAACACTACGATGTTGTATAGGGTGTTTTTTATAGAGCGATACAACTTTGAGTTGGCATCACTGCTTTATTTGACCACCCATTTAACGGCTGATAGTTACGTTTTCTTTAGTTTGCTTTGACCTTTCATTATGGATCGGCTTACACCAGAGCAACGCGTGCAAATTGTGGAAATTTTTAATCAAAATAATGGTTCTGTTCGTCAAACTTATCGTGCACTTCGCCCATTCAAAATTTTATTTTCCGATGAAGCCCATTTTTGTTTGAATGGGTACGTAAATAAACAGAATTGTCGCTTTTGGAGTGTCACTGTTGTTGTGCTTTATGGGCGGCGGGGTCATTGGCCCTTATGTCTTCCAAAACGATGATGGTCAGAATGTGGAAATTGGTGTTCCAGATTGCGCTTTGTACGCGCCAGCCGTGGCGGCCACATGGCCGAAATCATATTTAAACATTAATGTCATAAAATTTTCTATCCAATAAAGACCGTTTCATTGATATCAAAAATATATTATTATGTTTTATTATAATTCAAACTTGTATCACTCTATAAAAAACACACATGAATATGATGTCAAATTTCTTTGATCTGAATTAATTAGAGATTTCGTTAATTAAGGTCGGCTAGTCCCAATGACGAAGGCAGAGCCCTGTTCCCTGAACACTACCGACAACGATTAACACCGTCCGTCCCTGTACTACAAGAACACAATACATTCCCTCTACTTCATTGTTACTGGCAGCAAAAAAAAATCACCGGCGTAGTAAACAGGACAAATAGCTACAACAAAATTATCTATCTTCTTCTAATGTCCTCTTAAGCCATCAACACGACAAAGAATTGTGTGGCGTACAAGCCAGTGACATCACCCGTTTTTATATCTTTCGAAGGAGCTGCTGCAGAATGTTGAAGGACAAGTGCCATCCAGCCATGCTGAAGGATATTTTGCTTCCAAAAATTCATTAGCATCAATCATCAATGATATTTGGTTTATTGCAAAATAAATTTAAGAGACAATTTTATTTGCGCAAGTGGTTCTATTCACTGATAACCCCACATCTCCTCCCCCTCACCTGCGTGCGATTTAATGCCACTGGTTTCCTTTTTATGTAGCTGATTTAAGTTAATGACTGCCAGAACTTGTTTGAACTTTCAAAATCGTTGATGTAAATAAATAACTTTCAATATCTTCTGGTAAAAAAAAATTGTAAATCATCTGTTCAAAGGAATAAATACCAAAATTCCAAAAAATATATATAAATAAATAAGTAAAACTTCGACAACCAATTATTCGAATTCCCATTATTTATTCTCTTGAATTTTCACATGCTTCAAGCAATTCGTCGAGAATATTATTTGCACAACAACTCCTCTTGTTCGCTTTATTGAATATATTTTTAGCAGAACAAGCGCTCGTTTGATATCCTTTTTCCATAATGCATGAGCGAATGTTGTTCGTTGGAAAAGGATTAAAATATAAATTACAAAACAACAACAAATTTATGCAAAATGTGCAAGTGAAGGCGGCATGTGTTGGGTGTTCAAAAGCAATCGAATGGGTCTTTTACAAAATATTGTTGAGCAAATTGACTGTTTAAACATTAAATATAATTCTTTGTATTGAGCTTTTGTTGCTTCGCTTTGCTTTGCTAATGGCGAAATTTCTATTATGCAAAATTGCTCAGGACACACGTTTGCTGTGTCATTTATTATCGTATTTATAGTTCATTCTTTCGCTACAAGTCCTTTTTCTTAGAAATGCTTTCTGCCATTTGTAAAATACACACAAAACTTTCCTCTTCTGTTCCATTTGTTATGGTCATTATTGCTTTACACAAGTTTGTACAGGATGTTTTACGGGTTTCATGTTTTGGGTTTGGCCATAAATAATAACAGAGAGAGAAATATATAGAATCAATATTTATCGCATGAAATTGAAAATTAATTTCGGCAAGTTTTGTGGGATGTATTGGAATTCTTTAAACACTTGATGTTGTTATTATGAAAAGAGTACATGTTTTATTTAATGCTTCATGTGAAAATAAATTTTTAAAAAGTTGTAGGGACAGGTTAAGCCGACGGGCCATTGCGATTGTATTTTGCAAACAATGGAGATGGATTTTTGCTTCTCTGTGACTATATGGCGGAGGGCTACCAGGGAAAGTCAACATCAGTTACAACTATTCAACTTACAAAGCAGAGCAGAGCAGCTATTTTCGAAGGCCACTACACTTTTGTCAGCAATAGTCATTAGATTTTTGTTAACCACCACTTGAAAGGCGGCTTATTTCAGTGTGATGACAGTTTCTAGTTTTATTAAGAAACACGCTTTTCTTGAGTCGCTGTGCTGTGTTGCCGTTTAAGTGTTTTCTGAACTTTTTTTGCCACGTTTCTTGGGATATTTATATTTTCTTACACTGTAGACAATAGCAACATCTTGCCTGAAGACAAGAAATATAATTTTTTTATTGTCATTCTCCCAATTTAGAGTATTTACAAAATCAAACATTTATTTTAAAAGTCGGGATAAAAGCCCGACTGCAACCAACTCAAACTGTTTCTTATCACTATTCACTAGTTTAAGCATTTAATCTAGGTTTTGTATTAGTCGATTAATTGTGCGATTAAAAAATGTTATCGAATAATTATTAAACAATTTATTAATCGTATAATAGAATAATTTGTCTCGTCTAGTAGTTTAAAGATGATACCAGATAATGGCTTTTTCACATAAAGATTTTATGGTAAAAGTAATACAAAAATTTAACAGAAGATAGTCCATCTTATAAAAGAGCAACAACTTTTTGAATAAAACCTAACCTCAAAATTTAAGCTTATCCAAAATTTCAAAAAAGTGTTTATATTCCAAACTATTTCTTGCTTTTATGCAACTTGAATTCGAAAAAATTTTTTCACTTATTCTACACGTTCTAAACTGTTCTAAGAATTTATAGTCTTCCATTCTGGCAATTGAATCTCTCTATGATTTTTTTGGACATTTCAAATTATATGAAGTGCACATAACAAATTTGATTATTAAATTGAACGAAAACGAAAGGAATACTGTGAAAAAAATTATTTTTTATTAATCGATTACGCGGCATAAATTATGCGAAATATTCGTTATCAAAACATGCGAAATTTTAAATTATTAGAAAAGTTAATCGATTAATCGAACAACAATTAATCGTTTGAATACCCTACTGTTCGCCCGTTGATTAATTACTACGACTGCCCGTTTTTATTCCAATTTTTAATTTTATTTGACTTTAAATTAAAGTTTAGTATAACCGCATTTTCTGAATTTCCATTCCAAAAGCAATAAAAAAATTTTATTAATCGATTAAACGACACATATTATGCGATATATTCGTTATTAATTTGAAATTATTCGAAAATAGTTAATCGCCCATAATTACTCGTATTTTATTTGATTCAAACATTTGTTCTAGTTAATTGTTAAAAAGACAACTACATTAACATACACTCTAGACCACATGAATAGAACTACTCAGTTTTCTGATTTTAATGAAACATCGAATTTTTAATTTTCTTTAACTTTTTCATTCAAAATTTCCTTTCCAAAATTTTTATTAATCTATTAATTGACATATTATTATGCGAAATATTCGTTTTTAATACATAAGAAATGTTTAACTATTCGAATATATAATCGCCCGAAATTAATCGATTAATCGAACAACAATCAATACCCTACTACGACTCCCCTTTTTTATTTGATTCAAACTTTTATTCTTGCATCTGTTAAAAAAAAACTACATTAACATACACTCTAGATCACATTAATAGAACCACTTTATTTTCGGATATTAATGGACCGTGTCATTTTTAATTTTTGGGCCAACAGACATTGAAAATGATTTTTCATTAAAGTTTGCTAAAATCGCATTTTTTAAATTTTCATTCCAAAAGTAAAAAAAAAATTGTTTTTATTAATTGATTAATCGGCATAAATTATGCGAAAGATTAGTTATTAATACATAAAAAATTTTAAATTATTTAAATACTTAATCGCCCAAAGTTAATCGATTAATCGAAAAACAATTAATCGCTTGAATACCCTACTGTTCGTCCCTTAAATAATTACTTCTACTCCCCTTTTCTATTTGAGTCAAACTTTTATTCTAGTTCGTTGTTAAAAAGAAAACTACATTAAAATACACTCTAGATCACATGAATAAAACCATTTAATTTCCTGCTTATAATGAACCGTGTTTTTTCTTTTGCCCACAGACAACATTTTAATACCACTGAAAATGATTTTTCATTTAAGTTAAGTACAACTGCATTTTCTAAATTTCCATCCCAAAAGCGACTTTTCTTTTAACTTAATCAAATCAAATAATTCGCTCGCGACGTTTAAAATGGTACACGATTTTTTTCTGCAGCGGATCGAATATATTTTAGTTAGTGGTCCTATTCATATGACTAAGAGTGTATATGCATTTTATAAGACTTGGGATAAGAATTCGTTTTTGTTTTTGTCTTTTATTATGACTTTTTTTAAGTTTTTCTTACCAAGAAAAATACCAACTTAAGTTGAGTGCAAACTCAAGGCGAAAATTTCATTATGCAGCTCATTATAGTTTTTATATCCTTCACAAAGGATTGCATGAATGCAAGCAAATAAAAAAAATGGTACTAACAAATGCAAAGGAATTTGAATTTACATTTAAGAATATCGTATATCCTTCTGATATGAAACACAAATAATGAACTTTTACATGAGTAGAAGAAGAGAGAACAAAAGCAAAAAAGAAGCTGAGCTGCAGAGGGGTGAATAAATTTGTATTTGTATTTGTAGTCGTGAAGTGGCTAAAAGAAATAAATACGAATTTAAGCCAAACGGGAAGACAATGCCTGAGAAGGGGGCTGATAGTTTCCATAAAAATTAAAATAATTTAATTGAATTTGTTTCATTTTATATAGCCGTCGTTGGATGCTGCCGAGTCGACTTTGTTAATTGTTAATGCGTACAAAACTTTTCTCTCTACTGCTGTGGCGAATGAAATCCCCATTAGCCGGTCCCTTGAACTTATAACTGGGGTAGCAGTTGTTTTGCATAAACGGAGCACGAACCTAATGGGGCATCATTAAGTTCAACAATATATTTGAATATTTTCAAGTGCTCTGGATTTATTTTACTTCTTGTTTGTTACACGTTGTGATACCTTTTCTGTAAAGGAAAATACAGAAAATTATGAAAAGCAACGAGATGTAGAAGCCACTGCTTTTGTGAAACTTTAACCTCTTGTCGTACAAAGAAACCCGTTTTTTCTTTCTTTTCAGAAACAAACAACAACAAACTATTAGTTTACTAACGTTTGTAATATTTCAATAGAATGGAGTTATTTAAATCGCGTTACTTCACTTGTAGATGTAAAGAAGGGAAGTTTGTACTGAAGTGATCCAGAAAAAGTTATGCGGCAAGAGGAGTCTTTAAGGAAAATCATCAGGTTTCATAATGTGCAGTGGCAGCGTAAAGTTTTTTATAATTATTTTTTAACGCTGAGCAATTTCAAGCAACAAAAAATAGTTTGACAATATTTTTACACTAACGTGGCTTTAATACATGTTGGTCTTAAATGTTACAGCCCAATTTTATCAAAAAAAAAATTGTATTAAGAATAAACAGTTTTAAATTAGTTTTAAGTAGGTTTAATCAAATGCCACCTGGTTGTTGTCTGTGCTAAAATAGGATTTAGGATAAGTTTCCCGACAGCTGTATATTTTTTATAATTCTTTTAAATTTACTTTTTAGTTATTTATTTTTTTTAATTTTTTCTAATATTTTTAATTTTTTCTAATATTTTTTATTTATCTATTTTTTTATTTATCTATTTTTTTTATTTATTATTTTTTTTATTTATTTTTTAATTTTTTTATTCATATTTTTTTATTGTTTTTATATTTTAATTTTTCTTTATTTATTTTTGTTTTAATTCTTTGTTTTTTTTCTTTATTCTATTTACTTTTATTTATTTATTTTTTATAACTTTTTGAATTTTTTTTTTTAAATTTTATTTTAATGTAATTTTAATTTATTTATTATATTTTATTTTTATTTATTTATTATATTTTATTTTTATTTATTTATTATATTTTATTTTTATTTATTTATTATATTTTATTAGCCCGTATTGTGAATGACGACATCGACGTCACATCCGTTCTTTGTCGACACAAATTGACTTTTGGTAACATGCTCAATTAATATTATACGCCTTAGAGAATATCAAAAGGCTGTTAATAATAATTAATTATTGTCGCCAGTTAAATGACAAGCGGCAATTTTTTGCTGTCGTATTGATGTGACTTCGACGTCGTCATTCATAATAGTTGTGATTTTTATTTATTTATTATATTTTATTTCTCAGCTTTCTTAATTCTTTATTTTTTAACTCTTTATTTTTTTATTTATTCGTTTTATTTATTTATTAACACATGTAGTGAATTCCAGTTTCTTAAAAAAATACATAAACTTTTTGTGAAATTTCATATTTTCTTATTTTTTTTTCAATCAAAAAGCATAATTTGATTTCGGTTCATCAGGCGTTTTATTTTTCCCCCTTTTTATATAACTTGCAGCTAATTTCGAATATTTAATTTTTATTCCCAATTCCTGCTGGAAGTTACCTTAAAGCTGTTTGCCATTAAAATATTTATAAGAATGAAGGAGAAAAAATGTCAAAAAAGTAAAAAAGAATTTGTATAACACTTAAGCTAAAAATCTGTTTAAAAAGTAAAATCTATTATTGCCAAAGTAACAGCAACAACTTTTTCAGTATTTTGCATCTTATGCAATTTTCTTTCAATTTATCTTGCAAATAATCCTTTTCCTGCAGGGGCAAATGCAAAAATATATATTTAAAAAAAAATAAGAAATAACTAGAAGAGAAATTGCAAGTTTAGAAAGGAAATCTATCGCATCATAATACCACTTTAGTTTAAACTGAAAGAAGTTGGGAAAAAACTAAAATAGAAATAAATTGATTTTCCTCTATGAACATTATTTTCCCTATTTAGTGGAACAAAAAAAAATATATATATATAAAACAACCCAGCAAGATTTTTTACACGTAATATTTACCAGGAGAGTAAGAAAGATATTTAAAAATAAAATGAAAGGCAAAAGATTCTATAATTAATTTCTTGTTAATAATAATATTAAAGCAAATAATTCTACATGTTATTAATTTAAAAGTTTTGCTGGTCTTTTGATGCACAACATTTCATAACTTTTTCTTGGATTTATTTTACTTTCCTGCAGAAGATGAACAACGCCAAAGAGCTTTCAGGATGTCTGTTCAATATTAAAGATAAAGTTTGCTTTAGTTACAGCAAATCTTTCCCAGAGATCTTTTTTATTACTATTATTGTATTTTTTTTTTCTTGACGTTTGTTGATTCTTTTTTTTTATTTCTTTTTCTCGAAATATTGCTCCATTAGTTTTCTCTCTCTCCCCAGTAAACATTTATTCCGTCATATTTCATCAGTAGTTTTCAAATTGTTTACTCTTTGCAAATACAAGAATAAACACAAATTTTGCCACTGCAAAAATGAAAGGTACGAGCGTGTATTTGGCTAAAAGAATCATTTCTTTCCTCATGCACATTTCCAAAGCAACATTTCCTAGTGTCGTTTTTTCTAATTTCACTCGCAAAGCAAAAAACCGTATAAAGATTAAAATGATTTCTAAAAAGCATATGAAGTACAGTGTGTGCTAAAGCTTTTGCAAATATGGCGAATGCACTGCAAAAATTTTTTTTTATTATTTTGCAATATTTTTATATCTAGCAAGGCGAGAATATAAATAAATTTGTTCTTTTGTAAGAAATTTCCTGCACAACCAATTAAAAATTATCAGCTGATTAAACAGTCTTGCAGTCATTAATATAGGGTGTTTTTTATTAAGTGATATAACTTTGAATTGGCATCACTGCTTTATTTGACCACCCATTTTACAGCTGATAGTTGCTTTTTGTTTAGTTTGCTTTGACATTAAATTATGGATCGACTTATACCAGAGCAACGCGTGCAAATTGTGGAAATTTTTAATAAAAATAATGGTTCTGTTCGTCAAACTTATCGTGCACTTCGTCCATTCAAAATTTTATTTTCCGATGAAGCCCATTTTTTGTTGAATTGTCGCATTTGGCGGCGGTGTCATAGGCCCATATGTCTTCAAAAACGATGATGGTCAGAATGTTGCTGTTTGTGAAAATCGGCGTTCCAGATTGTACCTTGAACGCGGCAGCCGTGGCGGCCACATGCCCGAAATCATATTTAAACATTAACGTCATAAAATTTTCTATTCAATAAAGACCGTCTCATTGATATCAAAAATATATTTTAATATGTTTTATTATGATTTAAACTGTAACACTCTATAAAAGACACCCTACACAACTTCTTGTTAATTAAAAGTAGGCCTTTGTAATACAACTTCGTGATGGTTAACAGTGGGAACAAATAAACTATTTTCTATTGTTAAAATTTTTCTTGCACTTAAAGTGAGGACACCTTCATTCTATTTAGTAGGAGAGTGCATTCTTTTATGCGTCCTAAGAAATCCTATTTTCAACCAACTTGAAACTGTAATAAAGGCTTTTAATATTTCACAAATAAATCTTAATATCCAAAAGTTTCAAAACATCGATAAATAAAAAAAGAAAACCAATTACGCTTATTCGATATCAATACAATTCAAATCAAAATTTCCATCGCTCTGGAGTGCCGTGATTTCTCCCCCACAAGTGTTAATCTGGCTGGCGTAGTCGAGGCAAAGTAATAAAACATGGCAACACTTTTTTAAATATTAAACAGTTTTTTTTTTAATATTAAACATATTTTATTTCGCATCAAATTGAATATGATTGCATACTTTTTAATGTCTGCTCAACGGGTATATTTTGGTTATCATTAACACTAACACACACATACACGAATTATTTACTCACACAGCGTAATACGAGTATAACTCCTGCTTGTAACGGTTCTCTGTTTGCCAATAAAGTTAAACTTTTGCTAAATTGAATTTTTATTACATAAATATTGAAATTGGCACAAACACATCCCAGCCCTGTCGTCCGCCCAAATAAACCAATACAAATACACACAATTTCAACCATTTATAAATACACATGCACCCACACACACATCCTCATACTTATACTTAATCGCACTTCAGTTAGCAAACAAGAACCTTTAAGAGAGCGCATACGTTTAAGAGATTTGGAAAAGAGGAGACCGAACAACAACAATGATTTTGTTCAACTGTATTTTCATTGAATTGTAATCTTATGTGTGTATGTGCGCAAGTATGTAAGTGTTAGTAATATATGCCATTTAAATTGTGTAGAGTGTAGTTAAATAAATTTTATGAAAAATGTCACTTTTAGATGAAAAATTTTGAGACAAATACACAAACACACACACACACACACACACACACACATGCAAACACATATTTCTCCACTGTCTTCTGTTACATTCTCTTCTAGTTGTCTAAATCTATTGTTTGTCTTTATGTCTGCAGGGTATTTGCTGGGGATTTACATGCTAAATGATAAAATATTTTGAAAAGTTAGAAGAAAAAGACAAAAAAAAAAAGAACAACTCCATGATATAAAATTTTTGGGGCAATAAATTGTATTTAGTTTTTGAGTTAACAATGGAAGAAAGTTAAGTAAAATTGGCGTTATTACAAGAGCTTTAAGGCTGGCAAGAGGATTGAAGGCATATTAAGATCCTGAAGAAGGTTGAACAAACTTATTGAGCGAAGCGCTTAAAGCTGTCATAATTATCTTCTACATTTAAGTCACACTAAATTGTCTATAGAAAATTTATCATGTTCCGCCTTTTTATATATAAAATTTCATTGGAAAAATATATATTTTTTCAAAACTGGGTAAAACAAATTTTTCGTGATTAAAAAAAAAGAAGGCACTCTTTTATTTCTTTTTCATTTACTCATATCGAATACGGGGTATTACTGCAGTTGTTATTAAATACTTTATTTGTCTTTCTCTCTGTCTCTTGTTTACATGAAGTAGGTCCTGTCTGCCATTTGGGCAGATGCTTGGATGTCCTTTATCATGCAAATATTTGAATATGTTTCCATTTTTCACTTTATTTTCCCAATCGAGGTTACCAAATAAAGCACGATATTAGAAAGAATAAATTTAGTTCTTTTCTAAGAATATGTTCAGTTTTTTTTTCTATTCTCTATTTGAAATAATATGGCTGCTCAGTTTATTTGAGCAAATAAATTATTATGGTTTTAGGGTTACTTTGCAGGTTATTATCTCAGTGCTCAATGATTATTTTAATTAAGGCTAAACTGAAATGGTGAAACTGTAGTTATTAAATATAATATTAAAAAAATGTTGCCAAAACACATAGCAAATTAATGTTACATTGATTTACTTATTTATTTAAAAAATGTGTTTGACATTTTTCATGCATTTTTAATTTGGCAATTCTATCGGGTGTTTTTATATAGTGATACAAGTTTAAATCATAATAAAACGTAGTAATATATTTTTGATATCAATGAAACGGTCTTTATTGGATAGAAAATTTTATGACATTAATGTTTAAATATGATTTTAGCCATGTGGCCGCCACGGCTGGCGCGTACAAAGCGCAATCTGGAACACCAATTTTCACATTCTGACCATCATTGTTTTGACAATGACTCCGCCAGCCCATAAAGCGCACCAAACAATAATTTTCTGTGGATTTAATGGTGTTTCGACAAAAGCTTGTGGATTCTCCCCACTCCAAATGCGACAATTCTGTTTATTTACGTACCCATTCAACAAAAAATGGGCTTCATCGGAAAATAAAATTTTGAATGAACGAAGTGCACGATAAGTTTGACGAACAAAACAATTGTTTTGATTAAAAATTTCCACAATTTGCACGCGTTGCTCTGGTGTAAGTCGATCCATAATAAAATGTCAAAGCAAACTAAACAAAAAGCAACTATCAGCTGTTAAATGGGTGGTCAAATAAAGCAATGATGCCAACTCAAAGTTGTATCACTCTATAAAAAACACCCGATATTTAGTTCATTTTAAATTTATATTTTAATATATATTTTATTTTTTAGCTTATTTCTTAATTCTGACAGGCATGAAAAATATTGAAAAATACAAGCCAACATCAGTTTTATATATTCATATTACACAGCAGAGCGGAACAGCTGTTTTCGAAAGCCGCCACAATTTCATCATCAGTACTCTTGTGTATTTTTATTTATTAGCAATTGTTAGGTGGCTTTTACTTGAATGTGATAACAGTTTCTATTTTTAACAATTTTATTATGAAAACGTGTACGAGAAGTGTATCAAAGCGATGGTAACACGCTTTTCTTAAGTCCCGGTGTTGCCGTTTGATTGTTTTTCTTATTTCCTAGATATCAAATTTTTTATTCCCTTTTTCTTAAGCCAAAGTTTTTTGGTTCGAATTTTCTAATGGCGTTTTCTTTTCTGGAAAAGAAAAGAAAAAAGAGGAAAAGTTTTATAAGAGAAATTATTTTTCGTGAGGAATGTTGGATCTATTTCTAATAAATTCCTTATTTATAATGGCAAAATGTTGCCATTTTCTGTTAAAAGGTGTGAAAAATGTTGCACTTTTTTCCAGAAAAGAAATCGACATTGGAAACATTAAAAGTGGTTTTTTTATTTCTTTTTTTTAATAAAACTTTTCAAAATACCACCAATATTTTTTTTAAACATCTAAAAAGAATCAATTAACGTGCGCACTCAAAAATGTCGGATGAAAAATAAAAACAACGATAATGAAAATTCTGGTTTCATTATCAATTTCACCCCACTTCCCACTTTTGCGCCAACTTTACGCAAAAGATTTGGAACATCAAATCGCCATAAATTTCGCATCAAACTCATGCAAAAGTTCACAGTGTCAATATCTTAAATTATTGTATCTCTGCAAGAGTTTTAACTTTAAATAAACTTTCTTTAGCATATAAACTGCGCGAGAGTGTGTGTGTATGTTATATGGGAAAAAGACATTAAAATTTGATTATAAAAATTTATTTATGGACTCATGTGTAACAAATTTTCTTCTTATGCAAAATGATAAAATGCCGCAATAAATCATAGACTTGAAGAGCGCGTATGGGAAGAGCACAAAATGCTTCATAAAACCATGCAGAGATGGAGAGAAGGGATATTTAAAAATATATAACGCAACGGATAACAGCTCTTCGTTAAGGTGATAAAAAAGATTTTTATGCAGCGCAAAAATTTGTTATATTTTTATTACGTTTTTGTTATGTTTAAAGGAAATTATAAGAATGCAAGAGTACTAAAAGTAAAAGTACGATTTTCTTTCGAAGTGTTGGTTTTTACTACCAGATTTAGACAAGAGTGCGATATTATTATAAAATTTCATGGATGCGTTTTGTATAAGACATCGAATGCAACATGGGACGTAATATTTTTTAAAGTGAAAATATAAAAAAGGCGAAAATTCAATTAAAATTTGTTGAGATATTACCTTTTGTTTCAAAATGGTGTGATTTGTATATAATCATTTTCTTCAAATTAAAAGTTAAACATCAGAAAAATAAATCTGTTCAACATAATCAGTGCCTCGTTTCTGTAACTGAAGTGAGAACTCGCATCGAAATAATCATATTATTCCCTACATAAATAATATAATAATAAACATATTATTCTATGGACAACCCTACAATAAAGAGCACGCCAACAATAAGTTTTTCGATGCGAGAACTTCTAGTATCAGTTACAGAAACGAGGCACAGAATAGTGAACAAGCGATTCGTGCAATTATCGGTCGTCCTGTTACTTTTTTGTTATCGATTTAAACCAACAGCAACGCAAAGGGAACATCATAAAAGAAGTGGGCTTCTTTCAAAATTAGCACGGGCGCTATCGAGAATTGCCGACAAAGTTTTATTTTTCAAAACTTTTTCAGCCAAATATCAACGAGATTTAGTTCCAGCAAGACGACACCATTTGCCATACAGTACCCTTAACAATCGATTTATATTGAAATCTATATGGTAACAGTTATATTTCCAGGAGTGGTCCAGGTTACTGGAATTTATATGGGATGCCGACAAGGCATCAACTCTAAAAGCACTCAAGCTATCCACCATTAACGCTATACATCCAGATCTATTAGACAAATTAATTAACGATAGGAACCATAGAGTGGACCATGAAATCGTAGCTGCGGTGGACAAATGCCGGAAATCACCGGGTCATAATACAAATTATTTGGAAAACAATCGCAACGTGGTTTTTTGTGCAGTTCTATGATTTTCAGCTCGCCAAAAGTCTACTGAGAATTTAATAAAACACTATTATTTTAATTTTCCTAACGCTACAACTTTTAGAAGAGTCAACCGATTCGTGATGTGGCCTTTCGAGTCCCATGAAAAAATCGTGGACAATAATTGATCAAATATATGATTCCACACATTTTTAAATAAAACGCTTCTTCCAATGTTTATGGTCCTGAATATATAACAAACGACTTAACCGATTTCGACCCGCTTAGCAGTTGATTAGTCAGTGCAATCGATCCGCGAAACCGTCTGAAAAAACACATTTCAAAAACAAACGTATTTTCAATTGATTTTTGATATTCCTCGAAATGGAGCCGAATCGGTTCCAGGTCACAAGAAACCACTTGTTTTGTTCGATTCAGTCAAACTGTTCTCAAGTTATAAGCGGTTTACTTACTTACTTACACACATACATACACACACATACATACACACACATACATACACACACATACAACACACACATACAGACATAGTGACATTCTCTCTTAGTGTTCATGGCGTGTTCTTTTCTGGCTAAAATGTGCCCTTTTTCCAGTTGTTTCTCTTAAAAAGTGGCAGTTTGTAGGACCTTTAAAATAGAAATTACTTTTCGTAAAGGATGTTGGATTAATTTCGAATAAATTCTTTATTTTCAAATAAACAGAGTGTGGCCATTATCTACGAAAAAGTGTAAGAAATGTTGCACTTTTTTGTAGAAAAGAAATCAACTTTAGTTTCATAAGAAATTTTATTAATAAAATAAATTGTGCTTGACTAAACATTTTAATGTTTATTTATTTCAAATTTTAATCAACACCAGTGAAATTAAAATATAGAAAACTATTTCTTGATATTCCCCCCGGTACTTTATAATTATTTACCAATTGATTATATTTAAAAAAGTTTTTTTTTAATAAAATGCCATAAATACCAACGAGAGTTCAGTGCTGAACAACAATTGAGACACTCTCACCCTATTTGAGGTCGTACCTGCCATCCGGAATTGTTTTGTTTTCACTTTTTCCAATTAAATTTTTCTAAGAAAATATTAATGAAGAATATAAATTTAGTTTACGAATTTAAATCTCAACTATTATGCGGTTTATGTCTGTACTTCTCTCAAGTCCACAAAGTTAAGAATGCTTTTGCTTGATAACTTAAGCCGCCATAAAATGAATAAATTAACATAAACGCTTTTTGTGATACGAGTACTCCAATAAAAATACTTCAGCTTAAATGAAAACTTGTTAGTAGTTTCATGCTGCATCCGTGCAAATCGTTGAGATATAATTACATTCATATAATCGTACAGATTAACACACACACACACACACACACACACATAGTTGCACAAAACATAAACTCAACACATCAACACATACACGTACAAGTCATGTGAGAGAATTTTATATATTAACATACACAATTTCCCTGGTGTTCTGAGCTTTTTCCTATTTAAATTTCACAAAAGATTTACATGGACTGACAGATAACAGTAGCAGCAACAGCACTAGAGAAAGGCATACGCTCTGTCAGCCAGCAAACAGTTGGGCGAACAGGAAGACTGGAAGAAGACAGACAGACCCACCACGTTCCGCAGATAAGCAGGAGAGTACAAAATATAATATGTTTGAAACTGGCAGTTTAAAATCTCATCCTCATTTGCGGACTGCTAAAAAATTTCCTCTTTCCTCTTCCCAAAATGTTGCATAACACTTTTCCACTGCCTGTCGTTCCTGCTGTCCGTTGCAGTTAAATCTTTTTTGCTGTTTGTGCCACTAAAATTGTGGTGTTTTTTGTTTATGCGATCTACGCAGTGCGTGTAGAAACCGTAACTGTAAACTTTACAGTAGCATACATTTACACACACACATACACACACACTTCTTTGCAACCAGGCAGTTTTGTATCTCTTTCGACAGTCCAATTTATAGAGGGTGTTTTTTAAAGAGTGATACAACTTTGAGTTGGCATCACTGCTTTATTTGACCACCAATTTAACATCTGATAGTTGCTTTTTGTTTAGTTTTATTTGACATTTCATTATGGATCGATTTACACCAGAGCAACGCGTGCAAATTGTGCAAATTTTTAATCAAAATAATGGTTCTGTTCGTCAAACTTATCGTGCACTTCGGCCATTCAAAATTTTATTTTCCGATGAAGCCCATTTTTGGTTGAATGGGTACGTAAATAACGAGAATTGTCGCATTTGGAGTGAGGAGAATCCACAAGCTTTTGTCGCAACACCTGTACATCCACAGAAAATTACTGTTTGGTGCGCTTTATGGACTGGCGGAGTCATTGGCCCATATGTCTTCGAAAACGGTGATGGTCAGAATGTTACTGTTTGTGAAAATTGGTGTTCCAGATTGCGCCTTGTAGCCGCCAACATATTTAAACATTAATGTCACAAAATTGTCTATCCAATAAAGACCGTTTCATTGATACCAAAAATATATTACTATGTTTCATTATGATTTAAACTTGTATCACCCTATAAAAAACACCCTATATAAAAAGATTTTTACAATAAAATTTTATATGAAAATTCATTCAATTTAATTCTTAAATTGAAAAATATGTTCTTGGAACTTCAGTTAATACTTTAAAATAATTGATCGTTTGCAATGATAAAATAAATTGCTGCTGTTGCTAATTACACGAACTGCTGGGCAGCTGCATACGTTTATTATTACTTGCACCCTGAGCTTTGTGTGCCACAAAATCCCAGCCAACATGAAAATAATATAATAAATTATAATAAAGCATAAGAATTGCGAGCATTAATATCTTAACACAAGTTATTCGGTGGTCTTTTTTTAATGATTCAATTATTTTCCAGGTCTATTAATTTTGAGAAAATAGTTATGAAATCCCACGTATCGCGTAACGTTTATATCGTAGCTCGAAACTTCCCAATTAATGAACAGATGCGGTTTGTAGGTTTTTATTTTAAAAAATATTTGTTATGCCGGGTTAGTAAAACTTTTATTGAGAATATTATTAAGAAATCCAAACTTCTGAATATATTTTTTTAATTTGTTCACAACCTTCATAAAAATTTGAATATGTTTAGAATAGTGACCGGTGTGACAGGTCAACGTGACGCCTTGGACATGCAATCTATAAGTTGTTAGTGTAAGAACAAACAAAACACTGCATGGCAAGGAAAAGATCAAGATTGGCTGAAAGTTCTCTACCTTCTCTTCTTCCCTTCACCTGTCGCAAACCCCCCTTTTTATATTTCAAAAAAAAATTTAAAAAAATTACGATAGAAACATGAAAATTTTTTATTTCTTTTTTCATTAATGCTGTGGCCGATAGATGGCAGCGCTAGCACATCAATTCGAAGGTTATGAGTTCGATTCCCCGCAGCCAAGTCAATAATTTTAAGGATTGTGTGGTATTAGAAAAGAGCATCAAGGCTGAGAATATTTAAGAATTTTCTTGCGGACTTTTTATTTATTTTTATTTCAGGCACCGCAAGTAAAAATAATTTTTGAAAGTGAAACTCAAAAATCAAACTAAATGAGAAGTGCCACATGCAAAAGCCATACAAGAGACTAACTTCAAGTTCATTAATTTGTATTAAATTTTTTTTAAATAAACTTCACCGATTTACTTCTGATTTTCATAATAAGAGTTGTTTCTTAAATTTTCTTTATTCGCCTGGGTATAAAAATTGTTTTTTTTTTTTTAATTTTATTTATTCTGCGCATAGCTAATGTTGTTTGTTGAGTATTATTTTTCGCTTAGAGAATAAAATGATTTTTTTTATTCTTCAGAATATTAACAAAAAATTATTTCTTAAATTTTTTTTCTGAATTTAATATCAACCGATTTAAGATCATATTTAGCGCAAGAGTTTGGGCTAAAACTGTTTTCTGTTATACAGTGTGTTTTTTATAGAGTGATACAACTTTGAGTTGGCATCACTGCTTTATTTGACCACCTACTAACAGTTGCTTACACCAGAGCAACGCGTGCAAATTGTGGAAATTTTCGATCAATATAATGGTTGTGTTCGTCAAACTTATCGTGCACTTCGTCCATTCAAAACATTATTTTCTGATGAAGCCCATTTTTGGTTGAATGGGTACGTAAATAAATAGAATTGTTGCATTTGGAGTGAGGAGAATCCACAAGCTGTTTGTTGCGCTGGCGGAGTCATTGGCCCTTATGTCTTCCAAAACGATGATGGTTAGAATGTTACTGTTTGCGAAATTTGGTGTTCCAGATTGCGCCTTGTACGCGCCAGCCGTGGCGGCCACATGGCCGATATCATATTTAAACATCAATGTCATAAAATTTTCTATCCAATAAAGACCGTTTCATTGATATCAAAAATATATTACTATGTTTTATTATGATTTAAACTTGCATCACTCTATAAAAAACACCCTATACCAAAAATTTTTTTTTAGTTTATAATTTTTTATTATAAATAAAATAATTGAATACCAGATACATTTTTTACTCAGAAACCAACTTCAATTTTCTAAACCTTTTCTTTAAATAACTTTTTATTGTTTTTCAGTTACTATTATTTCCTTCTGTCTAATTAATTAATTTTTCCTATTTTTACTCTTCTAGTTTTTCTGTTCTGATTATTTCGGTTTCACTGCTTGTGTTAATTTCTGGGGTACCCATAAAAGCGTGTGTCACATAAAGTAATAACAACAACAGCACATTTGTTGCATATTTAGCATTTAGTTTTTGCCTTGCAAATAACTATATTCGAAAATAAAACACAAACATTTTATAAAATGGGCCACTTCTAAAGCTTTTGTTCCTGCAGAAAAATATTTATTAATAAAAACAGAAAAGTAAAAATAATTTTACCATATTTTTCCCTGTCTATCGTAAATATTTTAGGTTAATTTAAAGGCAGTGAAAAGAGTAGTTAGTATTTATAAATTTCAAAATTTCAAATGCTGCTGATTTGGAACTGGTTCCGCAAATTGGCAGGTGTAGCAGTTCCATGCCCAATACTTTGCGTTAAAAGGACCTTTTAACCTACATGTCATTATGAAATTAAGTAATTAATAGTTTATCAAGTTTGTTTTAAAAATGTAGTTCTGCTGGCCTATTTTTCTTTAGTTCAATTTTTCTCTGTGTATGCATTTATTAATGCTACTAGAAATCCATATATCCTGCAGTAACACATTGATTTTTAATCCAGGTCATTTTATATTTAAAAAAACTTATTAATTGCCAAAAATAGTTAAGGTTGAAAATATATATAATTTTTATAAAATACCAGCTAAAATTTTGTTAAAAATTTCCACGAAAACAGCACAACGTACCTGCAAGTAAACAAAATGTAAAAAAGATCCATTAAAATTTTATTAAAAAATTTCGGCAAAATAATATGTAAAATTCATTTAAACTTTATATTTGAAAACGACTGCTTTTAACCCACTAAAAGAAACCAAAATTATTTAAATTACCCCGGAGACTTCAGCAATAAATTTAATTGCTTTCGGTCCAGTCAAAACGAAATTAAATTGTCTGTCGAAGATTAGCACTTTACAAATAAATAAAAACTATAACAACAACAAAAAAATAAAAGAAAAATGTTTTGTATATGACATGAAATTCTCTGAGGTTTAATTCGAAGGTCCTTCTTTTTTTTGGTTAAGCTTTCAGGATTTTTTTGAAATGTACACGTACGCACAGACAAGGTGTGTGACAGCAAATAAATGAAAATAATTTGTCCTACAAATTGTATAATAATGCAAAGAAACATGAGTTATATGCCGAGAGAAGTGGAGGGACGGCAGCTGGAAGAGAAGCATGTGGAAAAAATTCTAGGAAAAGTTTGTTCATTTTGAGGGTTTCTACTTAAAATCTCAACAGATTTGACAAAAACGGAATATGATAATAAAGAAAGGTATAGATGTGTGTGTAAGTATGTTTTTCTGGGTGTGTGTGTGTGTGTGTTTGAGTGTGTGTGTGTATGGACGGGTATTAAAAAGGTGTGTTCATATACGTTATATAAATTGCCAGCATCCAAACAGTGGGACAATAAATTATTCATACAACTATTTTTTTCTTTTCAGCTAAATTTCCCACTTGAGTACGTTTTCGCATTATTTCTCAGTGCACTTTATTTCACATAATTCGAAATTATTTCTGAATTATAATTTCAACATCAATATAATTAATTATAAGTTTTAAATGCTGCTTTAATAAATAAGTTATTTATTTATTCATATGAAACTGTATTTTTCGAGCAAGAAATATCATGACTTTTTTTACTCAAAATTTATTTACCGAAACAATTTTTTATGAATATCATATTACTTTATGCGTATAATAAAATTTTTATTTATATTCGAATAATATACTAAATTTATTAAATTCAATGGTTTTTATTTTAGTAATTTTTAATCCGAATAATTTGCCAATTTATGTACAGATTTTCATAAACCATTTGAGAATTCACAAATGATTTACAAATTTCACATCATTATAACTCATACAAAGCCAATAAATAATTTTTATTCGATATAAATTTATTTGATTTTTCACTTACAATTAAATTATGAAAATAATATAAAATTTCATAAGATCTCTTGCATTATTCGATCAAGAGAAATAATGACTTTTTTCAATAACAATTTTAAATCTGAATACATAAAAACTAAATTTTATAAGATATTTTATTAATAATAAAAAACAAATTTCATTTAGACACGAAAATATCATGAAGTTTTTCATAACGTTGAAACTGAGTTAATAGAAATACTTTGAAAATAATGTTAGAGCGACATCATATCGATTTAATCGAATAAATTAATTAAATTTTTATCTCATGACTTTTTATTAAAATAACTTTAAAGCTCAGCAAGTTAAATCAATTATTACTTACAATATTATGGAGAATATCTGTCATTGCGAATAGCTCAAATTTAAAAGTCCCCGTCTGAATTGAAGCTACGGCAAAAAAATCATGACTTTTTTTGTTTTGTAGGATACCTGATATTTGCACGTGGACACACACCATCAATACACAATTCACACCAGGAATTTTATAACGTGTCAATTTCGGCGTCACATTTTGTTTCATAGCAAAAGGAGAAAAACAGTCACGATTTCTGCTTTCATGGTTTTTTTTATAATTTTCTTTATTCTTGTTAATATCTTGTCTTTTTATTTCTTTTTTCACTTTGAAGTCATGTAAAATAAAAATTCACATAAAAACCAAATTCATCCCACGAACGCATAGAATTTTCGAAAACGATAGGAAGAAAAGATTTCTCAAAAATGCACGTCATTAAATTCATTGTATGAATTGCAATACAAAATCATATATCAGGTTTAAGTTCTCAAAAGACTTAACAAATCCGGCACCTTTTCATATCACAGCCACTGTAGCCAAAAACCATACCAGCAACCTTCAAAGAGACAACTGGCTGAAATAAAAAAAAAACATACACACAGAGAATTTTTATTGGCCAATTTTCATGTTGTTGCACAATATTTTTCCTAATTCAAGGACACCATTTAAATGAATTGCAATTTTAAGTTGTTTTCGTTTTTATTATTCATTGAGAACATTAAAAATTTCAAATTTGTCCTTGATGACGGTGGTAAAACAGTTTCATAATAAATGATATGAAATAAAAGGATATATTCGAAAATCACATAAAATTAAGATCAACAAGGTTTTTCAGTTAAAATGCTTTTTTGTGAAAAAAAATTATTGTTGCAAACTTTCCATTAATTTGCTGCAGTAAAGTTGTCAACAACAGCTCATTAAAAATTAAAAGAAGAAAAAAAAAAGAAATTAAATGAAAACTGAAGGGCAACGAGCAGTGAACAGAGTTCCTTTGCAGACGCCTGCATATCCTTTTGCCAACAAATTGCATCCGCTGCAAGTAGACCGTCTTGGGGTGAATGTAATTCAGTGAATTTAAATGGAAGTGTTGCACAGTGTTATTTATATATACAAGAGTTTTTAAATTTATTTTTTTATATATTTCAAATTATGGAAACGTAATGGAATTTGTTGAATACTAACAAAAACAAAGCAGGTGTTGAAAATTTACATTTGCCAGCATGTAAACTGTCTGGGGAAGACAATGTTTTTGTATAATTTTTTTTCTAGTTTTATTTTATTTTGATTGCAGTTCCATTTAAAGGAATGAAATCATGAATTGTGCGAATTTGCCAGTTATATAACTAATTATTTATATATTTTTTTTAGATTTACTTTATTTGTGCCGGTGTTAAGCCTGCATTTCATTGCCTCTTGTATCACATCATGATTTTGAAATATTACAAAACAGCTGTTTATGCGCAAACTTTCATAAACCAATTGAGAATTACATAAGAAGAAGCAAAGTATGTTTCGAACATTCTAACAAACAAAAAAACAACTGACATTTAATGTGGAGCTATTTTATTTTGAAATTTTTATACAATCAGTTTCCTATTCATATACTCTTTTAAATTTTATTTTTATCCTATTGTTTTGTAAAGTGGTACGGCTGCCTGAGAACTGTTTAATACTTTAGCAGAGTTAGGCCTATTTAGAAAAGCTGTTTCTATTCTCTGCAACAGCAAATTTAAAAAAAAGGCCCTCTTAGCGAGTAGCCCTTAAGATCCGATACTGCTTTAATATGTCTTACATCAGCTAAACCACCCAAACAACAACAACTTAAAAGAAACACAATATACAAGAAGGAGGCAGCATTACAACACTGTCATCATATATCACGAAGGCTTTTCTTTAAACACAATCACAACTGCAAGCAACAGTATCGCTGTCAGCAACAGCAGCATATCAACTCTTTGCATACGAGTGATAAAATAAACGTCTTAATGCAGTCTCAACATTAGGACGGCTCAAATAATTTTTAATTTGATCCACGATGCTACAGCCTTGAACAGCTGCTGATGATGATGACGATTAACGTTGTTATTTTTGTTTTAATGTCAAAATATTTTTAGGAGGATATTTTTATATATTTAACACTCCGTTTTTAATAGACTTGTTTATTGAACATTAAATTTTTTAACACACACGCATAGATAACAAAGCAACAACTCTCTAAGAGCATAATTTTTTTAGTAAATTTTATTTATCTGTTTATTTAATTAATCGAATTAAAATATAAGCAGTTTATTTACAAGGGAAGTGCTAGATTTGATGTTAAAGAACGGCGGAATTATATCCTGACAAAATATCACAACGATAAGCACACGTTTAAAGTAGAAGTAGTTAACAAGTAGATAAAGAAGAAGGGAGTTGTAAAAAGTTTATCTATTAAAATTATCCCAACAGCATTTGGAATTGCATAAAACTTCTTCTTCCTTGGGTATTTATTCAACAACAGCAGCTCAATAACCTTAAACGCAAACAATTCTCATTAAAACCTCATCTACATATTTTTAATTCAAAATGCTGCTGTTCGAGAAGAAATTATGGAAACACTCACTCGTTCGTTGTCTGTAGAACGGTTGGATTTAGATTTATTAAGTGTCAGTATTTTTTTTTTTCTTTTTTAGAATCATAATTACAATGCATACAGATAGACTGACAAAGACAAATACAAACCAGAAGATAATTTAAATGCTAAATATTTGCAGTTGCACAGCAAAACAAAAGAGAATAAACTGAGAGTTGTAACGGAGTTTATGGACACAGGCAGATGGTGGAGATGTTATTAAAATATTATATAAATTATATGGGGTGTGATAAAACGGAAATGATTAAGAGAAAATAATGTAAAAGAGCAGTTCAGAGCATCGACAGCTACTGGCATGCAGCCAAGTTGAGTTATAACAACAACATTTTTATGAAAATTATATAATTTAATTTAAATTAAAAAAAATTAATGATATCAATTACTTTTAAATGAATGTACATTAAAAAGGAATTAGGGGTTCAATTGGCTTTTTTCGTGTAAAATTTTTAACCACGTGCAACTCACTGTTGCTGAGAAAATTCCCATGCTACAGATAATTATTTTTGATAGGATTCTTCCTCTCATGTATTGGTCGTTATACATGGAAAACATTCCCTGTAGCAGGGCTACCAACTGCAACCTGTCATACATATGACTGCAAAAGTGTATACGAGAATTATAATTTTCACAACGGCTGGCTACTGGTTGTTGTCTGTGATACTTTCAGTTAAATTAATATAAACACCGCTGCCTTAGGGTCTCTCAGTTAAGTGTTGCGAAATTTTTTGCAATTTCCTCATAAAAAATTTTATAAATACAAACTGTTTTCACATTCGATTAAGCCACCTAATCAGTTGTAATAGACAAATACACAATTCAATACTGAAGAAAGTATACGTGTAGCTGCTTTCGAAAACTGCGTTGCTGTACTCTGCGAGTTGAAAACCAAATTGACTTTTTTATATATAAAAAAAGTTCGCTATAAATAATTTCCTAATTATAAGCGGATTCAATATTGCCGGCATCACATAAATCAATTGTTTTATTTCACAAATTCATTAAATTTTTTCAAAATTATATCACAGTATTTTGATAAAAATATGGAAAAACACTTATGGTTTCTATTAAAATATGAAAAAAAAAAAATTAAAAATATCACCGCAACCTTGTGTAGTTAACTGATGCATCAGTAGTGAGTGGTCAACTGATGTATCAGCACTGAGCAGTCAATTGATGCATCAGCACTGAACAGTCAATTGATGCATCAGCACTGAGTGGTCAATAAATGTATCAGCACAGTGTGGTCAACTGGGGCATCAGCACTGAGTGGTTAATAAAAAATCAAATAGATCGAATATAAATTATTTGTTGAGTATTGTTTGTATTACGCACCCATTATGAAGTGATTTTTAAGTAAACATTTCTGAATTCTCAAATGGTTTATGAAAGTCTTTGCACAAGATAAGAGAATTGATTGGAGTGTACTGATGATTTGGACGTTGCTTAACCACCAACAAATGAATTTTAATTTATCACGATTAAACTTTTTCTCTATTTCTTTTCAATGGTCATATGATTTTATTTATTAACATTTTCTTTTATAAACCTAAACATTAACAAATTATTTGTATACGTCAGCGTTCTCTCATCAACTAAAAGATTAAATATTTCATCTTAAATCAAAGGAAATCTTTTCCACATATTTGATTACCGAATCCTTTTGCTTTGTGTCCTTTAACCGCTCAGCGAACACCAGACTAGCAGAAGAAGTCGAATAAACAGTTTGCAAAATTTGAATTTATTTTTCATCATTTTTAACGGTCATCAACTTTGACATTTATTTCAAAATGTTTGCTTGATAATGAAGGAAAAGAGAAATCTTTGTGTCAAGAATTCTAAGGGAGAGCAAAAGAAAGAAGCAAATAGTTAAATGAACTGTTTGAAAAAGAGATTGAAAAATGGAATAAAAGAAAATGAATATAAAGAAAAGGACAGTTCACTATTAAAAAGGCCAAAGAGTCAATGTTGTCATTTATTTAGTTTCATAGTTCTTTTCCTTCCTACTGTCGTTGAAACTGCAGACGAGCACAAAGAAAAAGAATTGCCAGAGATGAGGAGGCAAATCCACTCGTATTATAATCGGTGTATGGATGTGTGTGGGTGTGTGTTTGTGTGTGGGGGTGGTGTTAATGAACTTTCAAACACTTGTGCAAAGCAACGGAAGGAATAAGGCCTCCTACCGCCACTGCTGTTTATTTTCTTCTACTTTTGTATCCTTCTTTGTGCTATTTTCCTATATTTCATGGATGTATATGTGTGCATGTCTGTGTGTGTATGTGTGCGGCTTTAAAACAGTTTCAAAGTGCCCACTTCCACTCTTCTTTAACGAAATTGTTCCCTGGTCGCTGTTTTCCATTGGACTTTTAGTTTAAATTAATGTTTGTTATAAATTTGTTCTTTTGTTCATTATTCCGTTATTTTATTACCAACTTTTGTTTTACTTTTTTTATTTGATTCACTGCCTTTTTTATTTTTGCCAAATGGTAAAAAATAGACAGAAAGGGAAAAAGAGAGAGGGGGAGAGAGAGGGAGAGTGAAAACAATATATTTACAATTTTTTGCCACGACATATAATCCTGGTCAGCAGATTTAGTTTGTTGGTTTTGCATAAATCTGGAAGATAAACTTTTTTTTTAGTTTGTTTTGCTTTGTTTTCTTTAATTTGGCTCGCATATGGTTTTAATGTTATGGGTTTTGTAGAACCTCATTAGCAGCATGAAAGTTAGAGAACAAGATTAACATGCATGATGTTGGTAAGAGCAAGTAAAAAAAAAAATAAAAATAAACTAATTAAAACTAAAAACGATGCAGTATCCGTGTAAATCTGAAATAATAAATTATACAAAAATGCTTACCCAGCAAACATTTTAAGGATGTCGGCTAATACACTTAAGCAGTTCTCGTCATACAACTTCTTGCTGTCAATTTCAATACATCTAACGAAAAATGATCATGCAACGAAAACAGATTTGAAGCCAAGAGATCAAGATTTTCTCCGATTGACTTAAAATTGTTTGTTGGTCACATGTTGAGCAACTGCTTGAGCATTATTTATTGTTGCTACTGGAAAATGATACAGTCAACTATTAAGTTTGCTGTTGCAGTTTTTTTATATTTTGGCATGTTCTTTTCTAAAAAAAATGCTACATAATTTGCACTTTTCAATGAAAATTTGCAATATAACGCAATTCTGAATTACAGAATTCAGTAAAAATTATTTGTTCATTTTTATTGAAATTTTTTTTTGTTAAGAACAAAACTGTGCAATATTGCTATTAATATTTATTCGAGTAACTTTATTCCGTGCCTGAAAGAGTGCCACTCTACTGATGACGTTAAAAACATGTCAGCCAGCAGCAATTTTAAAACGACTTTGGGTAAGTTTGTAATTGTATTGCGGCATTTGAAATACAACGAAATTGAAAAATATACTACAGAAAATCGTAAACTTTTGCAACTTTCTTTTTAGAGTTAATTCTACCATTAAGTGATTTGCAAAAACGATATTAAAAGGTAAACGATATTGAATGGCTTTTTAATGAATAAAATCCAATCAAAAATGGGTCTGGCAAATGCAAAAAAAAAACTTTATAAGAATACGAATAAAACAGGGAATAAAATTTCATTTAAATTAAAGGCAATAAGTTGACCTCTGGCAAACGACATGCAAATAAGCAGAGCCGGCAGAAAGTCAAACGCCCACAGTTAATGAAAACAAATTGTTGTTGCTTTTTTATAATTTATTTTATTTTAAATTGCTTAATAAAAAAATATGCAAGAAAAGAGCAGCAGTCAGGCTACAAAATAAAAAAAAAGAATATATTTAAATTGAGTCGTCAGAAGAGCAGCAGCCAGCTGGAGATGAGAGCCTGTTAATGGAAATAAAATACTGCGTTGGATTTTATTGCAGTTTCTTTTATGGAGTTATTTTCTTATCAAGGGCAACTAGCAAACTTTTCGACATCAAATGTCCTTGATGTATTTACATCAAAAGGACTTTTCTTCAATACTTTTGATTTAGTGTCTGAAATAAATCTTAAAAAAGTTGAACTATAACTTTTAGTTGAAGGGCTTCCATATTGGTTTGGTTAAGAAGGGAAATATATATATAAATGAGAATAAATGAGAGTAAAAGAGAGTGCTGCTCTTTAGTTTTGCGAGAAGGAAAATTGATTTCAAATTTTGCTGGTTTTTTTATTTCAGTTGGCATATAAAAAAGGTTTTTGAAAAGGGAGATCTTTGCATTGAACTAATTCCAGAGATCAAAACTTTTTTATTTCATTGAAGAAGACAAACTTTTTTTCATGTCACTATATCTACGATTAAGGCAAATATATCTTCTATTTCATGCATGATTATTCATGTCCAATATGGTATATATGAGAGGATGTTTATGATTTAAAATAGAATATCATTTAATTAGAATTTTTGATTTGATAGTGCATCAGGTTTTTGGAAATTTTTTCATCTTCAATTCAATTATTTTTTGTAATTTTTAACACTTTAAGTGTGTCCTTTCTTACCTCCTTGTAATTTTAATATGGACATGTCAATTCCATAGAGTTAGACACGCCCCCTTTCGAATGAAATTTGATCATGGTTATATTTAGTATTTCTAACCTATTGAAAATTTCATAATTTCACCGATTTTTTCAATTTTGTAGAGTTGATTTTTTTTTTTCAATATCCCAACACCAGCTCCTACCCAAAAGAGATGTTTATATAATTTTAAGGAAAGTACTTGATTCTGCAATACATAATCAATTAAAATTTTTATTCCTTAACAAATTTTATTCCTCAAAAAAATTTTATTCCTTAAAAAATTTTAATATCTGAAAGTTTTAAATATTTATTTTGGCTCAATTTTTTCTTTTTCTTTTACGTTTTTGTTTGTTTTTATATTTATATTGTAGTTTTACTATTAATTTAATTTTTTTTACTTAGTTTTTGTTATATTTTATGCAACATGATTCAAAATTTATTTAAAATCATTTATTTAGTGGACCTGTTTATTATTAAAGCTGGAGTTTTTGGAAATACTATCACAAAATTCTCAAACATACACGCACACACAGTCAAACCCGAGAGGATCATTCACGCACACGGTCTATTGTTTAAGGCTGCCAGATAAATACATACTCGTACACATCCTTCGTCTTGCTTTTGTGGATTTTTTTGGCAAATGTTGGCTGGCGGAAAATTAAAAATTTGAGCCGTGAAAAAACCTTCGACAGATTTTTGTTGACTCGTACGTAAAACACTCAAATGCCTGTTTGTCACAAGTATTCCAGACCACACAACTACTGTTACACTTAAGCTGTTACGAATTTTATTAAACTAGTGAAAGCGCTCACGTGTGTGGGTGTGTATGGCTTGCAGCAATTTATAGCAACAACCGAAAGAGAAACACCATTTTCTTGCCATTTTTATGTACTATTTATGTAGCCACTTGTAGTGGCGGCCTTATTGTCAATGTCAAAGTTTATGCCCCGTTTCATTGCCCAAAGAGCTCATTGCCTTTGTTAAGCAGGAATTATGGAAACTAAGAATACAAGGATTTGAGGTGCCACAAACACACATACACGTTGACTTAATAAAATAAAAAAAGTATTTAACAAAAATACATACAAAACTTAATAACCGGGATTATCTATTGAAGTTCCAAGTCTACTTTTAGCATGCCAAATCATGATAATCTCAGCTGACTGGCAAAGATGAGACGATAAAAAGTTTAAAGATAATGAATATCAAAACAAATTATATTAAATAATATTAATTAAATTTAGGCTTTTGGAAAGTAATTGCCTGACATCAGGAGTTACAGCAGTCAATCTGTAATTGAGTTCTTACAATTGTATAGAAACCGCGCCTTTTAACAGCAGCAGTACAGTTCGACAATTAAAGCTGAATTCACCCATGGTTTCAGAACGAATTTCACGTTCTGAAACAGACTGTTGTGAGGAGTTTTAAAATGTTTTGCATTTGAATATCTTGAAATTATATGAACAGGAAAATATATTATTTCATATAAAAGTCTTGCAAACTGTCAAAGAAAACGTGCTGATGTGTTTTATTTTTGTAAATATTTCGATATCCTCAAGATTTCCCCTTGAGGACATCAATTGCAATTAAAAATAAATTGGCAAATTATTATAAATTTTGTAAACATTTAAAAAAAATTAACTTAATTTAATTTTTTTAAATGTTGATATTATATAAAAATTTTTTAATTATTTCAAAATTTAATTGATATCCTAAAATACATATCCAGAGAATATCCAAATATTGACAGTAACATAGTTGAAATATATTTTATAAAAACCTGACCTCAAAATTATTTTAAAAAAATATTTTTAACAACCTAAAGTTAGAAAAATTAGTACACAAATAGTTCATTATTTGTAAGGGAAATTGGCTACTGCTAATTGAAAGATAAGAACAGACACACACACCTACAATAAGTAACACTTTCTTTTTAAAAAGGTTTTTGTATAAAACTTTCAGAAGATTCCTCTTCCTGGGAAGCATTTGTCGTCACGTTGATGGCTTTTCGTTTTGAGTTTCTTGTTTAGTTAACAACTAATTTCACAACTTTCAAGTTTGTGCTCACAAACTTGAAACTTGAATTTTTATTTATACGTTTTTATTTTCATTTTTAATATTTTTAACTAAAAATGCATTCCCTTTATACTGTGACATTTTTACTCACTTGAAACACAGAAGTGTTTGCGTCCTGTGCAATTGAATTTACAAATAAAAGTAAACGTACTAGAAAATACAAGCAAAATATAAGGAAACGAATTAAATGAAACTATAAATATTCTTTGCAGTTTCTTGTTTATAGAAATTTCTAAAAAATAATTAAACAAAAATCTAATATAAACAAAGTTAAAGAGAATACGTTTCTTTTCGCTTGTGTATTCTAAATAAATAACAACAGAAGTTTAAGGAAATTTTAATGGTATAAATGAGAGAAAATAGTTTGTTTAGTTTCAACTGAAAAAGAACGGTTTTATTTTTATTTTTATATTTTTTAATAATAAGAGAATTATTAACAACCCAGTCACACTTGTGCTTTCCCCTTCTTTTCCTACCCCTTCTTTTCATGCACAAATAAAAAATAAACAAAAAGTTTATTTAAAAATTATATAAATAATATAAAAGTTATTGTGTAAAAAGTTCAACTTTCAAGTGTAAATTTTAGCACTTTTTAGCAGTAGAGCAGAATAAAATAGCATGAAGGACTGAACGAAATAGAGATTGTAAATAGCGTTGCCATACAATTATTTCGAGATCAAAATAGTTTTCTAAATAAAAATCGGCCTTTAGGAAAGGCAACAATAAACAACACGCTTTAAAAAAAAGTTGTAAGAAAAGAATGCCAACAGATGATCTCTTAAAAGCTTCTATAGGCCGTTTTCATGAGCAGCACCCACTATTTTACCTCCTTGGCTATTTGGTGATTGTGATCAATCTTCCATTCATGTTCAAAATTCGGCCAGTAAATGTATGTGCAACACTGCGTTCATTTAGTTTAAGAATAACCGTGTACGCAAAGACAAGATTCTGTAGTTACTTTTCAAGCAACTTTCAAACATCTTTTATTTAATTTATAAAATTAACTAATTATATTGTGCATATCTACCTGAAAAGACCTTTCAAACCATATACGTTCCATTAATATTTTTGGACGTTAAGACGGGTAAAAGTGTGCCACAAAAATGACTAATGAAAATTTCCTAACAGTTTCAGGTTTACAAAATCACTTGTAGTACAATGGAAAATCCCATATGTGTTTGTTACAATAACGGCTTTGTTACGAATGTGTGTATGTATTTTTATTTATTTATTTGTCAAATAGTTGGTATTTTTCTTTTTTTTTAACAAATAAATTCAATTCACATAAACGACCGCCCCTTAACCGATTAAAAGAACAGCAGAAGCAACGGAAAAAAAGGAATGGAAATTGAATGAACAGAAATGTACACAACGTGTACATGAAGGGAGCAACAACAACAGCAAAGCCTGTGCAATTCAGTTGGAATACCAGCCAGGACTACAAGGGATTCTGCCCAAAGTATACTACAGCAGAAGATGACTGACTGATGGGAGCTGATGAAGTTGTATAAAACATATATTGGCAATTGTATAAAGCACACATACACTCATGCATTCTATGCATGCATGAACAGGATGCTTTTTTAAAAATTTATTAATTTTATTTTTATTTTTTTTCTAAATAGTTGCAACATATTGGATTTATTAATTTTTTCTTTTTTTCTACAAAACAAAAACTGCAAAAGGAAATGGCACAAAACACAATCGTAGAATTGTTGGTAAATTTTTAGAATTTCTTAAAACATTTTGTGGAATTTGCAAAACAACAAAACTTTTGACAGTTTTACATTAAGCAATTTTGTTGTAACAACAATTTAAGGAAATAAAATGAAATATTGTGGCAATAAATTGTCGAGAAATATTATTTAAAATAAATCATAAAAGTATTAAGCGTGAGACATTAAACCAAAGATGAATGTCCCTTAAACTCTTAGAATAACAGAGAGAAGTTTGAAAATATTTATTTTGAAGTGCAGCAATCGAAATAAACTTTTTGCAACAACTTTGAAATTATTACAAATTTCATTCGCTTAAAAACCGTAACATACTCAGAGATAATTTTTTTAATGTTCTTTTAAGTTTGAATGTGCACATTCTAAATTGGTTTGATAAAAATTTTTAAAACTTATTAATGTTTGTTGGTGTAACAAAGTAAACGATAAGACAAATATTTTTTTGTCTATATAGGGGCCACATAAAAGTTTCAAGTGCAGAATATAAAAACTGCTGGCATGTAAAGGTACGTTCACACTTGATATTAATGGAAAGCCTTTCAAATCAGACCACTGAGTGAAGCAGTTTCTTATGGTATCGTGTCGCAGACCACTGTATACATGAAACTGTTTTATCTAATAAACACATATCTGAATCAAAATATTTTTCATTAGCATTTAGTGGTTACGCTTTTTTAGGCAAATATTTGTCAAGTGTGAACGTCTTGTGAGATAAATAAACTTTTATTTTAATTGAAAGTATTTTGTTCTGAGCAAATAATATCTAATTATAATATATTGGGAGTGGTATATTTGTGGTGTTTCTGGGTCACTTTTTCCATAAAAAAAAGTTGCTTATGCTGTCAGTGTTGCCATATTGAATATTTTTAACCAAAATTTGTTAATTTTTCTTCATATTTTGTTTACACATTTTTTTATGAAGAAAGAGTAACCAATTTTGCTTTTCTGTATGGAAAAAGTGAGCCAGAAACATCACAAACATACTACTATTAGGTAACGTTCAATACATTTTATACTATTTTCTAATACCACAGTATTTGTTTATTATTTGTTTAAATAAATATTATGGCATTTGTTATGTTTCAAAAATGTTTAAGTACGTATTTTAAATCGTCATCATAAAAACGAATTGAGCATATTAAGAAAGTGTAACGTTTAATACTTAAATCGGCGGAAGAGAATATAAATAAATCTCATTGTTGCTAAAGAAAAAACTTTAGTTTCTTTACAGGGCAGTATTCAAATTTATTCTTGCTTATTGTGAATGACGACATGGGCATCCCTTCAGCACGATGGCCAAAAATTTTTACTAGTCTCGGAGTTGTCGAAAGCAATTAATTATTGTTAATTACTATTATCAAACTGTCAATATATTCTCTCAGGCGTATAATATTGATGGAGTATGTTAATTGAGACGTCGATGTCGTCTTTCGTAATAAGAGAAGTTGTACACGATATACCTCTAGCTTTAGTGAAGAAACCGGGAATAAAAAAAATACGCAGTTTCCAAAATCTAGACATTTTGGGAGCCACAGAATGAATACATCCACGTTCTTGTATATGGCGAATTATATTCTCCATTATTCCGAAGTTGTAAAAAAGGGTTACGATTTAATTTTTTTTCTTTCGAAATACTATATGATGACCAACATTAAGTCGGATGTTGATAGTCGGTCATATGGCCGGCCATGCAGTCCACACTGGCCTTTGTCATATCAGATATGATATCCACACCGATCCGATGTCTAGTGAAGACATGAAAAAAGAAACGAAAAACTATAGTTTTCCTCAAAAAAAAACATCCAAAGACGTGGCGAAATATTTATAATTTATATAAAAATATTTTTATAAAAATAACTATTCAAGCTTAAAAAAATTACAATTAAAGAGAGTGTGAAAGAGCGACCTTTAATTAATAATTTTTTGGACCTGAAAGTGCAGGGAATGGGAAAGTGGTAACCCTCGCAAATGGAACTCTGAGTTTTTGAGTTCTATTTATTTTAATTTTTTTAATTTTATTCTTTTATTTTTATTTTGTTTTTATTTTTTATAAATCAAATGCCATCAATTTCACAGTCTACATTTAAAGTTGCCGCAAGCTTTGGCTTTTACCAAAAGCCCTGGCTTTTATATTTAACACCCTGTAAGATCCAAACGTTACTTTCCCCCATAGTCTGCCCATTATCTATAAGAAACTAATACCGATTTTACTTGCATTTCAAACTCTAGTTTCCTTGCTAGCAAATAACAGACAATCAATCTTTTGCAATCAGACTTCAGTAACATTTTTTGTAAACTCTGCTTGACATTCTTTATGGCAAGAATATTTTCCTTTAATCAACTATTTCCAATAAATATTATTCCACTCCGCCCACTAACATTATCATCGAGTACGAGTGTAGAAATAATTATTATTGTGCATCAAGTACTTGCTCTCATTCATATATTTTTGCAGTTGGCAAACACAAATTTATGTTCGAACGACATGTTTTAGTTTTTTAATTTCAGTAATTTTCTGTTTTGTCCAAAGTGAAACATACACGCACGCACGCACGCACTCTCTCGTTTATAAAGCACCAGTATTATGGTCGAACGTACTTGTGTTGAAACTGTTTTCTATCTGCAAATCAGGGGGGAGCAGGAGAGGGGATACAAACATCGAGGAATGGAATGTGGGGCGTGCGTTTAAGCTTTTGAAAACGTGTTTAAGTTCACTTTCCTTCCGATTTTCTCTTGATGTCTCTCTGCCCCGCTGGTAGGTATTAGTTTCTCTTTCAGTTTCTTATGACCCAAAGAGCCCGTGTGTGTGTTACAGTTATTTTGTTTTTGCTTTTTCTATTGTTGTTGCTTGAATTTTATTGTCTTAATAGCTTTTTGATAATTTTGACCCAAATTTGATTTTCATAAACTGCAAGCAAAGACAACAAAACTTTATTCCATATCTGTTGTTAAGTGTATCATCCTCTTCGGGCGGTTTTTCCGCCGCCCACAAAACTACTAGGAAACTACTTTAAGAGCTTTACAAACATGTTTTGCACCACACCCCTGGTCGTTTATGTGGGCTTGTTAGTAAAGCAGGAAATTTATGGTTCCCTGTACATTGAGACGTGTGTGTGTCTGCGGATGTGTTTGTGTCTATTCATGTTGCCATGTTTATCTATCATAGACAAAATTCACTTGTAATGTTTCTACAACAACAAAACGACATTAGAACAATAGAAAAACAATTTTCGAAAACGCTGCTTTCCTTTTAAAAGACTCAAATCCATTTTTAAATTGCGGCAATTTTAAGAAACTTCCAGGTTGAATATTCAGGTTGTCCTTTTAGTTCTTTTTTTTTTTCTTTATAATTAATAATTATTTCCCTCATATCACAACAAAAGTTTGGGAGTTGGAAGTAAGTCTAACGGCATATAAATAAAGAGTGATTTGGCAAATACTGTATTTGCTAACTCAGCTGTTTTCGTGTGAAATGTTGCTTTTAAACGTGTTCAGTATGTTCATGTTCGTGCGATTCTTGTGCTCAGAAAAGGACATGTCAGGATACATTTTTGGTGTAAAAAGCTCCTGCCAATGCAACTCCAAAAATGCGCTGTTTGGTGTGGATTGTATCGCACTTTTGTCAAGGCGTCGAGGACAGGAGCTTCACTGTGAATGACGAGAACTACCGTGTGATGGATGATAAAAAAAAATTTTCTGCTCTAAATGGAAGAGTTGGACTTGTCAGGCATGCGGTTTCCATAAAACGGTGCAACATATCATACAGCACGCAAAACAATGGCCCGATTGAGAGATGGATTCGGTGAACAGTTTGCGGCCGGAGAATTGCCCGCTAAGATCGTGTGATTTAATGGCTTTTACAATTTTTTTATAAGACAAAATCGAAGAATTTATTCAAGAGATACCGGCCGATAGATTATGCAAAAAATGGACCCAGCGTTTGAATCAATTGAGACGTAGCCACGGTCAATATTATACAGATCGTTGGACAGACCCAAATAAAGAATTTATTATTTTAACAAATTCGAAAGCTCTTTAAAGATCAATCTTAAGTTCTAAATTGCCCGTTTTTTTTAAATTTTTTTTAAGGCAGCATTGAACAATTTATTCAAAAGATACCGACCGACATAGTGGAGATATTATATCGAAATCAGAATCAATTGAGAAATAGCCGCGGTGAATGTTATTATTGAATATTGAATTACACAGATCGTTGTACAGACGCAAATAAAGATGTCATAAATTTTTCCAAACTGTGTTTTTTTTTTCAATAAATTCGAAAGCTCTTTAAAAATCAAGCTTTAGTTTTCGAAATAAAAATATATTGAATTTTGTCACAAACAAAGATTTTCATCTGCCCTCCTTTTACTTTAATGTTGCTTAAAAACTACCAGGATTGAAACGACCTCAAAAGTCGTTAGAATTATGAAAAAAAATCAGCTTTAATGGAATACGGCACGAAAATACTTCCTCCTTCAAAAACAAAACAAAAATGGTGTCGAAAAGTTTTTTATGGCTCTCCAAAGGTAAAATAATAAACCCCAACAAATAAGAAACTGGGTCAACATTAATATTTTTTTTAAATTTTGTTTTAGGTAAAAATTTATGTCTATAACTTGGGATAAATAGTTTTTGATGATATCAAGGAAAATTAATGGAAATTCCTGCTAAACTATCAGGGAATTGCGCAATATAAATCACCTTCAATCAGCAGCGTTGTCAACTCCGTGCTTTTGTTAACGTTTTTAGTGATTTTTTTTTTCAATTCATGAACGAAAAGAAAACTATTCGCATGTCAATGATGTTAATATCGCCAGTGGAAAGCATTTTTATATTCCCATAAAATTATTGGGAGGTAATTTTATCGATTGAACTTCAATAATCATCCGCGAAGCTTTCGAATGATTGACAATTGATTAACAGCGTAAATTGCGATATTATATAATCCACATATTATAAAAGCAACAACAACATCAAGAGTATTGTTAAGCGACAACAAAAGAATTTTTTTTCCACACTGACAAGCGAACAGAAAAATTTGAAATGGAATAAAAAATATATTAACTGAAAATGATGAATGTCAAATTCGTGTTAGCAAAGAATGGAAAAACGTGTCATTTTGCATAATTGAATTTTTACACTAAAACAACCGCAACAATAGAACACACTTTGTGGCATCATAAAGTAGCAAAACAGTTGTGGATAAGACTATAGCAGCAACAATTTACTAACGTATTTTTGTATTAAATTTAAAATGAATGTTTCGTATTTAAAAAAAAATTCTTGCGTTAATTATAATTATTTACATATAATATATTTTTTAATTAATTTAAAACCTTTTAAAAAGCTTAAAGCTTAAGTGAGAGGAAAACCAGCAGCCACATGCCAATATAAAAGAGTTTAGCATCGCACAGTGGGGGATTTTCAGCATAACATTTAACCAATTCAGTAGCTTCCAAGTGATTAGTCACAGACTGTAACAATACACATCGTAAGATATTTAAAAAGATCCACAAAGTGGATGGATCCACGACACCCCAAGAGATGGATAACTCAAAGTTTGGATCTTGCGAAGATGATATTCTGCAGGTAGAATATTTTGTAAGCTTTGAGCTGGAGATGATAGGCAATCCGCAAAAGGCAGTATCAAACTATTCTGGTAAAAATGTTACTGTGGGATATATTTGAAAAATTTATGAAAAAAAAATTTCATAAAATTAATTAATTTAAACTTTTTTTTTTTACTCCATTTCGACGAAATTTTTCTTTTTCCCAGCTACAAGCTCCAAAAAAATTATATCTGCAAGTGGAAAATAAAGAAAAAATTTCCCTGGCAGCACTGGAACCAGATCATGTCAAAAAAGACCCCGCCTCATTGCATATATCAAGTTGAGAACCTGTTTTCTAAAATCGCAAAACTACAATCAAAGCAGCCATCGAAGCCACCTCTAGTCCAGCTCTTAAATAGTTAAATTAGCAAGAAAAAAAACGTACAGCCCGAATTCCAAGCCAGAGGTTTTGAAAAAATTTCTTTGGGAATCGCTTAGGTGCCGGTAACAAAGAAATCTCATGTGCTTTTCTTTGTTCCACATTAACTAAATGAGAATTTTCAGTTAAAACTGTTGATATATAAAACTTTTATAACATTATTTTTACTGCTGGCTACAGCCCCTTTAAAAAAAAAAAAAAAAATATATATATATATATATATATATATATATATATATTTAATTTCTATAGTAAATTTTATTACCATTTCGAATTATTTTAATGAAATTACATAGCACCCCACTGTGCACGGTACCTGAATAGACGTTCCACATTTTTAAAAATTTGTAAGTAGAAATAATTACAAAATTATTTTATTTCCAGAGTCAAAGATTAGCCATTTAACTGCCCGTTCGCCGCTGTCAAAAGCTATAGTTCATTCGAATATATAAAAATTAAAACAAAAATCTATTTTTTAAATTCATTGCAAGTTTCCAAAATTTAAAATGAAATCGTTTGAAAATTTCTTTTAATCTTAACCCAAACATTTGCTATTTTTCTTGTCATCACTGCGCAAGTGTTTCATATTATTTCAATTGGTCAGCAACACAACAACAATGGCTAACAAACAATATGGTTTTCATTGCAAAATATTTTCTTTATAATTTTATTAATAAATTGCAAATATTTATGGTATTATTTTCCATTTGTTCCATAACCGTTTGTGGTACTCTTCTCTAAATCGCTGCTTATTATACATCATGACAGTTACTGATAACAGCTGACACCAGCCAATTTCAATATTTTTTCTTTTATTGTTGTTGCTTTGAAAAGCTAAAATGATGCGGACGGACAAGACGACAGCACAATTATTCATTCGCTTTTATGCACAAGCAGTTGTTGGTTGGGCGGCAGGAGTACGAGTGATTTGGAAAACCAAAACCAAATAAACCATAAAAAAACATGTCACAGAAGACAAAACGAAAAAGAAAATAAAAACAAAAATGAAAAAAGGAAATAAAATAAGTGCCCGCAGTAGCTGAAGTAGTGAATAGTCAATCCGTTACACCTGCCAATTTATATATCGGTTTTTGTGACTGTTCATTTATTTGTTTGCTTTCTCTATTTATTTGGGTTAGAGAGAAGACACCGCACACACACATACACACACTCACTTACAAACTGACAGATGAAACACTCCATATGCCCTGGTAACATGAGCCCGATTGTATATTCGCAGTGTGTAGCAAGAAAATAGATTTATTTGTACGTACAGTGCAGACCGCCAGGGTCCCAACCAAAGTTTCATTGACTCGATTGAATTCAATTATTTAATATGAGTTAGACGAGTGTCTGTCTGTATGTCTAGTGTAAAACGAAATAAGTGTTTGTACAATAGAAATATAAAAAGTGTATTAAATTAGAATAAATATGAATTTTATAGCCACTCAAGTGTGGGCATGTATGCGACAGCGGATTATTTTATGCTAATAAGATAACACATGAGATTCGTGCCAAAATATATTTAAGCCAGCACATAAATGAAACGTTTGCATGACCACTTAAGGGGAACGCTATAAATGTATATATAAAGTAAAGCTGCAGACAGTGCGAAATAAAGTGAAAATCGCATACAAAACAGCTAAACAATTTTCTTATATTTTTGTAGCAAAGAAATCTTAGAATAGCAAACCTCTACTTCATATCGGGTGTTTTTTAAAGAGTGATACAAGTTTAAATCATAATAAAACATAGTAATATATTTTTGATATCAATGAAACGGTCCTTATTGGATAGAAAATTTTATGACATTAATGTCTAAATATGATTTCGGCCAATTGGGCGCCACGGCTGGCGCGTACAAGGCGCAATCTGAAACACCGATTTTCACAAACTTTTCGCAGCATTTGCGCCGTATCTCGCCGATAACTTTTCGAATGTTGATTTCCAGGTGTTCAATTGTTTGTGGTTTATCGACGTACACAAGTGACTTTACATAACCTTAAAGAAAAGAATCCAATGGGGTTAAATCACACGATCTTGGGGGCCAATTAATTGGGCCATTTCGTGAAATTATTTTTTCGTCAAAAGTTTCCTTGAGTAAATCAATTGTAGCGCCCACTGTGTGGCATGTGGCTCCGTCCTGTTGGAACCACATATCAGCAAAATTAATGCCAGCTAATTGAGGTACGAAAAACTTCGAATCATGTTCCTATACTGTTCACCATTGACAGTAACATTCTGACCATTATCGTTTTTGAAGCCACAGGGGAGAATGACTCCCCCAGTCCATAAAGCGCACCAAACAGTAATTTTCTGTGGATGAAATGGAGTGTCGACAAAAGCTTGCGGATTCTCCCCACTCCAAATGCGACAATTCAACCAAAAATGGGCTTCATCGGAAAATAAAATTTTGAATGGACGAAGTGCACGATAAGTTTGACGAACAGAACTATTATTTTGATTAAAAATTTCTACAATTTCCACGCGTTGGTCTGGTGTAAGTCGATCCATAATGAAATGTCAAAGCAAACTAAACAAAAAGCAACTATCAGCTGTTAAATGGGCGGTCAAATAAAGCAGTGTTGCCAACTCAAAGTTGTATCACTCTATAAAAAACACCCGATATTTGCAGGTGAAAGCTTCTCTTCTTCGCACAGGCAAAGTAGAGCCAGGGTGCAAAATTACAGCACTTGATATCGATCGAAATTCTATATATAAAATTAATAATAAAACTAAAGCTACAATATTGTGGTGCATTCTCATGCCTTTACATATTGAGGGGGGCGTATCCCCTAAATTCTTAAATAGATTTTTTTTCAACTGTACAATATTGAGATGCTTTCTGACGCCTTTCCTTATTGAGGGGGTACACCGCCCAAAATTCTTAAATATATATTTTTTTTGTCAACTGCACATTTCACACTATCAAACGACATTTTCGGTTCCGCGGCACTTTTATATTTGAGGATTTATATTTAGCTACAGTGTTGGGGTGCATTCTGGCGACTTTACATATTGAGGGGGATGTACCCCTAAATTCTTAAATGCCGCCACTTTAACACGACCGCCAAAAAAATTGCCGCCCCTGTTTAGTCTGTGTGGACAAGAATGTTATAAGACGTAGAAAATACTAAGCGATTGTCAATAGTTGTCTACAAATGACAATATTTTGCTGTCATGTTGACGTGACGTCGATGTCGTCTTTCATAATAGGGGCAAATAACTTAAATAACCAAGAATAGTAACAAAGACCTGCATTCTTTATAGTGCATCAGACAAGAGTTTAACAAGGAATTGATCCTTAAACCTACAAACACTATGGGCTAACGCACGACTCACTAACCTTTTGAAGCGCTCTACAAAAAAAAAGGATAATAATCATATAAATTTATATACGCTTCTTCGTAGCAATTTATATTACAAAACAAGTGTCATAATATTTCATTTGAATGGCTCACTTGTGTATTGAATTACTTGATAAGGATGCTTTGAAGCCCATGGGAGTTCAAACATGGTTTCGCTTATGATACGAACGCAATATGTATGTATGTACGTATTTGATTAAGCCAGTGTGGTTAATGGAAAACACTCAAGAGACAAGAAATCATGCAGGTCGATGCTGTTGCATCTTGCGCCAACCATCCTTTCACTTAATGGCTCCTTAAGCCAATAATTTCATTTAAGCCTTACAAAACAGGCGATATATGGTGGTGGCAATAAGTACGAGTACTTTATTTACAAGTGTTGCCTGCCTGCCTACCTGACCGTCTGCCTGTTCAATATGCAGCCATAAATAATGCGTGTGTATTTGGGAACTTCCACTGCGTGTGGATGTTCAAGAATGCGTGTCTGTCTGCGTGTAAGTGTGTATAACTTTCAAATACACACACACGCGCATAATTGAAATATGGATTGAGTATAAATACAAAAGTATCTGCCAGCGACAGACAACAACGAAAACAATAATATTGTGTTTAATATGAGAAACGGAAAACGGAAGGATATAAAGTTTTTTTATCCTGCTCCTTAAATAAGATATGATTGTAATAACAGGTTACATAATTTTAAAGCTTTAATGTAACAACAGATAATGATCATAGACTTAATTAAAATACACAGAAATTGTTGTTAGTAATAATTTGCTTTTCCTGGAGTCAGTAGTCCTGTCAGCCTACAAATTTTCCAACTAGTTTTGCATTATCAATTTTTCATTATAATTTTCTATTACAACAAACAAAAGAAAGCTAATAAATTAAAAGTTTGGTAGGGGGGAAAAAAGAGTTTTTTTAATATCATAAACAGAAATTGTTGTCGTGCAAAGTTAGTGAATATAATCAAAAATTCTGTTCAATATTTTAACAGATTCGAAACTTATTGTTCCCGTTTGTTAATAAAAACAAAAGTTGATGTTGTTCTTTTTTTTGCTGCCAATATTGTTGAAAAAATATGCACAAACTAAAAAGTTTTCCATTTCTCCATCAGTAACTGAATTGCATGGATGCCAACAACAACAACAACAGCAAACAGCAATAATGAGAACGACAAAAACAATTGAAAATTATTTTTTTGTTGTTGTTTAAAACTTCAAGTTGATGTCATAATACTTGTTGTTTCGTTGTAATGAGCCCACTTCGAAAGGCGTCCTGCTGTGCTGTTTTGCAGTAAAAACTTTGCCTTTTTAGAAAACAACTGAACATTTTACTAGCATCGAGTTAGAACTCCAAACACCCTTGAGATACATTCAGGCAGTCGTATGTGTGGGCTTATAACTATTTATCATACGGAGATTTTTTCAACAGGATTAACTTGCAAAACAACATCCAGTCAGTTACTGACTGGATATCATATGCTACAGACGGTTTTTTTTTCGAACTTCTTCACTGCAGCTCCATTTTAATTGTTAGAGAAAAACTATGGCGACATAATTCTGTAGAGCAAATGTTCCAGGCTTTTTGTTATATTTTTCCCAATACTTGTTTTTCATTTCCTTTTGTTTTATTATCGAATCAAAAGTTCAGGCAAATAAACAACCTTCATTTTACCACTCACACAACTTAAGTTTGTATTCGTGAAGTATAACTGCAATCAGCACAGTTGTTGTTGTTGCTGCTGCTGTTTTATTTCCTATTTCTTTACGTTCATTTAATAAAAGTGCATTTAGTTAATTTGCTTTTAAAAATGGATGAGAAAAATAAAAACGCTCAAACACAGACAAACAAATAAGTAATAAAGCAGTAGTTTTCTTTTGAAAGCAGTTGGCAAAAATGTTTTGTTGGATGAGCAATAACAAAAAAAAAAACGTTAAAAGTGCAGGAAATGGAATGGAGAGAGAAGAGTTGTTTGTGGTTTTATTGGGTAGATGTTTTTGAAACTTTTTTTTGAGGAAAATTTTAGAAAAACATTTCGGATTTCAATGCAATTAAAGAAGCAAATATGGGTTTAACAATAGTTTTTATTACATGGGGAGAGCAAAATAGAAGCAGCTGTAAATCCAGTCAAGGTTTTGTCTAATAAAAAATTTGGAAAACGGTTAAAAACACCCCGGCAATTTTCCATTAATTTTAACCGCAAAGTTATCGTAACGTGATTTTTGGTGCTGCTTTAAGCTTTTCTGCTCTGATAAGAACTGCATTTTTTTTCAAAACCGATAACTTCACGAATTTTTTAAAACTTTAAACTTTCTTCAAGGATAATCAAAGAAAAAAGTGACGATGGTACAGTAAGAATCTTAAAACGAATCGATGTTTTCAAACCCCCAACAAAATCTTGGGTTACCGAGAGAAAACCGATATTTTCCCGCCTGTACGTACTAATAACTCAATAACTTCGGTCAATGTAGCGCGATTTTCAGTTAACTAGCAGATTTTGAAAGAACACACTTAAACCTTTCGAATGATATATAAATCCTTTAAAAAAAAATCTTTTAGAAATATGTAAGTATTGCTCCAACAAAAACCCAGTTTTGAAGAAATTGTTTGTTGTCATGTTTTCAAACTCAATCAAACTTTTACAAACTTTCGATTTTATTATTAAAAATCCGCTGAAAATTTACTAAATACTTTGTTGAAGAAATATTCTTAGTGTATATAAAGGGTGTTTTTTATAGAGTGATACAAGTTTAAATCATAATAATAAAAAGTAGTAATATATTTTTGATATCAATGAAACGGTATTTTTTTTGCTCTGGTGCAAGTCGATCCATAAAGAAATGTCAAAGTAAACTAAACAAAAAGCAACTATCAGCTGTTAAATGGGTGGTCAAATAAAGCAGTGATTCCAACTCAAAGTTGTATCACTCTATAAAAAACACCCTACATATGTTGGTATTTATAATAAAGTTTATTTGCTGCAATCAAGCGATTAAGCGTTTGAAAAATTAGCCCGATTTTGAATATCCTGCCAGAGATATATAATTTTATACACTGTGACAATGGCGGTCAGTGTTGTGTAAAAGTTTAGAGCACATAAGAAAAATTGTGTTCACAAAATAAACCGACTTTTTGCTATTGGAAAATATTAAAAAAGAAAAAGCCGGGTATAAAAGAATTTCCAAAAAGCATTTTAATAAACACTGTTTTCATGTTTTCTCTTTTAATAATAATCTGCCCAAAAGTTGCCTACAAAAATAATTTATATTGCAAAAATCTACAAAGAGGATTAACCGGGTTGCTGATGCTGCTTTGCGTCTTCTTCCTTCCCTGTTTTTTTTCTCCCCCAGTCCGTTTGTTCATTGGCCCAGTATTTATTACTTTTGTAAATAAATTATTAAACCAGACAAATTAAATTTCTGTTATTCTTTCCCCCGGCTCTTGCAGCCAGCACGAAATTCAACAAAAAAGAAAATATATAAACAAGAATTAAACGAAATGAATGTACAAAATGAAAAATTTCAAATTTCCTTTAAATTTCCGTTAAGCGAATTTTTATGAAGTGTTCGTGTAGCGGAGAGAGAGAGAGAGAGAGAGAGGCTGCAGTAAACACTAGAGTGTATGTGTTGAACTCGTATGCATAAATTTTTTACTATATGAATCCTGTAGCTTTTGTTAAGCAGGAGGAAGGAGGCAAAATATTTTACAAAAATCATGAATAAACAACTCATGGTCAGTCAGTGTTTGTTTTCATGAAATATTTTTTGTTAAAAAGTGTAGTTAAGCGAGAGTAAGTTTTCAAATAAAATATAGTATAAAACGGCGATAAAGCCAGCGCATTTAATTTACATGATTTAATAAGTCAGTTTCAGTGGTCCTGCAGTCAGAAATATAAGATTTTCTCTAAGGATTTTGTTTAGTAAAAAAAATACAGGGTGTCTGGTAGCAGATTTATATTTTCTAAACTTATATAAAAAACGTAATAATTGACACGAAGTTATATGAAGAGCATTGAATGATAGATTGGAAGAGCGGTTTTTTTTTTAAAGAGTGTGTCATCCAGATGTCTTCCGTCGAGTTGAATACACTGTTCAAAACGGAGCCTGTGCTCTGCAACACACGTTGCAGTAAACTTGGTTCAATTGAGGTGATTTCTCGACGAATATTGTCCTTTAAAGCCACAAGATATTGGGAATTGTCATTATAAAACCTCTCTTTGAGGCAGCTCCACAAATAAAAATCCATTTGAGTTAGATCTGGCCATGGGATGTCCCCAAAGTGACTGATCAGTTTTTGTGGGAAATTTTTCCCAAGCAAATTCATCGAAGCTCTGGCTTTATGTGCAGTCGTCCCATCCTGTTGAAACCCCGTGTGTGAGGAGTACGACAGATGAGCTCGCAGGCGCGGCAAAAAGAATTCCGTAAACATGCGTCGATCACCGTTGAGATTCGTCGCCTGGCCTAGAGAATTTTCAAAAAAACCAATGCTTAAATTAGCTCACGCGTGGATAAGACGCACCAAACAGTTACCCTGGGGCAATGCAGTAGTTTTTAATGATTAAATCGAGGGTGCCGGTTCTTGCAGAACAGTAACGGGAGCTTCGTCGCTCCGACAAATGGGATTTACAGTGCGAAAAAGCTCCAACATCGTTTCACATAAAAATTTATTGCGCAAATAAAAGTCACTTACTTTCAGTTCTTGAACGATTTGAGTTTTAAAAGGATGGAACTTCAGATCCTTTTTTTAAAATTTCATAAATAATCGCTCGTGGAAGTCCCAGTGAGGCTGCTCTTTTCCGTATTGAAAGTCGCGGATTTTCACCGTAACCTGCTTTCAATGTTTTCGTTAGCCCTTGACTATCGACTGGGCCCTGGCCGAAGCAGTTGCGCGGAATCTCTGCACCCATGAACGTATTAAATTTGCACTCGGTCCATCATTTGTTCGTCGAATACCGAACCTTGAACAAAATTGTCTACGAAAAATTACGTAAGAAAAGTTACGCGAACGCGCGATACACACTCAATCACGGCAACCTCGTGACGGACTAATCTGCACAGTCAATAATTCCAACGACGTCAGCCTCCCTCCGCACCGTTTATTACTTTTTGAAATAATCGTATTTAAAATACAAATTTGCCACCAGACACCCTGTATAACAATTTTTAATAATTCAGTTAAATGAAGGGTTCCGCGAAATAACTCGTTTATCTTGTTATAAAATGAAGGATTCTTTTTTTGCATTCTTAGTGAAGATTATAAAATATCGGGGTTTTTTTTTGGCAGCTGGAGAATTATTGATAATGAAAACTGAAGTTTGACAGCTGAGAATGTCAAATGATGTTGACATTTCTGCTCACTAACGAGCGCCGGGTAACCGTTACTGGCATCCAATTAATGGAATTCTTTTTTTTTTTTTTCATTTAAAATAAAAAACTTTTGCGATCAATCCAATTTCTGGTTAAATGGCTACAAGACTAAGAAAATTGGGGAGCCACTAAAATTAACGCACCAGTTTAGACCCTGGCGGCTTCATCTGTATTGTGCTATTATTTTAAATTCGCTTGCATCTAAAAGAAAACACCCCGTAGTTACTATTTGCATTAGTTTGCTAGATATATATCCCGTGGAAAAAAGCTCGTCCGTCTGCTATTTTTCCTCACCAGTCACTGTGCCAGAAACCAACTTCATCACATTAAATATTCGCTTGCATGTGCACAAATAGTGGCTTAAATCAAATGCATATTATTTACGAGCATGTCTGTATGCATGTACTTTTTCGTTTCCTCCACGCTGTTTAGACAAACATTAAAATTTCAGACAAACAGCATACGAGCACGGGGCGAACGAGACTTGAGTCAAGAGCCAGGAGCCAAGAGCCAAGAGCCTTGTGTTAAATGCTGTTCGCTGTGTTGAAGGTAAATAAATTGAAATATTTAGTTTTGTATTCCATTTTTAATTCCATGTTTTCAGCCAGATAACAGATGCAGATAAAAAGGAAAACTTTAAAGGCTACGGAACATGTGTTTGTGTGGCAGATTATGATGTTGGAAAAGCATTTTTTTTTAATTTCACATACTCAGTCCTTAATTACAATGGCGTTAGCAAAATAGGAGCATAACGATGGGGAGAAGGTCGTGTTTTTGGGTGTGTAGTTTTACACCCATACAAGTACAAGTAGCGTTTATATTGCGGCTGCAAAAGCTTTAGAAATTGCATCAGAGGAATAGCGGAGATACTGCTGATCTTTCCCAAAACAAACCAAAATAGCAGAATTAGCTGGATGTAACGAAAATTGCATGAAACAAACGTTTGATTATTTTAAATTAATTAACTTAAGTATTTGCCAAATGTTGCAAAGAAAATTTCTAATAGATATAATAAACACAATAAAACTTAACGTGATAGCAAAAGCAAAGGAAACTCCACAAATTTTAAGAAAGAATACAAGCGAGGAAAATGTTCTCTATCATTTGAAATAAACAAAAATCGACAGCATGGCCAAAAATGGGGAAAAAATAAGGTGAAGTTTGGAAATTCAGTAGCCACGTTAACTCGATTCTTGTTGCTACACTCTTCTCGAACATGTTTCTGCATGTTTCGGCATGTTTAGAAGACTCATAAAAAGTGCAAATGTTTTACTAATTTTTTGAAAAAATAACATTTTTTACACAAATAATATTTTCTACATTTTCAATATTCTGCCGTACTTTATATTTTCGAATGCTAGTTTATATACAAAAAGTCTTCCTTCATAAACAACCAGAGTCGTTTTAAAAGAAGTTCAGAAGAAAAGAATCTTCCATCGGTGAAACCTGGATGTGAAAATTTTTAAATCAATTTCAACATCAAGCATTTAATGCCTTAAATTAAAATATATTACTAAACAAGGCCAAATTAAAGTTTTGTTTTACTTACTTAAATTTTATTTACATTAAAAATGTTTATTTAAAATGCAGTCAAGGCCAACATACCTGAAAGGAAAGAAGAAAAAAAAGTATTACATTTCGCATTAAAAACAAAAATTTGTTTACATAAAACCATAACACATACAAATTAATATGAGAAGATTTCAGTATTTGTAAAAGATTTTAAATGGCAAAGTGCGCTATAAATGCCCTTCGTAAGATAATCTAGAAAATAATTAAACGAGGCCTTGTTGCTGTTCATTTTCATTGCCCTTTTGAAATTAATTTATAAATTAAATACGGAATAAATTGAACTACAATGCATGCGATTGGTTTATTAATTAATCGCTAAACCATCAGACGTTTACAATTTACAATTCGAATTTTAATCAGCATCTTTGAAGAAAAAAACCCTGACCTGCCTGCCTGCCTGCCCACATTGTTTACACGAGTTGTCTCTATAAATAAATAACATCTTTTCCACAAAGAAAAGATAATGCGTTTCACCGATAGCAATTAATTTAATAACGTAAATTAATCATTGGAAAACTCATCACAATGAGATTGTAAAGCCATTGACATAAACATTGAAAAACTCACGGCTTTTTCCATAACAAATTGATCAGCATGAATGATCTGTTATATTTATAATAGAGATCAACAACGATATAGACATCAATATAAACAAAGTCAGGGTACAGCAAATTATAGAAGTAGATAAAAGTTTTTGATAGAGACACTGAAATTGATATGAGCATCTCATATATAATTATGGAACACCTCTTTTTGTGGTACCCTTTTAAGTGTCTTGTCCTCCAACAACATGAATGGAAAATATTTATTTTCAAAGGAAATTTTGTGCCTTTTTGGTATTGATTTCTATATTTCCCAAAGGGTTTCTCTATATTTCATAAATCAATACGGAAAAGGCATTAAAAACAGGTTCCAACTAATTTGGTTGGGCTTTTTTGGGCGAATATTCGACATGTGTGAGAGAGATATATTGGAAATTTTAAGGGACCTATTAAGAATAAGATCCTTTAAATACCCGCCAAGGCTTTTTTTCGTAGAGCACATCAAATAAGTAAAATTTTGCATGCTTCTGGCGCATACATCAGGCTGAATTTTACCGAGCCATGGGTTATGTTGGCTTTGCGGAGCACTACAATTTGTAGTTTAAGAAAACTCCATAAGAAGAAGTATAGTGGGTTCAAATCGCACGATCTTGGTGACCAGTTTGTATCACCTCCATGTGAGATGACCATGGCTCGTACGGAATAACTTGGCGCCGTCCTGTTGAGTTTACCTGTTGTCGTTGGTATCCAAATCATCCATTTGAAGACACAAGAAGTTGGTAATCACGCCGTTGATAGTAATACCCCTGCCAACGTCCTCTGATTCTATTGCACACTCTCACGGACTGCGGCGATGTTTTCGAGAGACCTTCCCTTTCGTTGACGTACGGCTGTTGGTCGATCGTTTACTGAACCAATTTTATCCACCACATTTTGAATAGTGCTCTCGATAGGACTATTGCGACGACCGTGAAATAGACGCTGTATGTTGCACGAATTAGCACCCTTCTTGACAAAATAATATCATTAATTAAGGGTTTAGGAACTATCAAAGTTCGAAAGTTCCGATTAAAACAAGATTTTTTTTCCCCAAATTAAATAAATAAACAATTACAAAAACAAAAAATTAGCCCCCTTTTTCTGGCAAAATCGGAAAATTTGTAAAAATTTTAATCTAAACTATTCATATACTTTATGTTGTGTCATCGCATGCAAACACCGTACAGTGCTCTGGTGGCATCATTTGTCATGTTCGTATATTTCGTTATGTGGCATAATTTAAAAAACTACAGTTTGAAATGGCAAACGCTGCCACTAGTACACACACGGGTGTTTGCTTGCGACGTCAAAAAATGTCATGGTGTGTTCTCGGCTTTAAAAAATATTAGCACGAACTGCAACTGTGATATAACAATCAGCTGTCAAGCATTCCAGCTGGATATTTTGAATTTTATTCTATTTTTTATGCGGCAGATGGCATTTATCTTCATGAATTTTCATATCATTTTCATGAGTCACCTACTTGGAACACGTTGATCTCTGGCTTCAAATTCAAACGATAAACAAATAAGATGCTTGTAATAATAACAAAAAAAAAACAGTCTTTAGGCAGCTCGTGCCAGGATAACGTCTGCCTGAATTAATTTTTACTAAAATTAAAATTTCATATCACCAGCTTATACTTGCTGAATATTCAAGTCATCTTGTATTGATATTAAAGCTTTCATACAATTTCAATCAAGTTGGTGAATGGTCCAACTGGCTAATGTTTATATGATGTAACAACAATATTTTAAAAACATCTTTGTTTGTACGACTATGTCCGAAATAACAATAGAATGAAAAGGAAAAAAAAATATCATACATATTCGAACATGCTGCACAACAGAAAAGTGAAGTACTTTGCAACAACACCTGCCAAAAACAACAATATTTATACAAAGAAACAATGATGTTGTTCACAAGGACTTTTTTATTTGTTATTTTTTTATTTTTATTTAAACCACATCATCCTTGGCAACCGATATGAGTGGCGAACAATGGCTGGAGTTTTTAGGTAAAAGTAAGAACTGAGAGGAGTGACTGAAAGAGAGAGAGAGAGAGAGAGAGAGAGAGCGAGGGAGAGCGAAAGTGCAGTTGTGTAATCTGGCAATTTATTCCTGTTGGAATTGGCCAACATCCTGACGACCTGTATTGTGTGTGTGTGTGTGTTTCCAACAAACACCAACGCCAGTAAATTCCCAATTAAGAAACTAAAGTTGGAAACAGAAGAATAATAGAAAAATGAAATAAACGCGGTTAGCAAAAACAACAAAACAAACTGGGAACTCATCAGCTTCTATTGTAATGTTTTGTTACAAACTTTACAACAACAAATTGCAGCTGTCGTTGGCACTGTCAAATACTCGGGACGCAATCAGGCGGGCATGCAGGCAGGCAGTCGACCACTTGCAACCATTTCCCAATTGAAAGAAAAATAATAAAATTGCAATTAACCCATTAAGCGAACATAAGGACCAAGTGATGTCAGCCACCACAGGTGGAGCTGCAATCCATTCCATTACTTCTAACGGGTTAATACATTTCACAACTTTTATTTGTCTTCTCCTTCTCTTTTCCCATTCTACACTCGCTGCTGGCGTCATGCTATTATTGGAATTGTATTGTTTCAAAATTGATCGTATAAAAACTATATAGCAAATGGCAGGCAGATTGTGTTATTTTTCCTGCATTTGATTACACGATAAAATTGTTGCAAATCTACAAATTGCTTTATTACAATGTTAAAGTTGCAAATAGGGATTTTTTAAATTGAATTGTTGTTTCATCCGGTGTGAAATGTATGAAATCGATTAAATAGTTTATGAAGATATTGAAGAGAATAAAATCTGTGCACAGAAATAAATTACGGCGTTTTAGTTGAATAACATAATAAATTAATTTTTAGTATTTTATTCATTCTCGCTTGCAGGCAACTTTCAACGGCTATTTAATTAAGCAATTTTTTGCCATCTTCTGCTGCTGAAATGATAATTAACTAAAACAGTGTTGCCTATAAAAACTCTTACTCAGAATATAATATTCTTAACTGAGTGCTTTTCAATTACAGAATAGTTGCGCGGTTGGCCCAATGTCTGGCCAAATGAAAGTCCCTTTTATTTATTAACACAATTCAATTCTTTCTTTATTTTTCTCTTTAAAGTGTGGCCTTATCAAATTATTTACGAAACGTCTTTATTCTATTTTGAAGTAAGAAAACACTCACATTATATCTCACAGTTTTTATTACTCTTCTTTATATTCTTCTGATTTTTTTTTTTTTCTTTTTTGTAAAATAATATTTTAATAATTCAAGCATGTCAGCATTAATTAACTTCGTTCGCTGTTTCTATTGTGTTGTTTATGCACAGCGAGAAAAAAACTTTTCAAACGTCTAGTTAAACGTAACAACAAAAGAAAAACACTTGAGTAGCGTAAATAAGTAGAACGAACAAAGACCCAGCAGAATGGGAAACCATAGCGAATGTCAAAAGAAAAAGTCTGTATTAAAAAAACAAACCAACAACTTTGTGAGAGAGAACAACATTTTTAAATAAAATGAAATAAAATTACTAGTATTTTAACGAAATTAATTAAACATTGTAAATTTAAAAAAAAAAAGAAAAAAAGAAGGAAAATAAAATGAGAAATAAACTGAAAGTACGTACTCATCCTGGTTATCTGCTTCTTAAATGCATTCTTGAGGTCCTGCCTATTTTGCAGGGCTGCAATTTTATACTTGTTTATCCCGCATGATTGAAGTGAAGCGTGCAATTACAAACAACCTCAATTATTTATTGTTTTGCCTCTTTTCTTTTTGAGGGAAGACGGTTTCAACAAACTGTCATTTAATACACAGAATTTTTTTTTTTTAGTTCACAGAAGGTACTTTTAAGATGTTGATTAAGATGAAATACTGAAATACGTTCGGTGACGATGAACATTTCAAGGTTGTTGTTTTGCAGTCACAGGAGGACACAAAATGAAAGACACCAAATAAATTTTTAAGCTAAAATTTATTATTTACGCTCATGATCAAGCTTGCTAATTCTCAAAAAATTTCGCATTTAAATCAAATTTTTATTAATATTTTATAATATTTATTAAAATCATAATCTCTTGAATATTTCATTAAATTATTACAACTCTCGAGCCACAGTGGGGTAAATTCACTTTGTGTTAGTGAAATTTATATGGACATCAAATCAAAATTTCAGTTGTATTTAATTCTTTCTTTGTTAATTAATTAATTCGGGCTCAAATTTTAATCCTTTAGTTTACGAATTAATTTTTTTATTTAAGAATTTGTTTTAAACAGCAATTTATTTACTAACGAGTAGAATATTTTTTAAGAACATCATTTCAAATATTTTTATACCCCGGGATTTTAGTTTTCATAAGCATTTTCATATACTTGAATTTTAAGCGTTTGTTTGCTAAATAAAAATTGTGTAAAAGAAAATCTAATGGCGTTTTCTTTTCTGGAAAAAGTGCAACATTTTTTCACCTTTAATCTAAAACACCGCAGTTTAGAGAAGTTTTAAAATGAAAACAATTTTTCGTAACAAGTGTTGGATTAATTCCTAATAAATTCTTTAGTTGCAAATGACATAAAGTTGCGTTCTTATATTAAAAAGTGTAAGAAATGTTACATTTTTTTTACAAAAGGAAACAGCATATACATATTAAAACTTTTTAATTTCTTTAAATTTCATTAGAGTTTAATGGCGTTTTCTTTTCTGGAAAAAATGTAACACATTTTTACTTATTTTTCATTAAGTGGCAGTTTGGAAGAGTTTTTACACAGACATTATCTTTCGTAAATTATTTAATTAATTAATTTCTAATAAATTGTTTATTTTAAAAAGCCACAATGTTGCCGTTTTCTATTTAAAAGTGTAAAAATTTTGCTTTTTTCCAGAAAAGAAATCAATATAAGTTAATAACATATGGATGCCTCCACACAATAATAATAAAAAATAGATAAAATTTGTATCAAATAATTGTTTGAAAAATATTTTTACTTCAAAAAAACCTGATGAATATTCCAAAGCACAAGGAAAACTCAACATCAGTTTCAAATATTCAGCTTACAGAACAGAGCAAAACAGCTTTTTTGGACAGCCGCTACAGTTTCATCATAGGACCTAATAATGAAGGCATACAGGCTTTGAATGCAAACAATTTCTATTATTAGAAAGACGACATCAACGTCGCATCTACACGGCTTAAAAAGTGTATCACTTGCCTAGTCTTTGTTGACAACAATTGACTGCTATTAAGACGCTAAATTAGTGTTAATGCCTTAAAGAATACTCCCCCTTATAAAATTCAGCAACTTGTAATAGAATAAAGAAAAAAAGAACAACATAATTCTTTAATCTATTACAATCAGTCGTATTTAAAGGCGAAGAACGCCAAACAAGATAAGGGTGATTAATATATTCACCCTTATCGTGTTTGGCGTTTTTCACTTTTAAATTTGACATATTGTAATAGATTAAAGAAAACTTTTGTTTTTGTCTTTAATCTATTACAAATTGTCGGATTTTGATGACGAAACGCCAAACACGATAAGGGTGATTGTCAGCAGTAAATAATTACTGTGGACAACACAACTTCAATTTAATAAAATAAAATCGCCTGCATTCTGTAACGGTTTGCCAACGTCACTTTAAGACTATATTAAGAATAGTACCCTAATCGAGTCTTCGTGAATAACAATTATTTACTGCTGACAGCCTCTGACTACTCTTTAAGATCTTGAATATCGCCAGAGTCTGTTGGAAAAAGTCAATTGGCGAATAGAAAACGTCTTGACGTGACGTTGAGAAATTGTTACGGAATACATTGGAGTAAAAAAATTTATTTTTTTGACAATTGATTTATAGGATTCATGTTCAATTATTAATTTTATTATTGATTTATTTTATTTTTTTTTTTATCGATGATTAACATTCCATTTTAATTTCATTTAAGAAAAAAATTCAAATTCGTAATTTAAAAAATTTCTTCCTTTTGATTTTGTTTGGCTTGCCTTTAACGCATTCAGCTGAATTGCGGGAATCCCCGTCATCCACTTGTATTTAGAAAAATTAATATCGGGAATTCCCGCTTCTATAAAAATAATTTTCTGTATGAAAAAATTAATTAATTCTTTGGCAGACTCCACTTAATTTTAATTGAAGCTGAAGGTGTTAATTACCCACCCACCCCTTATAGTAGGCAATATAATCATAGAGTTCTCTGAGAGAATCTGATAACAGTGAGCGAACTATTCATTAATTGAAAGATTCAATTGATTTAAAACAAAAAAAAAGTTGAACTAAATTTTGCATTTAATTTTTTTTTTAAATAGAGTCCTTTTTTAAATTTTCTGCTGCGTGTGGTGTGAATATAGCAGGACACTACCGGTGCGAATTTTCGAATTCGATTCCTGCTGCCCTAGAATTTCAGGGCAGTTTGGGAACAAAAACTCAACGTAATAAAATAAATCCTGAATTCACATGTTTGTTAAAATCATTGTCACACTACAGCGATGATATTTAAAATTCAGAAAAATATTGACGAGATAGAGAGAAAAATAAATGAAACTCTTGATGAATAGTTCAAAATGGCAGAATGTTTTTTTTCGTTGTTTCACTGTTTTCTCCAATTAGAGTTTAAAAAAATGTATATAGAAGAGTTTTCCACTTGCGTGTTTCTAACAGACAAATTAAAAGGGAATCTTATAAATGACAAGGAATCAGATTAATCTTTTTAAAAAGTTGTTTCTTTATCAATTTAATGACAAATTTCATTTTTGTTTTTTTTTTTTTACTGCATGCAATTTTCTACAAATAAATTGTTAAAAAAATACAAATAAAAACCCGTTGAAATGATTATTAAAACAATTTTCTGTTGCGATTCGTTGATTATGAAATACAAATATTTTTCTTTACGTTTGTATGGGTTACATATTTTTACCCGTACTCACGCAAATCGTTACAGGCAATACATTTATTAATTGATGTTACAATTTCGGCGATGGCGATAGCGATGATGTAAAGCTTAATACAGCAAGATTAGACTTAGAAAATAGTTCAACTTTTTTATTAGAGCAATAGCCGTTATCGAATTTTATACCAGTTCCCATTCTATTCTATACCATAATAGGCAATTTAAAAACTTTATTATATTGTTCAACTAAATTTTATTTGCTTCGCCTGAACACTGTCTTTAGACATAAAAATTAATGATTAACAAAAAAAAAAAAGAAACTAAAAACACAAAACAATGCAGTTAAAAGCAGAAACAACAATTATAATAAACGTTTCGAAAATATATAGTTCAACAAACTTGAAAGAAACAAAAAAATATATTAAGTTAAAAATAATTGCCGCCTAAACAACCAGAAAATGAAATAAATGATTACGAGTATATTGTGGCAGGGAAAAATTAATATCCGTATAAACTATAAAAACTATATTTTTAAAGCATAAAATTAGAAGGCTTTCATAGACAGATTCGACAGATTGTCTGTGCCACTTGTAAATTCTCTTAACCACTCACACACTTGAAATTTTTGTCAAACATTTTTTATTGAAAATAAAATACAAATTATTGACTTCAGTTAATTAGATGAACTAAAGTGATCTTTTTTAGTAGATACTTTCATGTTTATTTTGTTAAACTAAATAAAATAAAAGTTTCTAGGAAATTGAAATATTTTTAAAAGATCGATGTTTAAATTTAAGCAATCGAACGTACATAAAATTCAAAGAGGTACCCCAGTGTGATATTTTTAATTTTAGCTTTTATTTGATAAAATGAAATATTAGCTTCCATACTTTTGAAAATTATTTACTTTTGAAAATACTGGCATAAAAGAGGGTGCCAACAAAAATTTAGCCATTTTTAAGAAAATTTTTATTAAGTCGATTTTTTGAACAAAGAGGTACTACCCCTTGTAAAATTTTTAATTTTAGCTTTGGTTTCATAGGCTTCTATACTTTTGAAAATTACTTATTTTAGAAAATACTGACTGTACTGCATTTTAATATTTCCTGTGTTGTGGGCAAGTTCAACTTATGCGGTCCTATTGTGAATGATATATAAAACGTTTGTTGCCATGAAAATTTTGTTTGAAATCCAAAAAGTTGCTATTGTGAATGGGAACTTTTCTTTTTCAAAAGAAGAATTGACAAATAAGGAACACGAATTTCAAGAACCTAGTAAAAATTTATAAAATTTAATTTCACAATGTACGAGGCCTGTTAAAAATACAAGGATTATTTAAAACTTTCTTAAAAATTATTTATTAATTCGTCGAGGTCTATTTTCATCCCTTCAAAATAGTCCCCTAAAATATAATACTTTTTGAAATCCTCCAAGTGGTTCTAGTATCCACTTTTTAATACGTCCTTGAGATTCTTCAGCAATTCGATTGTTTTCCCCTCAGTCTTTGGAAACCGATGTGGCCTTCGTGGGTCTCCTTAATCCGTATATTTGGATAGCATGATTACGTTGTTCTTTTGGCCGCTAATTTTTTTGAAACTCAGCTATTTTGAAAAAAAAAACTTTGGCACAGTACGCTTCATGACCAAAATTTGTGGGAAAATTTTAATGCCATGAGCCCATCCGATATGTGATTCGACGACGGCCCATGAAAATGTTTGCTAATTTTTCACAATATTTGCATCTGTTGTCAATGTGCTGGGCAGCTCATTGAATTACATTTTTTTAAAGGACGACCCTGGTAATTTTTATTTCTTCTGACAGAGAAATCCAAAATTCTATGACCACATCAATGGAGGAAACATTCACAAAACCACATGCCAAAAATTAAGGCCTAAAAAATTATTTTGGATAATTTAAATATTAAAATTTTTATCCAGTTTTTTAGAGAAAAAAATAAGTGAAGAAACTACCACAACAAAAGGGAAAAACTAACTGGCTGTTTCACAATGTCGAAAGAATTCTTTTTTTCGCACATAATTATATTTGAAAGAAAAACAAAATTTTACAAACTATTTTCGTTTTAAATGTAGATGTGCGGAAGAAAGAGAGCCTTCGATATCGTGAAACAGACAGTAAATTCAAAAATATAATTCACGATTTGAGAGAATTTATTGGATGGGAATATAATAATTTTGTGCAGGCTATTCCCCACTGAATACATTTCAAGACAAAAATTATTCAATATTACGGTCTTGGGAAAAGTTAATATTTCGGGATATACATAAATTTTACTGGCAAATAGGGGTGATGCAACACTTAAAAAGCTTTTAAATATATATTTTTATAAAGAAAGCATTTTAAAGCCCTATTAAACACACACAAAATAAATTTAGTTTTTAATTAATTTTAAATTTCCAGAAATTATTTATCTTTACGTTGCCAAGATATCAAGTGTTTAATTTATAGATTTATAATTTGTTATATTAAATGAACTAAACTTTTTCTCTTACCCCATAAAAGAAAGAGATACAAAATTATTATTGGAAAAAAAACAAAACTTTTAATAAACATTAGTAACAACTGCCTTATGACACGCATTACCAACACTTATGCACTTGCTCTCCCATGCCACTTACATGTTTAAATTTTACACAACAACTGAACAAGATGCATGCATGATGCATGCAGCAGGAGCTCATCAACACAACAACAACAAACAACTGCTCATACATGAAACATCATTTAACTTGCAGTCAGGGTTTGCCTTTGGAGCTAAAAACAAACGCCCACGATTTACTACGGTCCTATTATTAATAATATTTCTGACTAAAATTTAAATTTTGCCCCAATATGCGCTGCTATAGTCAGACCACAGTATTGCCGAGATTCAATTCTCAAATAAAAAAACAAAAGTTTGCAGAGACGAAGGCATATCTTGCGGAGCGTAGAGTTAATTATTTATCTTATCTATTGTAACCGATAGAATATTCCGAGATTCTTTTTTTTATATTAAAAAGTTTATGGGAATTCTGATCATTAAAATTATTGATAACTTTTTATTTACAATGTAAGAGATTTTATTTTAAGTCAAATACATAATTTATTTATATTAAACTCGGAACGGCCGGTGGTCAATATCCAACCGTTTGATAATTATATATATTTTAAATAAATTGTATAGGCAAATATCGAGTTATAATTTGTCAGTTATAATGGCTTAAGCAACATAAATTTGCAAACACTTTTTTCAAAATAATCGCTGAATTGAAAAAAAAAATATTCTTAATAAAGCAATATGCAAAAAGTATGATGGTTATCAGTGGCTAAAAATACTACAAGGGCTTTTGAAGGTTTGTAAAAATTATTTGTCTCATTGTTGTAGCGCTTAGTTAACTTTTATATGTCAAGAGTTTAGAAAATGTAATTTTATTTTGCTTATCTGCACAAGAATACCTTTCAAACTATATAGGTTTCCCTAATATTGGCAGAGAATAAGACACTTAAAGGTGTACCACAAAAATATGATACGTTATTTATTTAAAAAAAGTTATTGCAAAATAAGCCCGAATATATTTAATGTTTGTTTTATATGACAAAAGTGTATTTTTAATTACACAACTACTGTAAACAATTGCCAAAATCATTACCGACCCGCAAACCCTATTATCATTCTAAATTAAAGTACTCATACACGATGTTTAACAAAAAAAAAAGTGGTGACAAATAGTTTTATATTTAATTTCAGTTTAAAGCAAACACATTTTTCCACTTCTTGCTTTTGATTCAGCATTTTTGCTTTAACTTCATCTGTATATTTATTTATTTATGTGAAATGAATATTTATTTGATTCCATTTATAACACTATTTGCAGCTTGCAAATGCATCAAAGTTCGTCTTTTTTTTATTTTGTCGTTCATTTTTCATATCGTATCCATTAACTATTTTGTCGCAAAATGAGTTGCGATGCATGCTTGAGCTTTTGTATCATTTCGCTACACGAGGACCTGTCTCGGTGTGGCATGATAATATTTATTGTATCGTTGGATTTTATGCAACAAAAGAAATATATATCAAATAAACTAACACACACAAACACACACACCAGGCAAAAGGCCAAATATCTGTATGAATTCTTTGAAAATTATATAGTGGCAAAGCGTGCAGCAGCAGGCGATGCACAGTGTTCGGTTCTTTGATTCAAAAGAGCAGAATCAATTACTCCAGAAGTAAGAAAACATATTTTTTTATAAATAACTTTTTGGCACAGAGATTTCTTGCACATGGCAGACAAGTTATGCAAAAATAAATAAATATATCCGTGCGCAGGCACGCCTACTACCCAGGTATGTTGCGCAATGAAATATATTTCAAAACTTCTAGATACTTTTTTATAATAAATTTTTAATCCTGAGGGTTTTTCACATAAACATTTTTTAAAATATATTTTCAATATCTACATTTAGATTTTAAATATTCTTTTATTTCCTCAAAACAATAATTAACGATGATAATAACAATAATAATAACAATAATAATAACAACAATAAAAATAATAATAGTAATAATAATAATAATAATAATAATAATAATAATAATAATAATAAAATTTCGAAATAATATTTTATAAAAATTTTAAAATATTTTGTTATCATTTTCCATTTTATTTCAAAACACGTTTAATGCCAATCAAAAATTATATATAAACTTATTCAGCTTGTTTTTTTAATAAAGAATAATAAATTGTAACAAAAATATATAATACCGTGTTCGGACATGCATTTTTAATTGAGTCAATATAATTTTAATTGCGCAATTATATCTAGTGTTCACACACACCCAATTCAGCTGCCTCAATTAACATTTGACAGCAGAAAAAACATTGTTTTTATTTGTTACATCGATATTCGTATTTGTAAATTAAAAAAATGGTGGCTCGCCATTACAGGAAATTTTTCTGCTCACTGAACACAATTCTTAACACACCTATGACCAGGGTTGCATTTCGAGCTTTACGGAATTAGTGAGACAATTAACTACTAATTGCTCAATTTACTAATAGACTTGTTGTATGATAAATTGGGGACAATTAAGGCCTTAATTGAGAAAAATGCCCTAATTGCGCAATTAGGGGGTATGTGTGAACACGGTATAAGCGGAATCTGCACTACAATAATGGAAATAGAGAAAAGGACCACATTTTAATATAAAAAAAAAGAATTAATATTTAGAATATCCAAATTTTTATAAGAAACTTAAATTGCTATTAACAAATGCCTATTAAAAGCGGAAATATATTTACAGCGCAAAGCTGTTTTCCAAAGCCGCTGCACTTCCATACTCTGGTAATTTTATGAGAAAATTGTATACGAGAATTGTGACGATAACCAACTGAATAATTAAGTCCTTTTATTATCGTTTGATTATTTTCATAAGGATTATTTCATTGATTATTTTCATAAGTGTGCCATCAAAATCATTTTATAAAATTGTTTTACAGACAATTTTGAGGAAGAAAAAAAATTTTTTTTATATTTCCTTTTAAAAACTTGATCCGAAGTTTTCAAAATCGTCAAAAATTGGATACTCAGCTGATAAGTAAAAAATAAGTGCAGTCTTTTACAATAATAAAGAAATTATTAAATTAATTTTATTCAATAACATACTGACAATCCCACGATGTCAATCGATAAGAATATTGAAAAAAAACGAAATTTTAGAATTAATTTTTGTTTTAAATGTACTCTTTTCGACAGAACGATATCGAGTGCCACCGTGGGCCAGGCGGATAATATATTGTGCTTAGATTTGTTTTTCTTTTATATATAAAGTCTTAAGCCAAGAGATGCTAAAAAGTTTGTATTTAAAAAACTTTTGTTCAAAATTCTCAAAAAAATGCAGGACTACCAAAATTGGAATTTTCCAGAATTATTTCTATATATTCCCTACTTTTCGCCAGACCTTCAGATACTTTGAACCAGTTGTTTGCAATTAAAAAAAATCCTTAAACTTGATAACTGCAATTAAAAAAAAAGTTGGGTTCTGATAGTTCCACTGGCTTTTAAAAATAATAAAACCAAATTCTCAGATTAAGCAACATCTCAATGAATATGATATTTAATTTAATTACCCGTTCATAAATTGCAGAATTATTTTCTTATTTTTTTCAAAACCCCCCACTGTGCATTGTGACTTACATGTAGCCTATTGAGTGAACAAAAGATATATATAAACAGAAAAATATGTTCAATATAAATATAAAGGCGGGGCGGGCGCATTTAAAAATAAATGATTATAATATTTTATCAACTTAAAAGTGTTTTATTAAAGTTGAAACATTTTTTTTGGGGATGCCAAAACAAGAAGAACATGTCAAACCGACTGAAGCGCAAGTCTGTTGCCGCTGTTGTTTTCTACACAAATTTGACAAACAAGAAATTTAATTTAAAAGTTATAAAACAATTTTAGTTTTGCCTCCTGATGCGAGTCAGTCAGTGAGTGTATGAGTCAATTTCTGTAACTCATTTTGTAATTTATATAGGTTTTTAATGAAATGCATTGCAGCAGCATATTTTTAAAACAAAATTTTATCTTGTTTGTCAACTTTTAATGACGAAAGAAGCAAGAAAAAAATATGTTGAAACAAAAAAAAAAAATATTATAAATTTTTGAGTGAAATTTCTCCTTGTAGCAAAATGAAAGGAAATATGTTCACACACACACACACACGCACATGAATGCGTAAATATTTGTTTGTGTGTTTATAACATGTGCAGAGCAAGCAAGTACTATGATTTTAATTAAATTAATTATGATGCTACTTGACAAATATGATGTTTTAATTTCAATTATGAAATTAAAAGTTTTTTAGTCCTGCGACACACTGCAATTTTCATCATTTTATAGCGAAGAGAGTTAATGCGATTTGGCAGCGCATAAAAAAAGCAGCAACTTCCAACTCGCAACTACTTATTAGGGGTTTGGAAAACCCCAAGATATTTTAAAACTTTAGTGACAGTCTCACAAATGTGCTAACATTGATGCTGCTTCCTTACAATGAACATGTAACTACAGTAGACTCTCGATAAGTTAATATTCAAGCGAATAGGAAAATACTTCAAGCTAGTGTTGTTTGAGATTTAAATTAAGTTTAACCTTGCTTTAACGTATTTAACCTTGATTTAAAATTTTGGTTAAGTTTAAACTTAGTTTAACGTAGCCTAATGCTCTAATTTGAGATTTGAATTAAGTTTAAACTTGGTTTAAAGTGGCTTGAGATTTCGTATATGTTTAAACTTAGTTTAACAGAATTCGAAATTCGGATTAAATTTAAACTTAGTTTAGTCTGAAACCCTGATTTCAGATTTGAATAAACTTAGTTTAACAATACTCTGATTTGAGATTTATATTAAGTTTAAACTTGGTTTGAAGTAGTCTGAAACTCTGGTTTGAGATTCGGATTAAGTTTTAACTTGGTTTAACGTAGTCTGATACTGTAAAATGAGATTTGGATTAAGCTTAAACTTGGTTTAACGTAGTCTGAAAGTCTTATTTGAGATTCGAATTAAATTTAAGCTTAGTTTAGTCAGAAACTTTGATTTCAGATTTGGATTAAGTTGAAACTTGGTTCCACATAGTCTGATACTGTGATGTGAGATTTGGATTAAGTTAAAACTTGGTTTAACGTAGTCTGACACCCTGATTTGAGATTTGGATAAACTTTAAACTTAGTTTAACGTAGTCTGAAGCTCTGATTTGAGATTTGGATTAAGTTTTAACTTAGTTTAACGTAGTCCGAGACTTTGATTTAAGGTTTGGATTAAGTTTAAACTTGGTTTAACGTAGTCTGACACTCTGATTGAGTTTAAATTGGGTTTAAACTGGGTTTAACGTAGTCTGATACTCTAATTTGAGATTTGAATTAAGTTTAAACTTGGTTTAAAGTGGCTTGAGATTTGGAATATGTTTAAACTTAGTTTAAACTCTGGTTTGAGATTAGGATTAAATTTAAACTTAGTTTAAACTGAAACTCTGATTTCAGATTATGATTAAGTCTAAACTTAGTTTAACATATCAGAGATTTGGATTAAGTTTAAGCTTGGTTGAACGTAGTCTGATACTCTGATTAAAGATTTGGATTGAGTTTAAACTTAGTATAACGTTTACTTCCAGCATTAATTTTTAGAACTTCTATTCGCTCCCAGCCCTAATAGAATATAAGCTTTTACCCAACGATAGTACACAACAATTATGTTTTAGAGAAGGGCAAACATTAAAATTCTTCTTTATGATTGTAATTATGCACGCCAGTCTTTTTAGCTCGTTAATATAAACAGCCTTGTAATTTAAACAGAAACTTCTTCTTACACTCCCAAGCAAGACATGCGGCCAACTGATGAGAATAATAAACTTTAAATTTATTATTTGCAATAATAAAAAGAAAACTTTAACTACTTCACAGAAAACATTCAAAGAAAGAGAAGAAAAAATTTAACTCAACTAAAAAGAAAATATCATGAACAAAGAAAAAACTAAAAGGAAAAATCATATAACAGCGTTGGCCTTGAAGAAGATTTATGCTGCAACTGTAAAGTAGAGAGAATGTCATAATGAAAAAAATAAAAAATAATAATAAACTGATGGGGTGAAATAAAATACATTGCAAGGTGAATACGTTGTGTTGTTGTAGCATAATAAAAATGATCATGAAGAAAAATGTGAAAAGTGAATTATAAAACGAAGGAAAAGTCTTTGAAAAAAAATTATGTACAACAACTTTTAAGGAGATGAGCGGCTAAGCAGCTTAACATTATTATCCTTTAGAGTGCCCTGTGCCCAGGGATTTGCTAAAATTGTTGGCAGTTCACAGCTAATGGGAGTTGGCATTTCTTAGTAGCACAGGGCGATGGCTACTCCATTATTGTATTATTGAGTATCGTTACTCTCGCACATCTTTGTGCATGTCCTTGACAAGGTTGGCAAGATCTGATAATTCAATTTTACATTTTTGCTTTAAATAATAAACTTTTTTTTTGCTTTAACTGTTTGGAATAATTTCATTAAAACTATAATTGAATACGACAGTTTCAGGCTTTTTTTTTAATTTACGAAAGGATCAAAACAGACTAATTAATGAAGGAGCAGCAGAAGAACAAAAACTAATAGACAAAATAAATGAAAAGGACGTTGTAATCGATTTGATATTTTTAAATATAATAAATGAAAAAGGCGTTGCAAAAGAGTTGAAATTTTTAAACGAATAGGCCAGTTTGCCAGTGACTGACTGACTATCGGTAAGAAGGAAGGATATATTTTTTCTATTAAAATATTTTTAAGCAGCACAAGTGCGACAATAATATTTTTTAGCATTAAAAATCTATATTCGACTGAGTTGAAATGTTAGGAGCGCTGTATAACATTTTAATCGTACGATTTAATAAAATTTTCCTTAAAGTTTTGCACATATTGCGGAAATAATCATTAAAGGATATTTTAATATTTTAAAGAACTGATCACAGCCATTGTTTCAAACACATGCATGGATATCCTTGATAACATATCAAGGATATCGCAGCACAGAAACATTGAAAAGTTTTTTTTTTTATAGAAAAACGTAAATCAAACAAAGCCATTAGTAAAATGTAACTACAAACGCAAACAACAACAAACAAAAAAAACATTAAGAAACTTTGAAACAAAATCGCCGTAATAAAGGGTTTATAGCGCACAAGAAAGAAAAAAACGGATTGAAAAAACATACACTAAATAAAACATTTCATATACCAGAATGAGCAGAATAACGCCCCATTTGTTAAAGCACATCAACTGGACTGGGGGAGAAGGGCAGCAGCAACGAATACCCAAATATGATATAAGAAAAATTATATATAATGAAAAAATCCATGAAAAGAAAAATATTAGGACAACACCAACACAACTAAATGAAATAAAATAGTTGTAACATAAAGCAGAAGAAAAAGAAGAAAAAAAACATTTCAAAACCATTAAGCCAAAAACTAAATAACCAACTGTGTCAAAGTGTGGTCATATCGGTTAGTTGATTCAACATCTAAACCAGCAACACATCGGGCCCAAAAGCAGAAAAACTTTAAGATCAACAGCCAAGAGTTTAGGAAAAGGCATTTAAAATGTACAAAATACTTTTGAGTGTTTTCAAAAAGGATATAAAGAAAATGAAAGCAAACATCTGCTATGGAAAGGACAACATTAAAGCGACTAAAATGGCAAAAAGGACGGGAAAAGATGAGGCAAAAGTTTTTCAAACTAACATGTGAAATATCATCGTGGTTGGTTGACGCTAATAATATGGGCTTAAATGCCATCTTTTCTTGTCCATTCAAGAATCTATGCGGAGTACTAGAATGCCCACAAAACAAAATCCAAATCAAAAAAAGTATTTTGCAAAAAACTATATTTTATAAAAAGCACATTTTGCAAAAAAAAATTTCATTTGACTTAAAATAAAGTATGTATTTTGCAAAAATCAAGTTCAACAAACTGTACACTTCACAAAGAGCACATTTTGCAAAACAGTACCTGTAACAAAAAGGAAATTTTACAAAGAAAACGTTTGAAAAGGTACATTTTGCAACATAGTACATTTTATGAAAAGTATATTTTACGAAAAGTACGCTTAACAAGAAGTATATTTAATAGAAACTAATTTTTCAAAAAGTACTTTTTAGAAAGTAGCACTTTCACCAAATGCGCATTATGGAAAGCAGTACATTTCTCAAAGAAGTATATTTTGCAAACAATATTTTACATAAAAATTATTTTACAAAAGTTGCATTTTACAGAAAGTACACAAAGGCATTTTACAAAAGAGTACTTTTTACAAAAAAGTACATCTTAGAAAACACTTTATTTTGCAAATATATACAGAGATATTGGAAATATTACATTTAACAAAAAGTACGCCTAACAAAGAGCTCATTTTGCGAAAAAAATATAGTACATTTTGCAAAAAAAAAGGAAATTTTGGAAGTAAATTTTGCCTAAACGTACATTTTGCGAAAAGAACACTCAATAATAAATACGTTTTACAAAAGATACATTTTGCAAAAGTACATTTAACAAAAAGTACCATTTACAAAGACTACATTTTAAATGTAGTATATTTTGCAAGAGATACTTTTAACAAGAAGTACATTTCACATAGAGTCCATTTTGAAAAGGCTGAATTTTTTAGGAAGAACATTTTACATAAACGGCATTTTACATAAGAGTACATTTTGCAAAAAAAGTACATCTTACAAAAAAATTCATTTTACAAATAAATATAGACATTTTGTAAAAATTACATTTGAAAAGAGGGATTTTTTTAAATAAGTAAATTTTGCCTAAGAGTACATTTCGCAAAGAGTGCATTCCATAATAAATAAGTTTTATAAAAGAGTAAATTTTACAAAAGGTACATTTTACAAAACTACGTTTAACAAAAATTACATTTACCAAAGATTACATTTTACACTTATTTCACAAAATTTGCATTTTTTTCTAAAAGGCATATAGATATTTTGCAGAAATTATATTTAACGAAAAGTACGCAGTTAAAGAACGCTTTTTCTAAAATTATAGTACTTTTGCAAGAAAATACGTTTTACAAAAAGTACATTTTGCAAAAGTACACTTAACAAGGAGTACATTTTACAAAGACTATATTTTGAATGGAATATATTTTGCAGAAAAGTACATTTTGCAATAAGTACTTTTCACAAAATGTCCAGTTAAAAAATCTGGAAGTACATTTATAAAATTATTTTTATATATTTTATAAAAAAAAATTTAAATATATTAAATAAAAATTTGATGTGAAAAAATCACGAAACTTTCAATATTTTCAATAAAAATTTCAATATTTTCAATAAATAAATTATTTAAATTATATAAAGAGATTTTAAGCTTAAAAATATTATAGAATATTATTAAATACAATCTATATTGATAACATATCTCAAAGCCTTAAAACCATTAACTTTTTTAGCTTAAGTGTCGAGAGTTCAGTGCCACATTTTTTTTTTTTAATAATTGGCCAATTCTATCGTTCGAATCTGTGAAGCCCAAAAACATGTTTATAGAAACATTCCAGATGGGAAATCAGAAACTTTGGTAAGATATTCAGGAGAATATTTATAGTCATATTGATGCAGATTCTACACATTCCAAGCGTTGACACGATGTTTCCATTATATAAATTAAATTATTTTACTTTTAGTAAAATATAATTCATTGATTTAATTTTATATATTTCACTAAATAAATTATTTCTCGATAAAATAAAATGGACGGCAATTCCTACCACAATGAAGCTTTTACAATCAAATGAACTTTTACAAGCAATCATTTTAGCCATATGAAATTATGCTCAGATTCGTTAACAAATTTAAACTTTTTTCATAGCAAAATTATGAAATCGGATTACGTATTAAATGATGAAACAAACACCGACCTCATGAATATCAGCTTCATTGTGGCACAATGAATAGTCGAAATTCTCATTAACAACTCATTTAAACATTTTTCAAAACCGAGCAAACTCTGAAATGTTTTTTTTTTTTCATTTGCAACCTATCATGGATTGTTAATTGAAAAATATTTCCCATTGCTTTTGTTAAACGCCTGTTTAATGGGGAAATTATGTTTGCATCTATTTTCCCATTTTTATTGGGCTTTTCAAAAACAGATTTTAAGTTGATTTTCCTCCAAAACTGATGTGCTGTTTGCTAATTAAAGCTCTTTTGGTATTTTAAGTTTTAATCGCTTTCTTCTTCGTCAGTTATCGTTTCCGTTTGATGCTACAATAGAGAAAAAGAGTCCAGCCATTCAAGTGCACATAAAAATTTTATAAAGTCTTATGGAGAGCAGGAAAGGTAAGCAAATTGAAAGTTGTTTATTGAGCAATTTCACAAAATTTGATATGCCGTTTAATGGCTACAACGAAAACAAGCTGTTCCATAACTTGAAGATTTTATTATATGCGCCCGATGATGAATGAAATCTGCTAATTAGCATAAAACAAAGAAAATATTAAATTATTAATTCAAGTTTTACAAAAAACATACCATGAGCGTGCCCCTAACCAGATCCTCAGCCTATTCTAGAAAATATTTCTCAACTTGGAATTACCATATTCTTGTCCCCATTTTGCCATATTGTATCTATGCCGGTTTTTTAATATAAAAAACTGCCGCCATTATTTATAACTGTTTTTGTATCTCTTTGAAGTTTCAGTTAACAACACGACATAAATAACGTTTATGAGTTGCAACATATTTCCATTCTTTATTATGATGTGCCAGAGGTACAACAAAATGCTTGCCCACATTCCCTGAACGAAAAACATTTTAATATTTCAACGGTTACTCTGTCACATAGACCATTCCATTTGTTCTTTTAGCATTGCAAAATATTATTTACCACGATTGTACATTTTCCACGCACACACATGCTAATTTATTAACACATAAGTACAATGGAAAAAGGATAATATTACAAAAGCAACAAAATTGCCAAAAACGAGTTATATTACCTAACAGAAACCAAAAGAAAAAGATTTTATTATAATAATTTTTTAATTATTAACCCAAGACATTAGCTAGTCTCTTCAATCTTCATTGCAATCTTAAAGTGGTCCCTACTTTTAATGTCCTGAAAAGTAAACTTTTTTTTAGTTCCTTAAAAAGCCCACCATAGTCCCACCTTTTTTTTTAATCGTTCATATAAAGCTGCTCCCTACTTTTCACATTATTTTTCATTCACTATAAATCAAAGAATTAGGTCAACATAGTGAATGACTGGATGACAGTGACTTAGTGGTTTTGCTCATACACACATATTTTTTCTTGTTTTCATTGCTCCCTTTGTTATGTGAGTAGTGCTACTAGAAGGAAGTTGGCAGTAGTAGAACGTTGCTGGTTTTATTAATTTTTATATTAAAAATAGGCAAGAGAAAATCTTGATTTTATGACTGTCTAGTTACTAACAACCTGCCTGACTGCCTGCCTGCCAGGTTGCCCTCCTGCCAGCCAACATATCCAGTCAACAAACTTTGTCTAGTTGTGCTGCTCCTTGCTTTGTTATTCTTGCAGGCAGATTATTATAATATAAGAGTGTGTATGCGTGCGTGTTAAATTTTCTGTTATTCTTTCTTTTTAATGTTGAAAGCATGTGTTTGTTTTAATGGAGGTTGTATATTACCTTTTATGTTTGTTAATAATTTACACAATTGCAACAAACTAGATTGGCTTAAGACTCCATGATAAGGACTACAGCAAATTGATGCTATACAGAAGAGTATTAAGATAAGAATAAAGATTCAAAGCTGCTTATAAAAATACAGGTATTTTTCACCCAGAAAGAAATAAAGGGAATATTAAATTTAATTAACACCCATAACATGCTGTTAAAGTAAAATAAATAAGGAAAAGATAATATCTGAGACTATTCGGATACGGAATTCCTCAAATGATTTATTTTGAATGCCAATGTCGACTGATCCATATGCCGATTCTTTAGATTGTGTTACCTTTAATTGTATTTTTAATATTTTTGCACATATTCTCACCTACCGTGAATACTTTATCCCTGGAAAAATTTGTCCCTTTAAATAAATTTCCAATCGTGAAATATTGCCCTCTGAGTAAATTCATTCTAAAATAAAATGTCCCCTCAAGTGAATAAATTTTTGTCGACAGAACTGATCATCGAAATAGATGAGAGGAGGAATAATTTGTAGCATATATTTCACTTTTCATTAATTTCCTTCGCCGGAGGAAGCTTTTTAACCAAGAAACAAAGTCCGCTAATTGATTTGCTGTATGCGGAAAACGCCTACAACCCATGGCCGTTGGACAGATTACCGTTCCTACCTTTCAGCCTCATCGGCTACAATAGTGACTAAATATTTTGCTTTTTAGTACTAAAGCGAATCAGAAATATTCAATTCCATATTAATAAATGAGTGAGGTATCAACCGCCTCCTTCGGCTAGATAGTCGATGCCTCAATTACATCAGTCATGTACTGAAAATGTCTCATAGTGTTATTTCCTACATATATGCTCACTCTTATCACTTCTATCTGGATCTTCTATATGTAGAAATTTTTACAGAAAACATTTATTTGTACTTCAGCTGTACAACACTACTTTACTTTCTAGTTCTTAAAATAAAATTAATTAAATTTCAAAATTTCACATCATTCAAAACATTATTTCAGAATATTTATTTGGCTGTCTGCAATCAAGTTTCGTTAAAGTCTGTCAACTATTTAAATGATTTTCGGTATAGATTGCAAAAACAAAAAACCTTTTAAATATATTTCAGTGTAAACATTCACATTTGCACGTACATAAAATAGTAATTTTTATCTTCCAAATATATGAAAATTGCAAACTGTATAATCTGATTTTAATTTGGCACTTCCTGCAGACTGAAAACATTCAGCGCCAAAAGGAATCTAGTACCACTGTATAAGGAACGAAGGATGTTTTTAGAAGGTAATCAACAATATTCTGTATATTAACCTTTTGGCACTTAATAGACATGTCTGCAGTTGTAGAAAGCAAAAAAAGAAGAAAAAACAATATAAAAAATAATAATATGAATGCAAAATAGAACTCACCAAGAATAATCGTTATACTCTAACAGTTAAAGCAAAGAAAAAAAGAAACGCTAAATAAATAAACCAAGTTGGAGCAACAAATCTGAAAGTACTCGCACAGATGTAGTATTTTAATTTTCAAACTCAAGGGTTTAAATGTCTGAGGCATTTCAAATATTTCATCAAATACGCTTACAACAACGAAAAAAAAACACCAAAACAAGCAACTCAAAGAGAAGGAAAAAATTTATATTTCTCTTATTGTAGACAGACGATGATGAACTTTGTAGCCACAAATGAACTCAATACAACATACACCGAAACAGCAGTTGTTGCAAGCGAAAAAATAGAAAAAAATATATATAGAATAAAAACCGATATGATAAAGGGAAAAACCATATTTGCCAGGCAAAGTAATAGCATCAGCGAAAATATATATAGAAAAACTCTAAGAAGAAAAATAAAGTAATAAATAAATATCCAACAAGAAATAATCGCATTAACAGTCTATAGATATTTAGAAATGTAAAAAAGGGAAAGACGGACGGATGGACGGATGGACGGATGGACGGACTGGCAAAGCAAACGTTTACAAAATTACTCACAGATGCATTATGACAGATAAACGAATATAGACATCTATAGATATAAGATGTAAGAATAGAAGTACAGTGGAATTAGTAAATAATCGGTGGTAAAAAGTTCTTAAATTTAGGGACCATTTTAAATGTTAACTGGGAAAATGTTAAAAAAGGGTAAGTAAAACTGTTTTCTATATCTTTCACAAAGAGATCATCATCAATTAGCTAATTCACGAATAGTCATCTCCATCGTGAATGGTTTTCGTTTACAATCATGAAAAATCGCCATGATTAAAATTGTTGTATAATCATATCTTATTAATGAAAAAGCAAATTGGCGCAAATAATTCGCTCCCGGCTATTTTGTTGCTCCTTTTTTGTTTTAATTCGATATATTATTTATTCAATAAATTTTTCTATTAAAAAAAATTTTTCAACTGTCTTTTTCTATCATTTACTCTGCATTTATAGTGATGAAAATTCCATGAGGGGAACAAATAGTTCACGGGACATACGCGATAACATGTTTCCCTTCGAGGAGAATAAAAATTTCATAATAACAATTCCACTTTTTGTTCTCGATAGAGGTGAATATTTCCTTATAGTATTCCACATCAAGGTATTGCTTTTGTGAATTTATATTCCTGATTATCTGTAGTAGCTGCAGAGAAGATTTTGGGGAAAAGAGAATTACCACGATTATATTTAAATTAAAGAGTATTCCTACATTCTTAATTTTTCAAACAAAAGTTATATACAAATTTAAGTAAAGTTTTATTAAACTAAATTTAAGAAGCGAAGTGCTACCTTCAATACCTGGGATCAACACTTATTTTCCTTTTCCAAAAATCTTGCATAAATTACCGTGCCAGCGCAATAATTTTTACAACAATTTTCCATCCCAACAGTGAAACTTTTACAAAAAATATTAAGTATGAAATGAAAAGATCCATGTATCCACCGTATTAACAACACAATGTGCATGATGATGACGATGAGTTTAATATTTATGCATGTGTGTGCAAATAATAATAATAAATTGTAAAGTGAGACCAAACACAAAATGCTTCACATGTAAAGGGTGTCCTAAAATATATAAACGCGTTAAATATTCTGCCATTCGAAGTTAAATGATGGCAGCCCAAAAAGCAAATACATATAAAAACGAAATACTGCATTCAAAAATTTATCTGGTGGCTGTTTAACATTATTCTAACGACAAAGAATTAATAATGATAATAAAAAACGAATCAGCACGAAAATAAAAATTAAAGAATAATAATAATAATTGAATGAAATGTGAGCGACATATAATTTGAATATTATGAAATTGTTTTTAAAATATACAATTTACATTCATGACTGAATTGAAGCTTTAAAAGTAATTAGTCTTATGACTATTAAAAATATAGAGTTATATTTTAAATCTTGTGTAATTTATGGGACACCCTTTCTTACAAAATATATATTTAAAAAAAACCACATGATATGATGCACGCTTTTCTACAGACAAATAAACAAACCGTCATACGAACGAATTGACATACAGACGAGAAATTATGGGCAAACAAAATGTATCTTTTTTTTTTGTTAGCTACGATACAGACATTAAAGAACGCAATAATAATCATAATGTGATCACTTGTTTTTATCTTAAGTACAAACAAACGCAAGTACAGCAAAGAAGAGTTACGAAAATTTACACATGGCATCGAATGAGGAGCAAACAAAGCGTTAAGCAATGACAGACCTCTAAAGAGTGCCTTCGGTGGGGTGCAGTGTTTAACGAGAAAAAAAGTGATGATATGAACTTACAATTAGATGCGAATGCGATTATAAATAGTCATAATGCATTGAACACATTCACGACAGTGTGCTTCCGAACACGAATTGACAAAATTCCAAAAACTGAGCTGACAATATGTAGAGTAATTTAGTGCTTGTTCTAATAGCCTTAGATGACTCAAGGTCCCATAGGTTTTTCTTTCAATTACTTAATTTTAGTAGTTACTTTTTTTTTAAGTGTCTTCTTAACTTTTCCAATGGGTCAAATGCAAAGACACAACTGAATGGCATTGGAAATCCAAATATAAGACCAAAGGAGCACTTAAAGGTATTAAACTGTTCTAGTTCCACTTTTCATACCAAATTTTTAATACCAAATGAATACTTATTCTTTTTTCTCTTAACGTATATAAACAAAAACTATTTTTATATGGAATATTCTGAAAATCGTGTCGATTTTGAGAGATTAAATCCGCTAAATACAAATATTTTTCAGACTTTGCTTGCAGATTAAATTGTTTCTGATTAAAATTTCATATCCGCTATTGATTTATTATACACGATGCAAAATATATCAAAGTGGTCTTTATTTTTTTCTGATAAAGAAGAAATTTATTCGACTTCGTTTTACAGCACAGACTTATAGTCATATATATATATATATATATATATATATATATATATGGTATATAATTTTTAGCGTTAAGTTGCTGCATTAAACTTAATTAAGATTGCCATGTCATTTGATCGCAACATGTTTAATTAGGAAAGACGTAGACACACTTATTCTAATATTTTATTTTCGAAAATTAACTACTGTATCAGAAATCGACTTTATTTTTAAATTTTCAACAAGAAATCTCTTGGTTTTATGTTTAATAATGCCAACATATTTTAATACAAGAGTTTAGTAAAAATATATATTTATGAAAAGAAATATATTGAAATAGATTTCGAAATTTATATTCGTTCCTGGTTTATTCGGAACCATAATTATGTCTACTCGTTAAATCACCCATGTGTCTCGTGTATTACTTTACGCAATAAAGAACAAAAATACGAAATTTCCAAAAAAAATGTGTGTAAATTCAACTGTAAACAAAAATCCAACATCTGTATTTGAGATTTTATTACTCGTATTTGTTCAATATTTATTCTAAAAATTCTTTCTTCTTCTTCTTTCAATTTGTTTATCATTTTATTCAAACAACAATTCAGCCATGTGAATGTCTACACATTTTTTTCAGTCTTTATTTCTGAACATGTAAAACGCGAAATGGCTTTATTGAATTTTCAATAGAATGCCAAAATGCAGAACAAAGCACAAGTACACACAAATGCATGCACATGCCACATCTTGAGGACACGAGCTTTTGCAGAATAAATGAAAATACTTATTTGAAGAATATGAATTTTATGAATACGTATAAATATTTCAAAATTCTTATTTTTAGTTTTATATCTTCAGTTTGTTTTGTTCGGTTTTTCATTTTTATGAATTTGTGAAAACCTTTTTAGCATCATGTTGTTTTTTATTTCTTCATGACAAGAATTTTTATTCTTCACTTTTCATGTTTATGAATGAATTGTAAACAAATTATATTTTTTGAACTTTTTTTTGTAGAAAATAAATTGTGAATCGTGTTGCTGTAAAGTTTGAGGAATAATGAACACAAATACGTTTGCCTGAATTGATTATTAAGATTAGATTTTTTCTACTATGTTTTACCCCAGCACAATTTTCCATTTTCACGTGTTTTCTATTGAAGGCCTTGTATAGATTTATTAAAAGCAAAGAAATCATGGGGTACTGAGACTTTGGATTTAAAGAAAAGGCCTGAATATTAGTGTTTGATATACAGTGACAAATATTGTCACTGTATATAACTTATTTATTGTTCCCAAAGACCGTAACGGTTATGATTAATTTTAAAATTCACGTTTCAATAATTATTACCAGACTTTTTGTTTGTTTTTTGTTTCACAAGATATTTATTTTCTAGGTTTCAGCTTTTCCTCAGGATTTATTGAATTTTATTATGTATTTTGATTTTTTATAGAATTTTTTGTTTTTATTGGAAATAACTAACTTTGCAATCAATAATATTTAAGTAGATTAATTTAACATAGAAATTAAAGTTTATGCACTAACTATGCCGGTAATTTGAATCAGAATTCAAAAATTCTGATATTTTAATGAGATTACCGAGTGATGTTTACAAATTTTTAATTTTTCTGTATCACGCATTTATTGCAGTGGGATTTATTATTTAGGTTCAGTTCATATCAGCGAATTTACATACATGTATAAAAAATACATATTTTGTATTAAATTCGAAATTTTCATTATGAGTTGGAAAGTTGGAATATTTGTTGAGAATCATAATAGTAGCAGACAGCATCAATATTGATTGTGAAGTTGCTACCCCAACCAATCAGGGATATAACAATTTGTTTAGTTTTTCATCTTTAAAGTTCGAATTACAAAATACATACCTATGACTTTGACGCAAAAATATATAATTTCTGAATACAATCAATAAAATTCTCAATATTGTTAACAGGTGCTTAAATTTTAATTACATTAGATATATTGAGCAATTGTGAGTTAGTCTGACATAATAAAGACAAAAAACTCCCAGTTAGTGTGACAGAATGAAACTACCGTTATTACTTTACAATAGTTAGAACTAGAGTACACATCTTTCTTCTGTTTATATTTCATACCTGTAGGGCAACTGATTCTACATAACTGATTATCAAAGTTGTATTCGAAGATTCTAGGCAAAAAATGCAAACACATCATCAATAATGGTATTTCTCACATCCATACAGAACTATGAAGCACATATATTCACATTATGGCTAATTCGTCGCTGTTGATTACATAATATACTGTGTTAGAAAGCTATAAGGAATTATATCTTTTAGGACACAAATACGAAAAGAAATATATTAATGAACAATACGAACAGTATTGCAAAACCCATTGGAGAGCCATCAATAGTACATATTCCAAGTAGAAAAAAGTTGAACAAATAAAGCATTTCCAATATTTTATATCACTTCAAAAGTTCACTAAACTTACCTTATAAACATCGCCATAAGTACCGGAACCAATTTTCTGGATAAGCTCATACTCATCTTGTGGATTGCGACGTGATATATCCGAACTCAAAAGATTTGCATTGTGGTGGGCCATTTTAAATGATTGCTGTGGTTGACTTTACACTTTTAGTGGAGTTGGAATAATTTGTTTTGTTAATGACAGAGAATATTATATATTTTTCCGATTATATTCGTCTAAGAAATATTCAAAGACAAGCATGGGAACAGCCAATTTTTCCGATAGCTCCAATTTAAATCAAAAACACATTGTTTAAACAATAATAACACAAGAAACTGTTTTTATAAAAGAAAGAAGATAATGAAAAATTTCACAATAAAAACCACAAACTATCGGAGGAAGTAGAACTTAACAACAACAACAACAGCAACAACTTTAAAATGAAGAAAATAAGAAAATTAGAGTCATATTCTTTTTTTATAAGCACCTTGCACCCACCCACACCAACAATTTCCCTGGTGTTTAAGGTGAAGGTATTGTGTGAGTGCTGAAAAAACAGGAAGAGATTTTAAGCACTGAATGGGTTTTATAGCAAAACAGCTGTGTTGTTGCAATCACTACTTTTTTTTGAACTGCTTTTGCTTTTTACATAACCATTGTTTTTGTTTTTATTTTATATTAAATTGCATATTGTACTGTTTCATATATAAGCGAAATTTTGTTTATTTTCAATTTATTAGCTAATTGTGATTGTATGCATTTTGTTTGTTTTATAAGTTAATTATTCTTATTTGTTTTTTCTACTCTCACACAAGTGGTTGCTAATTGTTGTTATTTTGTTATTGGTATTTGTAGTGTTTTTCACAAAGGCGTCGCCGTTTGTTTTTAGCGCACACACACGCACACAACAGAAGAGTGCTATTTAAACAATTTGAATTCATAAATTTATTTTTTATTTTCATGCTATTAGATTTCACATTTTTGGCTTTTAATTAAGGCTAGCAAAACAAGTGGCCACAATCTAATTTCGTTAACTTTTTTATTGCCTTTTATTACGTTTTGTATTTTTTCCCATTTGCTTTTCGTTTCATGTTATCTACTGTTTTGCTGCTTTGCCTTGACACTTCTCTGCCAACATTCAATTTTTCTACAATTTTCAAACAAAATTTTAAAGAAAATTTTAGTTAATTATATTGAGCCATAGAACTTTTGCAACATCTTTAGTGTTTTTTGTAAAAAGGGGTTAAAGCTGGGGCGTGCGTGTCTAACAATATAAAAAGTGGACACGCCAACCCATTCATTACACACTCACACAATCACACGCAAACACAATAATTGGAAATAAGCAATAGTTCTTTTTGGTTTTCCACGATTTTTAAACTCCTCTTTAATTTGCCACCCTTGGAGGTTATTCTTTAAGATAACAAAATAGACTTTTCAGAAAATTAAATATTTGGATTTTTAAACAATAAACATATTATTAACACTAACATAACAAAAAAACAAGGGCGACGTCAACTTAAAAAATTTTTATGAAAAAACTACTCATCACATATTCTTACAATTTACTTTACACTTTTTAATTTTATTCTATTTACACTTCGCGCTCAGCTTGGAAAACATTATTGCAAATATTCATTCAAGTAATTGGAAAATTTATTTTATTCACGATTTTTTGACGGCATGTTATTCCGAAGCTTTGATATTAAAACTAATTTACACACAACTACGTTTTCTAATAGATTTTTTTCCATCCAAATCAAATCTTTTTGTTGTCTGTCGTCGTCGTCGTGCGAAAGCCATACGCGAACGTCTCGAATTTTTGACAGCAAATGAGAATCAAGAATTTCCCTTCTCACACTAGTGCTAAAAAGGGTAGTAAATTTTTTGTGACCCTTTATGTACCACACAATGGCAGCTCCATGATTTTATTATTTATACATGGATGTTAATAAGATCGTATTAGCATTATATAAAACTTAAATATGTATCGATGTTTTGATTTATATTCTGATATTTCAATATCCAGACTTACGTTTAGTACTGCATACTACAACTATGATATACAACATAGCAGCAGTATGTTCAGTATGGGGTAATATATGACAATATGTGCTGAGTAACTTGAAACAAGTGTAAGAACGACCAAATATGCTGTTTACATAACGGTTTAGATATTTGCTATTGTTGGCCGAACAGCATTGCCAGAGCAAAATTTAGATGACTATATTGAAGAGCGCTCCCATGCTGGTGCACATTTGCTTTTTAACGTCATTATTATTAATGCATTTAACGTAAAGATAATTAATAAAACTCGTAACGTTTTGTTGTTTGACGTATACCACCATTTTATTTAATTTTATCATCTATTCGCTTTTTGTAAATTTATATGTATATGTACATTTGATTTTTTGCAAAAAACATACATATTACTATTCTTCATTTATTAATTTTTTTTAACAATCATTATAAATTTGTTATTAATCAACTGGATTGTTTAGGTGATCAACAAAATGTAATAAGTTTCCTATTTTTCAAATAAATGTACAAAAATCACAAATTACAAAACAATTTATAATAAAAATTAATTTAAGTATATACGTTTGCATTATGTATACACAATATATTGCCACTTTTTACCATTAAGGAAGATAAATACAGAAATGAATTTAAAAAATATATAATTACACAATTATACGATTTGAATAAATTATTATAAACATTAAAGTTTTTTTTTTTTTTAATTTGATTATTTGTTAGTGTCATGTGCAGTGACGCCCTACTCTTTTGCACATCCAGTGTTCTTGAAATCAGGCATCGTAAGTCCAGGCTTTTTGTCAGTTTATTATTAATCTATTAATTTATTAATTTTTGTAAATTTATTTTATTCGAAAATTTGTTGCTTTTATTAATTGCATAGAAAAAAATATGTTGTAGAGAGAACTTTTCTTCTATTCGTTAGTTTAGTTAAAATTATTCTTTATAATTATCATTTAATAATTTGTTCATAATTTTCTAATGCTTCTATCTGCTGCTGCTGAATTAAGTTTTGTTCTGTAAAAGAAATTGAAAGAATTGAAAATATTATTTTGTTGCATAATGACTTACAACTTTCAACGCAAAATTATAACAAAAATAAAGCTTGAAACTATAAGCAGTACACAATTTGAAAAATAATAAAGTAATTGAAATTAAGGAGTTAAGTTAAATAAGCAAATATGAAGCGCATTCATGCAAATCGGTACAAGTTTCGGCGCAGACAAATTGTATCAAAATATTAACTCAATCAATTTTGGAAATAAAGTCCTTTAACAAGAGACCAAAAGATATTTATTATATCCTAATATTATTATATCCTATAATTTAATATAACCTAATATTTAAATTGTTTAATTTGTAATATTAGGATATAAATTGTGTCCCACTGTAGCGAAGGTTTATGCAAAAAATTTTTAGTTCTAAAGATCTAGAGATGACAGAAAAGACTTTATTATTAAAAAATAAATATATGATCTTTTTAAAAATAAAATTCCTACTTTCTGCAAATGAACTACTTTAAAAAATTAGCAAAGGAAACAAGTTAGTTTTTTTTTGCTAATTTTTCGACCTCTTTTTTTAATAAATAATACAGATTTTTTTTTTTAAGCTTAAGGTATTCTGTATTATTTACAAAGGAAATAAGTCTCTGTAGTTATTTTCTCACAGACTCTTTCTCTCTCTTATTTAACATTTTTTTTTTGTAAGCATGAACAGTTTTGCACAAAGTTTAATTTGATAAATTTTTTTTCCAATTTCATTCATTTCGTACAAATCAACTATTTTCGGGTGATTTTTCAAATCACTTTTTTTCAATTTCATTCATTTCGTAAAAAACAACTGTTTTGAGAGGATTTTTACAATCACTTTTTTTTAAATGGGTTACTTAAAAATCACTCTTTTGCAAAGTGTTTTTTAAATTTATTTTTTAAAAGTTTATTTATAAAAAGTTGTTTGCTTTAAATGCACTCCTACCGGTTTCGAGGGCAATGGAAATTTTTAGATATACATTTTTTAACAAATATTTTCCTCCCAAAAGGTACTTATTTACCAGTTAGTTTTTTCGGAAAGTACTTTTTTAAAAGGTACTATTTTAAAAAGTACTTTTTTAAAAGGTACTTTTTTGAAAGGTACTTTTTTGAAAGGTGCTTTTTGAAAATTACTATTTTATTAGTTATAAGTTTCAAAATATTCATTTTTAATGTACTTTTTCATAGTCACTTTTTTAACGTACATTTTTTAAAGATATTTATTTCTTAGTGTGCTGCTAAAAAGTATTTTATTTTAAGGCTGTACTTAATTTAAAAATATTTTTTTAAAACTTCAATTTGTATATAAATTTTTAAAGATAATTTTCAAAAGATGTTGTTTTAAAATCCGTCTCACAAACGAGCCTTTTTAAAGATTATCTTTTTCAAAAGTTTCAAGGCACATATTTTAGTAAAAGGTACCTTTTTTGAAAGGTACCTTTTTAGAAGTTACTGTTTTTAAGGTTTTTTTTTAAGTACCTGCTTTTTAAGGAACAATTTCAAAGGCTACTTTTTTATATGCTGCTAAAAATGTATTTTATTTTGAAGCTGAATATGATTCAAAATTTTGAATTACAATTTGTGAGAGTGAAATTAATTTTCGTTATTAATAAGAATATGACACCATGTCAAATATAGTAAATTTCGAAATATTATATTTCTGAAATTTGTTTTAAAGATTTTCCTTTATAATCCGTAAATTGAACTTTTTTGAATTACAATTTGTGAGAGTGAAATTAATTTTTGCTATTAATAAGAGTACGACAACAAGTCAAATATAGTAAATGTCGAAAGATTATGTTTTTAAAGTTAATTTCCCAAAGTAGTTTTTTTTTAAACCGCTATTCAAACGAGTCTTTTTCAAAATAGTTCTTTCTCTTAACTTGAAAATCGAATAACTGGCATTCTCTTTGATTTTTAATTTTGATTCGAGAACATTTTCTCTGCATGCTGTTATTTTGAGTAGCAGGAAATAATTTCTTTTGATTAACACACAAAGAAAACAAAAAAAGAAAACATGCAAAATTGAGTTCTTCTTACCCAGTTTGTGACTAAAGTTTATTATGATGATTTTGGTAGCGGACAAAAAGTTTATTATCTTATGGACGTTTCAGGATTTGGTTTTAAAATGTTACTTGTCACAATAATAGATAGTATTTTTAAGTTTGTTATGCAAATGTAAAATTGATTTAAGATAAAATTGATTTAGATTTGACGTTAAAGATTTTTGTTTTTGTTTTTTGTTTTAAGAAATACAAAATTTAAATTCATACTAAACTTCGAAGATCCTGTGGTTTACGAAAGCATTGAAATGTATTAAAAAAACATAGATTGGAGAGAAGAAAAGGAAAGTTTGTAAGAAACAGAATTGAAGAAATTTGCTGCTTTTAAGAAGGCAAGCGTATTTTTTGTTAAAAGCTACTAAGCCAATACTATTTTCAGTTTATTAATATATATTTAAGCTTTTCAATCAAAATAGTGTCTTAAGTCAAGCTAATTTCTGACGCCAATAGTAGCAGCTTTATAAAAGCAATGAAATATATTGAAAATCAAAAATTAAAAATTGAAATAACAATTCTGAAGAATTTTGCAACAAAACGACTTTTTTTATAAGTAAGAAAATGAAGTACATTAAATTGATTTATATATTTAAGCGGAATAATTAATTATTTAAGTTAAGCTGAACACAAACGTTGCAAAAAAGCGTTTAAATTTTGTAGTTCCCAAATCTAAGCAAATCAAATCAAATCAAATCAAATTCAATTTATTTATTATTATAGATTTTCTTTTCTTTTTTTTCTCTACAGTTTTCGAAGCAAAAAATATTTTAAAAAACCATTTTTATTATTTTACTTTTTTCTACAAAAAAGCTTGTTTATTCCAGGCTTTTAAATGGTTTGATAAACTTAAGTAAACGTTTATGGTTTTATATACTTTTAAGGAAATAAATGTAGTAAAATGAATAAGAATTAAAAATATAACGATTATTTCGTTAAATTAACTAAATGTAAATCTTGTTCTGTGAGTACCGGAAATGAGGCCCTTTAGAAACCATTCAATTTATTTTAAATATTAAATATAATAAAAGAAAAAGTAAGAAATAAAATATGAAATTAGTATTTAAGATAAAATTAATAATCAGAGTTAGTAATTGTGTGTTTGTGTGTTTGTTTGTTTGTTCTCTTTTTTCAACAGCCAACAATTTGTCAAAACTAATCGCATAAATAATTGCATTTTTACTTTTTACTGGAAATGCTTTCTAATAGATAAATTTTATGGAAAAGTTTTTTTAAGGAAATTCTTTTATACAGATAAATTATTAACCTCTAACTGTTGCCTGTTTTTGTGTGATTAGTTTCCAATTAGTAATTTCATATATAAATTGTGCACTTACAATTCCATAGAGAGTACAGTGGGATTGGGACATGCTTGTGGTGCACGGACATGACATTGTTTGTGACAGATTATGTGACAGTCACGACACTCATAGCCCTGTTTGCCAGGTCGCCGAGGTATTGATTTCATGCATATAGAACATTGCAAGCCGCTTCTGAAAATTGAAAATTTTTTTTTTTTAAATATTTATTTCAATTTGTGGGCAAAACTTATTTTTACACTTACCCGCTTAAATGCTTGGCAATAAAGGTATGATCATTGTAAATATGCAGTTTTGTGCCTTTGCGGCGCCATCTGGGGCGTTGTGCAATATTGAGAGGGACAATAAAGTGCCTAAGGGGGGAAAAATTAATTTGTTAATAACTTTTCATATTAAAAATTCATTCATATTGTATCAATCTATACACTTTTTAAGACAAGTAATTAAAAAAAGTATTTTAACAAAATATCCTTAATAAAAGTAAATTTTTATCAAAGTTTTTTCTATAAAAAAAAAGTTATTCTGAGGGATATTTTTTATAAAAAATACATTTTATAATAATTACTTTTTACAAAATTATGTTTCATAAAAGGTACTTTTGACAACAGACAAATTTCACCGCAAATACTTTTTACAAAAAGTACCTTTTACAAAAAGTACTTATTACAAAAGGTACTTTTTATGAAGTTTTTGTACATGATATTATTCACTTTTTATAATAATCACTTTTCACAAAATTATGTTTCATAAAAGGTACTTTTTGACAACAGATAATTTTTACAAAACATACTTTTCACAAAAAGTACTTTTTACACAAAGTACTTTTTACAAAAGGTACTTTTTGTGAAATTTTTGTACATGATACTATTCACTTTTTATAATAATCACTTTTCACAAAATTATGTTTCATAAAAGATACTTTCGACAAAAAGCAATTTTTGCAAAAAATACTTTTTGCAAAAGGTACTTTTTATGAAATTTTTGCACATGATACTATTCACTTTTTATAATAATTACTTTTTACAAAACTATGTTTCATAAACGGTACTTTTTGACAACAGTAAATTTTCACAAAAAACACTTTTTACAAAAGACACTTTTAGCAAAAAGTGCTTTTTACAAAAGGTACTTTTTATGAAATTTTTGCACATGATACTATTCACTTTTTATAATAATTACTTTTTACAAAATTATGTTTCATAAAAGGTACTTTTTGACAACAGATAATTTTTACAAAATATACTTTTCACAAAAAATACTTCTTACAAAAAGTACTTTTTACAAAAGGTACTTTTTGTGAAATTTTTGTACATGATACTATTCACTTTTTATAAAATTACTTTCCACAAAATTATATTTCAAAAAAGGTACTTTTGACAACAGACAATTTTCACAAAAAATACTCTTTACAAAAGGCACTTTTAACGAAAAAGTACTTTTTACAAAAGGTACTTTTTATGAAATTCTTGTACATGATACTATTCACTTGTTATAAAATTACTTTTTACAAAAAGTACTTTTTATGAAAATATTTGTACATGATACTATTCAATTTTTATAATAATTACTTTTTACAAAATTATGTTTTATAAAAGATACTTTCGACAATTTTAGCAAAAAATACTTTTTACAAAAGGTACTTTTTATGAAATTTTTGTACATGATACCATTCATTGGAGTTATTTTTTACAAAACATCTCCATCTAAAAGTTATTTTGATAAGAGATGGAAATTCATAAGATAAAATTCTTATAAAAAGTACTTTTCCTTAACGGTAGTTTTTACAAAATTTAATTTTATAAAATTACTTGTTATAAAAGCTAATTTTTTCAAAACTGGTTTTTACTTTGGAAAGTATTAAGTTTTAGCAAACACATTTCTTGTTTAAAAAGGCACTTTTTCAAAGGTACTTTTATTCAAAATTCATTTTACAAAATATTTTACTTTTTAGTTAATTTTTGAAAAGAGTACTTTGTAACTAGTTGTAGGGTACTTTTACAAAAGTTATATTTTAAAAAGGTGCTTTTTCCACAGTACTTCTTATAAGATATTTTTATGCAAATAAACTCTGAAAGAGGTTCTTTTCAAAAAGGTACTTTTACTAAAGGGTAATTTTCAAAACGGTACATTTTGCTTTCTGAACTTTTTAAATTAAATATTTTTATAAAAAAAATATTGCATAAGTAGTTTTTTATGAAACTTACAGAAAGTACTTTTATGAAAGGCACTTCTCGTAGTAGAAAATATAAGGTACTTTCCGCCTAAGGTACTTTTATGTGGTACTTTTTACAATATACTCATTTCTCGCAATATGGCTTTTTTTAAATGTGGGATTGGTACTTTTTACAAAAAATACTTATTAGAATGGTGCTTTTCAAAAAAAGTACTTTTTTTCGAAACATACTCTTCCTAACAAGATTTGTTTTTAAACATGTTTTATTTTAAATTGCACTTTTAAAATTGTTTTGCTTTTTAAAAGACTTTATTTCTAAGAAGTGCAAGTTTTGGCAAGACACTTGCGTGACATGTTCTTAAAAAGTACTTTTTCAATAGTTTTTTTTTGAAGCAAAATTTTGCTTACCTCTTAATACCATTTTCGACAGTCTCCAGCACCAAAGTTGATGCTTCGTGCACAAACGTTTTTGTGCTGGCTGAGGAGAAACCTGAGATTGCTGAGGACTCTGAAATTGAAGAGCGTCGTGAGTGATCTAATGGGGGTGATGTGCTCATTCGAGGTCCTAAAACCTCAAGTTTTGTTTAGCATTTTTTTTTTGTGTGTATTCGGATGACACAAATTGACCAGTGGTTTTGTTTTAATTGTTTTTTTTTTTATAATAACAAATATTTGTACGCATAAAATTAAAAGAAAAAATAAATAAATGCGTGCAGGGTTTCGGCATCAAATAATTACAAACGATTTGAAATTAAAATTATATTCAACAGTACACCACCAGTTATTTACATTTAACATAATTTTCATAATTTAACCACAAATTGTTCAGAGGGGATGTTGTTGTTGTAGTTGTTGGGTTGATAAAATAATGTTGTTGAAATCAAGTTGAGTTCAATAAAATCAAAAACGCCAAATTAGAGAAACCCAAAACGAAACGTAAATTAATAGTATTTTGGTTTTTTCGATATTTTTTTGTTTTTGTTTTTGTAATATGAAATGAGAAATTAAAGAAAAAGAAAATATATTAATTAAAAGTTGTATAATTGATTAATAAAATATATGAAAAAAAAATTTGTTCACAAAGCAATTTTTCAAAGTGTAGGTGTGTGTGCAAGTGTGTGTGCATGTATTTATGTTTTGATGTGCATGTCAAGTATGCGTGCATTTGTGGTTTTGATATTTTTTATACATACAGTTGTTGTTGTTGTTGTTGTTTTTTTACACATTTTAATAAAACATTTAGTTTGACATTTAGTGTACATTTTAGTCGGTTTTTTATGTTGAGTTTAGTAGCAGAATTAGTTAGTTAATTCGTTTATTTTTTCATAATATTTTTTTTCGTGTTATTTGGTTGTAAAGAGACAGAGACAAAAAGAAACCGAAAAAACAGAGAGAGACTATTTTAAAATTTCACAGAGGAAGGGAAATGAAAATGAAAACATGAAAAAATTAAATTGAAAACATTAACTTCTTAAAATATTAACAAACAATTGGAATTTTTTTCTTTCTATTGACTATTTTCTTCTATATAACAAATAATTGTTAATAAATTAACTATTTGACATACTGTCATTGTACTACAATAATATGAAATTTATTTGTGGGGTGGTTAAGCAATGTCTATATGCATTTCATTGGCGCTTTTTACCAAATTGTCAGTTGTGAAAAGTTTCAAACTTCTCAACTTATTAAAAGAGTTTTATAAAACTGTGGTTAAAGTCTACTGACGATTTGGTTAAAAGCGCCAATGAGATGCATATAGACATTGCTTAACTACCCAACAAATAAATTTCATATTATTATAACAAATAATAAAATAAAGAAAAATTAATTGAACTTTCTATAATATTAAAATAATCTTCTGTTGTTGTTGTCAATATGTATGTAGTCGTCGACGTCATGCTAGTCGGTATATGGATTTGCCGCTTGTGTGGTCGTGCTCGGTTATGTGGTTATTTATTTGAAAATTTCGTCTACGATTTTTTTGAGTTGTCATCAAAATGTATTCCCCCATATTCTGTAACATGATGTCAAGGACAATATCAAAAATGTTACACTTAAGTACAAGTTGTTTATAACAACTGACTCAGGCTAACAGTTTCAACGTGGTATTGACAAATAATTATAGAATAAAGGGTCCATCTTAATTTTTTTTTTTATATTCATTCAGTCCGTTCTTCCGTACAAATACATTTAAAACAAAAACAAAAGAAAATTGTAAAAGTTCGTTTGAAAGAAACGATTCTATTAACATGGCGAAATAACCAGTTGAAATTTGATATTTTTGAAAATAAATTCTTAAATACTATTAAAAAAAATTAACTATTTAACATACTGTCATTGTACTATTATAATATGAAATTTATTTGTTGGGTGGTTAAGCAATGTCTATATGAATTTCATTGGCGCTTTATACCAAATCTACAGTTTTGAAAAGTTTCAACTTATCAAAAGACTTCTATAAACCATCTGAGAATTCTGCTAATAAATTAACCATAAAAATTCACAAATGATTTTAAAAAATCCCAAATAAATTTCATATTATAATTCTTAAACATAAATTATTTTTCATTTGAAAATTTCCATCATAAATTGTTGACAAAATGAATAGAAAAATATTTAAAGTGCATGAAATGACAGGAGACAAAAATGAATAAGGTGGTGGATGTGGGAGGCGATGGTGTTGGGATCTATGGTAATTACCAAGTGAATTGCTTTTAGACAATACAGCACGATCGACAGATAATGAACGTGAATCACCGTTAAGTGTTCCTGTAGGGGTTGTAAGATTATTATTTTGTTGTGACGTTAAGGCGCCACGATCAGCTGAATGGGTGCGTGTTTTGGAGCGGCTTAAACGCTTTTTCAATGTACCAAAGAAATTACGTTTTTTACTGCGGCCACGATCATCAAATCCAGCTGCAGTCTCATCCTCAGGGTGATGTAAATTTAAGTTGTTGTCGGGCGACATGCCGTTGCGAGGTAAGCTGCCATTTTTGGAAAAGCCACTATTTGCATAAGACGAACTATTATGGCCGTTCGAATAACCGGCAGAAGAGCCATTGTTCGTATAATTATTATGGCCATTTGGTGAAGAGGCAGCATTCGGTTGACCAAACTGTGCATGGAAAAATAAAAAGGGTTAATTTTTGTACATCAAACTAAGCATAAGAAAAGTTTTTTTTTTTTTTTTTAATTTCAACATGCAGATAGTTTTAGTATCTTTTATTTATTGAAACAAAAGCCGTTGGAGCACTTACCTCAGAGGTGGACTCCCCTATAGCGCTATCGTTACCTGTGTTGTCTAGGGACGGTGTTTCGTTATTTAGGCACTCGTTTTTGGGATACGAATCAGTAGGACTCGCTGTTATATCCGTAGTCACTGATGTATCCGCTGTTATTTCTTCTATATCATCAGTTTTTGATTCTAACGCCAAAGCTTCTGGGGTCTTTACTAGTTCCGAACTTTCTAAAGCTTTTGTTACGGCGGCACTTAGAACATCCTGAGATTCTTTGACTTCGATTTGTCCAGCATTATTGACTTCCACCTTTTTTTTTAAAGGCGTTTTGCGGCATTTTATAGTTAGAAGCATAATATTTTTTTTTTTTTTTTTGGTATTTATCAGGGCAGGGTTAATAAAGCGCAGTTTTTTAGAAAAATTTTTCAAAAAATAGTTTTTTTTTAATAAAAAATAGAAAAATATTTTGTTAGCATTTCATAACAGTGTAAATTAAATAACAATTAATCACAATAAATTTCAAAAACTGTTTGCAAATTTTGTGAATTGGCAACTTAAATTTAAAACAAACTTTTCAAGTCAAAGAAAAAGCGCAAAATGTTAAAAGAGTAAAACTAAAATAACGAAACTTTCAGGTAAGTGTTATTGAAGTACGAAAATGAGTGTATGTGTGTTAGATATTTTTTTTTTCTTTTTTTCTAATAATTACCTTAAATGCATTTGGATTTGTTGAATTCTGTTTGATGAGATTTTGGTGCGGATTCGGAATAAAAGGAGAGCGTAAGAGACATGATGATTTTGAATTGAATGTTGAAAATATGATGTTGTGGTTCGTACAAGTCATGGAAACATATAAACCAATTGAAAATAGAAGGAAAATAAAATAAAACGAATAATTAAAGTGCAAAATTTTTGTAGCGAAAAAGCTCAGTGCGAATGATTTTATTCGTAGTTGATTTATGAATTATTGATGGTTACAAGATCTTGAAAAGTGGAACTTGGTTTTTGAATATTGGAATTTCTATGACAATTAAAATTTCCCAAAAACTATTTGTTTCTTTATATCATTTAAACTGTTAAAACTTCAAAAACTTTTGCTTTAGCCAATTTTAATATTTAAAGCTTAACTAAATCTATTCTTTTCAGTATTTTCAGACAAAAATCAAAAGTTTCATTCGGAAAGTAAAAAAATTTGGTAGCATTCAACTTAAAGCTTTAATGTTTCCAACTTCCCACAACTTTAGGGAACATTTTAAAATAAAAAAAATTTTAATTTCATATTGTACAACCTCAAAATAATATATATATATATATATATATATATATATATATATATACATATATATATATATATATATATATATATATATATATATATATATACAATTATATATACATATAGAGCAACTTATTTTACTTGATATATGATATTCGATTTAAAACTTCCCAGGCAATGAAATGGCAAGGCTCGCCATTAAATATTGGGCTCGTTTATAAATATTTCCTTCGCAAAACTCTTTTATTGACTCTATTATTTTCTAAAAAAAAAAAGATCTCTGACTTGTGATTAATTTTCTGTTTGAAAATGTTTTCCAATATTTCATTATTCCTGTCCCGGATGCAATGCACCCAAAACAAAATCATATATAATTAAATATTTTCTAATAAATCGTAAAACTCACCCTCTGGACACTGTGTATAATCAGTGTACTCTTACTGGGCTGGCCGTTGGTGGCCAAGGCACCCTCTTGCAAGGCACGTACGGCAGCATCGGCCAAATTTGAGCCATTCTTCATGTGCTCGTTAATGGCTGGTGTACTTATATGCAAAGCTTCCTTAAGTTTATACGGCCTAGGACCGGCAGGTATTTCGGCGCCATCAATAAACACAAAATCTACGGTTATGGAACCAGAGACGGGCTGTGTTTCATAGGGACGCGGTTGCAATGCAAGGACTTGAGTCGAGGCAGGACCCACAGCCAATTCATCGATGCCAACCAAGCCTAGACCCAAAAACTTTGGAGGATCTGAAGCATCGGTGGGACGATCATAAACTTCAAAGAGTATTTCAGCAGATTGGGGTGCCAAGTCGCTAAAAAATATATTTAATTAAAATTCGTTTGTTTGTTTATTTTTAACTTAAAAAATCTTACAATAGGAAGTGCTCATCCCAGTAGGGATTATTGCCTTGTCTAGCTCCCGTTTGATTCTTTTGGGCTGGTTCATCCATTTCCACTACCACAAATGGATCTTTGGCTTCCTTTAGACCTTCACCTTTTACAATTTTCACTAACAAACGCCGTCCCGAGATCATGGGCTGCATACCGTGTTGCATGCCTAAGTCCGTTTGATTCTATGAAATGTACAGTGTTTAGGAAATGTAAAGATTTTCTTGTTAATTTAACAAAATGAAAAGAGTTTTTTTAATTAACCTAAAAAATAAGCCTTTGATTTCGTTACAGTTCAATATTTTTTTTTTAAATTTCGAATACATAAAATTTTCTACATGGGTTAGGATGTTAACTAATTTTTTTAATTATTTTGGAAGGGGTTTCATGAAAACTTAAACTTGATTTTTAGTAATTGTAATAATATTGAAAAGGTCCCTGTAAAGGAAGAAAAGACAATTAAAGTTTTAAACTAATTTTAACACCACAATAATAAGAAGAAGAAAAGAAACATATTAAGCAAAAAATATTTGTTAAAATGACAGTTCTCAAAGGCAAATTTTTTAAGTTATAAATGTTTGTATATATTCAAGATATTTAGAACAGGATAACTTAAAAAGGGAGCAGGGTAAATGGTTAAGAACATAGAGAAGTGTTGGGTAAAAATCATTAACGGAAATAAAAGAAAACCAAAAATCCACTTAATGAACGAAGAGTAAACATAAAGTGCGAGTAGACATGTACTGACTGATTCCATGACACCGAAAAAGTAATGCGATGTTCAAGCACAGAAACTGTAAAGGTATTGAAAGGATATATGACAGACATGTCATGTCATGTCATGTATGTAAATGACTATGTAATAATTTTCATGTTAAAAAACACATGACTTTAATAGTGTGTGTTTGATTTTCATATTCTATAAGCAAATCTCTTCTCAATGTTCTTACGCTCACCGCCATAGTATCATATGAAATGGGATATATTACAGGCAAATCCATGGGATCAATATCGGCTCGAGGACATGTTGTATATATAGAGAAATCCACGGGATAAATGGTATCACGTAAAGCTCTGCTCAATGCATCTGCGATTTGGGCCTGCAATTGTTGTTCGTCCTGATCAGTGGGCTTAATAGCGCCCACACTATTCATGGCAATACGTATCTGTTAATAGAATTTCAATTAAGACAATTAATATAAATTGATATAAAATAAAATAATACTAGACTACTTACATCGGGAAAGCCTTCAATTCTCATATCACCCTTCAGTGTATTATAGTTCATGGCGTTTGCTATGCGGGCCCGAAATCTTGAAACAGTTACCTTGTAGTGCGAGGTTTCGACTTTGCCTGATTTATGGCGGAAGGTTTTTACTTGCAGCACCGGCATGGCATCGCAGTCGAAAGTGATGAGCTGTTTGTGAATAAATGAGAGAATGTATTATTATTATTATTATTATTATTATTATTATTATTATTATTATTAGTATTATTATTATTATTATTATTATTATTATTATTATTATTATTATTATTATTATATTATTATTATTATTATTATTATTATTATTATTATTATTATTGATATTATTATTATTATTATTGTTATTATTATTATTATATTATTATTATTATTATTTTTATTATATTATTGTTATTATTATTATTCGAACTTTTAGGGTTAAGTATTATGCTCAGAACTATTAATTAGGATCAAGTTAAAACCCGAGAATTTAGAAATAAATTTTAGGAAATCTTTTTTATAATGAGTGGTTTTGAACTTGAGCCTAAAAAACAGGTCATGTGGTATATTATTGTAATTATTGTCATAAAATATTTAATTATTTTAATTTGCTACAATAGCAACAATGAAATAAGATATTAAAAAGTCGAGTGATTATTTTAGATTTGTTTTTGAAGTTCTCAGTCACTTGACTAGAAGTGCACAACAATATTTATAGGTTTTCTAAGAGCATTTTGGGTAAAAGGTTCCCTAATGATCTGCATTAGCCCCTGTGAAATGAGCACAGGAAATAACTTAAGCCCCTAAAATGATCACTCTGACTTTTGACCAATTTTATATTTGAGAATAACTTTTCTAACTTACCATTTCGGCAGGATTGGTCTCATCGGCATTACAAAATATGTTACTCAAGGCAGGCGGTGGACTGTCAGGCAATACACGTACGATTTCAACAGCAAGTCCCTAGAATTATTCAAGAAATAACATAAATTATATTAAATTATAAAGTAGCAATGATTATATATATTTAGTAAATATAATAGTAGAATTTTAAATAGAACTGTGTTGTCCATATCTTCACAAAAAATCCTTTCCAGTTATATATGCTTAATGGTTATTTGTGGACGATAAACAACTTAAAGGTGTTCCACATAAAAATGTTTCCAATGAAAATTATGATTCTGATGGTTTCTGATTTCATTATTATTTTTGAGTGTCTTTAACAGGGTATAAAAATAATAATTGTTATTATTTTTAATAAAAAAGCAGTTCTGCTCATTTTTTATTGCACCATTTCTTTTAATTTAATTTTGTTTTATTTTTATTAAAACAATTCTAATTTCAAGAATTCTCTTTTCAACAATACTTCGAGCTTTATAAAATTGTTTCTCTACTTTGGAAAATTCGTCTACTAATTATTTAGGTTGAATGTTTGCTATTATATATACTGACGAGTTGACACTGGGAGGGAAAAGGGGATAGTGTACTCGAAACCAAGGAATTTATTTTAAAAAACTGAATTTATGAAAATTACTGTTTTAAGCATTAAACACAATAACGACAGCAGGCTACAGACTACAACTTGTCAAAAATAGAATACATGTGCGTATATACGAATGAAGCATTAAACATAATAACGACAGCAGACTACAGACTACAACTTGTCAAAAATAGAATACATGTACGTATATGCGAATGATTATTTTTACTACTACAGGCAACACGGCTACTGGTTGTTGTCCCTGCTGTTTTGTGGTTGTAGCCAAATTAAACTAATTTCTGTTTTAGTGAGCGACAATGAGTAGATACAATGTTGTCAGTTCAATATGAATAAATTCAATTATCTTAGACTTGAAAATATATTGTATTATTATACAAAAAGAAACAACAAACTATATTTTCAAGCTAATGAAATGATTTCTTGTCATATATTGTGGACTTTATATATATTTTATTGGAGTAACACTATTTAAGAGTATTAAATATACACTGGCCTCTGACTACGAGGCGACAATTGTAGCCAACGACTTTTGTAGTCGATGTTCGTGTAGCCTGCTGTCGTTATTGTGTTTAATGCTTTATATATAAAATTCTTCAGAGTTGAACCGCACAAGCGGTAAAAATTCATTTGTAAAATTTAAAATAGTTTTTAAATTGCAGCTAGAAAAATTGAAAATTTTGAAATATCGGGAAGTTATTGGCTTCACCACGTTTTTAAAAAATTTGATTTCCCCGAAAATCTTGACCTTTTAAGCTTCAGGGAAGCTTCGCTAACTAATTTTGAAAGAGCGTCACTTTGTCTGTATGTGTGCGTGAAAGGATGGTACAGTGTGGAGGAAACAGATGGAGAAGGACCAGGAGAAGAATAATATGTTGTAGTCACATTTTAGTTTTTAATCCCCCGGCGAATTTACGGGGCAGTAAACTATTAAACGTTTATTAAATACTTTAAATAATAAATAAAATCACTTGATAACTGAATTAAATTTTGTGACCATTAATTAGCAATATAATGGGTGTTTCTTATAGAGTGATACAAGTTTAAATAATAGTAAAACATAGTAAAATATTTTTAATATCAATGAAGAGGTCTTTATTGGATAGAAAATTTTATGACATTAATGTTTAAATATGATTTCGGCCATGTACCCGCCACGGCTGGCGCGTACAAGGCGCAATCTGGAACACCAATTTTCACAAACAGTAACCTTCTGACCATCATCGTTTTTGTGAGACATATGGGCCAATGACTCCGCCAGCCCATAAAGCGCACCAAACAGTAATGTGGACAATTCTGTTTATTTACGTACCCATTGAACTAAAAATGGGCTTCATCGGAAAATAAAATTTTGAATGGATGAAGTGCACGATAAGTTTGACGAACAGAACTATTATTTTGATTAAAAATTTCCACAGTTTGCACGCGTTGATCTGGTGTAAGTCGATCCATAATGAAATGTCAAAGCAAAATAAACAAAAAACAACTATCAGCTGTTAAATGGGTGACCAAATAAAGCAGCGATGTTAACTCAAAGTTGTATCACTCTATAAGAAACACCCTATATCGAACATTTGCCTGTGGTGCACTACCAAGCCTTTATTGAAAAGGCGTTAGTAATATATTAAGTAAATAAGTATATACATAAATAAATAAGTATATAAGACAGCTGTGCAGTAAAAATATTGATAATATTTTCTTCAAACTTGGGTTACTACATCGGTGACATCAAACAACAGCACCACACACACACACACACTAACCAACCAGACCAGGGCAAAGATTAAACACTCAAAGCAACAGAATATGCAGAGTATTGCCAATTTTATATACATGTGTGTGTGTGTGTGTGTCTGTACCGTGTTGAGTATCTTCAAAATTTCAATTGTAAGGTCAAGGTCTTAATAATCATTTTCTTTTTTTTCCCATCCCATACAATGAGACGTACTTCGAAGCCAAACAAGCCAACAAAGCCCCTGTGTGAGTGCGAATAGCGTGTCTGATGATGATAAATAGAAATCAACTCGTTCTTAAAAGTTTTTGTTTTTTTTTTAATTTAATTTTTAGCACAAAGTCTACGAAGGCTTACGTAATCTGTTTAGAGTATTCCAAAAATAAATACTGTGTTGTACTCCACCTCGTTTGTGTGATTCAGTCTGTTTTGCTTGATTTTATTATTATCACAAAATAAAATATCAATAAAAATATATTAAATAGTCGTTTATGGGCCGGAGGGGTAAAACGTGATTTGGTTTTTAGGTGTTCCAAGCTGAATTCAAACAGTTGCGGCTTTTTCTGCGTTGTTACGGTTCAATTAGACCAAAATATTTGCAACACACTGCCGCTAAGGTGAACTTCATGCTTTCTAAATTTAAATTACATATGATTTTTTAATTGGGTGTGTGTGTGTGTGTGTGTGTGTATGTTAATGTATTTATTATAAAACTAATTTGATATGAAAGCATGAATTGAAAAAAACCAATTTATTTTATATTTTAAATACGGGAATATTTTCCAAATACAAAAAGTAAATACTGAAGGCAGACAGAAAAAGTTGTTGTATACATATTTATACAGGGTAATTTTTTTGTTTGACATTTAATATGTTCAAAAATTTTCTTCTTGGTTTTATCCCATTTTGAAAAAAAAATCGAGTTCCCATCAGACCTCCACTTTCCTGACTAATTTTGAGAACCCGTGCCTGGGTCTGTATGCGTGTGTATGTGTGTAAGTATGTAACCCTCTTATAATTTTTTAACGACTAAACCGAATTATTTTTGAGCGACTAAAACGAATTATGCCAAAATATTTGGATTTGCTGTGAATTTGAGCTGATTCGAACCGATAAATTTCAAAATATCTCAAAAAGACTCAGAAAAAAGAATTTTATGCTTCGCCTAGACATTTGAAAACTACGCCGTTAACCGCAACCCGGTTCAAAATCGGTTAAGCCGCTCGTGAGATATCGTAAATGAAAAACTTTGAAATGACATATCTGATCCGTTGGTGTTCTCGATTCTTTTATAGTAATCGAAAACTACATCAGCCACCGCTTATCACTCGGGAATCGGCTGATTTGAAAATTAAAATAACAGTTCGAGGAGCTCAATGGCAGAGAGCTTTACGGTTAAAACCACCGGGAAGTTACAGGGATGGTCTTTAGGGCCAACCTTTTCTATATATATATATATATATATATATATATATATATAATATATATATATATATATATATATATATATATATATATATAAATTTTTTTGTTTGGTTTTGCATTGTAGAATCTCAGAAACAGTTATTCATGTTATGACCAGCTAAATAAAGTTGACAGTTCAAACCCGGCCAAGCGTCAGGAACCTTCTTCGACAGACTGGAAGGCTGACGAATATTTTCATTGTTCTTGACTCAAGGCCCATTTAGCCAAGAGCTGAAATCATCAGCGCTACGCAAAAGTGAATCTGCGAAAATGCCAACGCAGCACCACATGTTAAATAAAATTTGTATATCTGTTTTATAACAGGTTAATAAAACAAATTTTCCAACAAAAATTTCTTTTTATAAGCCTGTTATAAATCAACACTATTTTAATAAATTCGACTGTAAATATATAAAACACAACTACGAGTAACGGAATAAAAGCCCAATCCAATTGGTTAGAAAAAACATAAAACCTTTTGTTATAAAATTGTGTACTTGAAAAAATACCCTATAAAATTTCTGTGATTGTATGAAATTATATATACTTTTGCGATATGTTGCGGTTGTTGTTGCACTGAATAAGTTGTTTTCTTTTTTGTGCATTTACAAAAACAAATTTCTGAGTACAAACGGTCAATATTAATAAATACTTGTAAGTATGCGAGTAAAATATGACCCAGATTTACTTGTATTTCGTATATTTAAAATAAGTTGTTATTAATTTGAAGAAAAATCAATTTTTCATGTGGCAATTTTCTTGTTAAAAACGTAAAAAGACAACTCAGTTTTAATGAAAAGCACTTAGAAGTCTGTGGAAAATTTTTATTTAAAATTCTTTAAGAGAATTGACTGTAAATGCAGTGTAATAGCGCCGCTTCGGTTTTTATCTATCAGTGGGTTTGAGGTCCGGAGGACCCTTGAAAAATCTCCTATCTCATAATTTTTAATAAGTACAGTTTTTTGGGATTTTCTATATGTATAGGGTGTTTTTTATAGAGTGATACAACTTTGAGTTTAACAGCTGATAGTTGCTTCTTGTTTAGTTTGCTTTGACATTTCATTATGGATCGATTTACACCAGAGCAACGCGTGCAAATTGTGGAAATTTTTAATCAAAATAATAGTTCTGTCCGTCAAACTTATCGTGCGCTTCATCCATTAAAAATTTTATTTTCCGATGAAGCCCATTTTTGGTTGAATGGGTACGTAAATAAGCACAATTGTCACTATTGAAGAAAATTACTGTTTGGAGCGCTTTATGGGCTGGCGGAGTCACTGGCCCATATGTCTCACAAAAACAATGATGGTCAGAATGTTACTGTTTGTGAAAATTGGTGTTCCAGATTGCGCCTTGTACGCCCCAGCCGTGGCGGCCACATGGCCGAAATCATATTTAAACATTAATGTCATAAAATTTTCTGTCAAATAAAGACCGTTTCATTGATATCAAAAATATATTACTATATTTTATTATGATTTAAACTTGTATCACTCTATAAAAAACACCATATGTTTCCATGAGCTGCAGAAAAGTGTCCTTTTTTATATTTTATCCTTAAGAAATGATGTTCCCTGCTTAACTAACTATTTTATCTGAAGCCAAAAAAAACATCGAATAATACTTCCAGCCTTGTGATGTCCTTTACATTTTACACTTTTTCTTAGCAACACGATAGAAATAAGAAACATTTAATTCAGTGTACGAAAGAAAACATTTCATTTATATACTCCTGGATAAGAATGCAAACACTCACATTCCGTAAGACATCCTGGAAGCCAAATTATTAAAATGTCAATATATGAAGAATTTTCTTAAACTAGTCCGGCCTAACGTATTCAATGTTAATAAAACAATTTATTAAATTTTTTTACCCAACGTTTCGTCAATTGTTTATTGACTTCTTCAGGGGTTCTTTTGTCTATTTAAATTTAAATTTTTAATATAAATAATTATTTCCCTTTCTATCACATAAACATCAAAATTAAACTTAATTAAATGCAAATTAATCAAATTAAACTTAACGATCCCAAAGATACACGTTAGTTAAAAGCCATAAAATTTACAAAAAATTCCATATCAAGAGAACAAACGGATGATTGAGTGTATGAAAATTGGCACTAACATTGACTTTATCAACAACAAATTGTGACGCAAGTCGTTACATATGCGGGCACTTATTTACACGCTTAACAATCATCTGTAGTGAACACATAAAATGTGTAAATCAAAACCAAACATTTTTTTTATAAAAAGAAACATTTACTGATACTTACAAATATGGTAAATCCAATCAAGCATAACAGAATTGAAAAGTTATCGATACAGTGGCATCAGATCGAATGGCCACACTTGCACAAACAAGTTAAATGAAATATGCACCTACAAAAAGTACGAGCTGTATCGAGTGCAACAGCAGATATTTTTCTTAACAATTAAATTACTTTAAAATTGTTGAAGAAATCTTATTATTTTTAAATATGTGAAATATATATTTTGAGAAATTGTTCTGTTGCTGTACGAGTAAATAAATATCCATTCTACTTAATTTTTATTTGAATTGCAATTTTTCTTTGTTATATAATAAATTTTGGACTGTTGAACTGTTTGTTGGAAACAAATTCCAGATATCAAAATCAATGAAATGAAACAAAAATGGAAATTAAACAATTTTGCATCGTGTAGTTTTTAAAATGAGCAACAAAATGATATCATCAATAAAATGAAATATCTTCAGTTCTTAATTTATGTTTAATGAATAAGTACGGCGAGCTGGAGAGGAAGCAGGTGGCAAGTTAAAAAAAATAAATTTTTTTTTAAATATATGTGCATGCAAAAATCTATTATTAATGGCAGTTTTTATAGATGGTACTTTTTACAAAAGGTACTTTTTACAATAGACAATTTTTAAAAAAAGTACTTGTTATAAAAAGTACTTTTTATAAAAGATACTTCTTACAAAATTCTCTTTTTACCAAGCGCAATTTTCACAAAACAAACTTATAGCAAGATGTACTTTTCTGAGAAGGCACTTTTTACAAAAGGTACTTTTTACAAAAGTTACTTTTCAGAGAAGATACTTTTTACAAAAGCTAATTTTCAGAAAAGGTACTTTTTACAAAAGTTACTTTTTAGTAAAGGTACTTTTTACAAAAGTTACTTTTTAGAAAAGGTACTTTTTACAAAAGTTACTTTTTAGAAAAGGTACTTTTTACTAAAGATACTTTTTAGAAAAGGTACCTTTTAGAAAAGTTACTTTTTAGAAAAGGTACTTCTTACAAAAATTACTTTTTAGAAAATGTACTTTTTACAAAGGTTACTTTTTACACAAGTTACTTTTTAGAAAAGGTACTTTTTACAAAAGCTACTTTTTAGAAAAGGTACCTTTTAGAAAAGTTACTTTTTAGAAAGGGCACTTTTTACAAAAGCTACTTTTTAGAAAATGTACTTTTTACAAAAGCTACTTTTTAGAAAAGGTACTTTTTATAAAAGGTACTTTTTACAAAAGCAACTTTTTACAAAAGTTACTTTTTAGTAAAGGTACTTTTTACAAAAGCTACTTTTTAGAAAAGGTGCTTTTTACAAAAGTTTCTTTTTAGAAAAGGTACGTTTTACAAAAGTTTGAAAAGGTACTTTTTACAAAAGTTTCTTCTTAGAAAAGGTACTTTTGACCCAATACTCGTTTTTATAAAAAGTAATTTTTATATAAAAGGCTTTTTATAGTATTTAGTTTTAAATTTTTTTTTTTCTAGAAAAAGATGTTTTCATAAGAAATACTTTTTTGGGAGGGACATATTGCAAAGTACTATTGGTACAAAAAAGGCAACTTTTATAAAAAAGGAGTATATTTTATGTAAAGTACTACTTTTAATGCAATTTTTATAAGAGGTACTTTTAAAAAAAATTTTTTTACTCTTATTATACACCTTTTTACTATTAAGTTTTAGATGTGTACTTTTTAAAAAAATAAAAATTCCGTTTATAAAAGAATTATTTTACATAAAAGCTACTCTTTAAAAGATATTTTCTAAAAGAAGTTATTTGCGTTCTTTAAAAAAGCTATTTTATAAAAAGTACTTCTTTTATAAAAAGTACTTTTTTATAAGTACAGAAAGTACAAAATTTTTTTTTTTATTTATTTAGTTTTTTAATTGCATTTAAAAGAAACGTTTTGTAAATTTTTTAAAAGACTTTTAGTGAAGTTTGTTTTTTTTTACAAAAAACGTATTTCTTAAATGGGCACTTTTTATAAAAATATATTCATAGAAGGTACTATTTGTAAAAGGCAATTTGTATAAAAAGGTAACGTGTATAAAGAGTACTTTTCTGGATCAGTTTTTTTAACTACGTGTTATATAACATTCAATACTTTTAAAAAACTTTCCAAAGAAAGTTTTTTTACTTTTTAAAGAAACTTTTTATAATATGTACCTTAAAATACTCATAAATTATTAAATAGGACATTCCTTTTATTACAGGTCCTTTTTCCAAAAAGTACTTTTATTGACTACATTTAATATAATAAATTATTTTTAAGTATCTCTTATAGCAGATACATTTTAGAAAAAAGATTTTTTTAACTTTTTTAAAGAGAAACTTTTTTTCAATATATATTTAATAAATTGCATTTTATAAATGAAGTGCTTCTTATATCAGAAATACTTTTTAGAATAGTTCCTCATATCCTGGACGCGAGGTACCTTTTTGAAGTTTACTCGTTATTATTATTATTATTATTATTATTATTATTATTATTATTATTATTATTATTATTATTATTATTTAAATTTTAAAAATGTCTCTACGTTTTGCGATCTTAGAACTAGAACTGAATCGCTAACTCACCTCTTCTTCATTTTTGTGCAAAGTGTCATTCAGTGCGATAACCCAAGACATCAGCAGTTCGTTGACAATCACCAAGTCACTATAAAGCCAACGAAATACTTGACTAGTCCAAGTGACCGAAGTCTACAAAAAGAAAACAAACGGGAATTAAATAAATTAAATCAAAAAACCAAAATATTGAATTCTAACAACTCACCGTTTCTGGTCCAACAACATTCGAGGGCGGTGGCACATAACGCTTCTTCAGATTCTCCGGTCCTGTTGATCCCTGTCTCACCATACGTCTACGTATACTGGGGCCACCAGCAGTAGCACCGCCACCTGTGGGTGGCCTGCCACGACCACTACCACCACCAGTTTTGCCCAACAAATCTTTAATTTCACTTTTACTTGCAAGAATTTCACGCGGTTCCGATAGGCGTTTTTCGGTTTTATTGCCTGCTGCACCGGGTGCCACACTATTCTGTCGACTGTTGCTAGCGCTGGCGGGATTTTCTTTCAACATATATTTTTGGTATAAAAATTTACACAGCCACACTACGAAGAGAGCCAATACGGCCCATATAAATATAAACATTGCCAATGAGTCCATTGTTATATCACCAAGACCTTCAAATGTACAAATATAATCATCGATTTGATCGGCTAAATCCATAATATTTTAAAACGTTAAAGTTTTAAAAATGTTGCGCCATTGGCATCATATCTGGAATTGGATGGAAATGAAAACAGAATTAAATATATAATTTGGAACCCAATAAAAGCCTCCCTCTACGAGTTGTGTGATATACAAAATCAGCTGGCGGCGTTTTAATTGCGTTGACCTGATAAATGAATTCATGCCGTATTTGCAGAAACACGGAGGTTGAATAATCTCTATTTGCTGGACACGCACCAGAACCGTAGGGTATCGTGTAAATATTTTTTTTGTGTTTTTTTTTTGTGTGCCAAATATCTAACTTTCGTTGGACTGTCACACAGTTGTTGTTGTTGTTGTTGTTGTTGTATGCAAAGTGTCAAAATGAAATAAATAAAATTATGTAAATAATGCAAAATTTCGAATACAAACAACAAACAACTGGTTGCTAATTTTTCTTTTATTTCGTCGTTTGGGCGAGAAAGAGAGAGGAAATTTCAAATCGAAATATTTTAATTGAAAACAAAAATTAAAAATATTTTGTGTAGAATAAAAAATAGGAAAAGATGGTGCAGAAACATTTTCAAACTGTTCCACGATATCACACGAATTCTTTCTTTCGTACAATTGTCAAATTTAATTAAAACCAAAACAACATTTCGGAATTTTCTTAATTGTAATTGCGTGGAAGAGAGATAGATTCTATATTTTTTCAATCTAGTGAAGCGGCTGCGAAACTCTAAATAAGCCAAAAATAATTTGTGGTATTTCCACATTTTTTAGTGGCATCAGCACTCAGGGGTATGTATGACGCGAACATATACAAGATATTGTGCCGGAACTAGTAAAGAGAAGATAGTGCTGAGAGGAGATATGAAGAGAGAGAAATTGTTGTAGCCCTTTTACTTCTTACTTCGCTGTTGAGAACTATTTAGTTCATGATATTTTTAATCGCACCAATTCAGATACGAAAAATACGCGCGGAATCAAATCCGTGATCTTAGGACTCGAAGTCTTATGAATTAAACACATTCATTACAGCAGACTACAAACTATATAGCATTAAACACAATAGCGGCAGCAGACTACAGACTACAACTTGTCAAAAATAGAATACATGTGCGTATATACGAATGAAGCATTAAACACAATAACGACAGCAGGCTACAGACTACAACTTGTCAAAAATAGAATACATGTGCGTATATACGAATGATTATTTTTACTACCACAGGCAACACGGCTACTGCTTGTTGTCCCTGCTGTTTTGTGGTTGTAGTAAAATTAAACTAATTTCTATTTTAGTGAGCGACAATGAGTAGATACAATGTTGCCAGTTCAATATAAATAAATTCAATTATTGTAAACTTGAGAAATATATTGTTTTATTTTACAAAAAGAAACAACAAACTATATTTCCAAGCTAATGAAATGATTTCTTGTCATATAATGTGGACTTTAAATATATTTTATTAAAATAACACTATATAAGAGTATTACATACATGAAAGCGGCTACACTGACGTTTGAAAAGAATTCTACTACAAACAACAGCACATGGTTATTGATTTGAGGGTGTCGTTCTAAAAATACTTAAGTAGCTGACTACGAGGCAACGATTGTAGCCAACAGGTTTTGTTGTCGGTGTTCGTGTAGCCTGCTGTCGTTATTGTGTTTAATGCCTTTCTTCGCCGATGAATTTTCGCTATAGTACCAACGAAGGGAGGGAGCACTATTTAGTTCATGATAATTTTAATCACACCAAATCAGATGCGAAAACTACACAATCATATTAATTATTGAGCACGGAGTCGAACCCGTGATCTTAGGTTTTGAAGTCTTATGAATTAAACACATTCAGTGCAGCAGACTGCAGACTACAAACTGTCAAAAATAGAATACATGAAAATGATTGTTTTCACTACAACAGGGCTACTGGTTGTTGTCCATGCTGTTTTTGTGGTTGCAGTCAAATTAAACTAATTTGACAGCTGATGCAGTGTTGCCAGTGTGATATAATTAAATTAAATTATTGTAAACCTGAAACTATATTGTTTTTTTTATACAAAAAGGAGTAACGAACTATATTTCTAAGCAAATGAAATGATTTCTTGTCATATTTTGTAGGCTTTAAATATATTTTATTGGAATAACACTATTTAAGAATATCAAATGCAAAGAAAGCGGCTACACTGGCGTATAAAGAGAATTCTACTACTCATGGTTATTGAATTGGTGTTGTCGTTTTCAAAATAATCCAGTAGCTGACTGTATAGCGGCAATTGTTGTTAGCGGCATTTGCAGTCATTGTAGTCGGTAGCCTGCTGTGCCGAATGTGTTTAATGCTTCATGTGTTAATTGCTTAAATCACAAGCCGTCTTGCATCGTTTAAAGTTGTATACGAGAAGTTAATTTATAAAATATTTGACAACATAAAAAAATTATTTGTAAAAAATACTTCGTTATTGAGAGATTTATTTTGAAATTGTATTTTTTTAAATTCAACTTTAAATGGTACAACAAGATTTATATTTCTGCAAATTTTCTTAAAAATTATTCCCGAAACTAATTTTATTTTTTAGCCTTAAAAATCTTTAATACTGTAGTTGTTTTATTTTAAAAACTACAATATAAATAGAAAATATTTCAATAATTAAAATTCAAAATCAAAAGACAAAATAACAACTAGAAATGTAAACACAATTTATTTAAATATTATATACATATTTGTTTTTGCAATTGTTTAAAAAAAATATGTACATAAAACTACGTCTGGGATTTGTAAAATAAACACTGGGGAAAGAGAATGAAATAGCAGCAGGAAAAGGCATAGATTTTTGAATAGAAAAATAAACATCAGGTGAAAAGAAACAGACTCTATATGGTTACCCAGTGAATAATATAAGAATTTCTAGAGTCTGATTCTTTAATAAAAAAAGAAGCAGCACTTTTGGCCAGCAGGAAAGCGGTGACTGCAGAGGTGCACCCTGGGGAGCATGACTGTGAAAAAATGCTTAAATTTTGAACGTTATCGATCATGTTCGCTATTCAAGCGAAATCAATGGAAGTCCAAGTAGCAGGCAACATTTTTCGAACTCGAATTATTCTTCAGCCAATCCCTGCAGGATGCTTTTAAAAGCCACTTGTATTTTTTAAGGTAATTGAAACTTGGTTGGTATTGAAACTCAAATACTTAAATAACTTCACATAAATAAAATACATGCAGCACATCCTGTTTTCCTGTTAACTCGACTCCCTGCTTTCAAACTATTCGCCGATTAATTTTTCGTTGTTAAACATTTTGCTGGGCATTATAATTATTATTCTTTTTTTTTCATTTTCTTTATATACACAAAATTTTCAACAATATTCGAAAATCTATTTTTACATTTTTCGGTACAGATTTTCGTTTCATATTAATTTTCTCAGCAATTCTTTTAATAATTTTTACTTAATTCAAATAAAACTAACTTTGAGCAATTTTTTCCAAACACTTAAAATATTTCCACTATTTTTTGTACACAATTTTTAATCTTTTTTTTATTTGAAATAAAATTATTTGTAAGAAATAAAACAATTGTATCGATAATTTTAATGAAACGGAACGCAAAGACTAGAAGAAAAAAAACGCAAAAACAAACTCAAACGTTAAAGTGAAAAAAAAAACCGAAAAAATTTGTGTGCTTTCAAAAATCAAAAGAAAACTGAATTCGATTTAAGAATTTTCATTCGAAAGTAGCCAAGAAAAATTTAAAGAGCCACCAACGATCGTGCTCTTTTGTGCGTCGAATCGTAGAGATTTTTGGGAAAAGTTGAATGAATCAATAATGGAATAATAATGACGGCATCATTATAGTGAATATTGAAATGCATTCACACCAGCATGCGTTTGATTTTTTAATTAAAAAACCGAATAAGTGGCAAGAAGTTGAATTACATCATCATTCTGCCACACACCTCAAGTGTATAAAAGACTGACGTCATTATGGGAAAACAGTTCGCGTTTGTATAGTTTGTTTCAGATATTTAATTGCTTTTTACTATATATATTTTTTTAATTTGTAGCAGCAAAGTAGTGGAATTAATTAAATTTTTTTTATAGAAAATTTCATTTTGTTACTAAAAATATTTATTCTGTTCAATAAACACTAAAATATTGCAAATTTTTTTTAGAGATGACGTTTTTGAATAATTATTGAATTATATAATATGGATAAAGTATTGAATATTAAATTTTTGAATTTTGTACGCTGAAAATCGTCATATCAAATTCTGAGAGACGTGTAAATATTCCCAGCAACAAGTAGAAGTCAACATCAATTAAAAATTGTAGCAAATAATTTGGAAAAATAGTATCGGGTGTTTTTTATAGAGTGATACAAGTTTAAGTCATAATAAAACAAGGAAATATATTTTTGATATCAATGAAACGGTCTTTATTGGATAGAAAATTTTATGACATTAATGTTTAAATATGATTTCGGCCATGTGGCCGCCACGGCTGGCGCGTACAAGGCGCAATCTGGAACACCAATTTCCAGAAACAGTAACATTCTGCCCATCATCGTTCTTGAAGGCACATGGGCCAATGACTCCGCGAGCCCATAAAGAGCACCAAACAGTAATGCGCCAATTCTGTTTATTTACGTACCCACGCAACCAAAAATGGGCTTCATTGGAAAATAAAATTTTGAATGGACGAAGTGCACGATAAGTTTGACGAACAGAACCATTATTTTGATTAAAAATTTCCATAATTTGCACGCGTTGCTCTGGTGTAAGTCGATCCATAATGAAATGTCAAAGCAAACTAAACAAAAAGCAACTATCAGCTGTTAAATGGGTGGTCAAATAAAGCAGTGATGCCAACTCAAAGTTGTATCACTCTATAAAAAACACCCTACACATGAAGCAAATAATCAAACGGCAACACGGGCATTTACTTTGTGTTACTATCGGTTTGCTATACTTCTCGTATATTATTTCCCCATAAAAATTTTATAAATAAATTTTTTTTTATCACATTCGAACACAGAGTTTTTCTGGTCTGCTGCTCTGTTAGTTGAAAATCTGGTCGTTTGCTTGTTGACGTCGTGGTCGTTTAAGTGAAAATGCGACTCGTCGTTCCAAAAACTGGGATTTGCAGGGCGAAAATGCTCCAACAACGTTTCACAAAAATTTTTTTCGTATATCAAATTCAATATTGAACGATGTGTATTTTAAAATTATGGAATTCCCGATCATTTTTTTAAATTTCATAAATAATCGCTCTTGGAAGTACCAGTTCAATGTTTGCGAGGGTCCTTCAAGATCGACTGGGCCCTGGCCGTGCGACATTCGTAAATCAAATTCACTTTCTTGCAGTTCGTGAACGATTTGAATTTTAAAAAAACCAACTTCAGATAATTTTTTTTAATTTCATATATAAGCGCTCTTGGAAGTACCAGTTTAATGTTTTCGGGAGTCCTTGAAGAACGACTGGGCCCTGGCCGTAGGACATCCGTAAATCAAATTCACTTTCTTTCAATTCGTGAACGGCTTGAACTTTAAAGTTATGGAATTTCGGAACATTTTTTAAAATTTCATAAATAATCGCTCTTGAAAAAGCCAGTTCAATGTTTGCGGGAGTCCTTGAAGAACGACTGGGCCCTGGCCGTAGGACATCCGTAAATCAAATTCACTTTCTTTCAGTTCTTGAACGATGTGAATTTTAAAATTATGGAATTTCAGTTCAATGATCGACTGGGCCCTGGCCGTAGGACATTCATAGACGAAACAGTTGCGCCGAATCTCTGCACCCGCGACCGAATAAAATTTACACTCGGTCCATCACTTATTGACCACGAGCAATTACTTAAGAATTTTTACGCTTAAAAAATGTCTCTGCAATGAATGCGTGATGCTCACTCGACCACTGCGACAAAGTGACTGACAAATCCGCACAATCCTTAACTCCAAAGGCGCCTCCCCCCCCCCCCCCCACCGTTTATTACTCTTTAAAATAATCGTATTTACAACTATAACTTTGCCACCAGACACCCTGTATAATATACACGATCAGGCAATTTTATTTTAGCATAAAAACATTCACGGGGAGTTGATTCACGTTTGCAAATTTGAAAAAAAGGGGAAAAACTTCGTAGCAAAAACTCCTATTTGTAACCACTTTTCAGTTTTTCAGGCATCATATTTTCCACATATTTTTTCTTTTCAAGAAAAAAGAATTTCCGCAAAAGAAATTAAAAAAAAAATAAATCTTTTAAGCAACTTTTTCGCGCAGTGTAACCTTCTGAAAATATTCATTTAAACAAACGTCTATCTTGCATCTTCGTGCAGCATGAAAATCCTAAAACAAATCTTTATACTAACTGCAACAAAAACAAAAACAACAACAACAAAATTTGAAATAAAACAGCTAAAATTATTATTTAAAATAATTTTTTTTCAATGCTTTTCAACGTAATCGCTTGTCTAGAGTTGCATTAGAGTGAAATTATTTAGACAAGTATGATGAGATCTTCTGAATACAATAAGCGTTTGTATTTGAGCAGCAACAATTTTTTTCTTTTTTGTCGAATGTTTGTTGCTGTAATTATTATAAAATTACATAGTTGTGCAATGATTTGTAAATTAGTTATTTGAATTATATTTTTCAGTTTGAATTTTCTTCTTTTTTTTGTTTGTTAAATTATGGGAATTGTGTGTATGGAAAAAGCTATAGGCTAACGCATATATTTTTACGCAGTGTTGCAGTTGGCTTCAATTACAGTTTGTGTGCTTAATTAGTGTAAATAATATTCGTGTTAAATAGACGGACCTGATGATTGATAAAGTGGTACAAAAATATGTGGTTTCATATCGTAAATATGTCAAGCGTGAGAAAAGGTTTATAATTTAAGTAGAAGTAGAGGATTTAAAAGAGTCTGAAATATATTTAACTTGCTCAGCTTTCATATGATTTTATAAAAATGTTCTGAAAAATTGTGAGGAAACCTTCAAGTCTTCTTATTATTTGACAAAAACTATAAAACTTTTATTTTATTTAAATAGTTTTTATAATAATAATCCAAGTCAATATTAATGGGTGTTTTTTATAGAGTGATACAAGTTTAAATCATAATAAAATAAGGAAATATATTTTTGATATCAATGAAACGGTCTTTATTGGATAGAAAATTTTATGACATTAATGTTTAAATATGATTTCGACCATGTGGCCGCCACGGCTGGCGCGTACAAGGCGCAATCTGGAACACCAATTTTCACAAACAAAAACATTCTGACCATCATCGTTCTTGAAGGCACATGGGCCAATGACTCCGCCAGCCCATAAAGCGCACTAAATAGCACTTTTCTGTGGATGTACTCGTATTTCGACAAAAGCTTGTGGATTCTCCCCACTCGAAATGCGACAATTCTGTTTATTTACGTACCCATTCAACCAAAAATGGGCTTCATCGGAAAATGAAATTCTGAATGGACGAAGTGCACGATAAGTTTGACGAACAGAACCATTATTTTGATTAAAAATTTCCACAATTAGCACGCGTTGCTCTGGTGAAGTCCATCCATAATGAAATCTCAAAGCAAACTAAACAAAAAGCAACAATCAGCTGTTAAATGGGTGGTCAAATAAAGCAGTGATGCCAACTCAAAGTTGTATCACTCTATAAAAAACACCCTGTACCAGTTTTAAAAAAAATATATTTTTTTTAACATTAAATAATAGGGAATATATTTGATTTATGATTTATAACAGCTTAATAAAACGAATTCTCCTACAAAAATTTATTTAATAAAACTCTTATCAAACAATTTTGTTGTATAAATAGAACTGTAGCCCCCGTATTCATAATATTTAAAACAAGTTTGAAATGTATTTTGTAAAAAATTTTCCTAAAACATATTTCAAATACATTTTATTTATTTATGAAAATAAAAATTTCTTTAACTCAGTGATTACGCTAAAACTTGTTTTAAATGAAAATAATCCCTGTCAATATTACAAGTTTTAAGACAAATAGAAATTTTTTTAGTTGCATTAAATAACAGGGAACATATTTGATTTATAACAGTTTAATAAATCAAATTTTCATGCAAAAATTTGTTTTATAAAACTTTTATTAAACAATTTTGTTGTATAAATAAAACTGTAGCCCCCATATTCATAATATTTAAAACAAGTTTGAAATGTATTTTGTACAAAAATTGTTCAAACAAAATTTTTCTCAGCATTTATATATTGAAAATATTAATTTTCAATATATAAAACAGTTCCTATTTGAAAGTGCAATGAAAACTATTTGATTTTTTTTTTTTGCAAACAGTACAGTTTGTGCATTAAATATTCGTAAATTTAGAGGAAAATACAACAAAGAATACACCATTTCTATGACAGAGTTAATATATTGTGCTTAAATTTATTGGACAAACTGTGTGTTAAGACCTGTATTTATCTGCAGTGTGAACGCAAAATTCGAAATTTATGGTGTTGCTTTAATTTTATTGGCCAAGTTTAAAGTTTCAATATATGAAGAATTTTTTTAAGCTAATCGGGCCTAACGTATTCAATGTTAATAAAACAATTTATGGTTTTAATGCTGAAACCAGGTTTTAATATTCAGAGTGGGAACACTATTAGACCACGAAGTCTAAGAAGCCGAGTTCGCTTGCGCACTAAGTCCTGAATTATAACGTCTTGTTTTTCTGGTCTGCATTAGTCAAGTACCAGCAGTACTTTGATGCTACAAATTCAAATAAGCGTTTTCCATCCCTGTTATCAAATTGTCGTTTAGCAGTAGAGAAGGTAAATGAACTTCTTGTATAAAAACTAAAACTATTTTATAAGCATATAGATTTTTATATAAATTTTTTTACATAAATTGTAGCGACAGAAAAAAAGTTCACTGTCTAAAGTTGCAAATTTTTGCTGAAGGCAACAGAATAAAAAAAAAAAACTATTCAAAATTTATTCGCTTTCAAATGTTGGCTTCAATTTAGTCTGCATTTATTTCATTTATTCTATTTAAAAAAATTTTCAATCGTTTTCTAAAATTAAACTAAATTTTTCGCCATCAATTTAATTCCAACACGCTAAAATAGCTGACATATTAAGTAAATTAATCACAGAAGGGGTCACGATGTCAATTTGGTGCTTTTTTTGTCTGAGCAAGTTTTTTGTAGCCTCCCTATTGATAATATTTAAAACAAATTTGAAATTTATTTTGTACAAAAATTGTTCATACAAAATTTTCCTCAAATAGATTTCAAATATTTTTTATGTTTATTTATGAATAGGGAAATTGAGCTTTGATATTTAGAACGTTTTAATTTGTTTCTTGATCTTCCATAAATTCTATAAGCATGTTTTAAGGCACCAATTCAATTTAATTTTATACTTTCGAAAACAATGTTGAAAAGTTGCTTTAACCCTAGATGGTCCCTGCTTGTCGTTTCTCATTTACTCTTTATCATATAACTATTTTATATTGCTCAAACTGGTATAAAATTTTGAGGGAGAAAAATACTTTTTGTTATAATTTTCTATTTATTTTTTGTTTCTATAAAATACTTATTTCAAAATATTTTTGTTTAATTTTATTTTTTTAAATTGCTCCGCTAGAAGTATGTTTAAAAGTTGTTCGTCGTTTCCACGAAGAGTAAACTTAATGTACAAAAATGAAGAGTAACCATTCAGGGTTAATCTTTCACCGATTTTCATGGCCTCTACACGTGTGTGTGTGTGTGTGTGCGTAGATGCTGCAAAGTGGTAAAATTACGCTTTTTAATTGTTTTACATTAACTTTTCATAAGTACCCTTGTACTTTATTCTTGTTTATTAACAATTAATCTCTATTTCCCGGAAACATCTGTCCAAAATGATAAACATTTTTCAATATCTGTTTGCATTAAATGTGCATATTTTCCTTTCAAATATTTGCATTATAAATCTCTGTGCAGCAAACAAGTGTTGGCCTGATTATAATTTTTCATTCTGTGTGAAACACAACTGAATATAATTCTTCCGGTATTTTCTTTTTCCACACAAATGAAGTCTGTAGTTATTCTGGTTGAATAAGGCAAAACTCACACAAACAAAACAAAAGTGGTACAAAAAAAAAAGAAGAAATAATTTCTGAAAAATTTATTTAAATTTGCATATACAATTTTCATAAAGAGCGCTCGCCCCAGAGTTATTTAAAAAACTTGGCAACTAAGAGATACATAATAAAACTAAATAAACATATTTTCATTTGTAAAAGTCTCTATTTAAAGAAACTGCTCAATATTGAATTATATATTCCAATTTTTAAAACTCTTTAATTTTAATTATGTGCTGATTTTTCCCAAAATCTTACAACAAAATTTCAATTTTAATTTTTTTAATGTTAAACAGCAAAATTACTTTGAATCTCGAGAGGTATTGTTTTCTTATTAATTTCAATAAATTATTTGACAGATGCACCTACACACATACAACCATGTACACCCGTAAGCATGTATGTGTTTATATACTACAAGTACTCAGAACAACTCCTTTTATTTTCTCTTATATTTCATCTCTAAATTACCTGTTTTATTTTTGTCAGTGTATTCATGTTTGCTTCTCAAAAACTCTGGGTCTATTTTCTGATATCTTGGGAAAGCGTTTCAGAGGTCATTAATCTTTAAACAATGATTTAAATATGTTCGTTCATGTTTATGCAAAAGCTAAAATAGATGGAAACAATTAAGAAAAAAAATCCAGTTAATGGCAACAGCTGGCAAGATTGTGTGAACATCTTTGCTAATTAGTATCGGGCTTAAATGTTGTTGGAAAAAAAATTTTATAAATTGTTGCTCCTAAAATTCCAAATCAAAGACAAGTTAAGAAAAACTGGAGTATGGGAAAATTATGTTTCGTTTTATTACAAATAATTTAAAAAAAAAAATATTCTGATCATGTCAGTCAACAGGTGATATCGAAGATAAATTTCTTGATATTTTGGTTTAATTTTATTTGTGAAATGTTAATGTTTCCATGGCTTTTAATATTATGTAAGACTGTATGTAATTATTTGATAAGTTGATAGATTTTATACGAGGGTTGTTTGACAACTCCGTGACTGTTTCAATAAGAAAAATTATAATAAAATCTGCACATAAGCGTTTTATCAATATATTCTCCTTTTTAAGTCAATGCATTTAGCATCGGGTTTTTCTAGAGTGATACAAATTTGAGTTGGCATCACTGCTTTATTTGACCACCCATTTAACAGCTGATAGTTGGCTTTCTGTTTAGTTTGCTTTGAGATTTCATTATGGATCGACTTACACCAGAGCAACGCGTGCAAATTGTGGAAATTTTTAATCAAAATAATGGTTCTGTTCGTCAAATGTATCGTGCACTTCGTGAGAAGCATCCACAAGCTTTTGTCGAAACACCAGAGAACATCCACAGACAATTACTGCATGGTGCGCTTTATGGGCTGGCGGAGTTATTGCCCACAAAGCAATTACATATATCTTCAAAAACGATGATGGTCAGAATGTTACTGTTTGTGAAAATCGGTGTTCCAGATTGTGCCTTGAACGCGGCAGCCGTGGCGGGTACATGGCCGAAATTATATTTAAACATTAATGTCAGAAAATTTTCTATCCAATAAAGACCGTTTCATTGATATCAAAAATATATTTCCTTGTTTTATTATGACTTAAGCTTGTATCACTCTATAAAAAAACCACCCTATATATTGAACTCCTGTCAAATAATACATTTTATCAAGGCCCTCAGAATAGGCACATGTTTCGGTTGTAGACCCAAATTTCTTACCACCAAACCAATTCTTCTGATTTCTGATTTGGAAAAGAGATAGTCTACTTATAATGTTATCAGAACTACTGGGCATACTCATTATTGATGTATGATGGTATCATATAAACAAGCGATACACTCTTCGATGTGTCAAAGCCTTTTGTTAACCACACAAAAGAAAAGCGATCAAAATATAAACAAAAAAATAAATAAATAAATAAAAAATTATATAGTTACGCTTGAAAGCAAGAATATCATCAACAGCAACAACATCATTGTCATCGCCATGAAGAGTTACGGAGTGAGTTTATCACCAACATCGCCCATACCACCGCCATCCAGCAAAATACAATATAAACGCGCTTTAAATTAGGCACTCGTGCTTGTGCTTGTGCTTTTTCCACTGCTTATGGTTCACACACTTGTGAATTTATCAAATACTCGTACAGCAAAAAAAAATTTAAAGTAATAATTTGATCATTAAAACAATTTACAGTAACAAAAAAAAGAGAAGAAAATTGTAATTGAAAAGTGTTAAATTATAGTCTCCACAACGTTAGATCATTGACCCAATTTGGGACGGTTTGAAAAGCACAAAGCAGCAGGTGTTTAAAAGAGTGTAATGCATTATGAGAAATGCATATTTGTATATAACAATTTAACACATATACAGAAGTGTATGGTTGCAGAGAACATAACATAGTTGAGATGACCACGCCACAATTATGTTTGTGAATGATTGTTTAAAGAGTTCTAATCAGATGTCTTATTATATTATGACTTATCCGCAAGCAGTACAAGAAAAATATTTTGAAACTATTTTACAATATTAACACATTATGACAATATGACAATATGACTACATACAACACCGCGTGAATAACCCAATAGCTTAAAATATATTATCATGTTATGATATTTCGTTCGCTGTACAACAAAAATAATATAAAAATTAAGACTTCATGACAATATGACTGAATAGAACACTGTGTAAATGCCCCAATAGTTTACAGAGTCTTATAAAATTATTTTTTTGTATTCTGTACAACTAAAATGTTTGTAAACTGTTCTAAAATACCAAGACTTTATGACAATATAACGATATAACACATTATTTAAATACTTTAAGGTTTTATCGTTTAATGATTTTTTTTGTATGCTGTACAACTAAAATAATTTGAAACTGTTCTAAAATATTAAGACTTCATGACAAAATAGCACACTATGTTAATACCCTAGCAGCTTAAAATGTGTTATCATTTTATGTTTAAAATGTTATTATATGACTGAATAGCACACTGTGTGAATACCCCAACAGCTTAAAAAGTCTGATAATTTTGTGATTTTTTTCGTGTTTTGTACAATTAAAATATACTAAAATATTAAGACTTTAAGACAATATGACTAAACAACACACAGTGTAAATACCTTAATAGCTTTAAAAGCCTTATCATTTTGTGATATTTTCATGTGCTGTGCAGATGAAGTATTTATAAAGTATTCTGAAATATTAAGACTTTATGACTAAATAGCACACTATGTGAACACCTTAACAGCTTACAAAATTTTACCATTTTATGATTTTTTCGTGTGCTGTATAATTAAAATGCTCTTAACCTGTTCAAAAATATTAAGACTTTATTTCAATTACTAAATAGCACACTTTGTGAACACCTTAACAACTTTAAAAGTCTTATCATTTTGTAATTTTTCGTATGCTGTACCACTAAAATGTGTTTAAACTGTTCTAATATATTAAGACATTATAACAATGACTTAATAGCAAACTGTATAAATACCTTGGCAGCTTAAAATGTGTTATCATTTTATATTTAAAATGTTCTAAAATATTAAGATTTTATGACAATATCACTCAATAGCACACTGTGTGAATACCCCTATAGTTTAAAAAGTCTTATAATTTTATAATTTTTTTTTTGTATGCTGCACAACTACAATGTTTTCAAACCGTTCTAAAATATTAAGACTTTATGACAATAAAACTAAATAGCACACTATTTAAATACTTTAACAGCTTAAAAACTCTTATCATTTTATGATTTTTCATGCGCTGTACAACTACAATGTTCTTAAACCGTTCTAAAATATTAAGACTTTATGACACGATGACTGAATAGCACACTATTTAAATACTTTAACAGCATAAAAAGTCTTATCATTTTATGAGTTTTTTCGAATACTGGACAGCAAATTTTTTTTTTTATATATACTAAGACTTCATGACAATATGGCTAAATAGCACACTGTGTGAATACCCCAATATTCCTATATTGTACAGTTAACATTTTTTTAAACTCTTGTAAAATATAAACTTTATGACAATGTGACTAAATGGCACACTGTGTGAATACCCTAATCGAATCTCTGTATATTTATAACTAATAAAAAATGATTATAGTGAACTTATGAAACTACCCTACTATAACTATGGTTATAATGCAAACAATTTGCATAAATCGCATAAGGCTGGAAACCTCTAAAACCAAATACTCTGCATACAACAACTTGCACGTTACCGTGTTACATTATGCAGATATCTGCTTGCCACCAACCATCATTTTTACTCGTACTCGTTTATTTTTCTTTTTATTGCAAATGTTTTAAATAATTTTAATAGTGTCACTTTCAACGTTAGAAAACCGTTACAGCGACAGTTAAAGTCAAAAGTTTCAAAAGCAACAGCAGTTAGCAGAAGAGCAAAAAAAGAAAAGAAAAAAGAAAAGGAATTATATAAAATACGACACAATATGAAACGTGTTGCTGCTACAATAAAAAGGCTTGTGAACATTATTTTTTGTCTTTTAACCAGGCAGACATGAATGGAGCAAAGTTGACTAGAATGGAATAGTATTTAGTGAATGGCTATAAATAGGTAAAGTGGGGAAAATTTAAATATGGTTTGGGTGCCATAGAAAACATACACACGATCACATACAGACAGACATGACTTTCACATGAAGCGCAATAAAAAAGTTGGCATACAAATATCGCTTATAAAAGTATAGGGGCAAAGAATAGTAGTCATACACTAGAGATCGTTTTATTAGAGTCACTGACTCTAATTTTCTGACTTGAACTTTGAATTTTCGTTTTATGGTTTGGGGTCAAAGTTAGCTAATTTTGATTTTCTTTCTTTTAACAGCAGAAAATGCCGCACAATTTAAAATCTTCTGACTCTTGTAACTCTCATCGAGGTGTTGTTGGCGAAGTTGGTTATCACTTACAGTGTTTTCATACAGACATGGTTTTAATAAATTCGAGTTTTAATATACAAAATGATTTTATTAAAACCAACTTGAAACTATTTTTGAATTGGTTTTGAGTACAGTTGGGTCCAACTTCATCAAACGCTCATTTTTGCCAAAAACCTTTGGTCAAACCGATGTAATTTAAATGTAGAGTTGGATCCAACTCTAGTTTTGAGTAGGATTTAGAGTTGGGTCCAACTTCATCCAACGCTCATTTTTGTCAAAAACCCATGTAATTTAAATGGGTTTGATCGGAGGTTTTTTGGCAAAAATGAGCTTTAGATGAAGTTGGACCCAACTGTACTCAAAACCAATTCAAAAATAGTTTCAAGTTGGTTTTAATAAAATCATTTTGTATGTTGAAATGCAACCCTGCCTTTGCCTGTTTTTATCTGTGCTAAATTGAGTACCGCCAAATTATATACTGGAAACGTCTGATCATGTATGAAGAAGGCTTTGAAAGATCCACCACATCTGAATTTTTTCTTTCAAATTCCGCATGATTTTATATGAAATAATATAATTTTTAAATCTTTATTTCCATAATTTCAATATATTAATTTTCAAAATATAAAATAGTTCCAATGAAAAATATATTAATATACAGTACAGTACAGTTTGTGCATTAAATATTCGTAAATGTAGAGGAAAATACAACAAAGAATACACCATTTCTATGACAGAGTTAATATATTGTGCTTAAATTTATTGGACAAACTGTGTGTTAAAACCTGAATTTATCTGCAGTGCGAAGGCAAAATTCGAAATTTATGGTGTTGCTTTAATTTTATTGGCCAAGTTTAAAGTTTCAATATATGAAGAATTTTTTTAAGCTAATCGGGCCTAACGTATTCAATGTTAATAAAACAATTTATGGTTTTAATGCTGAAACCAGGTTTTAATATTCAGAGTGGGAACACTATTACACCACGAAATCTAAGAAGCCGAGTTCGCTTGCGCACTAAGTCCTGAATATAACGTCTTGTTTTTCTGATCTGCATTAGTCAAGTACCAGCAGTACTTTGATGCTACAAATTCAAATAAGCGTTTTCCATCCCTGTGATCAAATTGTCGTTTAGCAGTAGAGAAGGTAAATGAACTTCTTGTATAAAAACTAAAACTATTTTATAAGCATATAGATTTTTATATAAATTTTTTTACATAAATTGCAGCGACAGAAAAAAAGTTCACTGTCTAAAGTTGCAAATTTTTGCTGAAGGCAACAGAATAAAAAAAAACTATTCAAAATTTATTCGCTTTCAAATGTTGGCTTCAATTTAGTCTACATTTATTTCATTCATTCTATTTTAAAAAAATTTCAAGCGTTTTCTAAAATTAAACTAAATTTTTCGCCATCAATTTAATTCCAACACGCTAAAATAGCTGACATATTAAGTAAATTAATCACAGAAGGGGTCACGATGTCAATTTGGTGCTTTTGTGTCTGAGCAAGTTTTTTGTCGTTAAAAGCAGCGTTTTATGTATTCAGTTTTATTTTTAGTGTGTGTGTGTGTTGGTTTTGGCTCTTTAATTTATTATTAGCAGGTATTTGTTTGAGTGTGTTAATGGAGTATTCAAATGACGAAACTTCATTAACATATTTGATTTTGCAAATAAACCAACCCCGTCTGAAAGTTTTATAAAAATTCCTGCTGTTAAGCAAGAAAGAATAAAATGAATTTCATTTATAGAAAATGGATTTTCAAAGTCATCATGAATCGTTTGACAATAACTCATGGAAAGTGAGGAAATTTTGTTTAAAATATAAAAGGAGCCGTAAATATGTGCTAAATTTTTTACAGTTCATCAAAGAAATTGTTGCGATTTTAAATTCGCTCATATTTCATAATAATAATTTTATGATGTCAGAATGTACTATTTTTTTTTTAAATGTCATAACAATGCAAATGAAATAAAATTTTCGTTTTATTTAAAGCCAAACGATTTTTAGAGATGAGATCATTTAAATGAATAAAAGCTTGAGCTTATAAAACGTTTGATTGATTTTGTACGTGATAGTTTTCAAAATAATAAAAATAAAAATAAAAACGCTATAATTAATACGTACACAATAATTAAATACATTGAACATTGATCGTTTAATTTATGCCAATAATGGTGCTAATAATTCGCACAAGCGTTCTATATGGAAATTTTCATTAAAAAATATATTTTTCTTATTAATCTTGATTATCAAGTCAACTTTGAATGTTGTACTATTGTTGTTTTCTTATTATTATTAATATTTTGCATATCGCAAATTCATTATATTTTATTTTAAGTCAAGGTAAAATCCTTAGAAGGTACATTTGTTTTTGCCAATTCATCCATAACAGAAAGAAGGCGATGGCTACTGTTTGCATTGCGATCTTTGGAAACTGTGGAACTTGTTTGGGGGCCAAGTAGTAAATCATCAAAAAAAAAGTGCAACATTTTTGCAAAGAAATATTTGATAGGGTAAACAGCTATTTATCGTTGCTAAGTGGTACATGTCTTCACTTGCTAATGATATTTTTGTTATTAGTGGGGGATTCACACTGTAGTCATAAAGTCATAAGTCATAAAATAATAACACGATTAATATGACTAGTGTGAACAACCTGTCATAACTTATACTGATTTCTTTTCTAAAAAAGAATGCAACATTTTCCACACTTTTTAACAGAAAATGGCCGAATTCTGTCCTTTGAAAATAAGAAGTTTATTGGATATTAATCCAACATCGCTCACGAAAAATAATTTCCATATTAAAACTCTTCCAAACGGCCCCTTTTTCGTAAATAAGTAAAAAAAATGTTGCATTTTTCTAGAAAAGCACTAGTGTGCTATTTCTCAAGAATATCTAAATGAATTTGTATGCATAAATTAAAACAGCTGCTGCCTTGTTATGAGCTGAATAATTAATTTATTTTTGCGGCGGCATACGGTAAAACTTTCAGTGGCTGCCGGCTACGTAAGTTAAACGAGAAAAATTTTTCACTTGTATATATTTAGTCTTAACGCTTTACTGCTCTTTTAAGATTTTTTATGTTACAAAAATGTGATATAATCTACAGATGAATAATTTTTTAGCCGTTTTTTAGTCGTGAAACATTTACAAGAAGTAACGGCGGCAAACATATGCTATCGCCGTCTCGCCTAAAGATTTTCAGCCTTTCGACTCAGATGTCTAGAGCTATTTTATGGCAAAACAAACATTTAACTAAAAGAGTGTTATTATTTTAGGACTTCTTTTGTATGCAGCTTAACAACGACTTTTTTGAAGTGATCTAAAGTATTATGACTTTATGACAATAATGAGGAAATGAGTTGCTACCTGCAAGTGTTAAATACAATTTATCGAAATTAAAGGAAACGTGGGAATTTGAATCAAGAACAATGAAAAAAGAAACATTTTTTTCTGCTTATCGATGGTCAAGAGAAATATTCTGGTTAAAATTTTTTATTTCCACTCGTTTTAATTGAAAACAATTAATTTAATATGCAAGTATTTAGCCAGAAGATCTATTATCCCAAATAGATGACCCTGATTACGCACCTTCCCAATCACCTTTATTAATTTATAAGGGCGTAGATACAGGCATATATAATTCTGTGTACCTGCACACATGCCTGCAATTAAAACGGAATAGATTTTGTTTTTGTATTCAGGCGTTAAGAGGAATTTTCTTTTGTTAACATGTGCTTTGCGCATGTGTGCATTAAATTAGTATTTCTCAAGGATTGTGATTCGCGCATGTGTGCTTTGTATAAGTGGCTCTCAAGGATAATTGTTTGTACATGCTAGAGATGGAACCGTGAGTAATATTTTGTTCACTATAATTCACGATGAGGTTGAAAATGTATTGTCAACTACGTGATGAAATCTATCGAATACGTTTTTACCGTAGCCTTCGTATTCGATTGTACAGTTTGTTTTACCAAAAGAAGGGTACACCAAAACCACAAGAAGAGACGCGGCTTATGATGGTATTTCATTTTTGGTTTCAAGTGATTGTGGAATAAAATTCGTTCACGTTTTCTTTATTCACTGCAAATTGTGAAATAAACGTAAAGTTTTCTGTAATTTTCCCCGTAAGATGTAGTTGAAAATTGTCGCGATATAAAAGTTTTGAAACTTTCCAATCCTGAATATCTCCAAGTCACGCTCATTCACGATCGAGCGATTAATGATTCGATGATTTTGAACGTGGAACCGATCTGTTTAAAAATAGAACTTATTTTTGGCACTATCAAAAATCAAACGCCGTCGGGATACTGACATAAGATTCATTCCCCAAAATTAAAAGAAGAATTTGAAAATCTTTCGCTTGTGCCAGATAAAATGAAATATAACAAACGACGGTGTCGTATTTGTGGAAAACTGAAAAATTTTTAACTTATTATTACGAGAGCAAAGTTGGTGAAGGTTAAAGTATGAAGACGTGAACTGCGAATGACAACTAAATATTCGCTCTACAAGTTTTAATCGTTAATAGCCGCGAGTTGTATAGAAAGTTGGACGGTTTGCGCAAACTGTAACTCAAACGGTGGCTTCCGCTACAAATTTCTAACATATTCGAAGACAATAATCTTGAAACACTGGCCACTGGCACGACTCACGAAAATCGTGGCTGTCCATCTCTTGCACGCGTTTAGCAATTACCCTGGGCTCAATTAATTAATAGATATTTAAGACAAAGGAAAATCCCGAAAATTTGCACAGTTTACAGGTAGCGTAAGTAAGTGTTGTGATTTTACTACCCCGCACTTAAGCTGACTGCGTTTCGAAAACACATCAGTTCGTTGCAACTATTCGTGCATTAAACATCGTCTGGTGGTTAGAGTTCTGAACGATCTACAAAAAAAAAAAAAAAAAATTAAAATAAAATCAAACTGCAGTTATTTAATTTAACTCAAATTAAATTTGAAATCAAGTCGTTTGGAATACTTGTATGAAATATATTTGCGTATAATTTCCGACCAGTAAACCAAATCTGAAAAGAAATTTTATTAAAAAATAGAAGAAGAAAACTGCTATTGAAAATGGCTTCAAACATTCCGATTGTAAACAGTGACACCAACAGCCGGCTAATTAAGAAGGAGCGAATCCTTCAGTGGACCATAACATCATTTTCCTGCAAGGCCATAGACAGTGGAAGTTGTCGTTGTACAAGTTTTGACTTGGACTTAGGTGATAGAAGTCAATTCTGCGCACAAATGCAGCTGCTTGGTGAAAAATTTGATGCGAAAAGACAATGTCATCTCCTCTTGCAGGCATCGGTAAAGAAATGGCAGGTACGCGGTGAATTGTCGCTCGGAGCTGTACGTGTTCCATTTTCTTTAAACGAAAGAAACAGAGTTGCATGCATTGATCTTCCTGAGTGTAATTTTGAATGTCACTACAATAACTGCGACATGAGGAATGGTGTTAAAATAGTATGCAAAATAGAAGACTACAATTTTGAAACTACTTCTGAACCGTATTCGTTAATGGATAATGATATTTTCCATGAGAGACGCAACTTTGATGTCATATTGGATGTGGCGGGATACAGACTGTATGCCCTTAAATCGATTTTGGTGGAACACAGTAGAGTATTTCGACGAATAATTGATCACTTGCATGGATCACGTGTGCCGTATTATCTTTTTTTAAATAAAGTCGATGTAAACGTCGCCAAAGAAATGCTCAAATTTGTGTACAATAACACGCTGGAGGAAATGAGCCATGAAATGTGCCAGAAGCTGTTAGATGTAAGTCATAGATACGAGATTAAAAAATTGAAAGCGTTTTGTATATGTCGCTTGATGGAAAAGCTCTCCGTTGAAAATGCAGCTACGACATTTTCGCTGACTTCCAGATACGCCGATAAAGTATATAAGAATAAAGTAATTGAGTTTATCAGCAGGAACTTTAAAGCCGTACAAAAGACCGCAGACTTTAAACGCGTTAGAGCTAATGACCCATGTCTAGTGGTTGATCTAATTGTATTCCCTAAGGAAACTACGGATAAGTGCAATCGCCGATAGATGATGCAAAGCCAAAAAGGATATGCCTCAATTTCGTTGCAGGTCTTCAATACTTTTTAAATTTTTAAATAATAAATTTCATTTTTATTATTTGCATTATAATATTGTTTATTTTGTAACATATTTAACATCTTAGTTTTATAAAAAAAATAAATTAATTAATAAAAACTTTCAATAAAAAATCACTAACATTTTGATTAAATGATTATTTGTGTTGGAGCCATTTGTTCGTTATATTTAAAAGGTAAACCTGAGGAAGTTGATTTTTTTCTATCACAGACTGAATTCCTCGAAAGCGTTTTCGTGGAAGAATTAAGTAAATAAGTGCTCCGCAGATCATCTTCTGCGGGAGACGGTCATATTGGCCCTCGTTTTGTAAACTACAGTAGACTCCGCTTTATTGGAAATAACCAAAACCCAATTATTTTCAAAGTCATCCTATTTTTACTCTAAAACGTAGTTCGGATTACTGAAAAAATTAGTAAAACAATTGGGGCATTAACACTTTAGTCATAAGTCATAAAATAATAGCACGAATAATATGACTAGTGAGAACATCTCGTCATAACTTGATCTGCTAAATAAATTTGTATAAATAAACTCAAACAGCTGCTGCCTTGTTATGAGCTGAATAACTTATTTTTGCCGCGGCATACGGTAAAACGTTCAGTGGCTGCCGGCTACGTAAGTTAAACGAGAAAAATTTTTCAGTTGTATATATTTAGTCTTAACGATTTAGTGCTCTTTTAAGATTTTTTATGTTACAAAAATGTGATTTAATGTACAGATGAATAATTTTTTAGCCGTTTTTTAGTCGAGAATCATTTGTAAGTAACGGCGGCAAACATATACAATCGCCGTCTCGCCTAAAGGTTTTCAGCCGTTCAACTAGAAACTCTCTAGAGTTATTTTATGACAACACAAAAACATACCTGAAGGAGTGCTATTATTTTATGACTTTTTTATGTGCAGCACAACAACAACTTTTTTAAACTGGTCTAAAATTTTATGACTTTATGACAATATGACTAAATAGCACGAAGTGTGAATACCCCATATGTCAAAATATTTGCTATAATCTTTGACGCTGCTATCTGCGATAGAAGAGGAAAATTTTGATACACTTTCAAATTTCCAAAAGATCAGGAATTTTTGTGGCCGAAAACTGGTTGGAAATAATATGATCTTAACATAAAGAATATTTTGAAAGAGTTGGTATTTTGCATCAATTATTATTATTCCTTCCAAACAATATGTGATCACACTGCGTCCTCACATTAGGAAATATTTGATTTCTAAGTCGCCTTTTATAGGGTATTTTTTATAGAGTGATACAACTTTGCGTTGGCATCACTGCTTTATTTGATTACCCATTTAACAGCTGATAGTTGCTTTTGTTTATTTTGCTTTGACATTTAATTATGGATCGACTTACACCAGAGCAACGCGTGCAAATTGTGGAAATTTTTAATCAAAATAATGGTTCTGTTCGTCAAACTTATCGTGGACTTCGTCCATTCAAAATTTTTATTTTTCGATGAAGCCCATTTTTGGTTGAATGGGTACGGAAATAAACAGAATTGTCGCATTACTTTTTGGTGCGCTTTATGGGCTGGCGGAGTCATTGGCCCATATGTCTCACAAAAACGATGGTGGTCAGAATGTTACTGTTTGTGAAAATTGGTGTTCCAGATTGCGCCTTGTACGCGCCAGCCGTGGCGGCCACATGGCCGAAATCATATTTAAACATCAATGTCATAAAATTTTCTATCCAATAAAGACAGTTTCATTGATATCAAAAATATATTACTATGTTTTATTATGATTTAAGCTTGTATCACTCTATAAAAAACACCCTATATAAAAGTGAAATTGAAAGGTAAGCAAAAACGAAATTTGTCTAAGTGTTAAATTCCATAGTACTTTGCCGGACATTTTGCGCTTCTATTCCATACTTTTTCCAATTTATCAACAAACATCAAGTGAACAAATCCGTCTGTCCGTCTGTCCATTAATTTTTTAAGAGGAAATTGAAAATATGTGTGTCTTTCAATATCTCGTTTATGACAGGCGGCTAACAAATAATTTTATATATTTTCATTAACAGCTGTTTCTTTGTTTAGCTGTCATATATATTTCGTAAACACATGGCAAGAAATTGTTTCATTCATAGTTTTCGTTGTTTATTGCCCCTCAAGTGAGCGTAATTTAATTACAACAAACTATACGATACTTTCTCTAGGTGTATATCCGAAATATTTCAAACAATTATAGGGAAGTTGTCATAAAAGCGGCACTAATCTGCAGAGTTAGTTATTGTCAATAATTAGGGAAATATTAGGGTGTAATTAAAGTGTATGTATATATTTTTCATAAATTATTTTCATTATTTTCTACGTTTTTCATTTATGCGAGTGGATGTGGCGTGTATAAATGAAGGCCAAATTTTTAATCGCTTAATAACATCTTATTTGTTTAAGAAATAATTAAGGGTATTCACAAATTACCTTAATTGTTGTATCGGTTGTATGTGCTAAGGTTTAAAACATTATTTATTTGTATATATCACTGTACAAAATTTTTATATAATAAATTTTAATATATAGAATAAGTTTTTATGACATTTTATACACACAATCGATACAACGGGTAACACAAATATTTTATTTACCCATAAAAATGGTTTAAAACTATTCATATATTAACTGCCTAATTTATAAAAATATTTGTGTTTTATAACACATTAATTAAACAAATACTCGTATTTATTTGCATGTTCAATAAATAAAAGCGTTTAATGTAAATAAATATTCGCTTCCCGCAGCATTGAATTCAATCGACATGCCAAAATTAAATGTCGTTTATTTTTAAACATGAATTTATGAAAAGCTTTTATTTAAACTGTTTTTTTTTTTAAATATTGTGTGTATTTTCTTATTAATTAATAATTCAAGTTTAATGTTTTAGAAATATATTTTCTTCTATCGCCTCGCAAATTTGGATTTGAATAAATTTCAATTGATTAAAACAAAATTTAATGCCTAAAACACCTTTTCTACGCAGTTCATTTTGGGCTGTTTGTCTAATTTATTATAAAAATATTTGCTTTTGCAATGGAATTAACATTTTGTAGCCTTAAGCATTAAACACATTCGCCGCAGCAGGCTACCGACTACAATGACGGCAAATGCCGTTAACAACAATTGTCGCTATACAGACAGCTACTGGAATATTTTGAAAACGACTGTACCGAAACAACAACCATGAGTTGTAGAATTCTCTTTATACGCCAGTGTAGCCGCTTTCTTTGAATGTGATATTCATAAATAGTGTTATTCCAATAAAATATATTTAAAGCCTGCAAAATATGACAAGAAATCATTTCATTTGCTTAGAAATATAGTTCGTTATTCCTTTTTGTATAAAAAAAAAACAATATAGTTTCAGGTTTACAATAATTTAATTTAATTATATCACACTGGCAACACTGCATCAGCTGTCAAATGCATTATAATATTAATTTGACTACAACCAGTAGCCCTGTTGCCTGTAGTAGTGAAAATAATAATTCTCATATCGCTCATGTATTCTATTCTTGACAGTTTGTAGTTTGTAGTCTGCAGCATTGAATGTGTTTACTGCATGAAGCTGCAGCAAAGTGTTGAATACATGAACTTTGAACTGAAAGCATAAAAAAAGTTCTTTTCTTTTTTTCTTTTTTTTTCTTTTATTATAACAAAAGATTTGAAAAAGTTTTGTATTTATGTAAAATATTCTTTCTTTTGTCAGAGCAGTTTCCTGAGGAAAATAAAAACTTTTATTTAAATAAAAAGTCTTTATTAAATTTAAAGCTAAATTTGAGTGAAAATGAGCACATGAATGACCAACCAACATGCTGTACAGATTTATTTAGAAAAAAAAAAATAAAATAAAAAAAAAAATAAAATAAAAAATATAACAAAAATTTTTCACTCTTTTATTTTACAGTCTTTTAAATTTTTCCACACTATTTTTTCTTTAACTCCCCATTGTGTATTTGTTTGCGTGTAACGGAAGTTTTGATAGCAAATCTTGTCTACTTCAAGATATCCGAACGTAGCGATTAGACACGCCATATCGTTCTTGAAAACATCAATCTTTTTACTAGAAATGTCAATATTAACCCTGCAATACTGACGGGTTTAATATGTTCATATTATAAGTGGAACTTTTCCTAAAGCTCTTCAATTAACCAGCCTGATTACGGTTGGCGTTTTTCCCCTTTAAATTCGACAATTTGTAATAGATGAAAGACAAAAAGCTGAATTATTATTTAATCTTTACAAACTATTAAATTTGAAGACGGAAAATGACAACCGTAATCAGCCTAAATATTTTTATTTCTATGCACAGACTTTCAAAACCCAAGTGGGAATTTTTAAAGGATTTTCAAAAATCACGAGAACTTATAATGTTATTATTAACTGCTATTCCAAAAATCATTTGCGGTATTATTACGACGCTAGACGCTTGTGTAGAAATACTAATAGAAATCAGGTAGTAAAATTTAAGTAGTTTAGTATTCCAGGGTTAAAATTTATCGCCAACAAACGTTTTATTATAATTTTTTTTTTGTCAAAATATGATCGATTATCGGTCATTATCGAAAATTATGTAAAAGCTTAACAATAATGCGCAGCTCTTTGCCTGAGCAAATTCTAAAGACTTTGCCGAAATATCGGAAATAATTCGTTACGAACTCGGGAAAAATTGCCAGGAAAATGCTAAAGAAATGTTTAACATGTTGGACACTTTTTCTTTAATTTAAATAAAAGTAAAACTGTTCAGGCAAATATTTTTATTTTTATATTTCTTTTCTGGAAAAAGTGCAACATTTTTTGCACTTCTTTTCTACAAAGCGACCGTTTAGAGGAGTTCTTAATTATAAATAGTTTTTCGTAAAACATATTGGATTAGTTTCTAATAAATTTGCTATTTTCAAATCACATAATGCTGCCATTTTCTATCTAAAAAGTGTAAGAAATGTTGCATTATTTTTTAGAAAAGAAAAGAAATAGACACAATTCCAATTGGGAAGAATTTTGAAATAAATTTTTCAGTTCATTTATCGGTTTTATATCCACCTTAAAATCAACAAAATAAGTGGATGAAACCAAATGATGAATAAGTAACAGAACATTAACCCTGGATGGTTACTGTTCGTCAAATCGACGAAGCTCATTTAATCTTTGTGATATAATTATTTTATTTGGATCAAATTTGTGTCCAATTTTAAGAGAGAGAAAAAAAGTTTTTATGTTATATTTTATTTAATTTTTTTTTTAAATAAAATACTTCACTAAAAACAGTTTTTTTTAACTTTAAAAATTATTGCGCTAAAATTATTTTTAAAAGTTGTTTATCGTATAAACTTAATGTACAGAAATAAAGAGCATCTATACAGGGTTAATATACAAAATTTTATTCACAAAAATAACTACACATTTTGTGGCAAGCCGTTACACTGTGCGATATGCAAGCCAGAATTTGTTAACGCTCTATAGTTGTTAACAACAGTGCGTGTTATTGATAATTGATGTGAAAAATGTAGTCAATTTTACAGCGGAAAATGCAATTTCATTACTGCGATTCAAAGTCAAAGTTTAAATTGCAGTCACAATTACGGATCGTTATGACAGTTAATAGATGCTTAAATTGTTCTCTAAATTCGATAATAACTCCACTAGCCGAAGCTTCCTGCAAAACAAGGTGATTTCTATGAACAATGAATGTTGAGTAAAATTTTGAAAACATAAATTAAATTTTTTTATAGAAATTTTAAGCCAACAAATAAAAAACCTTTAAACATGAAAATATTTTTATTTATAACACTCAAATGTTTAAATCCCCAAAAGAATTAAAGAAAATAAAAGCAAAGAGAGTTAATATCGATTTAAACCAAAACAAATCTAAATGGTTTGGTAAATACCTTAACAACACGTTCCTGCGGCACGTTTTCTGCTGCCACACATACAGAAACCGTTAAATAAAAGAAAGCAAAACAATAAAACAACAATAAGAAAAGTATAACACAAATAAACAACTGAATATAAAAAAAAGTTATTGATTTTTCTCTCAATTCAGTTCAACTCTTCTGCTTCTTCTCCGATAAGCGAACGACCCAATTTAAAGTTACCAAAATACATACACACTGCCAAAGCTCAAGGATAACAACAAGCCTGTTATGAATAAGTATGTGTGTGTGTGTGTGTGTCATATACACTCACATATAATTTGCTGTCATGTAACAAATTCAAGAAATGGATGAGGGCACTTTAAAGTCAACAAAACAAATGAATAAAACAACATGATGAATAAGTACCATTATATTAACCCTGGATGGTAACGGTTCGCCATATCTATTACATTATCAGTAACAGTGAATGTGGTCCGAAAACGATCTATTGTTCTTCGAATTAGCAGTTCTGAAGGACGATTATGTACGCCATAAAATGGACGAAGTCCACGATAAGTTTGACGAACAGAACTATTTTTTGATTAAAAATTTCTACAATTTGCGCGCGTTGCTCTGGTGTAGGTCGATCCATAATGAAATGTCAAAGCAAACTAAACAAAAAGCAACTATCAGCTGTTAAATGGGTGATCAAATAAGGCAGTGATGCCAACTCAAAGTTGTATCACTCTATAAAAAACACCCGATATGAAGATCATTTACTCTTTATCATACAACTCTTTTATTCTGCTCAAATTCGTAGGGAATTTTAAGAGAGAACAATAAGTGTTTATGTTGTATTTTATTTTTTATGTTTTATTTTTTACTTTTTATTAATTTATTAATTTAAAAAAAATTTCTTAATAAAATATTTAACTAAAAATATTTTGGTTTATTTTTAACTTTAAAAATTGTTGCGCTACAATTACTTTTAAAACTTGGTCGCTCATTCAGCGAAGAGTAAACTTAATGTACTTTAATCAAGAGTAACCATCTAGGGTTAATATATAAAAATGTATTCATTAAAATGTCAGCAGATTCTTGTAGTTATAATTAGCTACTGAATCTGAAAGACAATATGAATAAAGATCCCCTGAAACATATATAAACGACTGTGCTCTCAAGGATCCAAAATACATACTCGTATCTTCCGGGGCGTAGACAGTATGGCATCATGAATGAGTAGTGCCAAAATTACAAACAGCACAGCAGGAGTAAAGAAACCCCTCAGACTTATGCTGGCATAACGATTTAATTCGTTTTGTTTTTTTTTCTGTTTCAAGCATTTTAAATAATTTCGTGAGTGCAAAAAATAAAATAAAAATAAAAGTTGCGTGTCCTGCGCACTAACTCAAGTTCCTTTCTTTGAGTTCAAACATGTTGTTGTCGAAAGTAATGACACAGTTGTTTTCAAAATGGTGGCTTGCACACACCAACAAATGCAGGCATACATAACGGCGCTTTAAAGCATTAGAACAAATCCTCACGCACACTATGGCATGAAAGTGTTATCATCAAAAGAATATATGTAGTATATAAATTTAGGTTAATGTAGGTTTGGCACAAATTAAAGGAAAGTGACTTTCTTTAGTAGACTCATTATAATTTAAGTGGGTGCACTCCCAAATATTAGCACGATTCTACATCGGGACATGCGAAACTTTTTCACTTTTGTTAGCAATTATTTCTTTAAAGAAGATTGGATTAGGGTATCCAGTCAATTAATCTTTGTTTGGTTAATCGAAGTTTAATTGTTTTAAATAATTTGCGAGCACAACTAAAATGTAAATTCGACACCAGAAACCAGTTGTTCTTTATCTACCAGTTCCTGAAATATATACTCATTATATATATATATATATATATATATATATATATATATATATATTGGGGGTATTCACACTTCGTGCTATTTAGCAATATTGTCATAGTCATAAAATTTTAAACCAGTTTAAAAAAGTTGTTGTTGTGCTGCATATAAAGAAGTTATAAAATAATAGCACTCTTTCAGGTATCTTTTTGTGTTGTCATAAAAAGCTCTAGAGATCTGAGTCGAACGGTTGAAAATCTTTAGGCGCGACGGCGATAGTATATGTTTGCCGCCGTTACTTATAAATGATTCACGACTAAAAAACGGCTAAACAATTATTCATCTGTACATTAAATCACATTTTTGTAACATAAAATATATTAAAAGAGAACTAAATCGTTAAAACTAAATATAAACAAGTGTAAAATTTTTCTCGTTTAACTTTCGTAGCCGGCAGCCACTGAACGTTTTACCGTATGCCGCGGCAAAAATAAGTTATTCAGCTCATAACAAGGCAGCAGCTGTTTGAGTTTATTTATACAAATTTATTTAGCAGATCAAGTTATGACGAGGTGTTCTCACTAGTCATATTATTCGTACTATTATTTTATGACTTATGACTACAGTGTGAATCCCCCAATTGTTTTGCTAATTTTTTCAGTAATAAAGCGGAGTCTACTGTAGTTTACAAAACGAGGGCCAATATGACTGTCTTCCGCAGAAGACGATCTGCGGAGCACTTATTTACTTAATTCTTCCATAAAAACGCTTTCGAGGAATTCAGTCTGTGATAGAAAAAAATCAACTTCCTCAGGTTTACCTTTTAAATATAACGAACAAATTGCTCCAACACAAATAATCAATTAATCAAAATGTTAGTGATTTTTTATTGAAAGTTTTTATTAATTAATTTATTTTTTTTATAAAACTAAAATGTTAAATATGTTACAAAATAAACAATATTATAATGCAAATAATAAAAATGAAATTTATTATTTAAAAATTTAAAAAGTATTGAAGACCTGCAACCAAATTGAGGCATATCCTTTTTGGCTTTGCATCATCTATCGGCGATTGCACTTATCCGTAGTTTCCTTAGGGAATACAATTAGATCAACCACTAGACATGGGTCATTAGCTCTAACGCGTTTAAAGTCTGCGGTCTTTTGTACGGCTTTAAAGTTCCTGCTGATAAACTCAATTACTTTATTCTTATATACTTTATCGGCGTATCTGGAAGTCAGCGAAAATGTCGTAGCTGCATTTTCAACGGAGAGCTTTTCCATCAAGCGACACATACAAAACGCTTTCAATTTTTTAATCTCGTATCTATGACTTACATCTAACAGCTTCTGGCACATTTCATGGCTCATTTCCTCCAGCGTGTTATTGTACACAAATTTGAGCATTTCTTTGGCGACTTTTACATCGACTTTATTTAAAAAAAGATAATACGGCACACGTGATCCATGCAAGTGATCAATTATTCGTCGAAATACTCTACTGTGTTCCACCAAAATCGATTTAAGGGCATACAGTCTGTATCCCGCCACATCCAATATGACATCAAAGTTGCGTCTCTCATGGAAAATATCATTATCCATTAACGAATACGGTTCAGAAGTAGTTTCAAAATTGTAGTCTTCTATTTTGCATACTATTTTAACACCATTCCTCATGTCGCAGTTATTGTAGTGACATTCAAAATTACACTCAGGAAGATCAATGCATGCAACTCTGTTCCTTTCGTTTAAAGAAAATGGAACACGTTCAGCTCTGAGCGACAATTCACCGCGTACCTGCCATTTCTTTACCGATGCCTGCAAGAGGAGATGACATTGTCTTTTCGCATCAAATTTTTCACCAAGCAGCTGCATTTGTGCGCAGAATTGACTTCTATCACCTAAGTCCAAGTCAAAACTTGTACAACGACAACTTCCACTGTCTATGGCCTTGCAGGAAAATGATGTTATGGTCCACTGAAGGATTCGCTCCTTCTTAATTAGCCGGCTGTTGGTGTCACTGTTTACAATCGGAATGTTTGAAGCCATTTTCAATAGCAGTTTTCTTCTTCTATTTTTTAATAAAATTTCTTTTCAGATTTGGTTTACTGGTCGGAAATTATACGCAAATATATTTCATACAAGTATTCCAAACGACTTGATTTCAAATTTAATTTGAGTTAAATTAAATAACTGCTTTTTGATTTGATTTTAATTTTTTTTTTTTTTTTTTGTAGAACGTTCAGAACTCTAACCACCAGACGATGTTTAATGCACGAATAGTTGCAACGAACTGATGTGTTTTCGAAACGCAGTCAGCTTAAGTGCGGGGTAGTAAAATCACAACACCTACTTACGCTACCTGTAAACTGTGCAAATTTTCGGGATTTTCCTTTGTCTTAAATATCTATTAATTAATTAAGCCCAGGTTAATTGCTACACGCGTGCAAGAGATGGACAGCCACGATTTTCGTGAGTCGTGTCAGTGGCCAGTGTTTCAAGATTATTGCCTTCGAATATGTTAGAAATTTGTAGCGGAAGCCACCGTTTGAATTACAGTTTGCGCAAACCGTCCAACTTTCTATATAACTCCCGGCTATTAACGATTAAAACTTGTAGAGCGAATATTTAGTTGCCATTCGTAGTTCACGTTTTCATACTCTAACCTTCACCAACTTTGCTCTCGTAATAATAAGTTACAAATTTTTCAGTTTTCCACAAATACGACACCGTCGTTTGTTATATTTCATTTTATCTGGCACAAGCGAAAGATTTTCAAATTCTTCTTTTAATTTTGGGGAATGAATCTTATGTCAGTATCCCGAAGGCGTTTAATTTTTGATAGTGCCAAAAATAAGTTCTATTTGTAAACAGATCGGTTCCACGTTCAAAATCATCGAATCATTAATCGCCCGATCGTGAATGACCGTGACTTGGAGATATTCAGGATTGGAAAGTTTCAAAACTTTTATATCTCGACAATTTTCAACTACATCTTATGGGGAAAATTACAGAAAACTTTACGTTTATTTCACAATTTGCAGTGAATAAAGAAAACGTGAACGAATTTTATTCCACAATCACTTGAAACCAAAAATGAAATACCATCATAAGCCGCGTCTCTTCTTGTGGTTTTGGTGTACCCTTCTTTTGGTAAAACAAACTGTACAATCGAATACGAAGGCTACGGTTAAAACGTATTCGATAGATTTCATCACGTAGTTGACAATACATTTTCAACCTCATCGTGAATTATAGTGAACAAAATATTACTCACGGTTCCATCTCTAGCATGTACAAACAATTATCCTTGAGAGCCACTTATACAAAGCACACATGGACGAATCACAATCCTTGAGAAATACTAATTTAATGCACACATGCGCAAAGCACATGTTAACAAAAGAAAGTTCCTCTGAACGCCTGAATACAAAAACAAAATCTATCCCGTTTTATTTGCAGGCATGTGTGCAGGTACACAGAATTATATATGCCTGTATCTACGCCCTTGTAAATTAATAAAGGTGATTGGAAAGGTGCGTAATCAGGGTCATCTATTTAGGATAATAGATCTTCTGGCTAAATACTTGCATATTAAATTAATTGTTTTCAATTAAAACGAGTGGAAATAAAAAATTTTAACCAGAATATTTCTCTTGACCATCGATAAGCAGAAAAATTTGTTTTTTTTCTTTCATTGTTGTTGCTTCAAATTCCCACATTTCTTTTAATATTGATAAATCGTATTTAACACTTGCAGGTAGCAACTCATTTCCTCATTATTGTCATAAAGTCATAATACTTTAGATCATTTCAAAAAGTAGTTGTTAAGCTGCATACAAAAGAAGTCATAAAATAATAACACTCTTTTAGTTAAATGTTTGTTTTGCCATAAAATAGCTCTAGAGATCTGAGTCGAACGGCTGAAAACCTTTAGGCGAGACGGCGATAGTATATGTTTGCCGCCGTTACATCTTGTAAATGAGTCACGACTAAAAAACGGTTAAAAAATTGTTCATCTGTACATTAAATCACATTTTTATAATATAAAAAATCTTTAAAGACAACTAAATCATTAAAACTAAATATATACAAGTGAAAAATTTTTCTCGTTTAACTTACGTAGCCGGTAGCCACTGAACATTTTTCCGTATGTCGCCCAAAAAAAAATATTCAGCTCATATCAAGCCAGCAGCTGTTAGAGTTTATATATACAAATTTATTAAGCAGACCAAGTTATGACGGGTTGTTCACACTTGTCATATTTTTCGTACTATTATTTTATGACTTATGACTGCAGTGTGAATCCCCCAATTATTATATATATATATATATATATATATATATATAATCAGAGATCTTTAAACTTTTATATATGCATGTGTGTGCGTAGATGCATATATTCGTTTTTAGCTACAAAACCAAAATGAGTTGCAATTCTTATGTACTGAAACTACCCGCTATGCGAGAACGGCAATAATTAAATTTTTTTAATTATATATTTTTAGTTTGAAATCCACCGCTCGTGGGTTGCCAAGTCATGTGTTACTTAATGCAGGGTGTCCGGTAGCGGATTTATATTTTCAAACTTAAATTAAAAAAGTTATAATTGGCACAAAGTTTTTTTAAAGAGCATTCAACGGTAGAATGGAAATGCGGATTTTATTTTTTTAAAAGTATGTCCTCTACATGTCTTCCGTTGAGTTGAACACTCTATTCAAAATGGAGGCTTGTGTGCTGCACCACGCGCTGCAGTAAACTTGTGTCAATTATCAGCCTAATTATCGACAAATGTTTCGTAATTTAATAATAAATCCCCTCTTTGAGGAAGCCCTATAAAGAAAAAATTCCATGGGAATTAGATCGGGCAACCTCGATTTCCATAGGATGTCCCCAAAGTGGCTGATCAGTTTTTGACCAGCGAATCCGTACAATCAATAATTCCAACGGCAACAGCCTACCTCAGCACCGTTTATTGCTTTTTAAAATACTCGTATTTAAAAATACAAGTTTGCCACCGGACACCCTGTATTTTTACAATACGCGCTTTTAAGTAGAACATGATTCACTGTGTGAGCACAGCAATTTATTGAGTCAAGCAAAGATTTCAAAAAGAAAAAATATCAGTATCGAAGATTTTTTTTTTTGCAAAAACAGTGCAAGTTTTAGAAATCTATTTCGTAAAGATTATTTCACATTCATATTTATAGATTTGACTCACATTTCACACACACACACACAAATAATATTATGAGTGCGAAGATTTTTTTTATTGCGAAATGTACGCTAAAAAACAAACTGACGTCATTCGTAGTGGTTTATAAGCTGAAGAAAGTTCACTAGGGAAATCCAAGTATTTATAATAATTATTTATAAGAGAATTTTGTTCATGCAGTCAGTGGCAGCATTTTCTAAATTTTCTCGAACGCACGCCAAATTGGAGTCTAAAATTGTGTGCATCGTTTGTAGTTTTTGTAAAGAAAAACATCTTGTTAAGGTTTGTTAACTGGGATCGATGGCCTGGTGGTCAAAATTTGGCCTGATATTTAAATTTAAAATAAATCTCTTTTAGAACGTTTAGGTTCCTTGTGTGTTTGCAAATACAAAACAAAAGCAGCAGCATATTTAAACTTGTTATTTTTTTTAATTTTTTGCTAATAATTTAAAAATATGTCTTATATTGTGCACATCTAGACAAAAATATCCTTTTAAGCCGCATGCGTTTGATTAATTTAATAAGCCCCCCGATATTTAAAAGTGTACCACCAAAATAGGTGTGGTGTGTTTTTATAGAAGGTCTTCCATGGAGCGCTTCCCATATTAGAATTTAAAGACAAGCAAGTGTGTGAGTTATAATCGAAATATTTTATGCGTTTGAAAGACCCAGTGATGCCACCATGTGTGGAATAAAACATCTTGAGATTTACGAACTATTTTTGAAATTATTCTTTTTTACTTTTCAAACAAACTTGAAATACTTTATTGCCAAAATATTTGCAAAGGAAAATATTTATGTCCTGCTCAGCTACACAAAAATACCTTTCAAATCAAATATGTTACATGCAAATTGGTAGACGTTAAGGTACTTGAAAGTGTACCACAAATATGTATCCTACATATAAAATATATAATAATTTTAGTACATGTTTTTCGGAATTGTCATTTTAACTCTTTAACTTTTATTTTCGGGCTGATAATTTTATTTTAATGTTTGTGTAAATATTTTGCAACTCAGCCTCATTCAACGGATAACTAACACGTCAAGTACTTTAGGCCCTCACAAATTTTTGGAAATTACTCAAGATTTAATAAGCCAAGAATTCAATTATTTTTGTATTTTATTCGACCTTGTTTTTTTACTTAAATTCTTCTTATAATTATTCTTCAGGCTCTAGGTCTATTATTTAGGTTAATTTAAATTTAATATAAAGTTATTTGGAGTTTGTATTGAAAATATTTCTTTGAGTTATAGATTTTAACGTTCATATCCAAAGTGATATTAAACAGCAGGTTTTCAAAGCCAACAATAATAAAAACAATTTAAATATTGCTTAAATACATGTTTTCTTTAAATTGTCTTGCATTTAATAACAATTACATATTTATAATTTATTTAGAAAACACTTTAATTAATTGTATCAGAGTTACTATTAAAAAAAACTAGTTGAGAAATTCAAAGTTCAATAACAGCAGACCTTTGCTTGGACATGAAATATTGTTATTAAAAGGGTAACTTTTAAAGAGGCGGACACAATTTCTGCGAAAATAAAAGCTCCTGCGATTTGGATTTATTTAAACAAGAACGCAGAGAGTTATAATAATTGTAGAACGACTTCTTTGCAAGTTAACTGCGAAATCAATTTGTAAATAGTCTTTCATGTTACTTTTTTTAAATTTCTGAAGTAATTTTCATTAAAATTTATAGGCCTAAGGGACTTTCAATACGGAAAATAGCAGCCTCACTGGGACTTCCAAGAGCGATTGTTATTTAAATTAAAAAAAAAAAAAGATCTGAAGTTCCATTCGTTTAAGACTCAAATCGTTTAAGAACTGAAAGGCAGTGACTTTGATTAACGCATACATTTTTGTGAAACGCTGTTGGAACGTTTTCGCACGAGGCCAATTTTCACTTAAACGGCCACATCAACAAGCGAAACTGCCGTTACTGGTCTCCGACAAACCGCAACCCTCGATTGAAACATCAAAATCATTACATTGGCCCAGGATAATTGTTTGATGTGCCTTATCCACTTATGAGATAATTGGACCATTTCTTTCCCGAAATTCTCGAGGCCAGGCAACGAATGTCAACGGTAACAGTTATCGACGCATGATTACGGAATTCTTTTTGCCGAACTTGCGGCCTCAGCCATGATACTCTTCACACACGAGATTTCAACAGGATGGGGTAACTGCACATACAGCCAGAGCTTCGAAGAATTTGCTTCAGGAAAATTTCGGGGACATCTCATGGCCACCGAGGTCGCCCGATCTAACTCCCATGGATTTCTTTTTATGGAGCTACCTCAAAGACAGGGTTTATAATGACAATCCCCAATCTCTCGTAGCTTTAAAGGGAAATATTCGTCGAGAAATCAGCTCAATTGGACCAAGTTTACGGCAGCGTGTGGCGCAGCACACAAGGCTCCGTTTTGAACAGAGTGTTCAACTCAACGGAAGACATGTGGATGACACACTCTTCAAAAAGTTTTTTTTTAAGTTTGAATATATATATCTGCTGCCAGACACCCTGTATACTAAGAAGTACAATCTGGACTAACGAGATGATTTCACAAATAGTTTCGATTTTGAATTGAAATAAATTCAAAAACGTATAGGGTGTTTTTTATAGAGTGATACAACTTTGAGTTGACATCACTGCTTTATTTGACCACCCATTTAACAGCTGATAGTTGCTTTTTGTTTAGTTTGCTTTGACATTTTATTATGGATCGACTTACACCAGAGCAACGCTTGCAAATTGTAGAAATTTTTAATCAAAATAATGGTTCTATTCGTCAAACTTATCATGCATTTCGTCCATTCAAAATTTTATTTTCCGATGAAGCCCATTTTTGTTGAATTGTCGCACTTGGAGTGAGGAGAATCCACAAGCTTTTGTCAAAACACCATTACATCCACAGAAAATTACTGTTTGGTTCGCTTTATGGGCTGGCGGAGTCATTGGCCGATATGTTTCACAAAAACGATGATGGTCAGAATGTTACTGTTTGTGAAAGTCGGTATTCCGGATTGCGCCTTGTACGCGCCAGCCAAGGCGGCCACATGGCCGAAGTCATATTTAAACATTAATGTCATAAAATTTCCTATCCAACAAAGACCTTTTCATTGATATTAAAAATATTTTACTATGTTTTATTATGATTTGAACTTGTATCATTCTATAAAAAACACCCGATATTTGCAAATAAACCGAATTGGAAAACTATGAAAGCGCTTGTTAATGTGGAACTTAAAAAAGAACACCCGTTAAATACATACAAACACTCCGACTTTTGAATTCAATTTAACAAATTTTACTAAAACTCGTGCCTTAACATCAATTTAAGCGACAACATTTAAAACAAAAACAATAAGTTTTAGTGGACTTTAATAATAAATTAACTACAATAATTAATTATTAATTACTTATAAGACAACAAATAGCCAACATAAACTTGGTAAAGCGACAACAAGTTAATATACATACAAAATTCAAAAACAAAAACAAAAAACTCGAGTACTACTTTTTAAATCACACTGAGCGATGATGACATCATTTAATGGTGTTTTGAATTTTTAGCGTAACACTAGCCAGCAAACACTGGAGCCACTGTTGCGAAAGACAGGCAAAATATAGAAAAAAAAAAGAATCGTTTAGTAAAACTTTTATAATTTTTATAACATTTTATACTACTAATAACGTACTTTGAGTGCAAGTGGTAAGAAGTTAAAAAGGTCAACTAAATAGTTGAATTCATTTTTTTTAATGAAGGAAAATTAAAAACAAACTCGTAGAATAACAAAAAACAAAAGTTGCTGCATAAATCAAGCAGGGAAACGACAGGGTCTGGCAGAAGTAGGTTGACGTTTTTACTATTTTTGTTTTTGCTTTCGGGGTAATTAATAAAACTTCAAAACAGACTTCAAAAAATAATTAATTAATTTCTTATGTTTATAAATAAGTAATTAAGGAGAGAAGGGAAAAGAGTTTTGAAATTTCTAAGGGAGTTGCAGTACCGTAGAATCGTAGAATTCGTACCGGCGAATTCTTTTAAGGGCACGTTCACACTTGACAAATATTTTCTTAAGAGAAACGTAACCCCTTAATAATAATGGAAAATCTTTTGATGCAGATGGGTGTTTAATAAATAAAATAGTTGTCATAGAATCCGATATTATTGGAAACGAATTGACTTAAAATATAATTGTCAGATAGAAAAGGTTTTTGAATAGTATTTAGTGGTTACGCTTTTTTGTGAAAATATTTTACAAGTGAGAACGTGACTTTCAGCAACTACCTTAACTAAAACAGTTGTCATAGAATCCGATATTATTGGAAACTAATTGACTAAATAAATACTTGTCAGATAGAAAAGGTTTTTGAATAGTATTTAGTGGTTACGCTTTTTTGTGAAAATATTTTACAAGTGAGAACGTGACCTTCACCAACTACCTTAACTAAAACAGTTGTGATAGAATCCGATATTATTGGAAACTAATTGACTGAATAAATACTTGTCCGATAGAAAAGGTTTTTGAATAGTATTTAGTGGTTACGCTTTTTTGTGAAAATATTTTACAAGTGAGAACGTGACTTAAACATTTCAGAGACTTTTGAAATAATGAGAATAACAAAGTGAAATTCTAAAATTACCGATATTCAATTATTCTTAATCCATAAAAAAATTGTTGTAATTTCTCTTCAGGAGGCCCTTGTGGTATGAGCCCTACTATTGCACTGTATTGTGCCGCAGCTGTGGCAAGAAGGGGACATGTTTGTAGCTTTTCTTACAGCCTTTTCCTGTTTTCTTATATACTTTTGGGATGGAGTAAAATTGTCTTTTATGTTTTTTAACAATAATTTTCCTTTTTTTTAACATTTAACACGCCACCTTGTAAATAAAATCAATATCTTTTTGAATATTAAAAAAAAATAATTGTGACAAAAGCTGTACATGACAACAAACAGACGATTCCGAAATCACGTTCAGCTATTTTAGTCAGCATTATGTTGTCGCTTAAAAAATAATAATTCATATCAGGCCAAGTACTTGACATTCCTGAACGGCCGAGAAGTGTTCGTAATGGAATAAGGGGATGTGGTGGAAAAACATTTTTAAGGGAGGAAAAACATAAAAATAAAAACGCATTTATGAAATTATATACGAGCATATAAGAGTTTATAAAGCAGATGTGGTGGTGCTGTACTTACATTTATTCCAAAAACGTTGTGATAGAAAAAGTTCCAATACGCAATAAGTCCAAATTTAAAGGAGTTGAAAAAGAAGCACAGGCGATGGCAAAATGTTGAGGCAGCAAACAAAATTTTAATACAATTTAAAGTTGTTTAAAGTTGAAGTAGTGAGTGGATTTTTTTTTAAATAAAATTTTATTTTGGTATATTTTATATCGTTTATTTTTTAATTAATTTCACAGTTTTGGTTTTGTATTAAAAAAAAATTAAAAAGCAAAATGATATTAATTTCGAAGCAGTTAAAAGAATAGATTTCCTGGGAAAGTGTATGTGTCCGAATTTGTTTCGATGAATTTTTATTAATTTGTTGGATGTGGTTAAATTTACTGTTTAACTTAAATTTGGTTACTTTTTGCCAATTTTTTTAAATCAATTAATTGTTATTTTTTTTACTCATTTCGTTGATTATATTTTCAATTTAAATTAAGCCGTATTCACTGCCAAAAAGAAATTAAAGTAATTAACAGAAAGCCAACGAAGAGAAAGAAAGATAAAAACTGTTAAAACTGGCAAAAAATAAAATTAATCATAATTAAGCATTAGAGATGTATGTAAATGTGTGTGTGTGTGTGTGTGTGTGTGTGTGTATTTAGCGATTGTGTAAAATGAGTCAAATTCTGTTTTTGTTTATACGCACTTTTTTAAAACGATTTCTAATTTTCGTATAGTTGCTCGTTATAGAATTTTAGCTTAAGTGTAAAATTCACTAAAAATAGAATAATAAAATTTTATATGTTGTAAATTATTATTATCATTATTAACACACACTGCCAGTTCCCCGATCTCGCAAGCTAACCCTATTCATCGAATATACAACATTTAAAACAAAAACAAAATTGTTTTTGTTTTGAATTTTATTTAATCTAGCGAACGCTATCGACGTACTGGCGGATAATCTTTTAGTTTCATTTCTTAACTGTCTTGATTTTTCTTTATTTATTAACAATAAATAATTTACTATCCCACGATGTCACTAGATATCGTTCTGCCGTACAATTACATTAAAATTTATTTTATATAAAATTGTTAGACTGAAAGATGACTGGGGATAGCATGAGACAGACAGCAAATCCAAAATACTGATAAGAATCGTCTAAGTATTTAGTAATTAAAATAAATATTAAAAATAGTAGACGGCAATGAAAACTGTTTAATCAAGTCTGGGGTTCTATTTAAAAACATTGTGGTAGTCCCAAGTAGTTTGGAAGAAGCTTGTCATTTTCTCCTTTTTTATTTTAATTTTTTTTGTTATCACGTTCACTTTTAATAAAATTTGTAAATACTTAAAAATATTTAAGTATGTTAGAGTGATTTTATTATTGTCACCGTCTGTAATTCAGTTGCGCATTTGGAATTTATTAAAGGCTCATAAAATTATGGCAATAAATTCCATAAAAAAATTTTATTTTTTAAATATTTTACAACACAAGACAAGTTAATTTGGATTGTGACAAACGACCGTGGCTGTTTAAACGGACGATTTAGTGCATTCGATTGAATTGCTTGTATATGAATATATTTGCTATAGATAGGGTGCTTTTTTATAGAATGATACAACTTTGAGTTGGCATCACTGCTTTATTTGGTCACCCATTTAACAGCTGATAGTTGCTTTTTGTTTAGTTTGCCTTGACATTTCATTATGGGTCAACTTACACCAGAGCAAAGCGGACAATTTGTGGAAATTTTTAATTAAAATAATGGTTCTGTTCGTCAAACTTATCGTGCACTTCGTCCATTCAGAATTTCATTTTCCGATGAAGCCCATTTTTGGTTGAATTGTCGCATTTGGAGTGAGAAGAATCCACGAGCTTTTGTCGCAACACCTGTACATCCACAGAAAACTACTGTTTGGTGCGCTTTATGGGCTGGCGGAGTCATTGGCCCATATGTCTCACAAAAACGATGATGGTCAGAATGTTACTGTTTGTGAAAATTGTTGTTCCGAATTGCACCTTGTACACACCAGCCGTGGCGGCTTTTTATGATTTAAACTTGTATCACTCTACGAAAAACACCCTATATAAGTAGCGAAATAAACAGAAATTAGGGATATGATCCCCCCTTTCGATATCGATTAAATTTCAAATACAAATTTCAATCGCTAACGAATCCTGCACACAATTAAAGGTCTATCAATTTACAGCACATGATTGTATTCATTTTGAATTCAATTTGAATAGTTGAAAAGCTTAGTCCTAATTCACACACATCAGGTTTGTGTCGTCAAGTCTTTAGATTTTATTGGAGAACGGAGAAGAGAATGAAAAGTCTTTAAAAATAATTATACGTGAAGTTGGCTGCAGCAATTTGACATTTCTGACATAAAGTTGAAGGCAAATAACATAAAACTTAATGGAAAACATTTTCGTATTGGAGCGTATATGCAGTTTCCAAAGAAAACTGAAGAAAAACTGATCATATAAAGCCAATCTGGGGTATTTTATTTACGATTAATTTTTTTTAAATTAAAATTAATGGTTTTAATTGAAGGAAAAATGTCTACTGGTGCTACATGCTGGTTTAAATTAAATAGGTTTTCTGATACAAAAACAGTTATTTATTTTAAAATTAAATTTACAACAAAATAATACTTCTCGCAGTGTACTTTAATCAACCAGTTACTGGTTTTTAACTGATTAGCAATTAAATAAAAATATAAATTGTTTTGTTGGTAGACAAACATTTCAATTTGGTTTAGACCAAAACGACAATAATACGGAAGTTTACAAAACATAAAAACTTAAACAAGTTCCTTGAATTTTTTTTATTTTTAGGAGTTAAAGCTGTCTTACAAATATTGCCAGAAGACTGTAGGGCACCAGTTACAACCTTCGTTCGCTGCTTTCTTAATGAAGTCAAGTGATAAGAAGCAATAAAAAGATCAAGGAAATATTATGAAGGCTGTTTGGAAAATTTCACTTTTGTTCGATATTTTCTATAGATAACTTCTTTTCTACTTCTTGTTGGTATGAATATCCTTATTAAATAACATTTGATTTGAAAATTATTGTATTTTGAGTTTAATTTGCTAAATTTTTAGTGTAAATATATTTTGTTTTTATTATTATTTAACATAAACAATCAACTTGGCCATCAAAGCTTAAAAGCAAACATGCATACATTTATACATACATACACGCATACATAATCGTGTGTACGTGTGTATATTCATAGTCTGTCAATATATATCGACAGTGAAGAGGCTCTTCAAAAGACTGACGGCGAACTATAATATTTTTGGGGCATTCATATTGTAGACGTAAAGTGCTAAGTTGACGCGATCTATAAGACTATTATGAAAAAACTGTCATAATAATTTAGTTTGCTAAATAAATTTGTAAGTCTAAATAGCTGCTGCCTTGATATGAGCTAAACAGAATTTTTTGGCGGCGGCAAACGGAAAAACGTCCCGTGACTGAAAATAACATAAAAAATAAACGATAATAACTTTTCACTTCTGTATATTTCGAATAATTTTTAGCCATTTTTAATTCGAAATTCATATACACTATCTCTAGCCTAAAGAGTTTCAAAAACATACCCCGACCGCAAACCAGCTCTGATTCAGTTAACATCAGATCTTGTTGGCAATTTTATTTTACTCTCTTGTATACAGCACAACAACTTTTTAAGCTGGTCTAAATTATTATTAGATATAAGACTTTATAACAAAATACCACACAGTGTGAATAGCCCAATTATAATTGACATACTAAAAAGAAAACATACTCTTATAAAATCTACAAGCATTTGCTTTGCATACAGATGCACGAGTATATATTTTAAATGGTTCAGAGTTTTTAAGGAATTAGTTCTTTGGAAGCCTTTCAATATTCAAACAAGTTATTCGTTTGTTATTATTAGGAATAAACTTTTTTAAGCTATTTAGCAAATATATCCGCTTTGCCCCAAGTATTTTGCCAAAAATTTCACTTTATTCGATGATCAATTCACATCAAGTACATTACGAAATATATTATATATATACAGGAAAAGATATATATATATATATATATATATATATATATATATTGTATATATATATATATATATATATATATATATATATATTGTATATATATATATATATATATATATATATATATATATATTGTATATATATGTATATATATATATATATATATATATATATATTGTATATATATGTATATATATATGTATATATATATATATATATATATATATTATATATACATATATATTGTATATATATATATATATATATATATATATATATATATATTGTATATATATATATATATATATATATATATATTGTATATATATATATATATATATATATATATATATATATATATATTGTATATATATACATATATATATATATATATATATATATATATATATATATATATTGTATATGTATATATATATATATATATATATATATATATTGTATATGTATATATATATATATATATATATATATATATACATATTGTATATATATATATATATATATATATATATATATATATTGTATATATATATATATATATATATATATATATCTATATATACATTTATATACATCAGGGTACTCTTCGTCCTTTCATGTGGCCCCCTAACTCTGCTTGAAGATTGTCCCTTATTTTGTAACAATTTGTGCAAGTCAAGTCAACACAATACCAAAACAACTGGCCGAAATAGTTGATTGTTATCCACAAGCAGTAGTTAAGCGTTCTGTTTTTAATATAGTCTTCAGGGTATTCGATTTACGGAATGAAGACTTAGATTCTATGTCAGCATATGCTTTTGGCATTAATAAAAATAACATATTAAACAAATTAAAAAATTATGTCCGCTTTGATATTGCGTTTAATTTATTTGTGGTTTTTAGAGCCCGACGCAAATGATGGCATGAAAGTTTTTTTCTACCACAATCTTAAATTATGCATGCATATTTTATCCCATTATGGCTTCATCTGTTTTAAAGCTACACACACTCTGATATGTTGTCACTGCCAAATACATAAATATGTCTAGATATTGTGCGTAATTTTAAAAACTTTGCTTAAATAGTTTAAACTTTTGCTTAATTTATTCAGGTACAGGTCATCAATATGATTATAAATTCAATTGATTCTTTTAAACAGCATGATGAGCTTATGTTTATGCATCAAACGAGCAAAGTGTGCAGGTATGTGCGGTTGTATATACATACATGCATGCGTAAATATGTACAAATGTATGTATGTATGTCAGCTGTTTGGGGTTTGCGGCTTTTTCGTGTTCAACAAAATAGAATTCCTATAGATGTTTATAATATTGAAATTCTTATTTTTATATGTATGTATATTATTCCCAAAATTCATTCCTTTCTGCATATACTATATTTATATACATATTTATGTATGTATGTAATCATGTTGGTATGTACATACATACATTTTTAAAACATCTATGAACTATTTCAAGTATATTTGAGATCTTTGAATGGATATTATGTATTAAGAATTTGCTTTCTATATTTTTAACACTTGCGACACACAAAATATTTGATATTATTTAATATCTTTGAAATTATTTAATATTAGTAAACACCACACTTTTATGTATACAATATGAAATAAATTTTATACAAACACTTTTTTCTTGTATTTCATATATTCACTACAGTTTACTATTTTTATAGACACAACTTTGTTTTGCGTGCGTTTTGTTTTTACATTTATCTTCTTTCTTTTTTTACAGTTTCTTTCGCTTTAGCTTTCGTTGCTGAAATTATTTTATTCAATAATTAATATTGTATTTTATGTGAAAATTCTGCATATAGTGTCTTTATTTATAAAACAATTATTATTATTATTATTTTAGCCTCATCCCAGTGGCCACTATTTAAAGGTTTTTAGCAACACCAAATTATCTCACAGCCATAAAAAAGTTACTGACTGTGTATCTAACAAATTCGCAAACTGAACACTAGACGAGCTACAACGTACCTTTCTCGTTGACGTTTAATTCTAAACTAAAAGTGTGTAATTGTGTTTTTTGAGCTTTTAGTATTTTCTTCGGCCACTTGTCGTTTATTTATTTGTTTGTTTTCTTACTGCCACTGCCAAAATAGTACAATGCCAACGAACGAGAACAAACATCAGTTCATTCAGTGGAGTTTGAGTGTGGAGCTTATTTTAGTAACATGCTTAAATGAGAGTAACTTAAATAGAGAGAGAGCCAAGAAAGCTTTTCTGTGCTTTCATCGTTGCCAAACTATGAGTCGTTTTAAATAGTTTTTAACGTTATTTGAATTTTGTATTGAATTAAATATTAATTTAATTCTTAATATTTATACGCTTGAAAGATGTTTTTTTTTTAATATTAAACTTTTAACTCTTTTATTATTTCTTTCAAAGTTAATTAATAGCAAACATATAATCAGATATTAATATTGATATCCATACAGAATTAAAGATGTATTGCAGCGTTGCCAGAATGATGAATTTGCCATATGTAACGATTTTTTAATACAATATGGTTGGATGGTTTGTACGGAATAATGATTTTTTAGATATACGAGTACTTGTTGAAGAACCTTTTCGAGGCATATTAATATATTATGCCTAATGATTTAATATTATTTAAGCAAACAATTCTAAAATTACCATTGACATTGAGCTCGTCCCGGCTATGGATTGGAAATTTTTTTCTGCCGTTACCTAAATTATTAGTGACTGACTCGAGGAGGTTGGACATCGTGGCAGCTTTTCGTTTCGATATAATGATATAAATTATTTAATTAATTTCACATAAAACAGTTGTTTTTAATAAACAAAATCCATTATTTTAGCAAACCGAATTGTTTAATTAATTTTCACTTTGGAAGAACGATTTCCATTTGCGATTTTAAAGATTTTGGAATATATGCAACTTGTAAGAGTTAACACTGCAAGTACAATAACTACTAAGCCGACAATACAATCCACTCCATGTTTTTGCATATAATCCATTTTCTGCGCTGGACTTTGTAAATGCCGAGCACCGTTATGCCTTAACACATATTCCGTCCAGTAAATGGCCAAATCTAAGGGTTTCACTGGTTGATCATGATACCTTTCAGATATTTCTTTAGCTCTTCCACTGTACACTGGATTATTTAGCATTTCCAAAATGGAATTTTTCAATTGATCTCGACTTAAGGTGGAAAAATCTAATTTCAAAGCGAATCCTTGCTGCTGGGCTTTATTAACATTCAGTTTTTGATCGAAAAACATGGGTATGCCCAAGATGGGCTTGCCATGATAAATAGTTTCGAAGGTGGACAGCAGGCCACCATGTGATATGAATAGTTTAACTTTCGGATGAGCCAATATATCAGCCTGAGGGAACCAAGATGATATTAAAACATTTTTAGGCTTTCCCGGTAAATCAGGGTTTTCGAATTTCCACAAAATTTTATTCGGCAACTCCGAAAAAACGTCATTGAATATTTGTAAAGTTTCTAAAGGAAAATCTTTGCTTTTTAAATTTGATCCCATGGAAAAATATATGACATCTTGTAAGGAATTGTCCAAAAAATCTTTTATATCCTGAGGCAACGCTTGGCGCTGATGTTTTATATGGAAGCCTCCAACTTCGATCATATTTGTAACATACGAGCGGGGTGTACTTAGAGAAAAATGTTGATTTAATAAAAACAATGAGATATTTTTGCGTAGGAAGCCAATATCTTCTTTAATATGAGGCATATACAAGTTCTTGATTTGTTCATGCCTGGGCAAGTGCACCATGCGATTGTGTATTAATTCCAATATTTTCATGATCAAATTCCACATGCGCTGCTTGTAGGACATTTGCTCAGTAAATCCAGTTGACATCAACGGCACATATGTGAAAGGCGATACATTACCCATAAGATCATCTATTACCGGATCTGTGCCGTAGGAGGATACACCTATAATGGGGGCTTTGAAATGCGAGCCAAAACTATACCAGGCATCAGTGTACACGGCTTCCAGTATTATCAAATCAAATGTTTCCGTTTTGAGTAACTTTTGAACTTGTTGATTCTTCATAACGGTTACAGTAACATTCGTGAAGAAATCCGATAGGAAAGTCATGCCACTCCACATATTGCGCTCATGCTGAGCTTCAGCCACAAATTCTTAAAAATTCACAAAAAAAATATATGAAAAGAAATAGGGAATTAAAGAAGTCACTAATTTATTATTAACCTTCTTGTATTTTGAGTACTTCTAAGACTGCCACATCTTTGTAGTTTGTTATGCTCTCTTTGTTGGGATAAGCATTGATAACGGTCAATTCGTGGCCCCTTTCTGCCAGAGATTTTAAAAAAGGTTGCACCAAAAGGTATTGGGATCTGCCGGGAAATGGGAAAACTGCTAAAATTTTGCCACCTTCATTTATTTGCATCAAACTAAAGAAAATTTGCAAAAATACTATAAAACTTTTAATGTTATAATTCATTTCTTTGCGAAAAAAAAATGATCACTTCGACGTTGTTTATGGCACCGAGTACAATATCAAACTGAATGTGCGAAACAACAATCTCGAACTTTGAAATTGAAATTACTATCAATTTAATAAAATGAAAAATAAATAATTATTTTTAACTCAAATGTGTTATGAGCCGTTGTGCGAAACGTACGAGGAGACAAGAGTGGGTGAAAACAGTCCATCTACATTGTGTTATTTTCACTGAGAGAAGTAAAGACTGGTGATGGCATCAGCTCCAGTGTTGGGCGATTCAGTCATGATCACAATCATGATCAACGCGTATTGATAACATGTACGTTTCGTGACAAAAACTATATGTTTTAGTTTTATTCAGATATTAGAAAAAGAGAGCAGAGCAAATTTCTCTAACTGAATTACAAAACTAGACCCTAAGAAATCTTACAATTGGCTCTACAAAAGAAACTATTTTATTTTTTGTAAATGAATCTTTTAAAAACACGGAATTATTTAGTTCATGTCCTATTTTTTGAAGCCTTTTTTCTTTTGTTTGACTTTTCTTAAATACATATGGACGTTTTTGCTTTATTTTTATATTTTAATTTTAAGTATTGGAAATTGAATTTATTATGACACTAAATAGTTGGATAAACAGTCAACGGAAAAGGATGACACAATATTTAATTATGAAACTAATTTAAACAACAGTTTTCAACTACATTTTAAAGTTTTTGTTTTTATTAATGAATATTTTCACATTCTCATTAAACTTATTTTTATTAAATTTATTTTCTTCGAATACTTAAATAACTAATGGGTTGTATGTCTGTCTGTGTTGGTTATTTCTAACGCAAATGATCAAATATGATTTTTCATTGATTTATTTCATGTTATTTTTAATTAATTAATATAACTTAATCGTTAACATGCTCGACTTATCTCTTTGTCATACATGATCATTTTAGCGATTTATTTCAGTTTTGTCAAGAAGATATCGGTTTAATTGGAATTATATTTGTTATATAATTTGATTTGAATTTTGTTAATACTTTTTTTTTGTGTTTTTATAATTATAAATATTTAGTAACATTTAGCTTTAATTTTTGCAATTTTTTTCTTTTATGTATATCAAGTGCTTTCCACAATTATAACATCAGCCAAATATTTTTGCACTTCGGGAGTTATTATTAAGATAACAACAATGTCTGTGGAATATTTTCCCTAGAGTTTAGCTATTTTATTTTTGCAGATATTATTTTATAGTTATGATTGTGCTATAATTATGAATAGCTCTGTAGAAAGACGTTGTGGTTTTTGTTATTTCAGACTAGAGGATATTCAACAAAATAGAAGTATTTTTCAAAAGAGTTACTTTTTCAATTTCCCTTCAGGCTTTCTCAAGCAGAAAACATTTGTTAGTTAATAAATAGTTTTTTTTTTTAATAAAAGTTGTATATTATTTGATAGATAGATTTTGAGTTAAAGTTACTTATAGTATACAATATGAATGATTTTAATGATTATATGATTAATTTGTAATTTTTTTAAATAAGAATATGCTTTTCCACGAATGATATATTATTAAAAAGTGTGTGTATATAAACAAGTTTCTTTTTTTTTAAATTTAATTACATACAAAAACATATTTGCATTTTCATTCTTTAATTTATAATATATATAAATAGGTAAACGAAATGAGAACGAAAATGTTTATGACTTTTCAAGTCAAAATGACTTTTCTGTTACTGCTAAAACAAGTTTTAAATGTTACTTAAAATACAGTTTTAAACACCGAAACAAATATAAATAGTTTGCTTATACTCAAAGTTTAGGTTAAAACACAATTTTAATTTTAAATATTTAAAATAAATTTTAGTTTAATTGTTTTTACTATAAAAATTTTAATTTGTTACAATCAGCTATTTTAGCAAGAATTTAATCATGAGATCCAAAATATTTTCAAATACATATCGTTGGTCTCATGTCGAACGGAACCAACTGTTTCATTTTACATAAATTCACCACGCCACAATATATAGTACTAATGTGATGTAAGGACCCAGTAACGATGGTCATTAGCTGGCGAAACGAGTTTCCAAGCGCTAGAAAATGCTAAATTTACAATCAGTAAATTGAATGTTCAATTTACCCTTAATTTTTTCCCTCATGAGCCATTTTATTTTGTATTTTCTTTCATTTAGTTCCAATTTTTTAATAAAATACTTAAGGGGAAAAAGATTATAAGAAGTATAACAAACTAATGTCCAAAAGCCTAATATAATAATATATTATATTATAGTATACAATATAATATACTTTTCTGAATTTTCTCATGGCACAATTATCAGGTAACACTTCCAGTTCAGGTGCTTATTGTTTACCCTACGTAAAATTTCTAAATTTGTGTTGAACATTACGAAATACAGATAATTTTAACAATTCTACGTATATTGCTACCAAAAGAGTAGGCTTGCAACCTTTTATTGCTGTAGAACTGATGTTAGCTGATAATTGCACCATGCCCCTTATGAGTAAAAATTTTCTTTATAAATTAGGTAGCAAAATATAAAAATATAACAAGTTATTCAGGAATAATTTAATGTGTTTTCTTCATCCATAAATAATTAATATAATAAGTTTTCTTTTATTATTATTGTTTTCCTTCTTAAAAATATCCTATTTAAAATTATTATTTTTTCTTCCCAGTCATCGTAAAAAAATCTTACATTTATAGCAGAACTTGTATTTAATATCTTGTTTTTTTTTATTTACTATAATTAAAGTGGAAAACATGTTTGTTCAATTTTGTTTCTTTCATTATATATTTTATTAACAGAATTTGTTTTATATCTAACTATTCACTAAAAAAAAAATTATAATTGTTCAACTCGCAACCTTGTGTTAATTTCTCTTATCAACATTAAACAAAATATGCTGAGAAATCTGTTATAGCCAATCACATTTATGCAACTTAATACAACTCTTTTCATAGGTCATGAATTGAACAACAGAAAAAATATCAGATGAAAAAACTTAATTTAATTAATGATACAAACACTTAATTGCATAATAATAGCCTATTTAAGTGGTAAATAAATACTGATATGATTAATAAGTTTTGTTGTGTACAACATTAAAGATGCATATTTATTTATGTAATAGTTTTTGTTACAAAATATACGATTTAATAAAACATTTTGAATTCTTGTTACAATTTTTTAATATTTAATTTGTTTAATCATTTAATATACATACAGACATATATGAGAATTCACAAAAAGTAAGCTATTATTATGCTTTTAACTGCATTTTATTGGAATTTACTTAGTCCTTTAATTGTCTTTAGAATTTAATTTTGTAATAAAATTTTCTTAAAAGCTAGAAAGTGGTTTGGAAAGATTTTAAGTATTTTTCCTGACATTTAGAAAATATTAGTGTTTTACTAGATCAAGTCCGTCCCAAAAAAAATAGAAAATATGTTAATATATAATATTTTCTTCCTTTTTTATATTCCCCCATATTCCGTAACTATTGACCAGCGTCAAGTCCAGACACTTTCAAAAAGTAGCGCACTTAAGAACATAGCGAGAGGAGCTTAAAACCAGTCAACTGCTGAAGTAAAAGAATACACAAGTGAACTATTTTTGATAGTATTTGAACATGACTCAGATAAGTAGATACATAATGATGTTGTGATTTGCTGTTTCGGTACATTTTTCTTTTACTTTCGTGTAAATTATTATAAGTTTTATTTGAGACATTTAGCTATTTTTCGTACTTTGTTGTGTATGTTTTGTTTTTTGTAAATTTTTATAAATTAAAATTAAATTAATGTTAAAAAAGAAGAAAAAATGGTTCTATCTATTCTGCAGTACACTCGAAATTATAAAAGAATAATTGTTGTGAATGCTATTTCATTACAACAATGTCATTAAAATTTCCATTATTTCCATTCCGAATGATGTAAAGGACACGGTGTAATATGTGTATATAAAAGTAGATATCACGCATTCCGACAGACATGAATTTATTTCGTGTATGAGTTTATTTTGTGGATAGTGTTATTGTTATCTTAACCTTTTCTGCACAGAACTCTTATAAATAGTTCGATTTTAAGATCATAAAAATTTAAAAAAACTGTTATTAACACCAAGATGCCCTAAACGCTGTTTAAATATGCCTAGTAAATGTGTTCAGAATAGCATGGACCCAGCGATGAACTGTTGTTCTATTTAAAAGAATCGTGAGACATAAACTTTAAAAAGATTTTTAAAAGGTGTTAAAACAACATCAAATTATTGTTTCTAGACTAGAACAAACACAAACGACACAACATCAAAGAATTTCTCTTGAGATAATGAAAGAAGTATTAAATATTATTAAAGCTATAAGTTTATTTTAAATATAACCAAAACAGAAGCAACTAGAAGCCAACTGCCTTGTACGAGAGAATTTTTATTATGTTATATGTAATAGAATTCCACTTTATTCCGTTGAAAAAAGTATATGTTTTAGGAAACTGTTCGAGTTAATGCAAATAGTTCTAGAGTTGTATTGTATTCAGAACGATTTTGAGTTTCTTTTTGCAGTAAATTTTAGTGATTACTGTGTAATTTGAATTGATAGAAAGTGCTTTCAAATCGAATCATATTATTAAACTTTAAATTTATTTACGATTTGTTTCTTATTAATTTCTTTTCGAGTTTATAAATACATAATTTATAAAATCAGGAACGAATCAATACTTTTCATGTAAAGTTAGTGTGATTTTTTTATGCGAATTCAAATAAATAGCATAAAAAGAGGTCTGAGAGGAATTTATATTATACATTTCTTTTTGTCGAATTGCGAGTTTAAAAAATATATATAATAAATATCAGCATAAATTAGTTCCCCCATAAAAACAAAATATATTTTTTTATGTGTCAATCCAAAATTTGTTTAAATATTTAAAAATAATTTTTATTTTACAATATAAAAATGTATAAACTAAAGACCAACTAAATAAATGATATATTTAGTTGTGTGTAAAAATGTCTTAATCTAGAATGGTTTGTGTTTGTTTTGCGAACTATATATATTTTTTTGAATTTTTTATTGATTGTTTTTTTTAGTTTTGCTTTCATTATTAATAAATTTGATTATCATAATTATTTATATATTATTTTTTATAATTAATTTTAATATATATATAATGTTTATTAATCATGTATATATAGTATATAAGTTCATATATGTATGCTTAAATTGTGTTTTAATTTAATAATTGCCTTATAAAAGAAAATAGTTTTTAAATTTAGTTATTATATTATATGTATATTTATATAAAAAACACCACTTAATGCTTTTTTTGTTGTTGTTGTTAATTTTTAAGTTTAAGGGTAAAAAAAATGTTTAGCAGTTTATGCTGATTCTCTCTCTTTTTTTGTGTGTGTGAGTGTATTTATGTTTATGTATAATATATGCGTTTTTATTATTATTATATATAAAATACGTTTAATCAGATCAAAAATTATTTACCTAGAGATAATTATTTTATCTTCTGTTAAATTCAGATTTGATAGCTGGAAGAGATGAAAATAAGAATAATGATATGGGTGTACATGAAGAGTTTATTAAAATGTTAGCTGTACCGCGTTTTTTCCGCCGTTTAGGGAACAAAATAAATTGCTTGTACACTTATCGGAAATTAAAGGTTAACAGGAGCTACTGTGCAATTCGATTCGAAAGAAATTTCTTTCGACTGGCATTTTTAATAACATAGTTTCGAATCGTTTTCTTGTTGAATTGAATTACAAAATAATCCTAGGGCCACATTACGGCGTTCGATATCGCTCGAAATGTCGATGTATTTGAATAACATTGAAATTTCGATTGATATCGAATGCGTTAATTTAGTTCTAGATGAAAATTATAGGCATTATCTAATCTAATATAAATACGCCGAACATTCCCCATTATTGATGAAATATATATGCTTTTAACGATGTGTTGGTGTAGACAAGTTATCTGAATTATTATTACTGTTAGTTTTTAAAAATGTATTTAAATTTTTCTGAAAACCAATACCAATGTTTTCATTTTACATTTAAAAAATGTTAAAAAATTCTTTTTAAAATTTTTTTATAGACATTTATTTTAAATTTAATTGATCGAATTTTTATCACTAGACAACCCTAATTTAAACCCTAATTTGACCACTGAGCGATTAATTTTATGCATTCTATGTTGAAATGTATACTTATGTTACATGTCCAAAAAGGCCTAATCAGCGTTTGAATTTACCTAAACTTATTTTTATATTTAACTACCCGGAATTAAAATTGATTTCTACAACAAAACTTGTCTCATAACAAACGGCGGAAGATAAGTTGTACAATTGAAAATATATAAAAAATAGATAAATAATTTCTTACCATCTATTATTTCTTGTTTAACTTTTTGTATTTCTTGTTTCATTTCTCTAACGATTTCAGCCTTTAATTGTTCCAAATCACTACCAGATAATGCTACCGATAAGCCATCACCATTGACTTGCTGCAAGGACAATTGAAATTTTTATTAAGTTCTGTTTTTTAAAACGATATACGAGTATTTTGTGGCATTACCTTAAGTATCGTTTCTTCACTAGCGCTGCCGAAACGTTTGCGCATAGGTCTGGGTGATTCACCGCCACTATTCGATGTATTATTTGAATTTGCATTTGAATTGCTGGAATTTGAATTGCCCAATTTATGAGGCAGGGTGTTGGATTTTTCCCAGGGTCGTTGCTTAACTTCTGGTTCCGATTCGGGCTAAAAATATATTATTCGAATTTTAATATCATCGCTCCTCTTAGAAAAGTATGATTTTACTAACCTCTTTCTTTTCGGCTTGAGCACGTCGCCGTGCTAATGTTTTAGCCATTTCATCCATCATTGAGGCCATGCCGTTAGTGCTGCGGCCAATGGTGCCATAATTACCGCTGCCACCACTGGGAGTACTACTACCGCTATTCTCCGTGGGTGCTGGGGTACTCTATATACAACACACACACACACACACACAAACACATTGGTTTACGTACATATTTATTTTGGATTCCTAATTCTATGGGCTTCTGAACTTACCTTCTTTTTTAATTTTGCCTGTTGCAATTGAGCTGCCAACGAGCCCATTAATTCAGTTTGAGGATCATCTTTTTTGTTTGCCAAGCCTCCAATAGGAGGTGGAGGAGGAGGTGGGGGAGCCGCTGGCCCTCCGCCTGCACCCATACCTCCCATGGCCGGTGGAGCTGGAGGAGCGGGCGGTTGTGGCGGAGGCGGTGCTGCTGGGCCACCAATCGTATTTGCATTATTATTAAACATTTGAGGGGCACCACCAACAAATGTTGGCGGTGGTGGCGGGGCAGGGGCTCCAGTATTTGGTGCACCACCTGGTCCACTACCAGTACTAGTTATGCGGTTCAGTGGCGGTGGCATAGGCACATTACCACTGGCGGCATTGCTCTGCTGTGCCATCATCGGTGGTGCTGCTGGCACCTGGCCATAAGGAATCTCCTGTTGTTGTACCTGGCCACCGCCATTCATTTGACCATAACCACTTGGTGGTACGGGCGGTCCATTGGGCATTGCTGGTGGCTGAGGTGGTTGAGGAGGCATGGGTATACCGCCGCCTCCTCCACCTAATTGCGGTTGATTGTTGTAAACGACGCTGTTGGCGCTTTGTGAATTTGGTATACATGGTCCCAATTGTTGCTGTGAAGACACATACATCGGTGCACCACCGTTTTGATTTTGATGCGGTGGCGGATGTGGAGGTTGTGAAATATTTGGTGGCATTAATCCGGGCTGCTGTTGTGGGTATTGATGCATATTAAGATTGGGATTAGAATTTGATAGAACATAGTGTGTTTGCTGATACTGATATTTCATATTGAATATAATTGGAAGGATTCAATACAAAGAGGAAGGAACAAATTACAATAGTTTTCAGCCAGATTAAAATTTGACAGATTGTCAGTTGATTTTTGTACAAACAAATTTGTTTTTATTGATGGTTATTTATAAATTTGCAGGAGTTTTATTTAATTGGTATTGTTGGTAGGAGATCAAGCAGAAGTTTTGGTTGTTGGTTTTTCATATTGTATATGATTTGGAAATGTTTTATTTTGTAAAGGTTGGAAAGAGCGTTCAGGCATGAAATGAAATGAGAAAAAAGGAAATAATATAAAGAAATAATGAAAATATATGCACATAAATAAAGGATCCCTTTCAACTCAATAAGTCATGCAAAAAGTTAAAATGAAGGGGATTTTGTAAACTTAATTTTAGATATTTAAAATTTCTTTTAACTTAAATTTGATATTCCGAATTGCACGTATTTCAAATATGTTGATTGAAAAAATTCACATGATAATAATAAAATTGATTTTAAACGAGACATTTTTAATGTCCTGCAATTTCTCATTGCAGGGGTTTCTTTTCAATTCGATACAAATTTTTATTATTTCAATATTCCGAAAACATATACTATGTCACATATAATAAAACTTTTATTCATTTATTTTTCCGGTTATTACTAACTTTTCATTATTCGGTTTAAACTGGGAGAAAATCACGGCACTCGATATCGATCGAAATTCGTATGTAAATTGTATTGAAATTTCAATCCATATCGAGTGGGACAATTTGGCCCCTGATTTGCTCAATTATGCATTTTCATTCCCAATATTATTTGGCTATTAATTGAAAGTTTATTACAATTTTTTACTTTCAAAACAACTTCTTGCTTTCTACTTAAATATAATTACACGTTAAATTGGGTTGGCAATTCAGATCAAATTAAAGAGTAAGAAGTTTTTTTTTTAATTTAAATTTGTATTCAATATAATTTATACATGACAAAAATCAAATAATAAATAATTGACGAATTTTTAAGACCGTTAGTATAAATATTGAGTTGTAAATCAAAGTTGTAACATTGTAACTCAAATGTTAAGTTAAGAAAAATTTTATTTCGTTAGAAGAAAAACAAGTAAATAAATAACGAAATAATAAATTCATAGAAACTAACCTGATTTGGTTGTGGTGGATAACCGGCAGCATTGACCATTTGTTGTGAGGAATAAATAGAATGTTGTTGCTGTTGTTGAGACGGTTGTTGCTGTTGTTGGGGCTGTTGTTGCAGCTGCTGGGCAGTGTGGTACTGTGCTTGACCTGGTACTGGCGGTGGCTGCATGTGTTGCGTTTGCTGTTGTTGTTGTTGTTGCTGCTGCTGTTGCAGCATACCACCATTCTGGGTTGGCCCATTACCGGTATGACCATAAAGAGCTTGTTGCTGCTGATGCTGTTGTAGAATTTGTTGTTGTGGCTGGGGAGCCGGGGGAGCACTAAGGGAATTCCTTTAGTGTTTTAATGTTTATAGACAAAATAAATTTTGTTTTCGATTTTTTTTTTGTTTTTGTTTTTTGTAAATAACATTTCAAGCCAATTTTTCATTTTGTTTAATTTGTTTTTTTTTTTTTTTTTGGTACGGGATGAGTGTTTGTGTGTACAAGTGGCAAGAGGAGATTGAGTGACATTACAAACAAGGGCACAGAGTTTATTAATTACAACAAGAAAACAAAAACCAAACAAAAAGTTTTGAATATAATAAAAATGAATTTGCCATATGATGTGATAGGGAAAGTGTTGAGTGAGGAAGGAGGTGAGTGGATTAGTTAGTTTGAAAAGTGTGAGGGATACAATCACAAAGGTGTTGAATATGATGACAGTTGTTTAGTTTTAGTTTTAGTTTTATTTTTAAGTTGACATTAATAGCAAGCGTTGTTGTTTCGATTTTGAAATATTTGTTGAGTAGATGGATTTTATAGACAGATTGATTGATTGATTGATTGTTTGATTAAGAAATGACAAAATATTTTTTTTTTGTATTTATGGCGAGAGATGACGTTGAACGTTTGTTGAGTTTTATGTTTGAAAAACCATACACAATATACAGAATACAGAAAAATACGAAAAAAAATAAACAAAATAGAAATGCATTCTAGTTGAGTAGACATTAATTAAGTTCATTAAATATTATTATAAGACTAGCAAATTACAACATTCAAAACATATAGTTTTAGTGCGCAGGAAATATCATATAATGGAATATGTTGCCAAAGAATTGGGGAATATCCAAAAATTATTTATTTAAAACAAATGCAGAGTATAACTGGCCATAGTAAGATATTGGATTAATATTTTGAAACCATTTTCTATAACTTTAATTCTACTCTGAGTTCGCTATCGATCAAACTGAAAACAGATTAACTTTTGTTTTAGCTAAAGATCTGCTCAAAATCTCGTACTTTCCACAATACAGAGGCATTCTTCTTGATTATAAAAATTATATAAAAAGAAGTGTGGCCACAACTAAGAAGTTTTGATAACGAACATTTTTAAAGAAATTTTAACAAACAAATGTTTTATTATTCAAAATGAAACTTTTTGTAGATTTTAGAATTTCACGGCTACATTGATTAATAATAAATAAAAGTATTATGTAAATATGTATGTACATATACCCACACCTAAACTATTTCATATAGAGAAATTTTTCTTGAAACCTACATTTTAATAATATAAAATGATATTTTAAACTTCTTTATAATTTGCGGTTTTAGCAGTTTTTAAAAGTATTTTTAAAAATTAAACCTTGTGTATTTTTATATATTTACATATTAGATTTTAAAAATGTAACCAAAATGGAGAAACGTTTGTAACCAAAACATTGAAGAAATGAGATAATAAATTTCTTTTCTGAGTGATTTTCACAGTGAGAATTTTTCGAATGTTTTAGGAAACTAGAATCAGCATGTTTAAAATTAATAATTGAACCGCTTGTGTTTGCAAGTAAAATGAAATATTTCGCTTGGGAGTTTGTACTGAAAGCAGAAACAATATTGAGTTTTTTTTCTTTTTTCAACACAAATTCCCAAACTGAATTTGCTATTTTATTTACAAAAATGGTTACTTAAGGATGTCTTAAACAGCATTACCCAAATTTATAAATTTCTCTGAAAACTTAAATTTAACTATATTCGTCTGAAAGCTACAACAAACAATTTCATTGGGGCCATAGAGTGTGCTCAGACTGGAGGCGCCTAAACATTTAATACAATCTCTCTTAATTTGGCCAAAATGTTTTAAATAATTTTTTAGCACTTTAAAGCTTCCATTATATAATTTTTCCTTGAAATTTTTTGAAATCTTCTTGGATAGAATATGGTCTAAGTTGTAACACAAATCTGAATACTAACCTGCTAGTACGATGATGACCCTGTTGAGGTGTCGGTGGGCTTTGTGGTATATTATTTTGATTTGTTTGTGAAGTTGGTGTTTGTGCCGATGGTGTTACCTGCCCGGTAATTTGTTGTTGTTGTCTTAGAATAGCGGCATCTTCGCTAGTCATAGTGCGATAGCCCATATCCTCCTCATAGCCATTGCCGTTTGTAGGCTGGCCAGGATTGTTAGGCACCCGGCCACTAAGCACCTAAAATTAACAACAACAAAAAACACATCAAAAACAATTTATTTATTTTAAATATAACCGATTGACTTACATCCAATGCATGCATCATAGCTCTGGCAAATGCCTCCGCATCATTTTGACTGGAAAAATTTAGGCCATAGACATTTTTCGAGTCTCGCCATTGATGAAATGTGGCAGTGGCTTGATTATATTTCAGTCCTTTCAAAATGGAACAATTGATTACAACTTCGTGATCTTGTAATTTACGTCCCACCACCCGAAATGTATTATTCTGTTGATGATGATAGATTTGGACCTTGCTAAGACCGGACGATGAGCCCGATGGTAGCCATTTCTTTTGGATGTCATCGTAAACCATAACAGAGGCCCGTGCACCGATAATACTTTGTTCACTGAAATAAGACAGAGAAATGATTCGATGATTCGTTTAATAAAATATTTTATGAAAATTTGAAAAAGCATAAAATACAAAAAATTGCTAAGCAGTTCATTGTCTCATATGAATAATTATTTGTAATTATACGCTGTTTAATTATATTTAAGCCATTAATAAATAACTTTATTAAAGAGTAGATATTTTCTGTTACATTCGCTTTATGGTTTATTAAGATATTAAATGGATTCGATAACATTTTCTATTGCGTTTTGCCAAACTGTTTAAAAGTTTATTATGAACAGCAAAATAAGAAATTAAATACAATGAAAAATCAAATTTTAATTGTTGTTTTTATCTACAAAATAAATACATTTGAAATTTTTTTAAGCGTTAAGAAATTTTATTCCATATTTGGCGAAGAGATTAATTAATTGTAGGAAAAAAAGAAATAAGTTGAAAATATGATATTGAAACAAAATATGACCCCTATTTTGTAAAACGCTTGGCTAAACGAAATCGCTTTATGAGTGTTTGTTTTTTTAACTTGAATTTTTCATAAAATATTTATCAACGCTTGCATTTTATTAGAAATTAATTTCAAGTGCAAATTGTGATAATTTTAAATTGTATTTGAAATTTGTTCATTTGCTATTTGAAATTAATGATGGAATATTTTTCTAAAGGATGCAATTTCGGTTTAATTTTTTTTAATGGAAAATTGGATTTAAAGAAAATTACTATATGGAAATCAACAAAAAATCTGTTGCTTTTCTGTACCATTTTTTTTTTTTTACTTTTTTCTATAAAAAATAATAATTATTATAATAATTATAATAATAAGTAAATTTTTATTATAATTATTTAATATATAAGTAAATTAGTTCCTAATAATTTCATTATTTTTATTTTCCATTGAAAAGTGTACAAAAACTGGATCTCTTTTTTCAAAAAAGAAAACAATATACGATCCGAATTAAGAGGATAAGCCCTAATCCTGCAGTACATTGTCCTTCACTTCAGTTGATACAACAATGCGCTAGATATTTTGTGGGCAAATGGTTAAGTGTGATATCTCATTTAATTTATCTATTAACAGCATAAGGAACAAAATAGTAAAAAGTTTAAATTCTTGCAGATCGTGACTCATATATGGAAATCTTTATGTACATAAAATTTGATTTGCTCTCTTTTTAAATAGAACTGCAACAGCAAATTTACTTATTCATAAAAACTATTTTAAGTTTATTTGACAATTTTTGTATAACAATTGATCAAAGAAACAGTTAATAAAGAAAATGTATTTTTTATGAATAAGACCGCTATAAAACAACAAACTTTATATAAAAGAATTTTATAATTTCTTTCCACGAATAAATAGTTATTTGCAACAATCTTATATGCCTTGTAATTGTATTCAATTATTGAAAAGTTCTGTTTTTAATGATTCAAACAGGAAGTTGCATTTCTAAATGATGATTAAAAAACTAATTCCAAAGTAATATTTTCTTATAAAACTGTTTGCTAATAACAACTGCAAAAGAACACCTGACATGAATCATTTAAATGGCAAACTGAAACAAAATTTCTAATAAAAAAAGGCAGGAAAAAAAAAATAAACTAAATTGTTTAAATCACTTTTGAAAGTAGTGGTAAATAGTTGTAATTGATAAAAACAAAAATGGCCAACCGACTATGAAAATAATAATAATAATAGTAACAACAAGAAAAAAAGTATGTATAACTAAAACAATCATAGTGAAATAAGAACGAAATAATAAAATAATTTATAAACGTTTGCCAACAAGTTGCAACAAACGAGTACATCATGAATGAATGAATGAATGGAAACGGGTACGAGTGCGAGTAGCATGTATGACAGATAATGATAATTGCGATGAGGAACATTAAACCCGATGGCTGGATACATGATGAACTCTCGAGATAAAGGTGAGATGTGTACAGAAGCAACAGCACGTACAGATTGTGAGATGAGAAATAATAAAATTTATTACGTTTCACTCGTTTCATTCAACTCGAGTTTTTAAACTCACACACTCCACTCCACTCTGCTCCACTTTATAAACTATTTTTCCTTTGTTCTTATGCATATTTCAGTTTGCCACTGGTACTTTCTGCTGTATGCGCCCGACATTTAAGTGACACTTGAAGTTCTTCTAAGGAAATGATTAAATATCTACAAGATATTTATGGTTTGTTATGACGACAACGATGTTTGTTGTCTTTTGTTTAACATTTGTTGGGTTTTAGTTTTCTTTTAACGTTTTTGCGCTCTTAAAGGAAACAAAATACAAGTTTGAGTGTGAGAGTAACAAAGAATAAGCAGCTAAAATGTTGGCTATTTAGAGTCCTGGAAAGGATTATAATTTAAATCAGTTTATTTTTATGCGTAATATTGACAATATTCCGCTTATTAAAACAAAATCATAAGGGAATTAAAAAGAAGAGAACATAATTACCCTTATTGCGTTTGGCGTATTCGCCTTTGAAATACGACAATTTGTAATAGATTAAAAACAAAAAGGAAAATTAATATTTATATAGGCTAATTGTTCTAACTTAGTTAAAATCTCAGAAAGACATGATGATAAATATTCCTAGGCGCAAAGGAAGTCAACATCAGTTTTATTCAACTTACACAGCAGAGCAGAACAGCTGTTTTCGAAAGTCGCTACACTTTCATCTTCAGGGCTCATGTGTATATTGTGTTTATCACCACTGTTTAGGTGGCTTAGTTGAATGTGATAACAGTTTTCTATTTACACAAATTTTATTGTGAAAAACAATCCGAGAACTGTATCAACCTGATGTTAACACTTGTGTGTTATGATACCTGTGTTACCATTTGATTATTTTCTTCATGTCCCATTTTTCTGAATTTTTTGTTCCATTATACATTAAGTCAAACTTTTATGGTTTGAATTTTATACTTAAGTATATGTGAACGTTTTTTCCAATTTCATTGGTAGCTCAAGCCAAAGCTTAAATTGTATGTGATTTTATTTTTATTGAACATTTTTATGCAAAATGTTTCTTTAGTCTATTACAATCACCCTTATCATGTTTGGCGTTTTTCAACTTTAAATTCGACATAATGTAATAGATCAAAGAAAACTTTTGCTTTTTGTTTTTAATCTATTACAAATTGTCGAATTTTGAAAGCGAATACGCCAAACACGATAAGGTTGAATATGTCGAATTTAAAGGCGAAAAACGCCAAACATGATAAGGGTGATATGGGAATTAAAAAGAAGAGAACATAATGAAATGAAATTTATTTCTGGTTGTAGTCAACAAAATTTAAATTTAATACACTAAAATCCGAAAATTTCAATTGATGTCTGGATTAAATGTACAGAGGCGTGAGCAACCCTCCGCAATGTTGAGTTTTGTAAAACAATTGGTTGGCGTTTTTCGTCTTCAAATTCGAAAATTTGTAACAGATTAAAGAAAAATTACACTTTTTGTCTTTAATCTATTACAAATTGTCGAATTTTGAAGGCGAATGCGCCAAACACGATAGGGGTGAATATGTCGAATTTAAAGGCGAAAATGATGAGTGAAATAAACATTTTTTCTGGTTGTAGTGAACATCATTCAATTCCCGAATTTTCAATTGATGCCTGGGATAACTATGCAGAGGCATCAGCTACTCTCTGCAAGGTTGAGTTTTGTAAAAGAATTCAGGTTGTTTCCTCAAAATAATCAGCCTTATTATGGTTGGCGTTTTTCGTCTTCAAATACGACAATTTGTAACAGATTAAAGAAATATTATAATTTTTGTCTTTAATCTATTACAAACTGCCGAATTTGTAGGCGAAAAACTACAATCGTCAACAGGCTGAAAAATGTGGGCAGCGTTTGATTTACGATTTTTTTTTTACTATTTCGTTAATTTCTTGATCAGTTTTCACAAATAAAAAAGTTTGATTAAAAATTTTTTTAAATCGATTTCTTGATTGAAATTAAAGTGTCACTGCCTGGTCCACGATGTCACTCGATATGGTGCTGTCGATAAAATACATTTAAAATAAAAAAATCTAAAATTTTGTTTTTGTTTAAAAGTATTTTGTCGACAGAACGATACCGAGTGACATTGTGAACCAGGCAGTTAATTTTTTTTTTAATTCTAAATTTTGATACAGAAGTTAAAGTGGTTACATTGCGAGGATTTTAAGCGATTTTTGTTTTCTGAATAAGCTTTTTCGGACTTGCGATCGAAATTAATTTCCGCCAGTCAAGTTTACCCAAAGTAAGGGCGTTTTCTTTTCTAGAAAAAATGCAACATTTTTTCACTTTCTTTTTTCCAAAAAGTGGCGGTTTGGAAAAGTCTTAAAACGGAAATTATTTTTCGTGAGGGCTGTTGGATTCATTTCCAATAAATTCCTTATTTTGAAGTGGCAAAATGTCGCCATTTTCTCTTAAAAAGTGTAAAAAATGTTGCATTTTTTCTAGAAAAGAAAATCGACATAAGTAAAATTTTTCTAGGGCTGTTGGATTCATTTCCAATAAATTCCTTATTTTGAAGTGGCAAAATGTCGCCATTTTCTCTTAAAAAGTGTGAAAAATGTTGCATTTTTTCTAGAAAAGAAATCGACATAAGTAAAATTTTTCTAGGGATTTCACTCATATTAAAAATATTCGCCTTCTTAATTGGCCTTCACATTCAGTCCAGTTTTGGCTTTTCTACAAATTTTATGAAGGGGAGACACAACGTGGCAATAAGGAATCACTGAGTCAAGTCGTTAATAAGGACTTCTGGTATGGAATTTTTTTGCACTATGGTAACACTGAGTTTCGCTTATATGTGTGTGTTGCCAGATCATGATTATTTAACAAATACTACTAGAGTAGAGCCCTATCGCACAAATTTATTAGGAAAGAAATAAGAACTCATTATATTAAAATCATGAGAAACTTAATTTAAATAAAAACATACTGAAATTTAACTTTCTCACCAGTTCGGCCTATTCTGCATTCAGTTTAAATGTATGGAACGCAAACGAATTCATTTAAAATGTTTGCAAAAAAACTAAGAAACACAATTGCAAATGAAGTTCTTTTCGTTTTGAAAATTAAAAAAAAAAATTATGCTAATTTGACAGATTTGATTTTTTTTTATTTAAAAAATAAACCGGTAACATAAACAAAACCAAAAATGTCCAACTAAACAAACGGCTAACTGATGATAACCGCTCAGTTGTCAAGTCTACTTAAGTTACAGTTGTTGTTGTTGTTGTTGTTTTTGCACTTTAAGGCAAGTACGCCTTTTATTTTATTATTTGTTCTTTTTTTCAAGCGGATGGGTGTTTCACAGAATATAAAATGAAAAAATCATTTTATAAGTCACTTAAGTCCATTCAAGCAGTTATTTATGTTCTTTTCTTTTTATATTTGCAGACACAAAATCAAATAAGAAATATGAGTCAAATGAATGTTAGCTGATTTCATAGATATTTCTTGTGTGGTTACAAACACCTTCTTCATGTGTGAAGTGTACGATCAGCAATTGAAACCTTAAGGAAGGGTCAGACGGAGCAAATATTAAATAGAAATCAGTGTGAGCGCTACAATGGAGATTAAATTAAATCTTTAATTTTGCTTTTTTTTAATCTTAAACCACTTCTTATTTATCTCTTATTAATTATATATAAAAATTTATTTAATTCGATCAGTTGTTATGGAGGCAGTGATCTTGAGGAAAACAGTACATGAAAAGCAGCACGCAAACCGCCACAGTTCATAAGCTGCTAAACAAAATCTCTTCTAAAAGAACATAAAATAAATGGTTTTTCTTAATATTTTAATATTAATAACATAAAAACAAGATTTTACTAGGATTTAATTGAATATCAAGTCGCTACAAGAACTAACAGCTAAATTGCTAAAATCCTTTGAAAAGGTAAACGGAAACTTATTTTGCCCAAGACAATAATCAGACAAACTTTATTCAATAATCTTAAAAAACGCCTAATTAAAGTCTCTAGATAAAAATATATTTAAATTTAAATGCGCAACAAAAATCGATCGCGAGTTAATATGAATGCAAGTCTAATTCATGGATTCAAGGCGAGACAAACAGACAGACACTCAACTACAAAACTCATAATAAGCCCACACAAAAATAAAATTATTAAGACAAAACATATGAAAAAGGGCAATAACAAATAATGCAATAACATAAAACTAAAACAACAACAACAACAACAAGATCAAATAAAAAAAAAACTAGTTCGTCCAAAAAACAAAATCATACCAGTTGTGGCAGAAAACTACAACGAGCATCAGAAGCGCTACAGCAATTTTTAACTTTATTCTCCGCGAGGAAACATATTTCAGAGCCGACATATTCGCCCGTATTTTGAATGACGATGTCGACGTCAGATCAACGCGACAGCAAAATATTTTCACTTGCTTGGTTTTTGTCGACACAAAATGACTTTTGGTAACATGTTCCTATTAATATTATGTTCCTTAGCGAATAGCAAAAGGCTGTAAATAATAATTAATTGTTATCGACAATTAAATGACAAGTGACAACTTTTTGCTGTCGTGTTGACGTGACGTTGACGTCGCCGTCGTCATTCATAATATGGGCGATTAACTATTGAATTATATGGCAGTAGACAGATCATTGCAAAAGCCTTCCTTGTCAACAAACTGTCGTTAACAATTAATTATAATTGACAATCTTTTCCTATTCTTTAAGAGATATTTATGTTTTATTTCAATTGTTGTCAATTGTTAACGACAACTCTTTTTTCCATGTGACTTTTTCACACGACTTTATTAACGATATTCTCTTCATAAATTATAAAAGATTAATAATAAAATATTGGGGAAGATGAAGTGTCATTTCTCATTTCAACTTAACGAAATACGCGCATTAAGAATGTATTAATTCAGAAGATATTAAACTTTTATTTTAAATTAATAATTAAAAACTTCATTTCCATGGCCACGATATATATTTGTGCGACTAAAAACTTTAAAGAAAAGCTAAAACTTCATTCCAATCGAACCTATTATGAAGGAGTAGTAAGGGAATAGGGTGTTTTTTATAGAGTGATACAACTTTGAGTTGGCATCACTGCTTTATTTGACAGCTGATAGTTGCTTTTTGTTTAGTTTGCTTTGACATTTCATTATGGATCGACTTACACCAGAGCAACGCGTGCAAATTGTGGAAATTTTTAATCAAAATAATAGTTCTGTTCGTCAAACTTATCGTGCACTTCGTCCATTCAAAATTTTATTTTCCGATGAAGCCCATCTTTTGTTGAATGGGAACGTAAATAAACAGAAGTCGCATTTGGAGTGAGTGTGAGGCCCATATGTCTTCAAAAACGATGATGGTCATAATGTGAAAATTGGTGTTCCAGATTGCGCCTTGTACGCGCCAGCCGTGGCGGCCACATGGCCGAAATCATATTTAAACATTAATGTCATAAGATTTTCTATCCAATCAAGACTGTTTCATTGATATCAAAAATATATTACTATGTTTTATATTGATTTAAAGTTGTATCACTCTATAAAAAACACTATTAACAGCTGCCGTATTCATAAAATACATACAGGCAAATTCTGTTGCAGAGCACGAATCAGCTTCACAATATTTTTTACGAATATGGAAGTAAAAGAATAATTATTTGTTACAACAAAATTTATATTTTAATTTCCAAAATTTAAAATATCCAAAATACAATATATAAAGATAATTTCTCCCTTGCTTTTCCTTTGTATGGCTGGTCTGTTCAATGCTACCCTAAAAAGCTCAAGTAGGGTAAATCATATGTATTTAGATTAAAAAAAAAAAAACTAGAAAAATACACACACACATACATACTTATGTTGGATATATGGAAGTGCACACATATAAACTATGATGTAACTAAACAAACAAGTAAAAAAAAAACATACGCAAATAATGTTGGCGATATGTTGTTGGTGGTGCTGGTCATAAAATCCGTTTTAGACGACAAATTATCACGCGGCGCAGTCAATAATGCTGACGCTGAATTCGAAGTGGACAATAAAGAAAAAGATGAGGATGGAGACGACAACATCGACAATGACAATTGAAGCTGATTTTGATCGTGGTTATTATTACAGTTCGGATTATAGACATCCAGCGGTGTGGATGCTGATAATGCTGATGTTGTTGATGATGATGGTGTTCGAGTCGTTGCACAATTCATAGAGATCAAATGCTGTGGAGGCGGTGGCGTTGCTGAAGATGTTTGTGAAACCAAGGAAGTTTTGGTTGTGGCAGTTAATAACGTTGATGATGATGATGATGATGATGTATTCATGTTCGTATTATTGTCATTATAATTATGATGATGATGTTGTCGTTGTTGTTGTTGTTGTTGCTGATGTGAACTCATTTGTGGTGCTTCATAGATGGGAGAAGTTAATCGTGGCTGTTGCAAACTATCTACAACATCGCTAGATGCAGCCGATGAAGCCGCAGGAAGTTGCAAAACCAATTGATTGTGCTGATGATACTGAACTTTGTTACTATTGTTATTGTTGTTGTTGTTGTTGTTGTTGTTGTTGCTATTATTATTGCCATTATTATGAAGAGAGTGTTGTAATTGTTGCATTCTTTGCACATGATGAAAATGAGGGTGTCTATGATCCAGCATGTGCAGGTTTTCCAATTCCGTTATTGTATAATAATAAGGACATTCATCGCTGTAGATTGTTGCCGACGAGGCTACTGACGCTGCTGTTACAGCTGCCGCTGAAGATCCATCAAAATTATTGAACTTACTGACAAAAGGATGTTTTGGAATATATTTTATGTTGGTATCTTTAGTTTTTGTTGTTGATGGCGTCTGAAATGCCAAAATGGGATCATGGTATTTGTACATTTCCGCTGGAGAAGAGGAGGATGTCGAATACGTCTCGTTGTCCGCTTTATGTTTGGATTTGGTTGAACGATTTTTGTTTGAGAAGGATGTTTTAGCATAGAGCTTTTTCATTTTTATTTGTTTTTTTCTTTCAGTTTTATATTAATTTATGCTTCGAAATAATTAGTTTAATTTTATTTCTAAAATTAACTTTATTTCTCTTGCTAGAAGTTTAAAATGTCTGTCAACATCAGTTGTTTAAATAATATTGAAATCAATTCCAGTTTCCTTTTAAACCAACTGATTTTCGGTGCTTTTTATATCAGGAATGTTTTAATTTTTTTTTTTATATTTTACTAAAATTAAACGGTCCTATTCTCTAAGTCGATTATGATCAAATTTCTCATTTTCAAAATATATGTTACACGTCCTTTGATGTATTTCAAATCTTTAATTAAACACTTTTAAAGCGAAACGATTCGCGTAATAGGCAGATGTTTGTGAAACTTTTTAGACGTTTTCATAATATATATACATAATTTTTCATAAAATATATATTCGTTTTAAAAGAATTATTTTATGAATGATTCTTTTTACAAAATGTTCGTTAAAATAAACACGTTTTAGAGAAGGGATACTCTTCATAAGAATACAAGCACTTTTTATGCCACGTACTTTTTATATTGAATAATTATTACAGTGGGTACTTTTTATAAAAGACACTTTTTATGAAAGGCACTTTTTATAAAAGGCACTCCTTATAATAGCTAATTTTTATAACAGCTACATTTTATAAACTATACTTTTTATAATGGGTACTTTTTATAATAGGTACTTTTTATAGTGAATAGTTTTTGCAAGAGGTACTTTTTATAATAGCTCTTTTTATAATAGCTAAATTTTATAAATTGTACTTTTTATAATGGTTACTTTTTATAAAAGGTACTTTTTAAAACAGGTACTTTTTTATAATAGGTATTTTTTACAAATTGTACTTTTTATAATAGGTACTTTTTATAGTGAATAGTTTTTGCAAGAGGTACTTTTAATAAAAGGCACTTTTTGTAATAGCTACATTTTATAAATTGTACTTTATATAATGGGTACTTTTTATAATAGGTACTTTTCAAAACAGGTACTTTTTATAATAGGTATTTTTTACAAATCGTACTTTTTATAATTGGTACTTTTTATGATGGAAGTTTTATAACAGGTAAATTTTATAAAGGGCACTTTTTTCAATAGCTACTTTTTATAATAGGTACTTTTTATAAAAGGTACTTTTTATAAAAGGCACTTTTCATAATAGCTACATCTTATAAATTGTACTTTTTTTAATGGGTACTTTTTAAAACAGGTACATTTTGTAATAGGTATTTTTTACATATTGTACTTTTTATAATAGGTACTTTTTATAGTGAATATTTTTTACAACAGGTACTTTTTATAATAGATTCCTTTTGTAATAGATACTTTTTATAGTTAATACTTTTTATAATAAGTACTTTTTATAACAGGTGCTTTAAAGAAGTTATTTTTTATAGTGAGTACTTTTTACAATAAGCATTTTTTCATAACACGTAATTTTTACAATAAGTACTTTTGCTTTTTATAATAAGTACATATAATAATAGGTACTTTTTATAAAATATAAGTTTTATATAAAGCACTTTTTATGATAGACACATTTTTTGTAAAATATAATTTTTTTAAAAGATAAGTTTTACAAAAAATATTTTTCAAAAGTAGGTACTTTTTATAATGGAAGCTTGTTATAATAAGTACTTTTTACTCAAAATTTCTTTATTGAGAATATTTTCTTTTTTATAGAACAAAATTTAATAAAAGATAATTAAAAAACTCTCATAAACTCCATGTTAAATTTTTTCAAAAGCATTTTTATTTTTTATAACAAGAAAAAACATTTTTGAAAGTAACATTTTATGAAAGGGATAAGAAATAATGGAATGAAACCACATTTTTAAGAACTAATTTTTCAAAACGATCTTTCATACTTTTTTTGAAACTTATTTTAAAGAACTTTTTGTAAAAAAAAATTATATATATTTTATGTTGCTCTTCAGAAACGGCGCTTTGAAAATTGGTATTTTAGTTTGAATCTATGTTTGATTTAATTTAATTTTAAATATAAAAAATCAATTTGTTTTGCGTTTTAATTTAAAAAATATCACTCAAATGATTTTTATTTAAATGTCAAGGTTAAGTTTACGTAGCCACTGTAACGCCACTGTATCAAAGATTTACCACTCGAAGTTTTTGTTTTTGGGTTTGTTGTTGTCTTGTTTATCAGATTTTTTATTCAGAACACTTGTTTTTCCCACACACAATCTTTGTTAATCTTTTTTTCTTTGTTAGCAAGAACCTGATTAGACCAAAGATTTTTCTTTTTTATTTTTTTTATTTTGTCATATATTTATTGAATTGATTTTAAATTTTAATATAATCCACGATTTTCACTTTTTATACGTGAATGGAAAACTTCACTAACTTTTTTCACTTTTCACTAACTTTTGGTTTTTATTTCGCGTGCCCGTTTCGAAAATGAACAGTAACGAATTTCAATCAAAAACAAAACAAAGCCAACGATCAGAAAACCATGCATGCGCAAACGAACTCAAATCTCCACAAGCTTCTCACAACAACTAAAAAACTAATCTTAACTCTATATGGGAGAGATACAATTTCTAGTCGTCATAATATTCTGTTAACTACTAAAATATTTCTTGTTGTTGTTGTTGGTCTTTTTTCTTATTATATGTATAGAATTCATTGCTTGAATTACACATTGAGTTTGAAAAGGAATAAATACAACAACAACACTAACAAAAAGTTGTTTCAAATAATGACTCTTGTAAAATAAACACCGCTTTTGTTTAGCTCAACAATTCATTATTGTTGTTAAGCCTGGATGTGGTTGTAGGTTTGTTTTTTAATCTTTTTATTTCACACTCGATACACAAGTTGAGAGTTTTACCATTAATGAGCAGGTATGCATGTATGCATGTATGTGTAAGTGACTGAGTGAGCGCGCAGCAATTCGATGGCTAATCAATGTGTTTATGTACGTGGGAATGTGTGTAGCCAGCAAAGAGCATTATTCGCCGAATAGGTTCCGAAAGCTTGTACGAATTGAAGAGTTGCTTGCTATTGCAAGTGGTCAGAGAGCCAGTTTTTTTTTTGTTAATATTGAAATACATATCATTAAATTTCCTTCCGACAATGTGCCGTCCAGTGTTTATTTTTAATCTCATGTTTGCAGGATGTATGAGTTAATGTTTTAGCTAAAACTTCCCCCGCTAATTCGGTCAAGGAAATTTCAGACAACTCAGTTGTTTGACTGCTAAAGGTGTTTAGTTGATTTCTGATATATCAGACGTGTTGGCAATAACATGTTCGCTGGGTGTTTTGGTTTGAATTATTGTTGTCTTCATATTTGGTGTGCAGCACATGGTTGGTTGAGTTCATGTTAAATAAGAAGAATTGGCATTTGTGGTCCAAAATTATATAGATATTTTTTTATCTAGTTTTAAAGCTTACAAATGATGCATACTTGACAGCAGCAACAACAACAACAACATATTCGTATTATATTTTTACAATTGCTTAAACGTAAAGTAACAACAACAAAAACAGAGGCGTTTTCCTTGCATGTCTTGAAAAATGTGTTATATTTTTTATAATTTTTTTTTTTTAACTCAGCAGCAGACCTGTCTTACTCTTGACAAGTTTGGTACTTTTTATAATAAAAGAAAAAGTACCAAACAATATTACAGCACAAAAGTAAACTCAACATGGGTGAGTTTCCACAAAGAGAAACCCCTTTTACGAATGGCTTTTGAATTGTGAAACCAAATCAATATATGTAGATTACAAAATCGAAAGAAAATATATACAGGAACTAATTTTTTTTTATTTATCAAAAAAAATATTTTAGGGGGTGCCAATAACGACCCAATTGTGTAAAGCTGCAAATAATATATTCTGTCGGTCTGTACAGAGGATTGTGAGAAATTCTTGAAATTTCGTTCCCAGTCAATTGTCTGACAAATTCAGCTGGAAACAAAATTTTGCACTTCAAACGATTTGTCAGATTATTGTATGACAAAAGCTGCTGGATGAAGACATTCGACAGATATCGGATGGCAGAAATGCTTAGTGGTGGGGAACTGGGAAAATCTTTTTCATAATATATTAATTTTTTTATTCACTTTAGCTATTTTTATATTTATTTAAATAACTTTTTTTTGTCACATTAAACTTTTGATTTTTTTGCAGTGTTGCCAATATAGATTTCTTTGAAAATGTTGCCATTGTCGGTTGCATTAAAATAAAAATATGTTTAACTTGCTGGCAGCATATGACAGTGGCAACAGAGAGTGTTCTTACGACTGTCAGATAACTGACAATGTCATTATCTTACAATTATGCTTTTTCTGACAACATTTGTTAGTCATATTTTACCTGATAATAAAGTCAGATCAAACAACGTTTTCTTTAAATATTTAGGGGACAGTTTGATTAAACGTGTTTTATTCACTTTTGCACAGGATAAGGAAAAGAATTGTACAGTGAAAGCTTTCATAGGCGGACACCCTTCGTCGACGAAGATTTTGTTCGCGAGATGGAGATATCCGGTTATTGGAACGAAATAAAAAACAATTATATATAAAGTTTTATGAAATCGGTTCTAGTGATTTAAGAATTGTCCGTTTTAAAGAGATGTCCGCTTATAAGAGCTGTTCGCAAAGAGAACTTTCACTGTAATTGGTAATTTTGTATTATATTTACTAGAAGCTGGCAACTCTTGGATTGTATGAACAAAAAAGCATTTATTTCATGATGACCATCCCTGAATGCTGTACTCTGTTTTACACCCACATTGACATACACTGAAAATATGTTCGTTGATGATATTGTGCCACATAAAACGAATATGGAATTTTCTATAGCTGATCGCAAACATGATTTTCTTTAAAAAATATATAAAATTTTTTTTTCAAACTGTTTTAAATTTTATATTTTATGACGATTTTTTTAAATTAAATATTTAACTCACTTATTTCAAACTCTTGTATTCATTTAATCTCACTTTTAACACTTCTCCTAAACGTGTACACACACGTACACGTACACACCTGAAACTTTGGCTGGTATGAAGTGTCCTAAGCACCTCATAAAATTTTTATATTAAAGTTAAAAGGCACCACTCTTTATATACAGGCAAAGAATGTGCCTGAAAGCTAAAGGGATATCATTTTAATTTAACGTTAACACTTTATAAGTATCGTCTAATGGAAGTCGGTCATAAAATAACGAAAAAAAATCACACTAAGAATGTAAAGTTCAATATCGCTGTTCATTGTTGTAGAAACGAGATTTTATTGGCAGGAGTTCTTTGAAGAGGGCGTTATTAAAGAAAGAAAAAAAATATTTTATGCTTATAAACTGTTTATAAGACAGATTTTTTATACACAATATTATGACGATATTTCGATCCTGAAAAAGTTGCAAACTTAAGCTTTAATTAATTTCATTAAGCTTTCAAAATTAACTATCGCCTGTATTATGAATGATAACGTCGATGTCATATCAACACGACAGTATAAAATTGTCACTTGTCTAGTCTTTGTCGACAGAAATTGACTTCTGTTAATATTATACGCCTTAGAGAATATCAAAAGGCTGTTAATAATAATTAATTATTGTCGCCAATTAATTTTTCGCTGTCCTGTTGATGTGACGTCGACGTTGCCATTCATAATATGGGCGAATATTTTTATACACTTTCGATCAGTTGATGACTTGCCCTTGATTTCCTGATTTTAGCAGGCTCTCTAGACAATTTTAATTGAATTTTAATTTAATTTCAGCGCTGTTTTTTTCACGAGGTTTTTTTTTTTTTACTTGAAGTATTTAAAGATTGCAATGGATCTTTTTAATATGGAGATACTTGCCCGAATAACCGCTTGAGACTTAGAGTATGAAGTTTAAAATCTTGACGCATTTCTTAGCTTTTAATTCTTTCCCATTGAAGTTAATGCGGCTCAAAACATTAACTTAAAATTATTAAAGACGGTGTTGCCTATTAAAAACATGCAAATATACAAGTGGTTCTAATCATATAACCAGGACTGTACACAATGTATGTGAGCAATAAAATATATTGAAGGAACTTTTGTAAATAAATATTCTGTCACTGAGTACTTTTAGTTTAGCGAAATCTAAACAGCATATTTAAGTTTCTTAAACATTTAAAAAATTCTTAGCAAGCAATTTTATTTAAAAAAAAAAAAACTTCAAATTAAATCAAATAAAAACACTTCCAACTTAATGAGAACAAATGAATCATGTGTCAGTGAAAAAATATTTACAACAGAAATCCAGATATTGAAATTTGTTTAAATAAATCTTTTACGCGAGGGTGTCAGATTAAAGGGCCAAAGAAACTACTCCACAGTATTGACTCAAACTGGTAGCAGCCTAAAAAACTGGAATTGAATGCCACAAACGAATAATTTTCCTCGTCATCTGCGATGCATGAAAGGAATTTTTCAAGCGAATTTTAATTAAAACTTACAACAAATCGTTTAATATTAACAATTTTAAACAAATTAAATTTTTAAAAGATTATTTTAAAAGATCTATTGAATTTTGTACTAATTTTAATTAACGCATATTTCCGAATTGTTCTTCTGCTTAATTAAGTGCAAGAATTGTTGTTGCACTTCTGTTATTGTTTTCCAACAATAAAATCTCAATAGCAATTTTATATTTTCATTTATTGATTTTATTAATTTTAATTATTTATTAGTATTCATATATAACAACAACAATAAAATCTCAATAGCAATTTTTATATTTTCATTTATGAAAACTAATTAATTTATAGAAAATGTTCATTAATAAACTCGGTGAATTAATCGGTTAATTCAATAAAACTTCGTTTGAATACCCTAAAGATTATAAAATTTATAATGGGTGCTTTTTATAGAATGACACAAGTTTAAATCATAATAAAACAAGGAAATATATTTTTAATATCAATGAAATGGGCTGTTTTTGAAAGAAAATTTTATGAAATTAAAGTTTAAATATGATGTCTACCATGTGGCCGCCACGGCTAGCGTGTAGAAGGCGCAACCTGGAACATTAGGCATTAAACACAATAACGACAGCAGGCTACACGAACATCGACTACAAAAGCCGTTGGCTACAATCGTCGCCTTGTAGCCAGCTACTTAATTATTTTTAGAACGACACCACCAAATTAATTGTTGTTTGTAGAAGAATTTTCTTCATACGCCAGTGTAGCCGCTTTCATATAATTAATACTCTTAAATAGTGTTACTCCGATAAAATATATTTAAAGTCCACAATATATGACAAGAAATCATTTCATTAGCTTGGAAATATATATTGATATTTCTTTTTGTATAATAAAACTATATATTTTTAAGTTTACATTAATGTAATTTTTTATATTAAACTGGCAACATTGCATCTACTCATTGTCGCTCATCAAAATAGAAATCAGTTTAATTTAACTACAACCACAAAAATAGCAGGGACAACAACCAGTAGCCGTGTTGCCTGTAGTAGTAAAAATAATCATTCTCTTATACGCTCATGTATTCTATTTTTGACAAGTTGTAGTCTGTAGTCTACTGTCGTTATTGTGTTTAATACTTTAATATTCCAAAACTCTTCGCAGCATTTGCAGTAGTATTTTGCCGATAACTCTTTCAATGTTGATTTTCAACTGTTAAATTTTTTGTGTTTTATCGACGTAGACAAGTTACTTAGCAGAACCCCAAAGAAAATAATCCAGTGGGTTTAAGTCCCACGATCTTGTTGGCCAATTAATTGGGGCCATTATGTGAAATTGTTTATTCATCAAAAGTTTATTTGAGTAAATCAATTGTAGCGCCCGCTGTGTGGCACCACATATCATCAAGATATTTTTTTCGAACCTCAATTACGTGGAGTTCGAAAAAATACCGAATCATGTTCATATCGGAGAACGAAATAGTGTACTTTTTTAGCCTGTGTGTACACAAGTTTACATCAACGACATCGAAAAAAAGATATTGAAAAATGTATACATGCCGCACTTTATACACAAATACATCTCGAGTGTACATGCCACACTTTATACACAAATACATCTTAAGTGTACAGGTCTGTGCATTGAAGACATTGAAGATTTTAAATTCACTTTATGTCCGTATACACATTTGCGGTGATGATAACATTGTATTGGTTTTTGTATCTTCATAAAATTAATGGATGCGTGCGCAGCACAGAATATTAGTTTTTGCGTCTTCAAGAAATTAGTGTGTGCGTGCGCAGTAGAGAAAAATAACCCTCCACTATTCGTGTGTTGCTTTGCAAAAGCACCCTGTCGCAATTTGAGCTAACCATAAGGTAACTTATGGTTGATTATGCGTTAGCTCAAAAATCCCATCAGGGCATTTACACACGATGTACACAAGTACAGCCCGAAGGTGTACACAACGAAAGAAAGGCAATGTCTATAATGTATTGAGGGTGTACATTGTACAGCAGGTGTACATTAAATTTTCTTGTACACTATTTCGTTCTCTGGTTCCTATACCCTTTACCATTCACAGTAACATTCCGACAAACATCGTTTTGTCATATGGGCCAATGACGCCTCCAGGCCATAAAGTGCACCAAACAGTCGTTTTCTGTGGATGTAGAGGTGTTTCGGCAAAAGCTTGTGGATGCTCTGCACTCCAAATGCGACACTGCTGCTTATTTACGTACCCATTCAGCCAGAAATGGGCTTCATCGGAAAATAAAATTTTGAATGGACGAAGTGCACGATAAGTTTGACGAACAGAACCATTATTTTGATTAAAAATTTCCACAATTTGCACGCATTGCTCTGGTGTAAGTCGATCCATAATAAAATGTCAGAGCGAATTAAACAAAAAGCCACTATCAGCTGTTAAATGGCTGCTCAAATCAAGCAGTGTTGCCAACCCAGACTTGTGACACTCTTAAAAAGAAAAGCACGCCTTGTTTCTCTCCCCCTGGTTATCACTAGAGAATCAAAATTCGTGTAAGTACATCGAGACTAAGTATGACTTCATTATCCCTTTAAAAAAAATAAGAAGTTATTTTCTTACATTCACGGCTCAGGAATTTGCGGAAACCAGCGTTCTTTTGAAATACATATTTAATAAAAACTGCATGACTTTGCCTCTTCTACGGCAACATGCGAGTCTAACTTTTCCATACAAACGAAAATGCGCATATTTTAAATTGACCAGAGAGACAGACGGCAGTAACAGCAGGCACAGCAGGCACAGCCGGCAAATTGTGAGAAAGTTATGATTAATATTCTTGTCATGTTAAATGTGATAATGGTTTTGTCTATTTCTCTTTCATAATTATTATTTGTAAAACGTTCTTAAGCACCTGGTTAAAAGTTTTTAAGAAAACCATAATAAGAAAAGTGGAAAAAATGGAAAAATGGTATAACAAAAGAAAATTGTATGTTTAACACCGTTTCCCATAAAAATTTCAAAAGCAGTTCTTTCAGAGATATTGAATTTAAAACGTAATAAAAATTAGGTTTCCAACAAATTCGATAAAATTTGCAGTTGGAAAGTTCTTTTTAAGCAAAAATTATAAAATGATGATGATGATGATGATTCAAACTCAAAGTGAGTCTAGTAAAATGTTTTCATTATATTTCTGGCGAAACTATAAAACTTCCAGTGAATACAACACGGTTTCCATCACAAAATATTACAAAAGACATGAATCGTTTGTCATTCTCCGTTTTATATAAGAAAATATTTCATAAAATCTTTGTATTAAATGATTTGAAAAAAAAGCCTTCTTTCTCTCTTATTATGAATGGCGACATCGACGTCACATCAACACGACAGCAACAATTTTTCACTTGTCTAGCTCTTATCGATAACAATGAGTTATTCGCGATAGCGATGATGGTATTGTGTGTAATTTCTGGCAGAAAAAGAGTTAATTGTTGGTTATTAATGGGTTAAATTGCATTTCTGAGAATGTATTTTCGACAGCACGATTTTACAGCCGTTTTTTAAAGTGATTTATATTTTTTTTTTATAGATGAGAGCTCTTATTCACAAGAAAAAAATATAATAATAATAATATTTCGTATAGAAAAATTTGTCTTATAAGCAGCTTATAAGCCAAGAATATTTTTTTATGAATAAGCCCTGTTTACCAACGACTCTTTATTCCAATATTTTTTCTATATAATTCAAGTTTTTAATCTTTTAAAAAAAACTGCTGCAAAAATATCACACACCTGTTGGACATGGACATGGTGTTTGATTTTAATGCTGCACTTGTTGTTAATTGTTCACAAGTCCGTGATGCAGTCCATTTACCAATCTAATTATCTAACTGCTGCCTGTCCATGCTATTCAGCATCATCAAGTTTTTTTCCTTCCTTTTTTTAATTCTTTTTCTTCCTCAACAGATATATTTTTGAAAAGCAGAACACACAAATAATTATAGGAGACTTAAGCAAACTAAAGTTTGTCTGGTGAAATGAAATCTTTGAAATCTTTAGAAATCTTCTTGATTCGATGCGCTTGTTGCTTTCGAATTCTGTGTGAAATGATGAAAGTCTCGTATCATTAAAATGATTAATAATTATGAGATTCTCTTTTTTTTCTCTTTTTCTTTCTTTCTTTCTTTCTGGTAACTTCAATTAACTGCAGACATTTGGTTCTATTAGAGGTTTGGATTTGATTGGTATGTTACAACTTAATGTATGACTCTTCAGCCAAAGTCTGTCCAAGAAAAGAATTTTAAATGAAAGTTTCCAAAGTGAGTTAATGGATTTTTTTTTTCTTTGCCCAAATAAGAGAAAAGATCAAACAAAGAATTTAAAAGGTATTAAATAGAATTTTCCCTCATACCAACTTTTTCACTTTTAGTATTTGATAAAAATCTAAAGACTCTCACAGTTTTTAAATTTCTTTTAACTCTATTTGTGTCACAGGACAATCCAGTTCCCATTTACACTTGACTTTCTAATTTCTTGCAACAGCAAACATTTTGATTTAAAAGTTGTTTGAGTTTTTTTTCGTACTTATTTTTAATACGAATTTTTAATTCTAATGCTTAAGCAACATGTAACTTTAAGGCATTAAACACAATAACGACAGCAGGCTACACGAACAGCCACTACAAAAGTCGTGGGCTACAATCGTCGCCTTGTAGTCTGCTACTTAATTATTTTTAGAACGACACCACCAAATCAATAACCATGAGTTGTTGTTTGTAGTAGAATTCTTTTCAAACGCCAGTGTAGCCGCTTTCGTATATGTAGTACTCTTTAATATTGTTACTCCAATATTATTAAAGTCCACAATATATGACAAGAAATTATTTCATTAGCTTGGAAAAATAGTTTGTTGTTTTTTATTTTTGTACAATATAATAATATATTTTTAAGTTTGCCACGATGTCATGAGATATCGTTCTATCGCACAATCCCATTTAAACCAAAAACAAATTCAAAGTATTTGTTTTTGTACCAAAAATGTTGGGACGATTGTCTGCTTCTTTAACGATATCGCAAACTATCGTTCGTTCACACAAATAACATTTAAAATGAAAGCAAATTTTTAAAGTTTAAAGCATTAAACACAATAACGACAGCAGGCTACACGCACACCGACTACAAAAGTCGTGGGCTACAATCGTCGCCTTGTAGTCAGCTACTTAATTATTTTTAGAACGACTCCACCAAATCAATAACCATGAGTTGTTGTTTGTAGTAGGATTCTTTTCAAATGCCAGTGTAGCCGCTTTCGTATATGTAGTACTCTTAAATACTGTTACTCCAATAAAATATATTTAAAGTCCACAATATATGACAAGAAATTATTTCATTAGCTTGGAAAAATAGTTTGTTGTTTTTTATTTTTGTAAAATAAAACAATATATTTTTAATTACATATTTTTGGGAATTGTCGTTTTAACTCTTTAACTTTTATTTTCGTGCTCATTCTTTTTTCCCAAAAGTTATTTATTAAAATTCAAAGAGAATTTTAATAAATAACCCCTCAATTGATCACTTTGAATTTTAATAAATAACTTTTGGGAAAAAAGAATGAGCACGAAAATAAAAGTTAAAGAATATATTTTCAAATTTACAATAATGGAATTTATTTATATTACACTGGCAACATTGCATCTACTCATTGTCGCTCACCAAAATAGAAATTTGTTCAATTTCGGCTACAGCTACAACGGTGGTCGGTGGTCAGTAGTCGTGTGGCTGTGTCGCCGCTAAAATAGTCATTCCCATTTCAATGTTGTAGCCCATAGCCTGCTGTCGTTATTGTGTTTAATGCCTTATATTATGATCACTGCAATAATGTTTTGTTATTTGCAAAGAATTATGAGAGTTTACAAAGAACTTATCAGAGTTGGATAATTTTCAATTTTATTCTATGTTTCTTTGATGCAAACATACCACATATAATAATAAAAATAGAATATAATAATAAAGATATAGGAGAATAAGTGAATTTAAACGTGGTTTTTTTTATAGAAAATTTATTTCTTTTGTGGTAAAATGCTGTTTGTCATTCGCCCATTTATTTGCTGCAGCCGTCATTGTATTTATTGTATTATTTATTGCATTTATTTATTTTTGCAAGTTCTAGTTACTTAATTTGGCTTTTTCATTTATTAATTGTAATTAAAAATTGGCACTATGACGTAAGTTGTGGTTATGGGCAAGGAAAATTGCTGAAATAAACGTGCAGTAAACAGATACACCAAATTTGGAAGAAGTTATTTGCAAATAAACACAATTTTTTCTTTAATTTTTTGATTTTTTGTTTCAAGTTTGGCAAATAATGCCAAGAGTTGTTTGTTTTTTATTGACTCTTTTCTTTCAATGAATATTTATTTATCTGTCATATTATCTGTCATACTATGAACGAAATTTAATTGTCAATAGACATTTAAATTTTTTAAAATTTAATTATCAAGAATAGAAATGAGTAGCAATTGTTTTTGATATGCCACTACCTGATGCTTTATGCAAAATCTGTGCATATTTTCATTATAATATTCGTATTATAAAAGTTTCTTTCAGAAATTGTCAGAGAAAGAAAATCATTAAAAAAAAACCAAAATGCAGGGATTTAATTTATAATTAAATCAGTTTAGTATTCACTCAGTTCCCACGCTAGTTCATAAAATTGTTTTAAATAAAACCTGGCGTTTGTCATTAAATAAAAATATAAGTTATTAAATAAACAATAAATAAATAAAAAATATTTTATCACATTCAACAAATGCACATGAGTACTGATGCTGGAAGTGTAACAACTTTAGAAATCAGCTGTTCTGCTGCGATGCTTAAATTTTGTAATTAAAGCATTTTTCATGAATTATATTGCATTAATTTATTTGAATTTCTACTCAAAGAAATAATAAATGAAAATTGTCATTCTGCTTCCGCAAATCTCAAAGTCCCCTTTTGTCCCTGGTTTGGCATACGCCATATAACATGTTCCCTGTTTCTATTGCATTATGAGGCTGCTATTGGACTCAAATAGTAAAACACAAGACTACGATGCCTTACGCTGGATTCACCCATGGTTTCAGAACGAATTTCACGTTCTGAAACAGTTTTTTTTTTTTATATGTAGTTTGACGTTTCTGTTTTAGAGAGTGTGAGAGAGAGGGAGAGCAAAAGAGAGTAACGTGTTTCGGAACCTGAATTGGAACCTGATTATTTCATATGGTAGCCTTGATGTTGCAGAACAAATGCGCGAAGTGGGTGGGTGAATCGCTTCAGAGCATACTCTCAAAAAACTAGAAATGTTGTCGAACGTCAATATCGTTCTGAAACCATGGGTGAATCCAGCTTTAGCTGGCGAGTTCGACTCCGCACTCAGTCATGGTGTCCAATTTTTCTGATTTGCATTAGCGCAGGATTGTGTTAGTTATTTTCGGCATAGCACTGGTCGCTGAACACTACCGACAGCAATTAATACCGTCATATGTACTAAAGAGGGGAATGCAGCACCCCCTTCGTCACTATCAGCAGGAAAAAATTTAGCGGCGAAGAAAAAAGTCAAAATATCCACAACAAATTTTCTATCTTCTGATCTGTCTTCATCTGGCCTCTTAACACTATCCCCTCTATTCCCAGTTCCAGCGCAATGCACTGCCTGTGTAGGGGTCTTCCCCTGAGTCAGAAAGTCTTAGAATTTTAGACCAGTTTAAAAGTTGTTGCTGTGCTGCATATAAAAAAGTTTTTCAGGTATGGTTTTGTGTTGTCATAAAATGCTCTAGAGATCTGAGTCGAACGGCTGAAAACCTTTAGGCGAGACGGCGATAGTATATGTTTGCCGCCGTTACTTACAAATGATTCACGACTAAAAAACGTCTAAACAATTATTCATCTGTACACTAAATCACATTTTTATAACATAAAAAATCTTAAAAGAGGACTAAATCGTTAAAACTAAATATATAAAAGTAAAAAATTGTTCTCGATTAACTTACGTAGCCGGCAGCCGCTGAACGTTTTACCGTATGCCGCCGCAAAGATAAATTATTCAGCTCTTAACAAGGCAGCAGCTGTTTGAGTTTATTTATACAAATTTATTTAGCAGATCAAGTTATGACGAGGTGTTCTCACTAGTCATATTATTCGTCCTCTTATTTTATGACTTATGACTACAGAGTGAATCCCCCAATTGTTTTACTAATTTTAAGCAGTACGCTTTACTGTAACAAATTTCAGTAATCCAAACTACGTTTTAGAGAAAAAACCGGATAACTTTAAAAAAAAAGTGGGTTTTGGTTATTTCCAACAAAGCGGAGTCGACTGTAGTTTACAAAACGAGGGCCAATATGACCGTCTCCCGCAGAAGATGATCTGCGGAGCACTTATTTACTTAATTCTTCCATAAAAACGCTTTCGAGGAATTCAGTCTGTGATAGAAAAAAATCAACTTCCTCAGGTTTACCTTTTAAAAACAACGAAGAAATGGCTCCAACACAAATAATCATTTAATCAAAATGTTAGTGATTTTTTATTGAAAGTTTTTATTAATTAATTTATTTTTTTATAAAACTAAGATGTTAAATAAACAATATTATAATGCAAATAAGCACATATTAAAATCAAATAGCACTCACACGAGTTTTAAAATGAAATTTATTATTTTAAAATTTAAAAAGTATTGAAGACCTGCAACCAAATTGAGGCATATCCTTTTTGGCTTTGCATCATCTATCGGCGATTTCAATTATCCGCAGTTTCTTTAGGGAATACAGCCATTACACATGGGTCATTAGCTCCAACGCTTTTCCAGTCTGCGGTCTTTTCCACGGCTTTAAAGTTCCTGTTGATAAACTCAATTACTTTACTCTGATATATTCTATTGGCGTATCTGTAAGTCAGCGACAATGTCGTAGCTGCATTTTCAACGGAGAGCTTTTCCATCAAGCGACTTATACAAAATGCATTCAATTTTTTAATCTCGTATGTATCACTTGCATCCAACAACTTCTCGCACATTTCACGGCTCATTTCCTCCAGCGTGTTATTGTAGATAAATCTGAGCATTTCTTTGGCGACTTTTACATCATCAACTCTATTTAGTAAGATATAATGCGGCAAACGTGATCCATCTAAGCGTGCAAGTATTCGTCGAAATACTCTACTGTGTTCCGCCAAAATCGATTTAAGGGCATACAGTCTGTATCCCGCCACATCCAATATGACATCAAAGTTGCGTCTCTCATTGAAAATATCATTATCCACTAACGAAAACGGTTTGGATGTAGTTTCAAAAATGTAGTCTTCTATTTTGCATACTATTTTAACACCGTTTCTAATTTCGCAGTCATAGTCGAGACATTCAAAATTACACTCAGGAAGATCAATGCATGCCACATTGTCTCTTTCGTTTAAAGAAAATGGAACACGTTTAAATATAAGCCACAATTCACCGTTTATCTGCCACTTCCTTATCGATGTCTGCAAGGTGAGATGACATTGTCTTTTCGCATTATATGTTTTGCCAACGAGCTGCATTTTTGCGCAGAATTGATTTCCATCACCAAAGTCCAAGTCAAAACTTGCACAATCAGAATATCCATTGTCTATGTCCTTGCAGTAAAGTGATGTTATTTGCCAGTGACACATTTGCTCCTGCTTAAATAGCCGGCTGCTGCTGCCACTATTTATATTCGGGTTGTTTGAATCCATTTTTTTATATATAAAGTTTCTCTTCAGATTTGGTTTCTTTGTCGGAAATTATACGCAAATATATTTCATACAAGTATTCCAAACTACTTGATTTCAAATTTAATTTGAGTTAAATTAAATAACTGCAGTTTGATTTTATTTTGATTTTTTTTTTTTGTAGAACGTTCAGAACTCTAACCACCAGACGATGTTTAATGCACGAATAGTTGCAACGAACTGATGTGTTTTCGAAACGCAGTCAGCTTAAGTGCGGGGTAGTAAAATCACAACACTTACTTACGCTACCTGTAAACTGTGCAAATTTTCGGGATTTTCCTTTGTCTTAAATATCTATTAATTAATTGAGCCCAGGGTAATTGCTAAACGCGTGCAAGAGATGGACAGCCGCGATTTTCGTGAGTCGTGCCAGTGGCCAGTGTTTCAAGATTATTGTCTTCGAATATGTTAGAAATTTGTAGCGGAAGCCACCGTTTGAGTTACAGTTTGCGCAAACCGTCCAACTTTCTATATAACTCCCGGCTATTAACGATTAAAACTTGTAGAGAGAATATTTAGTTGCCATTCGTAGTTCACGTCTTCATACTCTAACCTTCACCAACTTTGCTCTCACAATAATAAGTTACAAATTTTCCACTTTCCCACAAATACGACATCGTCGTTTGTTATATTTGATTTTATCTGGCACAAGCGAAAGATTTTCAAATTCTTCTTTTAATTTTGGGGAACGAACTTTAGGTCGGTATCCCGACGGCATTGATTTTTCATAGTGTCAAAGATACGTTCTGTTTGTAAACAGATCGGTTTCACGTTCAAAATCATCGAATCGCTCGATCGTGAATGAGCGTGACTTGGAGATATTCAGGATTGGAAAGTTTCAAAACTTTTATATCGCGACAATTTTCAACTACATCTTATGGGGAAAATTACAGAAAACTTTAAGTTTATTTCACAATTTGCAGTGAATAAAGAAAACGTGAAGGAGTTTTATTCCACAATCACTTGAAACCGAAAATGAAATACCATCATAAGCCGCGTCTCTTCTTGTGGTTTTGGTGTACCCTTCTTTTGGTAAAACAAACTGTACAATCGAATACGAAGGCTACGGTTAAAACGTATTCGATAGATTTCATCACGTAGTTGACAATACATTTTCAACCTCATCGTGAATTATAGTGAACAAAATATTACTCACGGTTCCATCTCTAGCATGTACAAACAATTATCCTTGAGAGCCACTTATACAAAGCACACATGCGCGAATCACAATCCTTGAGAAATACTAATTTAATGCACACATGCGCAAAGCACATGTTAACAAAAGAAAATTTATCTTAACGCCTGAATACAAGAACAAAATCTATCCCGTTTTAATTGCAGGCATGTGTGCAGGTACACAGAATTATATATGCCTGTATCTACGCCCTTATAAATTAATAAAGGTGATTGGGAAGGTGCGTAATCAGGGTCATCTATTTGGGATAATAGATCTTCTGGCTAAATACTTGCATATTAAATTAATTGTTTTCAATTTAAACGAGTGGAAATAAAAAATTTTAACCAGAATATTTCTCTTGACCATCGATAAGCAGAAAAATTTGTTTTTTTTTTTCTTTCATTGTTGTTGCTTCAAATTCCCACATTTCTTTTAATATTGATAAATCGTATTTAACACTTGCAGGTACCAACTCAGTTCCTCATTATTGTCATAAAGTCATAATACTTTAGATCATTTCAAAAAAGTCGTTGTTAAGCTGCATACAAAAGAAGTCATAAAATAATAACACTCTTTTAGTTAAATGTTTGTTTTGCCATAAAATAACTCTAGACATCTGAGTCGAACGGCTGAAAACCTTTAGGCGAGACGGCGATAGTATATGTTTGCCGCCGTTACTTCTTGTAAATGAGTCACGACTAAAAACCGGTTAAAAAATTATTCATCTGTACATTAAATCACATTTTTATAACATAAAAAATCTTAAAAGACAACTAAATCGTTAAAACTAAATATATACAAGTGAAAAATTTTTCTCGTTTAACTTACGTAGCTGGCAGCCACTGAACGTTTTTCCGTATGCCCTCGCGAACGAAATTTATTCAGCTCATAACAAGGCAGCAGCTGTTTGATTTTATTTATACAAATTTATTTAGCAGACCAAGTAACGCCGGGTTGTTCACACTTGTCATATTTTTCGTGCTATTATTTTATGACTTATGACTCTATGACTACAGTGTGAGTCCCCCAACAAATTCATTTTGAATATTCTTGAGAAATAGCACACAACTAATGGCGTTTTATTTTCTAGAAAAAATATAGAAATTATTTTTCGTGAGGGATGGTTGGATTAATTTCCAATAACTTTCTTATTTTCAAAGGACAGAATTCGGACATTTTCTGTTAAAAAGTGTGGAAAATGTTGCATTCTTTTCTAGAAAAGAAATCAGTATAAGTTATTTTATGACTATGACAGCAAATGCTGTGACTCGCCAAGGTTGATTCAAGTGCTCAAATTTTACGCCCCATCACATTTAATCAGCCTCATTACGGTTGGCGTTTTTCGCCTACAAATTCGACGGATTAAAGAGAAAAGTGTGAATTTTTCTTTAATCTATTACAAATTAACTCTTTTTCTATGGATGGTCTCACAACAATTATTTTTATATGGAAAATTTTGACTATTTACTGTGATCATTTTCATTAAAAACGAGTGAAAATAAAAAATTTCAACCAAAATTGTTAGTTTAATTGAACTGTACCCACGCCAAACTGTTATATTATTTTAGTAAAACTTTTATTTCAAATTAATTATTAAACAAAAAGTAAATAAAATTGGTAGTTTTAATAATTTCCAACAACGACAAACGTGTGATATTTGGTGTTAAAAAAACTAAATGGCTCCAGTGCCTCGTTTCTGTAACTGAAGTGAGAACTTCTCGCATCGAAAAAATTGTCGTCCCTCTGTGAACCACAGGATGAGTCAGAATATATTTCCTAAGGCATTTAAAATTTGTTTGGCCTTTTATAATAATAAATATATTATTCTATGGATAACCCTACAATAAAAAGCATGGCAACCATAATTATTAAGTTTTTCGATGTGAGAACTTCTCACATCAGTTACTTCTCACGAGGCACAGGTTATATCCAGAAAGCGATATGAAAACTATGTTATGCACAATGGGATGGAAGATATTAAGATAGGGCTGCCAGATTGCTGGTGTAGGAAGAAAGAGAAAGAATTCCAGTTCAGAGGGGTCCTACAAAAATGATCGCTGCGTGATAGATGCTAAAGCACAAACACAGAAAGAACAGGGGAGAGTGTAAAAAACAGAAGAGAAACAGAATCGAAAACTGAATAATTCTGAAGAGAATTGAAATTGTTAGAGAAGAACTGAACTCCAATGGAATTTAGATAGAACAAAACTTAAACAATTAAGCACACAAATCTTTACATAAAATAATAAAATATTCTTATGGAAGTGCGTACGTCGACCAGGTGCGTAGCCGCGAACAGGTGTGAGGAATTATACAAACATTTCATTCCCACAACCATGAGATACAAAATAATATGTGTGTCGATGGCGGATTTTTGTTAAAATATTGATAACGTGTTCATTAATTAATATATAGGGTGTTTCTTATAGAGTGATACAACTTTTAATTGGCTTCACTGCTTTATTTGACCACCCATTTAACAGCTGATAGTTGCTTTTTGTTTAGTTTGCCTTGACATTTCATTATGGATCGACTTACACTAGAGCAACGCGTGCAAATTGTGGAAATTTTTAATCAAAATAATAGTTCTGTTCGTCAAACTTATCGTGCACTTCGTCCATTCAAAATTTTATTTTCCGATGAAGCCCATTTCTGGCTGAATGGGAACGTAAATAAACAGAATTGCCGCATTTGGAGTGGGGAGAATCCACAAGCTTTTGTCGAAACACGAGAGAACATCCACATAAAATTACTGTTTGGTGCGCTTTATGGACTGGCGGATTCATTGGCCCATATGTCTCACAAAAACGATGATGGTCAGAATGTTACTGTTTGTGAAAATTGGTGTTCCAGATTGCGTCTTGTCCGCGCCAGCCGTGGCGGCCACATGGCCGAAATCATATTTAAACATTAATGTCATAAAATTTTCTATCCAATAAAGACCGTTTCATTGATATCAAAAATATATTACTATGTTTTATTATGATTTAAACTTGTATTACTCTATAAAAAACACCCTTTACATATATATTTTTTTTTGTAGAGAAATAATATTTCACACCATAAACGATGAGAGCGGTGGTGGTGGGCTGGCGTTGCAGCTGTTGTTAACTCCATGGACTTCTGCTTGCCGCAACTGACTTTTGAATTTTATATGGTGCATTAAAGTAAGTATATATATGTGTGTGTGTGTGTATGTATTTGTATGTGTGTGCAGAGAATAGTAGCAAATTTTTTATAGCCCCGTTATATGTTGGCTGTATGTGCAGAGCAGATAAGTTGCGATACAACAGCACGTTGCACATTAACTAAAGTTGCAGTTAAAGCATTAATTCTCTCTACACTTTCAGATAATGCATCACGTGGTAAATAGAACAAAAACTATAGGAAGATGATAAACGAACGAACAAATAAATAATTATGATTCGGGGGATGGCGATAGAAAATAGAAGTATATTTTGAAAACTAAATATGAATTTCACTTATTTCGTTAAAAAAAATATATAATAACAATAATAAATAAATCATATACGAATTAAAGACTAACGAGCAATTTGGATGAAAAAAAAAACTTTATAATTTGCAGAGCGATAATTAAAAGAGTATAAAAAAGCTGCTGGGGAAATAGAAACCAAAACTGCCAACGTTATAAATACAAAAATAACAAACACTTTCCAACAGATTAAAATTTATTTGTTTTTTCTTGCCACATGGCAGTTGTTTTATTTTATTTTATCACTCGAATAGCAGGCGGAGAAAATTATGCAAAAAATATTTATTATAACGATAATTCTAACGACTTACAAATGCAAAAAATGGAATGGATAATCAGTGAGTGGAAAAAGTGTTTCATTAAAAAAATAATATATATAAGAATTATTTATCAGCCCGTAATAAACTATTGCAGAGTTAGTAAATAAATGTATGAGCTACGAGGCCGAAATCAATTTTAGAAAAAAAATCGAAACGTGTTTGTCAAAGAAAACTTTCCCTGTGAAAACGATGTTTTAGGTGACTGAGTTGTGGGTGTGATAACAGTTGTTTGGAAAATGGTAGAGCCCAAAGGCCATCCCGCAAAGCTATCAAAATAATTTAATTGGCGGGTATCGAATTTTCGAATTTCATTAATTTTCAAACTAATTTAGTTTTCAAAATGTTACAATTTTCAAAATTAATAAATACATTTTTGCGTGAGAAGTGTGGATTGATGTAGTTTTGCGAGTCCTATAAAAGGATCGCGAGAACACTAATTGATGGGATATATAAAAACGGAGTTTTTATAAAAATCACTTTTTTTCGAATTTGTTTTTTCGTTCACGATATCTCACGAACGGATTAACCGATTTTAAGCCGATTTGCAGTGGCCGCCATGTTTTTTTTTTAGTCTTGGGACCTGATTAGTTTCTGGAATCGTTCGGTAAAGCTGCTTAAGGGATAAAAACAAACTTCAAAATTTGTTTTTTTTAATAAATTATTTTAAAATTACTTGAAACCCACCGCTTCGAATCGGTTCAGATTCACGGGGAATCTAAGTTCGCTAGAACCCTTTATAACGCCATCAGTTTGGTTGAAATCAGTCAAGACGTTCCATACTTACACACACACACACACACACGCATTTATATATACATACATATATAAACACACACACACACACTTAGTGATGGGTTCTCAGAATTAATCAGGACTTCCGAAGACCTCCGAACGTCGAGGTCTGATGAGAACCTGTGCCCCGTTTCTGTAACTGCTGTGAGAAGTTCTCACATCGAAAAACTTAATAATTATGGTTGCCATGGTTTTTATTGTAGGGTTATCCATAGAATAATATATTTATTTTTACAAAAGGCCAACCAAATTTTAAATGCCTTAGGAAATATATTCTGACTCATCCTGTGGTTCACAGAGTGACGACAGTTTTTTCGATGCGAGAAATTCTCAGTTACAGAAACGAAGCACAGATTTTTTCAACACGGGGTATAACCCATAATTTATCGACTTTTTATAATTTCACGTCAAAAATTATAAATCATTTTGCATTTGAGTCTTAGGGCCAACAACACGACCAAAAAAAAAATAAAAAATAAACCAACAAAATTCATTTTTAAAGCCACCATCCACTGCAATATTTTTCGCGCCGAATAAATCGGAAAAGTTGTGAAACGACAGACACCGAATTTACCACACTGACTGACACACTTTTTTTTAAAAAAGCGGTGGTTTCATAAAGCATTGAACACAATAACGACAGCAGACTACAAACTACAACTTGTCAAAATTAATATACATGTGCGTATACGAGAATGATTATATTTACTACTACAGACAACACGACTACTGGTTGTTGTCCCTGCTGTTTTAGTGGTTGTAGTCAAATTAATACAATTTCTATTTCAGTGGGCGACAATGAGTAGATGCAGTGTTGCCAGTATAAAATAAATAAATTCAATTATTGTAAACTTGAAAATATACTGTTTTATTATACAAAAAAGAACCACAAACTATATTTACAAGCTAATGAAATGATTTATTGTCATATACTGTGGACTTCAAATAGATTTTATTGGATAACACTATTTGGGAGTATGAAATATATGAAAGCGGCTACACTGGCGTATGAAGAGAATTCTACTACAAACAACAACACAAGGTTATTGATTTGATGGTATCGTCTTAAAAATAATTAAGTAGCTGGCTACGAGGCAACGATTGTAGCCAACGACTTTTGTAGTCGGTGTTCGTGTAGCCTGCTGTCGTTATTGTGTTTAATGCTTAATTCTTTGGGAAATAAAAATATATATATCGTAGTATGTGACATGCCTGTTTGTTAATTAAAAAATATTTGTATTTTCAGCCACTGTGTTTTGTTTTTCTAAAAAGCCTAAAATTATGCCAACTGATTTTGCCGCTCTTTTCTATCCGGCCTTAAAAAATCTGCCTCTCATTTAATCCACTTGAATTTGGAACACTATTTGAATGCGATAAACATTTTATGCTGGAGCTCTTTTTTTAATAAAGAGTTTTGCTTTTTGATTGTTTGTTTTTTAATTAAAAAATGCTTTTTTTATCTTGTTTATAAATATATTTCTGTAGGCATGTGTATGCACGTCCATGTTTATTTAACGGAACCAATTGAATGTTTTGAAAAAAACACGCCACTTTTAATCGTTTCTTTTTTTTATTAAATATTTTTTATCACAAATTAGCTGGTTTTGTAAAAAGTTTTAAATAATTTCCAAAATAAACTCACTGTTCTAAGGGGCAAATGTTACCCATTTAATAAAGTTTCTCCCCTTTTTTTTGTAAAAGAAAAATGATATTTCAAAGAACTCCAACTGCGTGACGTGGGGCCAACATTTTTTGTTAGCAAAGAAAAGATGAATGAAAAGTTTGTTTAGCGAAAAAAAAATTATATATCTTGTGCACATGAAAGCTTTTAAGGACAGATGGATATTTTGCTTCTTCTTTTTGCAAGTTTGTCTACTTACAAGTTACAATAGTTTAAACTTTATTGAAATGAAAGAGCACAAGGCACACACACACACACCTTTTCGTATTTAAATATGTGTACAGTAGAACACATCGCATTGCGCTGCCTTTGGGAACGCAGCCGGTAAACAGTCATACACTTAGAAAATGAACTGGGGAAAACCAGAGAAGCTTCTTTAAAAATCATTTAACTTTCTGTTAAAATCTAATTTATTTAAGATATTTTTTTCAGTCAATTTTGTAAACAACCCAGTGAGTGGGTGGTTAAGTACTTCCATATGCCTGCATTTTATTCCAATTCCATAAACTTCCCTGTTTATTGTTGTGTAACTCTCGTTTTACTTTTTTAACTCTTTGAAGTTGCGAAAAGGTTTTGTAATTTTGTAAATATTCAAACAAATTAATTAACGTTTTCTGTAAGTGTTGCAGTCGTTAATGTTTTAGCTCAAGTTGAATAATTTATTCGGTTTTAAATTTTAATAAGACTCTATAGCATTACAACCATAATGAGAATACGTATTTTCTTTGCAAGTTAATGCTGTTGTAATTTCTATTGCCTTTAATAGAGGGTTGGGCACAACGGACCTCACCCAATGGGGTCTTTAGTGCTACAACAACGTCAACAAATAATACAACAAATATTAATAAAACAAAGAAATGCGTGTCATATACAAAATAAACAAAACACACAATTTATATTTTTAAATTTTAAGCTTTTGAAAACTTATTGTTAAAAAAATGGAAGCAACTTTTGAAAACAGGTTTGAAATAAATAAAGTTAAACCCCAACTTCATTAGCAGAGTAAATGAAATAATTGCGGGGAAGTGATGAGTTTCTTATTAAATATCGTTTGAATATATTTCCATTTACATATATTTTCAACTCTTATAAAGGGTGTTTTTTATAGAGTGATACAAGTTTAAACCATAATAAAATATAGAAATATATTTTTTATATCAATGAAACGGTCTTTATTGGATAGAAAATTGTAAGACATTAATGTTTAAATATGCTTTCGGTCATGTGGCCGCCACAGTTGGTACAAACAAGGCGCAATCTGGAACACCAATTTTCACAAACAGTAACATTCTGACCATCATCGTTTTTGTGAGACATATGGGCCAATGAATCCGCCAGTCCATAAAGCGCACCAAACAGTAATTTCTGTGGATGTTTTCTGGTGTTTCGACAAAATCTTGTGGATTCCCCTGTCTTCAATAGTGACAATTGTGCTTATTTACGGACCCATTCAACCAGAAATGGGCTTCATCGGAAAATAAAATTTTGAATGGACGAATTGCACGATAAGTTTGACGAACAGAATCATTATTTTGATTGAAAATTTCCACAATTTGCTCGCGTTGCTCTGGTGTAAGTCGATCCATAATTAAATGTCAAAGCAAAATAAACAAAAGCAACTATCAGCTGTTAAATGGGTAATCAAATAAAGCAGTGATGCCAACGCAAAGTTGTATCACTCTATAAGAAACACCCTATAGAAATGTTTTAACTAAATTCTTTGAAGTCTGCACAATTTATTTGAAAGCTTTTTATCAAATTTGTTTTTTTTTTTTGTTATTGTAAAATATTACAAAATATTTTACAACAATTACCATTTCAAAGAATCCATCGTCGACGTCATCATTTTGTAAATAATAAAAACGAAACGAAATAGAAAACCAAACAATATAACAAACAAAAAAAAGATACAATAAATGTGCGCTTAGAATGTTGTTGCTCATATGAACGCCCTTGAACCAAAAAGTGCATCAACTAAGTTCCTACGCTGTTGGCGACAATGGGGTGGGTATGTTCCATACACTAATAGTGCGCACCACAATTTACTTTAAGGGCGAGTAGGCAAACTTTAGGCACGCAATATTATTATTATTGTAATTTAGGTATTTCTATTAATTATTATTATTATTTTATTTCACTCAAGCAGTTAGAATTTTACAAAAACTTGTTTTCCCCCTCAAAGTAACTTTTTAACTAATTAAGCATTCAACACAATAGCTACTACAGGCAACACTACTGGTTGTTGTCCCTGCTGTCTTTGTGGTTGTAGCACAATTAAACTAATTTTTATTTTGGTGAGCGACAATGAGTAGATGCAATGTTGCCAGTATAATACAAAGTAAATTCAATTATTGTAAACTTAAAAATATGTTGTTTTATTTTACAAAAATAAAAAAACAACAAACTATATTTCCAAGCTAATGAAATGATTTCTTGTCATATACTGTGGACTTTAAATGTATTTTATTGGAATCACACTTTTTGAGAGTATTAAATGTATGAAAGCGGCTACACTGGCGTTTGAAAAGAATTCTACTACAAACAACAACTCATGGTTATTGATTTGGTGGAGTCGTTCTAAAAATAATTAAGTAGCTGACTACGAGGCGACGATTGTAGCCAACGACTTTTGCAGTCGGTGTTCATGTAGCGTGCTGTCGTTATTGTGTTTAATGCTTAACAAACATATTTATTACATTATTTATTTGTTACATAATTTAGTATAAAAAAATAAATTTTTGCGCTGTAAGTGAATTTTAGCACATTTGAAATAATAAGTCTAAAAATAAACAGCATTTTTGTACAAAATCTGAGTTTTAAGACAGTGGAAATCTAATTTATAATTTTTCTTCAATTTATGACAGGTTAATAAAACAAACTTTTGTATGGAAATTTAATTTAAGATGCTCTTATCAATATTTTTTTTAATAAAAGAAGCTGTAATTATTTTATTAAAAAATCGTTTTTTAGCTAATTAATAAATTTCATAAAATACACAGTATTTTTGCAGAAAATCTGAGTTTTAAGACAGTGGAGATCTAAGTTAAATTTTTTAAAAAATTTATAACAGGTTAATAAACCTAATTTTGGTATAGAATTTTTTTTTTTTTAGATATATCAATAGTTATGTTATTTTTTTTAATGAAGCTGTAACTAGTTTATTAAAAAATCGCTTTTTAGCTTATAAATAAATTTCATAAAATATATTATTTTACACGAAAAGTCAACTTTTTATAATAAAAAAATAAAATTGTGATCTGTCAAAACGCCGACACACGTTTATATTTTTTATCTATCTTCTCTACCAGAATCAATTGTCGGAACCTCATAATTTTTTTCGTGTTGAACAGTGTAATCAGCTTAAAAAAAAATTTTTTAGAAAAAGAAGAAGCACACAAAAAAAAACACCCACACAAAAACATTTTGCTTCACACAAAAACATTTTGCAATCGAAGTAAATTTATTTACTGACATTGTTGATCTGCTACCGGTTCTCAATGTAACAGGGGTCATCCCTGAGTGCGATTTCAATACAAAAAAAAAAAAAAAAATAGAACCCAAGAATACATTTTTGTATTTTTTTAAGTAATTTTTTTTTAATAACAAACACAGCCCACCAAGAGATTTACTTGCCTGCGCAAGACCCTACAACTCCCAAACGAGAATTGAACCCACAACCATTAAACTAATAGGGCTAGCGTTGCCACCTATCAGCCCCAACGGCACCAGTTCTAAAACAGGTCCGCACTCTCTCCCCCTTTTATGTGCCGTAAAAATCTAATTTTTTTCCCCTGGTCTTTTTCTTCTAAATTGTGTACATTTCGCAAAAAACGTATGGCAACACTAACCACAAGTCCCTTTTCACACAACAATCAAAATTTTTACACATTTTACGCAGTCCATGTTGGCCGGCTCTCAAATTTTAAATAGTATTTTTTCCTTTTCGCCCGCTTTTCCAACATGAAATTGTTTGTCATTAAGAAAAAAGAAAACAAGAAGAATAAATAAGTAAAAGTAAATTTTTGCAATTTACTTCATTTAATGCAACCGTGTTGCAGGCATTAGCAAATAAAGCCCGCAGTTAAATAAACATTTACAGACGACAGGTAGCGCTATTTCTAAATAAGTTAACAACGAATGCAAAAAGGTACTCACTTCATGTTTGTAAGATTGTTTTCAAATGTTTTTAATGATGATAATTTCTTTCTTCTATTTGCACGAAATCCAATCCAATCCAATCCGATGAAGTTTTTCTTACTTTCTTTCTCGCTCCAAAAATCTGTGCTTGTTTTCGAAGGCTCTGTCTTGCAACATATACAAAAGTTGTTGTTGGTGTGTGACGGAGTGTTGTTCGGTTGTGTACAATTCAATTCAAAAATTCATAATAAATTAAATGCAATAATGCTGCTGTAGACGCTGCTGTAGACGCTGCTGTATAATCTATTGTTTTTGTTGTTATCTGTAGTTCGTTGAATGTGGCGGCGAGTATGTAGCAAAGATTTTTTTTAAATTTTATTTATTTATTTTTTTTTTAGAAGAAAGCCTTGTTGTATTTCAATTTAAGTCTTCTGTTATATTGTGGTTGTTGCTGTTGGAGTTGTTAAATATTTGAGATTTTATTTAAATAATTTCGAAAAGTTCCAGGGGAGTTAATTTTCAGTGTTTATTTTTGTAAATTTGTCTCTTGAGTAAAAATCAGTGTTATTTTCTATACGATGGAAAGAGTTTTGAGAATTTTAAACGTTATGAGATCTGAAAAGAGAATTATGGAATTATTTAATTAATAAGTTATTGTATTGAAGAGATTAACTTATTATTAAACAATTAAAAAAAGTAAACAATTTGATGGACTTTTTTTTACAAGTAGGACCAGTACTCAGGGGAAGACTCCCACATATACAGTGCACTACGCTGGATGTAAGAATAGAGGGGATTATGTTAAGAGGCCAGATGAAGACAGATTAGAAGATAGAAAATTTGTTGTAGCTATTTTGTGTTTTTTCTACGCCTGTAAATTTTTTCCTGCCGATAGCTACAAAGAGGGGGGCTGCTGTATACTGCATTTTTAGTACATGACGGTATTAATCGCTGTTGGTAAAGTTCAGCGACCAGTGCTATGCCGACAATAAGTAACACAATCCTGCGCTAATTCAGATCTAGAAAATTCGACATATTCATGACTGAGTGCGGAGTCGTACTCGGGACTTAAAATTACGGTTTTGCTACTACAGATAAAATCGTGTTTCAATTCATTTTCAAACATTCAATTGAAAAACTAACCAACAACTTTGAATGTTACAGTATCCAAATATAGGGTGTTTTTTATAGAGTGATACAAGTTTAAATCATAATAAAACATAGTAAAATATTTTTAATATCAATGAAAAGGTCTTTATTGGATAGAAAATTCGGTCATGTGGCCGCCACGGCTGGCGCGTACAAGGCGCAATCTGGAACACCAATTTTCACATTCTGACCATCATAGTTTTTGAAGACATATGGGCCAATGACTCCAAATGCGACTTCTCAGTCCAAATGCGGCAATTCTGTTTCTTTACGTACCCATTCAACCAAAAATGGGCTTCATCGGAAAATAAAATTTTAAATGGACGAAGTGTGCGATAAGTTTGACGAACAGAACCATTATTTTGAATAAAAATTTCCACAATTTACACGCGTTGCTCTGGTGTAAGTCGATCCATAATGAAATGTCAAAGCAAACTAAACAAAAAGCAACTATCAGCTGTTAAATGGGTGGTCAAATAAAGCAGTGATGCCAACTCAAAGTTGTATCACTCTATAAAAAACACCCTATATTTAGTAGTCACAATTTGTTAGCGCAAACATTTGACAGGTGTGAACGTAACGCCTAAATGCTCGAAACTTTTCAAGGAAAAGTGTGGGTAGTCTGCGATATTTGAAAATTTAGCTTATTTTGTGAACAGACCTCACATTATAGTGAAGCGCAAAAATATAACCCAGTGCTCAACACGTACTGGGAACAAATTTTGCAATTTAAAAGTTTTATCTGGAGCAAATAAATTTTCCAGCATTCCTTTTCTACCTTAAAAGTTATTATCCAGTTTCCAATTATTGAGTTTTAGTTTCTTCAACATTTTAACTTAAAAAAAAAATAAAAACAAACTCCCATCATTATAAAGTCAATAAACCTTAAGGAAGCGTGCAATTTCATAGGCAGGAATATATTATGCAGACGTTTGCTGCAAAAGAGTTATAAATGAAAAAAAAAGATATTTGGGGTATTCAAATTTCGTGCTATTTAGTCATATTGTCATAAAGTCATCAAATTTTAGACCAGTTTAAAAAAGTTGTTGTTGTGCAGCATACAAAAGAAGTCATAAAATAATAGCACTCTTTCAGGTATCTTTTTGTTTTGTCATGGAATAACTCTAGACATCTGAGTCGAACGGCTGAAAACCTTTAGGCGCGACGGCGATAGTATATGTTTGCCGCCGTTACTTACAAAAGATTCACGACAAAAAACGGCTAAGAAATTATTCATCTGTACTTCAAATCACATTTTTATAACATAAAAAATATTAAAAGAGAACTAAATCGCAAAAACTAAATATATAAAAGTGAAAAATTGTTCTCGATTAATTTACGTAGCCGGCAGCCACTGGACGTTTTTCCGTATGCCGCCGCAAAAATAAGTTATTCAGCTCATAACAAGGCAGCAGCTGTTTGAGTTTATTTATAAAAATTTATTTAGCAGACCAAGTTATGACGAGATGCTCTCACTAGTCATATTATTCGTGCTATTATTTTATGACTTATGACTACAGAGTGAATCCCCTAATTGTTTTACTGATTGTAAGCAGTACGCTTAACTGTACCAAATTTCAGTAATCTAAACTACGTTTTAGAGTAAAAATCGGATGACTTTGAAAATAATTGGGTTTTGGTTATTTCCAATAAAGCGGAGTCGACTGTAGTTTACAAAACGAGGGCCAATATGACCGTCTCCCGCAGAAGATGATCTGCGGAGCACTTATTTACTTAATTCTTCCATGAACACGCTTTCGAGGAATTCAGTCTGTGATAGAAAAATATCAACTTCCTCAGGTTTACCTTTTAAATATAACGAACAAATTGCTGCAACACAAATAATCAATTAATCAAAATGTTAGTGATTTCTTATTGAAAGTTTTTATTAATTAATTTATTTTTTTTTATAAAACTAAGATGTTAAATATGTTACAAATCACAACGAAAATGTTATGCAAAATAAACAATATTATAATAATTTATAATAATTTTAAAATGAAATTTATTATTTAAAATTTTAAAAAGTATTGAAGACCTGCAACCAAATTGAGGCATATCCTTTTTGGCTTTGCATCATCAATCGGCGATTTCAATTATCCGCAGTTTCTTTAGGGAATACAGCCATTACACATGGGTCATTAGCTCCAACGTTTTTCCAGTCTGCGGTCTTTTCCACGGCTTTAAAGTTCCTGTTGATAAACTCAATTACTTTACTCTGATATATTCTATCGGCGTATCTGTAAGTCAGCGACAATGTCGTAGCTGCATTTTCAACGGAGAGCTTTTCCATCAAGCGACTTATACAAAATGCATTCAATTTTTTAATCTCGTATGTATCACTTGCATCCAACAACTTCTCGCACATCTCACGGCTCATTTCCTCCAGCGTGTTATTGTAGATAAATCTGAGCATTTCTTTGGCGACTTTTACATCATCAACTCTATTTAGTAAGATATAATGCGGCAAACGTGATCCATCTAAGCGTGCAAGTATTCGTCGAAATACTCTACTGTGTTCCGCCAAAATCGATTTAAGGGCATACAGTCTGTATCCCGCCACATCCAATATGACATCAAAGTTGCGTCTCTCATTGAAAATATCATTATCCACTAACGAAAACGGTTTCGATGTAGTTTCAAAAATGTAGTCTTCTATTTTGCATACTATTTTAACACCGTTTCTAATTTCGCAGTCATAGTCGAGACATTCAAAATTACACTCAGGAAGATCAATACATGCCACATTGTCTCTTTCGTTTAAAGAAAATGGAACACGTTCAAATATAAGCCACAATTCACCGTTTATCTGCCACTTCCTTATCGATGTCTGCAAGGTGAGATGACATTGTCTTTTCGCATTATATGTTTTGCCAACGAGCTGCATTTTTGCGCAGAATTGATTTCCATCACCAAAGTCCAAGTCAAAACTTGCACAATCAGAATATCCATTGTCTATGTCCTTGCAGTAAAGTGATGTTATTTGCCAGTGACACATTTGCTCCTGCTTAAATAGCCGGCTGCTGCTGCCACTATTTATATTCGGGTTGTTTGAATCCATTTTTTATATATAAAATTTCTCTTCAGATTTGGTTTCTTTGTCGGAAATTATACGCAAATATATTTCATACAAGTATTCCAAACTACTTGATTTCAAATTTAATTTAAATTAAATAACTGCAGTTTGATTTTATTTTAATTTTTTTTTTTTTTTTTTTGTAGAACGTTCAGAACTCTAACCACCAGACGATGTTTAATGCACGAATAGTTGCAACGAACTGATGTGTTTTCGAAACGCAGTCAGCTTAAGTGCGGGGTAGTAAAATCACAACACTTACTTACGCTACCTGTAAACTGTGCAAATTTTCCGGATTTTCCTTTGTCTTAAATATCTATTAATTAATTAAGCCCAGGTTAATTGCTAAACAAGGCAACAGCTGTGAGAGTTTATATATACAAATTTATTTAGCAGGCCAAGTTATGACGGGTTGTTCACACTTGTCATATTTTTCGTGCTATTATTTTATAACTTATGACTCTATGACTACAGTGTGAACACCCCAATTATTTTAATCCAAAATTAAACGATTTCTGTACAAAAATTTCACTAAAATATTTTAGGTTAATATATCTTAAAAGAAAAGTTATATTTCTATTATTTCAACTTTAAATTGATTTGAAGATTTATTTTAGACTTGTTTGCTGTAAAACCATATATTTTAGAGTTATCACTTTCTTGCCACAAAGACTGTGTATGCGCACGTTGTTAGTATTTGTTCTTGCAGCATGTGTTATGAAATGTGTTTAAGCTCTACTTTTTTTCCGTTCTTGTTGCACAATTTCGCTTCGTAGTCTGACACTTGAGTTTGTAAATCTCCATATTTGGCCAAAATAGAATTGATTGAAGTAAATATATTTTTTTTTTGTCTTTCTGCTTTCCCAAGTTTCTGCTTTTCCTGCTTGCAACAAATTTAACATTTCTTTTTTATCTTTTATTTTACTTATTTTTTTATTATTCTCTTTTTTCATTTTGCGCATTGCATGTTGTTTGCGATTTATTTGGTTTTTTTTTACCAATTCTTCATTTCACATTTCAGTTCTTAGCAAATGCAATACAATACAGTCATTCTTTTTTTTTAATATTATTTTCAACAACTTCTTCTATTATTTGAACTTAAATAGTGTGACATGAAATGGGAATTTTATATAAAAATATGTGCAAAAGCTTGAACTTCTTTTAGGGTGTTCGGACAATATTATTTACTCGAATAGCACCAACTAGAAGAGCTTCAGGTAATTAGTAATTTTATAAGCCTTTTATAAGCAGCATTTAATAACTTTTTAAACTCATAGGAATTATGAGAAATATCTTTTTTTCGCTTACCCTAAACCTTTAGAACTAATCCACAAAGCCAAATTCAATTTAATAGCCCTTATTACAGTTGTCGTATTCGAATCAACATGACTTTGTTACACAATTATCTTCAATTTAATTTTAATCAATTTAATTTTAATTATTATTATTTATTATTATTATTTATTTATAATTTTTTTAAATCAATTTGGCTAGTCACTATGGCTAATGCAGATCATCAGAGAACTCTTACTTTCTTAGAGCGTTATCTGAATAAAAAGTTCATATCTAATCAAAGCCATTGGATCAGCTTTATTTTGTTTTTCCTACTTTATTATTGGCTGGCTTTTTTAAACTCGAACTGTAGTTGTGAGAAATAATATCAGCACGATTAATTTGAAAAGATATATCTAAACGTCAATTCCCAAATATATAGGGTGTTTTTATAGAGTTATACAAGTTTAAATCATAATAAGACATAGTAATATATTTTTGATATCAATGAAACGGTGTTTAGTCGGACTTTACGACTACAGTGCTAATACCCCATTTACGTATCTAATGTTGTATTATAAAGGGTGTTTTTTATAGAGTGATACAAGTTCAGGAAACCACGTCGATTTGAAATCACGGGATTTCGAATGTAAATAATGATCCTGAAGACGTTCTAAAAATTAGAAACGACTCTTCTTAGACATCATATCAGACACTATATATATATATATATATATATAATAGAAAATACAAAAAAGGCTGAAAAATTAGTGGAGCTAGTTTTCGAAAATCACGCGATTTTAAATCACCGTGATTTATAGAACATGCCTGATAGTAATATATTTTTGATATCAATGAAACGGTCTTTATTGGGTAGAAAATTTTATGACATTAATGTTTAAATATGATTTCGGCCATGTGGCCGCCACGGCTGGTGTGTACAAGGCGCAATCTGGAACAGCAATTTTCACAAACAAAAATATTCTGACCATCATTGTTTTTGTGAGACATATGGGCCAATGACTCCGCCAGCCCATAAAGCGCAACAAACAGCAACTTTCTGTGGATGTTCTCTGGTATTTCGACAAAAACTTGTGGATTCTCCTCACACCAAATGCGACAATTCTGTGTATTTACGTCCCCATTCAACCAAAAAATGGGCTTCATCGAAAAATAAAATTTTGAATGGACGTAGTGCACGATAAGTTTGACGAACAGAACCATTAAATTTCCATAATTTCCACGCGTTGCTCTGGTGTAAGTCGATCCATAATGAAATGTCTAAGCAAAATAAACAAAAACCAACTATCAGCTGTTAAATGGGTGGTCAAATGAAGCAGTGATGCCAACTCAAAGTTGTATCACTCTATAAGAAACACCCAATACTTATTGAATTAAACATATTTTATCGATTTTGTCTGAAACCATTTAAGATTTTTTGTTAAAAAAAAAGAAAGAAAAAAAAAATACTTTCACACCAGCCGTGAGGTTTGTGTAAACAACACATGACCCTCCAATACATTCTACAGCAGAGCAAAACAGCTGCTTTCGAATGCTGCTGCACTTTTACTATCAGTAAAGGTGGAGGTGATAAGCACGTTTGCTTATCACTACTCATTAGAAATATATTAATAAAAATTTTATTAAGAAATAGTATTCGGAATGGTAGCATATATCCCTGTGTTGCCGCTTCAGTATTTTATTCATTTCCTATTTTATAAAGTTTAGTCCCAATTTTACTTAAGCTAAATTTATGTGAAGCCTTATTTCTTTGAACAAACCTCGTATATTAGGCATATCTACATGGAAATACCTTTTCAACCATATAATTTTCATCAAAATTGGCTTACAATAACACAATTAAAAGTGTACCACAAAAAAGCTATGCATGATATTAAAAAATCGGATCATTTGTAATGAAATATTTTTGTTATTGTTCTCATCTAAAAATATTTCGCAATATAGGCCACAATATATGTATGTATTCATGTATGCATGTGTGGGGGTAGTTTATGAAAATATATAAGTAAAGTAATATGGACACTGTTGCCAGAGTGTTGCGACCTTGGAAGATAACATCGCAGGTTAAACACTTTTTGTGAATAAAACATTCTATATATATAACCGATATTTTATTTAAAATTTGACATGAATATATGTTAGGGGACACCCTTCAATTCTTAACATTTACCCAGCTAACAACAACTACAACAACCATAAGTATGTAACATTTAAGTTGTTGGCTAAAAAAAGAAAAGAAACAGGAGTTCAACTGAACTGAAGTAAAATGAGAATTTCTTTCCTGAAGCCACATGCATGTTTCACGTATTACGTCTATATAAATATTCCAACCATTAAATGTTTGTAATACTAACTTATATATTTCGTACATGGATTCCAAAGAATGTTTAATACTTGTCTATGTATTTTCCCATTAAAGGCTCCTTCTTTTTATTATTATTATTATTATTTTTTTTATTTTTTTTTATTTTTTGCAAAACAGCACTCACAAGGGAAATTGTGTAAAAATGAAATTACATTCCTGGTAAAGTGTCTGACCGATTATTAAATAAATGTCGGTGGACTTTTTTATTAGTATTCTTTTTTTTTTACCACTCTGCTGGATGTCGATGAGTTGTTAGCCATATCAAATATTTAAGCTAATGATTTTAGGGTAAAAAAATAAAATAATAATAACTGAATTATTACCTTTTTATACGAAATGATTTTATTTCATTAAGGACATAACTCACGGTTAGAATGAATAAGAAGAAAAATGCCAACAGACATTCTTGTACAATTCGAGTTAATTTTTAATAATTTGATAAAATTTTTGAATGGTCGTTTTAATTCTTCAATACAATTTTAATAAGATTGAAGTCTTTTTTTTAATTTTTTTTCAAATACAGGGTATTTGCTGACAAATTTGTTAACTTTTAATAATTTAAGAAAATTATTCTATTTTTGAATAGTCGTTTGAATTCTTCAATTTAATTTTAAACGGATTGAAGCGTTTAAAAAAAAAAATTCAAATACCGGGTATTTGGTGGCAAATTTATGTTTTTAAATACGATTATTTCAAAAAGTAATTAAAGGTGCGGAGGGAGGGTGGCGCCGTTGGAATTTTCGAATGTGAGGATTTGACAGTCAAGACGTCGTAGTGGTGGGTGGCATTTTTTAAGCCAGGCGTAATTTTTCGTTGACAATTTTATTCAAAATTCGCTATTCGGCGAATAAGCGATGGACCGAGTGTAAATTTAATATGTTCGTGGGTGCAGAGATTCCGCGCAACTGCTCTGGCTATTAATGTCCCATAGTCAGGGCCCAGTCGATCTTCAAGGACTCTCGAAAACATTGAACTGGTAGAAATCTGTTTACATGAAAATCCGAGACTTTCAATACGGAAAAGAGCATCCTTCGTGTGACTGGGACTTCCAAGAGAAGTTGTTTATAACATTTTAAAAAATGATCTGATATTCCATCATTTTAAAATTCACATCGTTCAAGAAGCGAAGGAAAGTGAATTTGATTTACGAATGTCCCACAGCCAGGGCCCAGTCGATCTTCAAGGATTCCCGCAAACATTGAACTGGGACATCCAAGAGCGCTTATTTTTAAAATTTTAAGAAATGATCTGAAATTCCATAATTTTAAAATTCACATCGTTCAAGAACTGAAAGAAAGTGAATTTGATTTTTGTGAAACGATGTTGTTCGCACTGTAAATCCCATTTTTTTGGAGCGACGAAGCTCATTTTGAGTTAAACGGGCACGTCGGCAAGCAAAACTTGCCGTTAGTGGTCAGCAAGAACCCGCAACCCTCGAAACATCAAAAACTTTGCCTCAGGGTAAATGTTTATCCACGCATAAGATTATTGAACCATTTTTTTCCTGAAAATTGTCGAAACCAGGCGACGAGTGTCAACAGTGAAAGTTATTGGCGCATGATTACGGGATTCTTTTTGTCGCATCTACGAGCTCATCCATCGCGCTCTTCACACACGTGGTTTCAACAGAATGGGGCGACTGCACATACCGCCAACCCCGTTCTTCCCCTTCTTGATCTATGTCTTATTGATTCTGTGGCCACATGTTGGTTGAGGTCTCCTCAGTGGGTCCACGTGGTGGCTGTGGTGTGACACCACAAGTCGCTGGGAGAGGTGTCAGATAAGGGTTGATGTTCTGGCATATTCATACTATGCTGGGACTTCGACCCAGCTAATGGTGGCCTCTATGGGCTGCTGCGAATCAGCAGACGTTGCGGAAGTGGTAGTATATTGTTGGTGCTGGGAGTGTCAAGAGGAATAAGTCTTACGACTTTGACCTTTGATTCCTCTTGGTGGTAATGGCATGCTTTCCTCGGAAATAACAAGGATTTAAGATGGGCCCGAACACCTTAGCAAGGTGTATGAAGTTGGTATATATGGCGATACTAAATGATTAAGATTGCAACCTGTTTGTCCTCAAGGGACACTCAGTTGACCCCGGAGGGCGACAGATGTGATGATGAACATTAATTTCAACCGGTGTTGAGACCATCGTCGGATAGGCGATATTGGTAGGTGCTGACATTAATCTTAGACACAATCTTCACACACAGTCAAAGCCTCGACGGATTTGCTTCAGGGACATTTTCCCCAAAAACTGATCAGTCGCTTCGGGGACATCCCATGGCCAGTGGGGTCGTCCGATGTAACTCCCATGGATTTTTTTTATGGGACTAGCTCAAAGAGAGGATATATAATGACAATCCCCAATCTCTTGTGGATTTAAAGGAAAATATTCGTCGAGAAATTAGATGAAATGAAATCTGCTACGCGTGGCGCAGAACACAAGGCTCCATTTTTTAGAGTGTGTTTAACTGAACGGAAGACATTTTCCAAAAACTTAATACGCACTTCCATTCTATCGTTCAATGCTCTTAATAAAACTTTTTGTCAATTAACTAAATTACAATTTTATTCAAGTTTGAAAAATAAATCTGCACAAAAAAGTATTTCGCATAGAACATTTGTCTTATAAACAGCTTATAAGCATAGAATATTTTTTGTGAATAAGGATTTTTAGAATTTTAGTTAATTGTTTTAAATTAATAAAACATGTCCAGTTTATGTAAATGGAAAATTTCATTTTCTGGAAATCAAGTTTATTAAATTTTTAATTTAAAAAGAAGAGTAGGAATGCGATACTCCCTACGAGCACATGCTTTAATACAAATTTTTCTGTCGAAATTATTCTTTTAGGCCATTAATAATAAATATCTTAATGGCTATTTCTAGTTAAAGTAACCTTGAAAAGAAAACCCAAACAACTTCCCCTCCAACGAATTGAAATTCATTGACAACTAATTTAACGATTTACCTACTCGTACATAAAATAACAAGAAATACATAAAATAATAAACTCGCTGCAATAAAATCAAATAAAAGAAAACAAAAATAAATAAAAAAGAATTTAACTAAATGGGAATACCATCAAGAGTTTATGGACGACAATATGTTTGATTCCTTCTAGGGAATATACGACCTGCAATTGTGTATATACATATGTATGGATGTGTGTGTGTGTGTGTGCACATGACAAATTTATTGATTTTCTTTAAATAAAATTCCCAACAATTGTTTAAAGATAAACGAACGGACGGACGGACATATCAAAACTAATGCACACACGTTGAATACATTTTATGATTAGAAATGGTGGTAGAACAGACTGTTCCTTCCTCTCTTGTGGACATGTACACATGAAAGGTAACGTGTCCACAATTTTTTTTTTTTGCCCAACACGTGTAACATATTACGGAATAGTTGGGAATTACAACAGGCAAATTATGTGTTTGTATGCGTGTAACGAAAAATAGTTAAATAATAAAAGTGAAATTTTAAAATTTATGTTCAAGGGAAATGTTTTTCAATTTAAATGCTGGAAAGAGCACCGGGAATAAGAAACAGGAAAGGAGTAAGAATTGTGAAAGCGCTGACCAACGTACAGTGTGAGATTGTAAAAAAAAGAGATTATAATAATAATTTAGTAGTTTCTAAACAGATTGTAACAAAGTCGTAGTACTTATTACAGCACCCTCCTTTCAGCGAAGCAAATACACCGCACATGCAGAGATCACCCATTGGGTGTTGGTCCCTGACAATATCAAAAATTAGAAGAAGTATTTCACAATTAATAAAAAATTCTATTTTAAATTTTTTGGCAGTTACGTAATTTAGGATTTTAGGCCACGATATGTATATAATATAGGGTGTTTTTTATAGAGTGATACAACTTTGAGTTGGCATCACTGCTTTATTTGACCACCCATTTAACAGCTGATAATTGCTTTTTGTTTAATTTGTTTTGACATTTTATTATAGATCGACTTACACCAGAGCAACGCGTGGAAATTATGGAAATTTAATGGTTCTGTTCGTCAAACTTATCGTGCACTACGTTCATTCAAAATTTTATTTTTCGATGAAGCCCATTTTTGGTTGAATGGGGACGTAAATATACAGAATTGTCGCATTTAGAATGAGAAGAATCCACAAGCTTTTGTCGAAACACCAGAGAACATCCACAGAAATTACTGTTTGGTGCGCTTTATACGCTGGCGGAGTCATTGGCCCATATGTCTCACAAAAACAATGATGGTCAGAACGTTACTGTTTGTGAAAATTGGTGTTTCAGATTGCGCTTTGTGGCGGCCACATGACCGAAATCATATTTAAACATTAATGTCATAAAATTGTCTATCCAATAAAGACAGTTTCATTGATATCAAAAATATATTACTATCAGGCATGTTCTATAAATCACGGTGATTTAAAATCGCGTGATTTTCGAAAACTAGCTCCACTAATTTTTCAGACTTTTTTGTATTTTTTATTATATACATATAGTGTCTGATATGATGTCTAAAAAAAGTCGTTTCTAAGTTTTAGAACGTCTTCAGGATCATTATTTACATTCGAAATCCCGTGATTTCAAATCGACGTGGTTTGCAGAACTTGTATCACTCTACAAAAAACACCCTTTATAACACAACATTAGATACATAAATGGGGGATTAACACTATAGTCGCAAAGTCATAAAAGAATAGCACGAATAATATGACTATTGTGAACAACCTGTCATAACTTATACTGATTTCTTTTCTAGAAAAGAATGCAACATTTTCCGCACTTTTTAACAGAAAATGGCCGAATTTTGTCCTTTGAAAATAAGAAAGTTATTGGAAATTAATCCAACCATCCCTCACAAAAAATAATTTCTATATTTTTTCTAGAAAATAAAACGCCATTAGTTGTGTGCTATTTCTCAAGAATATTCTAAATGAATTTGTTGGGGGATTCACACTGTAGTTATAGAGTCATAAGTCATAAAATAATAGTACGAAAAATATGACAAGTGTGAACAACCCGTCATAACTTGGCCTGCTAAATAAATTTGTATAAATAAACTCTCACAGCTGCTGCCTTGTTTAGCAATTAACCTGGGCTTAATTAATTAATAGATATTTAAGACAAAGGAAAATCGCGAAAATTTGCACAGTTTACAGGTAGCGTAAGTAAGTGTTGTGATTTTACTACCCCGCACTTAAGCTGACTGCGTTTCGAAAACACATCAGTTCGTTGCAACTATTCGTGCATTAAACATCGTCTGGTGGTTAGAGTTCTGAACGTTCTACAAAAAAAAAAAAAAAAAATTAAAATAAAATCAAAAAGCAGTTATTTAATTTAACTCAAATTAAATTTGAAATCAAGTCGTTTGGAATACTTGTATGAAATATATTTGCGTATAATTTCCGACAAAGAAACTAAATCTGAAGAGAAATTTTATATATAAAAAATGGATTCAAACAACCCGAATATAAATAGTGGCAGCAGCAGCCGGCTATTTAAGCAGGAGCAAATGTGTCACTGGCAAATAACATCACTTTACTGCAAGGACATAGACAATGGATATTCTGATTGTGCAAGTTTTGACTTGGACTTTGGTGATGGAAATCAATTCTGCGCAAAAATGCAGCTCGTTGGCAAAACATATAATGCGAAAAGACAATGTCATCTCACCTTGCAGACATCGATAAGGAAGTGGCAGATAAACGGTGAATTGTGGCTTAGATTTGAATGTGTTCCATTTTCTTTAAACGAAAGAGACAATGTGGCATGTATTGATCTTCCTGAGTGTAATTTTAAATGTTTCGACTATGACTGCGACATGAGAAATGGTGTAACAATAAGATGCAAAATAAAAGACTACAATTTTGAAACTACATCCAAACCGTTTTCGTTAGTGGATAATAATATTCTCAATGAGAGAAGCCATTATGATGTGATATTGGATGTGGCGGGATACAGACTGTATGCCCTTAAATCGATTTTGGTGGAACACAGTAGAGAATTTCGACGAATACTTGATCGCTTGCATGGATCACGTTTGCCGTATTATCTTTTTTTAAATAAAGTCGATGTACAAGTCGCCAAAGAAATGCTCAATTTTATGTACAATAACACGCTGGAGGAAATAAGCCATGAAATGTGCCAGAAATTGTTAGATGTAAGTGATAGATACGGGATGAGGAAATTGCATGCATTTTGTATAAGTCGTTTGATGGAAAATCTCTCCGCTGAAAATGCAGTTACGACATTGTGGCTGACTACCAGATACGCCAATAGAATATATCACAGTAAAATAACTGAGTTTATCAACAGGAACTTTAAAGCCGTGCAAAAGACCGCAGACTGGAAAAGAGTTAAAGCTAATGACCCATTTATAATGGCTGTATTCCCTAAAGAAACTACGGATAAGTGCAATCGCCGATAGATGATGCAAAGCCAAAAAGGATATGCCTCAATTTGGTTGCAGGTCTTCAATACTTTTTAAATTTTTAAATAATAAATTTCATTTTAAAACTCGTGTGAGTGCTATTTGATTTTAATATGTGCTTATTTGCGTTATAATATTGTTTATTTAACATCTTAGTTTTATAAAAAAATAAATTAATTAATAAAAACTTTCAATAAAAAATCACTAACATTTTGATTAATTGATTATTTGTGTTGGAGCCATTTCTTCGTTATATTTAACAGGTAAACCTGAGGAAGTTGATTTTTTTCTATCACAGACTGAATTCCTCGAAAGGGTTTTCTGCGGAAGACAGTCATATTGGCCCTCGTTTTGTAAACTACAGTCGACTCCGCTTTATTGGAAATAACCAAAAGCCAATTTTTTTAAGAGTCATCCGAGTTTTTCTCTAAAACGTAGTTCGGGGTACTGAAATGTGTTACAGTTAAGCGTACTGCTTACAATCAGTAAAACAATTGGGGGATTCACTCTGTAGTCATGTCATAAAATAATAGCACGAATAATCAGTCATAACTTGGTCTGCTAAATAAATTTGTATAAATAAACTCAAACAGCTGCTGCCTTGTTATGAGCTGTATAAATTTTTTTTACGGCGGTGTACGGAAAAACGTTCAGTGGCTGCCGGCTACGTAAGTTAATCGAGAACAATTTTTCACTTTTATATATTTAGTTTTTGCGATTTAGTTCTCTTTTAAGATTTTTTATGTTATAAAAATGTGATTTAATGTACACTTGAATAATTTTTTAGCCGTTTCTTAGTCGTGAATCATTTGTAAGTAACGGCGGCAAACATATACTATCGCCGTCTCGCCTAAAGGTTTTCAGCCGTTCGACTCAGATCTCTAGAGCTATTTTATGGCAAAACAAACATTTAACTAAAAGAGTGTTATTATTTTAGGACTTTTTTTTTATGCAGCTTAACAACAACTTTGTTGAAGTGATCTAAAGTATTATGACTTTATGACAATAATGACGAAATGAGTTGCTACCTGCAAGTGTTAAATACGATTTATCAAAATTAAAGGAAACGTGGGAATTTGAAGCAACAACAATGAAAAAAGAAAGTTTTTTCTTCTTATCGATGGTTAAGAGCACAACAACTTTTTAAACTGCTGTAAAATATTATGACTTTATGACAACATGACTAAATAGCACCCCAGTGTGAATACCCCAATATTTGTGTATAAAATGTATTTCCATTTTTTCCTATATCTGACCGAATGGTTGATTGTTTCTGTTACGATGACCTCCCATCCTCACCCCACCAAAACAGAAAAGTGTTAATTGATTTAATTGACTAATATGATAATATTGAACAACAACTACAACAAGAATTCAAAATAAATAAATAAATGAACAGATACACAAAAATAAAAACGAAATCGAACGCCATGTGCTACCAATAAAATTAAAAAAAAAAGATATCGCGCAACACTTCTTACTCCTCTGTCATTTGAATTCTACTTTCGTGCTGAACAAGACAACGAACGCATCTGATTTATGGATGCGCCCTTAAAACAATTGATTTCAGCATTATTGCGCCTGCCGAAGTGTTTGTGTTTACAATTAGCAGATTAAAGCTGAGCACACAAACTAAAACATCCCTTAAAATTAAAAAAAATAAATTTAAAAAAAAATAATGACAATAAAAAGGAGGGGGAGGTTAATACAAGGATTATATGACAACAATATATTAACCCGATGCTTTGCAGTAAAAGTAGGGGTAACAACACAAAGAAGAGGTGTAGTTTTACTTTTTCTTGTTCGCAGCATGTGCGAGTATATATATATTTCAAATGGAAGTTGTTGTGCAGAAGGGAGTGTCGTGTTCACTTTAAGGCTTCCTTGAAACAAAACAAATGAGTGATTTTGTCAAGTTAAATTTTTCTATTTAACCTTAAGGTTGAATTTGAAAAACATCAGGTATTTAACTTACAAAACAAATAACAATCTCACTCATATCATTTCCGGATTGGAATTTAGTCTGCTGGCAGGGGTGTTTGGAAGAGAGGAAGGGGGAGAGGAAATATATGTATATTGGAACAGACTTCAAATGGCTTTAATGATTATATTCCATAATACGGTTTGTTCAAGCGCAAGCCTCCCTCTCTGCCAAAAACAAAATTAAATAAGAAAAAAAAATGGACTCAACCATTTTTACATCATTGAAATCTTTGAACACCAACTTCTTCTTTCTTGTCATAAAATGTTCAATACGAAATAACCACGTATTTGTCATGCTTCTGCCAAGAACTCTTTAATTTTGTCAATTTTCTTTTGTTAGGACACGTAATACAACAACAAACAACACAACAACAATAATAATAAGTAAAATTTTTCTTTTTCATCACCATTTTACAAACACAAACGCAATCAGGATTTGTATTAAATGGCGTGACATGACGGACAAACAAATAAAAACAAAAGCAAAAGCAAAAACAAAAGCAAAAACAAAGTCCACTGTCAACTCTTTCACATGTGAATGGCATTCTGTTAAGGATAAGGTCATTTTGACTAATTGAGTAGATTTTTACTATAGGGTGTTTTTTATAGAGTGATACAAGTTTAAATCAGAATAAAACATAATAAAATATTTTTGATATCAATGAAACTAAATCTATATATACAAGTGAAAAATTGTCCCCGATTAACTTACGTGGCCGGCAGCCACTGAACGTTTTCCCATACGCCGCCGCAAAAGAAAAATGTATTCAGCTCTTAACAAGGCAGCAGCTAATGGTGGCACAACAACTAATGGCGTTTTCTTTTCTAGAAAAAAAATGCAACATTTTTTCACTTATTTACGAAAAGTGGAAAAAGTTTTAATATAGAAATTATTTTTCGTGAGGGATATTGGATTAATATCCAATAAACTTGTTATTTTCAAAAGACAGAATTCGGCCATTTTCTGTTAAAAAGTGTGGAAAATGTTGCATTCTTTTTTAGAAAAGAAATCAGTATAAGTTATGACAGGTTGTTTACACTAGTCATATTATTCGTGCTATTATTTTATGACTTTATGACTATAGTGTTAATCCCCCATTTATGTATCTAATGTTGTATTATAAAGGGTGTTTTTTGTAGAGTGATACAAGTTCTGCAAACCACGTCGATTTGAAATCACGGGATTTCGAATGTAAATAATGATCCTGAAGACGTTCTAAAAATTAGAAACGACTTTTTTTAGACATCATATCAGACACTATATGTATATAATAGACAATACAAAAAAGTCTGAAAAATTAGTGGAGCTAGTTTTCGAAAATCACGCGATTTTAAATCACCGTGATTTATAGAACATGCCTGATAGTAATATATTTTTGATATCAATGAAACTGTCTTTATTGGATAGAAAATTTTATGACATTAATGTTTAAATATGATTTCGGTCATGTGGCCGCCACGGCTGGCGCGTACAAAGCGTAATCTGAAACAACAATTTTCACAAACAGTAACATTCTGACCATCATCATTTTTGTGAGACAAATGGGCCAATGACTCCGCCAGCCTATAAAGCGCACCAAACAGTAACTTTCTGTGGATGTTCTCTCGTGTTTCGACAAAAGCTTGTGGATTCTCCTCACTCCAAATGCGGCAATTCTGTTTATTTACGTTCCCATTCAACCAAAAATGGGCTTCATTGGAAAATAAAATTTTGAATGGACGAAGTGCACGATAAGTTTCACGAACAGAACCATTATTTTGATTAAAAATTTGCACAATTTGCACGCGTTGCTCTGGTGTAAGGCGATCCTTAATAAAAAAGCAAAGCAAACTAAACAAAAACCAATTATCAGCTGTTAAATGGGTGGTCAAATAAAGCAGTGATGCCAACTGAAAGTTGTAACACTCTATAAAAAAAACACCCTATAGATATGTTTGTTTCATAAGTATAATAAAATATTGTTGCCAAAAGTTAATGGTTATTTTGCGTGTTGCAAGAACTTCTAGTATTTAACACGCTTCATAAAGCACGCCAGATCGCATCAGATTGCTGCGAAAATTACAAACATAATTTACAAAACTATTTTGAAATAGTTTTAAAAGCAAATTGTAAGCGATTTGTGGAAATTTTCAAAATTAAATTCCATGAAAATATTTCGTTTTTTTCTTAATAATAAAACTAGAATTAATTAATAATATGACCTTTGGGAATGCAAAGCGGAAACATGACATTATTTTAATTGGAAAAAGAAAAATGAAGACGCTGTTTGCTTGAGTAAAAAGGGGTTTCCATTAATCACTGCACATATTTAATGGTTTCTTTAAAACAAACAGGGCAAATTGTTGACTGTGACATTCAGCTTAATTTGATTCCCTAATTAGCTTATCTGGAAATTTAATTAATCGAGTATCAAATTAGTTTGGGAGTTTGTGAACGGTGGCTAAAACTTTGCAGTGTTGCCACATTATATAACACAAAATGGCAGCACTTTTTGGTAAATGTTCAAGGTCGTTATCAAACCAACATGGTGAGGACAGATAAGAGGACAGAGAATTCGTTGTAAAAAATTTTAAAAATATACTTGTTATAATTATTCTTCAGGCTCTGAGTCTAGGTTAAAAAACAAGGTCGAGTAAAATACAAAAAAGGTAAAATTAAAAAAAAAAAATTTTAAACATGTGTTAAATTTTTTTGTGGTACACTTTTAAGTATGTCATCGTTCGCCAATATTGATAAAAGCTACATGTTTGAAAAGGCATTTTTGTGTAGATGGTCTCAATAAAAGCATTTTTCTCAATTTCTGTGCTTTAAAAAGGTTTAGAGAGCGTTTAAAATTTGTTTAAAAAGCAACAGCAAAATCTCATATAACAAACTTTCTCTCTCTCTCTCTCTCTGTGTAAAATATTGTAAAACTGTTAAGCATTAAACACAATAACGACAGCAGGCTACATGAACACCGACTACAAAAGCCGTTGTAGTGGCTACTTAATTATTTTTAAGACGACACCACCAAATCAATAACCATGAGTTGTTGTTTGTAGTAGAATTCTCTTCAAACGCCAGTGTAGCCGCTTAAATATATATTTAATACTCTCAAAAAGTGTGATTCCAATAAAATACATTTAAAGTCCACAGTATATGACAAGAAATAATTTCATTAGCTTGGAAATATAGTTTGTTGTTTTTTTATTTTTGTAAAATAAAACAACATATTTTTAAGTCGGCAATAATTGAATTTATTTATATTACACTGGCAACACTGCATCTACTTATTGTAGTTTAACAAAATAGAAATTAATTTAATTTGGCTGCAACCACAAAAACAGCAGGGACAACAACCAGTAGCCGTGTTGCCTGTAGTAGCAAAAATAATCATTCTCTTACACGCACAATTTATTCTATATTTGACAAGTTGTAGTCTGTAGCCTGCTGTCGTTATTGTGTTTAATGCCTAAAAAAATATCTAAACTTGTTTGAATATGTTAAAGAAAAATTACAATAAAATATCGACTGGCTGGCTGTCAACAGATCATATATATTAACAAAAACACTTTTGTTACACAGTGTTACACCAACTGCGCACAAAGCTTTAAAGTTTGTCATAACAAATAATTAAAAATGCAATTACTTTTGATAAAGAAATAAAAAAAAATCTCTCATGTTATGAAACAGAAAGAAAAATATGCCAGCATATTTAATTAAATCCAACAATATAAAACTAAAAACGTAACACAGCCGGGCTCATAAAACAGACAAGAAACCACTTAAAAGTCAAAGTTCATTCGTATTTAAAGTGAGTTAAGAAAAAAGATATAATAATAATAATAAAACATAAAAAATAGCGAAACGTAATAAACAAATCAAATTCAATTCATTTTATTCAGTCAATTGAGACACACACACACACACACACACACACACATCATCGTCATGATCATCATCAGTGAAACGTCAACGATATTGTTATTACTTGCACATTCCACACGAGTGCAAGTATTATTGCTTTTATTAATTTTCTCATATTAAGTTTTATTTTTCTTTTTTCTTTTCTTTAAAATATAAAATCGTTTGTTATATTTTTATTGCGAGCATAAATAATCTTTGTCAGTATCATCTTTGCTGAGGAGGCATTGACGGAGACATACCAACCCACTTTGAGCAACTCATACAAATAACGACAATAGAGGTCAACGGAATTATTTCCATCGTTTAGTTTTTCCTTCTTCACTTGCATAATGGCATATTCAACAATAATTATCATATTTACAATGCGATTAAGGGATAAATAAATGATTTATTATAATGATATTTTTTTTCAAGTAAAAACATAATGAACCAACAACGATGGCTAATTTGACAGCTGCTTGACAAAACATTCAAAATAAAATCGAAAATAGAAGAGTATAATTTAAGTTATTAGGGAAAAATATAACAACGTTTTATTCAAAGTTGGCCAACCTTTCACTGGCATCCGAAATCATATATATATATATATATATATATATATATATATATATATTCACTTTTTATTTCTATGCTTGCAAGTCGGAATAGGGAGGATGTACTTTCAAGGGTACCATTTCCAGCACACCGGCCGGAAAATGTAATTCCACTATGATTTTTTTTTTATTTTACATAAATTTTTTTATTAGTATTTTTATATAAATTTCAGCACATAATCTTCAATTAAAATGCTATTTTAAAATACTATTTTGTAAAATAGTTAAAAAGTTTTCAAAAATACCTCCCAAAATAATCAGCTCTTTTCTGTTAACCGAGTTCAAATAAATTTCCTGTTTTAATTAAAGTCGTATATAGAAAACTGTATAAAATTTTGCAGCAGTGGGTTTTCAAAATCTTGTCGTTTTAAATAGAGTCAAAATACTGAACATGCAGTATTAGGCATTAAACACAATAACGACAGCAGGCTACGAGCTACAACCTGTCAAAATTATAATACACGCATTGAAATGGGAATGACTATTTTAGCGACGACACAGCCACACGACTACCGACCGCCAAAATTAAACTAATTTCTATTTTGGTGAGCGACAATGAATAGATGAACATTAGCCAGTATAATATAAATAAATTCAATTATTGTAAACTTAAAAATATATTGTTTTATTTCACAAAAAGAAATAAGAAACTTTATTTCCCAGCCAATGAAATGATTTCCTGTCATATATTGTGGACTTTATATATATTTTATTGGAATAACACTATTTAAGAGTATTAAGTATATGAAAGCGGCTACACTGGCGTATGAAGAGAATTCAATTACAAACAACAACACATGGTTATTGATTTGGTAGTGTCATTTTAAAAATAATTAAGCAGCTGGCTACGAGGCGACAATTGTAGCCAACGACTTTTGTAGTCGGTGTTCGTGTAGCCTGCTGTCACTATTGTATTTAATGCTTAACCTATAGTAAAAGTAATTTTTAGTAACTGTACTTTATAGTAAAGTCACTTTTAGTACAAGTAATTCTTAGTATAAGTAACTTTTAGTAAAAATAAATTTTAGTAAAATTAACTTTTAATACAAATAAATTTTACCAAACGTAACCTGTAGTAAAAGTAATTTTTAGCAACAGTATTTTATGGTAAAGTAACTTTTAGTACAACTAACTCTTAGTATATGTAATTTTTTTTTGTAAAAGTTACTTTTAATAAAATTAACTTTTAGTACAAATAAATTTTAGTAAAAGTAACCGTTAGTAAAAATTATTTTTAATAAAAACAACTTTTGGTACAAGTAACTCTTAGTAAAAGTATCTTTTAGTACAAATAAATTTTAGTAAAAATAAACTTTAGTAAAAGTAACCTGTAACAAAAGTGACTTTTAGCAACAGTACATTTTCGTAAAAGTCCTTTTAGTAAAATTAACTTTTAGTAAAAATTAATTTTAGCAAAATTAACTTTTAGTAAAATTAGCTTTAAGTAAAAATACCTTTTAGTAACACTACATTTTAGTAAAAAGTACTTTAAGTAAAAGCACCTCTTAGTTCCTTTAAGTAAAATTAGGTTTTGGTAAAAATACCTTCTTTTAAAAATTAACTTTTAGTAACAGTAACTTTTGGCAAAATTATCGCCTAGTAAAAGTACTTTTAGTAAAAGCTACTTTTAGTAAAAGCTACTTTTAGTAAAAGTAATTTTTAGTAAAACTAACTTTTACTAAAAGTAACTTTTAGCAAAAGTTACATCAAGTGCATCTTAGTTCAAGTAACTTTCAGTAAAATTAGGTTTTGGTGCAAATACATTTTTCTAAAAATCAACTTTTAGTAACAGTACCTTTTGGTAAAAGTATCAGTTTGCAAAAGCACTTTTAGTAAAAGCACCATTTAGTTAAATTACCTTTTAGTAAAATTTGTTTTGCGTAAAAATACCTATTATTAAAATCAACTTTTAGTAAAAGTACTTTTGGTGAAAGTATTTTGGTAAAAGTAATTTTGGTAAAAGTACCTTTTAGTTCAATTACCTTTTTAGTAAAGTTATCTTTATGTAAAAGTACCTTTTAGTAAAAGTAACTTTTAGTAACAGTACGTTTTCGTAAAAGTACTTTTAGTGAAATTTGGCTTTAGTAAAAGTACCTTTCGGTAGAAGCAAGTTTTAATAACAGTAACTTTTAATTTCTTTGTATACAAAGAAAGTTGATTAATAAGACTTTTCTAATTATAAATTCCACCAAATAAGTTGTGATAGGGCAGTATGACCAGGGGGGGTAACTCTGTAGTACCATGCGAAAAAAATTTACTTTCGCATTTAAATGTAAATGGCATACAAATCCGAAGAGATTTTCTTTCGCATCGCATTACAGAGTAACCCCCCAGTAAGATTCAAACAAATAGAAATAATTTTAAACATCTTATACTTACAAATACATTTCATGGATTTTATATTCATCTATCTATATCTATTATAAATAGCCAAAGTAATACATACCTGAAAAGAAAGAAAAATTATAGATGAGTTTCTAGTTATTAATTTTGGCATAAGTTTTATAATTTCATATAAAAAATAAAACAATTTAGTACATGCAATCATTGCAAAATTTAGTACATAATTTTAAATTCCCTTCTTGTCAAAAGTTTGTAATTGGCTTCATTAATATTAACTGATATTTGAATATCTTAGCAGCTGTGACATAAACTTTTATAAACTTAATATTTGAAACACTCTGTCGTATTAAAAACTTCGGCCTTTCCCGTACATTTTTAAAATCATTTGTTGCGATCAATTATTTAATTTTATCAACAATGAAGGTCGGTCATTATGCGACAATATTATATATATCATGTGTTTACAACATGATGTTAGTGGGCATGAAGAATTATTATAAATTAAATAAATAATGACTGGCCAGCATGCTCTTATAAAAATGTAACTACTCAATAGATTTGTCACAACATAATAAATTATACCACAGCAATTAAAATTATTATTTTGAATTCTATTTTTTTATTGAAGGCTGTTTGTATTTCTTTCATTTGCTTTTAAGACTTCACAAAAAAAAAGAGAAATTAAAAAATGCCTATTAATTATAAAGACACGCGCACAAATGCCGAAATATATTTTATATATTAAAAATTATTACTATTTTACATCAACTATTGCACTATAAATGGTTTATGAACGGATTTCCTGTTGAAGTAAAATTTAAACCAAATTTACTCGTAATAAATAGTGTGTGCGTTAATGAAAAAAAAAATTAAAATAATTGGGTCAACTGAGTTTGAAAAAAAAACAGAGAGAGAGAGAGAGAGAGAATCAAAAAGACTTTTTAATTCAATCAAAAAGAATTCAATTGTTTTTCACTCTTTTATTAATTTGTGGTTTGAATTTTAGCCAAGTCATTACGGGGATTTTATTTATTTTCTTTTATACACGATGATAACACTTTTTTTTTTTTTAAATCATAATGAAGTTTGTAATAATTTATCTTGTTGCCACCTTTTTGTGGTAATTTATTTTCATTCATCATTGTCTTTGTGGCGAAACGAAATTAACTTGAACGATAATAGCTTCAGGGTTTGGCTTTTGAAATATTAAAGAAAGAAAACCATTCAAATACTCCAACAATGTGTTCTAAATTTAGCTTCTGTCTTTAGTGTTTGTCCTTCAACATGCTGCAGACGTCAAAGACATATCCTGCCAACACATTTTCATTAATTTCCTCTGTTATACTACAGCAAAAATCTTAGTTGTGGCATATGTGACTGATGAATTTGTTTGTGTCAGAGCATTTAAGCCCGCATAAATTTTTTTATTTTCGCATAAAAATTTGCATTTGGTGACGAGGGGATTTCTTTCAATGTTGTTACAATTATAATTCCTCGCCTCTCTTTTATTTTCATACCAAATTTAAAAATACAACCCGCCTTAGAGGCGGGAGCACTGTATTATAGCCATTTCTAGTCTGAATAATTTTTCCCTTGTAATTTATTTCCTCTTCACGTGTTCAAAATCGTGGAAACCTTAAATAACAATTTTTTAATGCAATCCGATTGAGAACAACATGAGAAGATGTTCTCTGAAAAATTCCCCTTTTAATAAAGTACGAAGTGGCTTGGGGAACCTTCTAAAAGAAATACTAACAGAAGTTGGGAAGACTCTTTCGTTAGAGTTGAACACTGCTGGGCCTCCAATTAATTGTTAAACACGTCCAATAAATAAGAGATACAAATATTAACTCGGCAAATCTAATGAAAAATCAATTTAAAAGCAACTCGTTCATATCTAATTTTATACTCTTGTAACAAAATTACACGTTATTCTTTCGGGTTCATTTAGTTTTTTTTTCATTCACTGTGCACTGATAGCTTTTAAGCAGAGATGTTTAATAAAGGGAACAATCATTTCATGAGAGATTCACGATAGAGTTCTTTGCCTTCGAGAAATTAATGGGAACAACAATTCTACTTGTTATTCACAATAGGGATAATCATTTGATAATGGCTGGGCATTATGATATGAAATCCTTACGAATAAGTGACACCAAATATATTACAGAATTTAGATAAAAACATATTTATGGATTTCCAGAAAGATTTAACACATCTTGAGACAACTTTTTCTGTGCGATATCGAAAACTTGGCTAGAAATGCAAAAAACCATTTCCTCTTGTGACATTTACAACACCAACGACCATTATACAACGCAGTACCGATCCTTGGATTGGATCATTTTATTACTCTTGGCATTATCCACATATTGAAACGGCAAATTTTTTGTTCCAAAGTTTAAAAAAGATGTCGGAACATTATAAATCCATATTGCAAATGTTTGAAGAGTAAATCTTTCTTTTGTGAATTGTTTGAGAATAATAGATCCTATTGTGCTTTATAAATCACAAAGTAAAAATCATAGATTTAAGTGCTTTAGTCCCTAAATTAATTGTTCTCTACAAATTGAAAAAGTATTACAAGTTGAACAAAGAATTCAATCTTTACATTCAGAAAAGGTTTAAATAAGTTGCATGTAATTCAGCCAGGGTCCTACTTTATATACAAATAACAACTTCGTACTGGCAATTGTTGTAAATTGATTTTGCAAAACGGTGCAAGTTTGTAAATTCGCTTTTTATGGGAAACATTCACAATAGCAATTCAAGAATTTTGCGAATTTTTTTCCCCCCCAAGGTAATAGTTATTCCCTTGAATACAAACAACAACTTCGTACAGGCAATTGTTGTATATTAATTTTGCAAAACGGTACAAGTTTGTGAATTCTCTTTTTATGTGAAATATTCACAATACCAACTTAATAACTTTGGGATTTTTCCCCCCTTTGGGAATAGTTATTCCCGATAGGAATATAGTTCTGTTTGTCCCCTCTACGCAGCGAGAAAATCGCCCATAGAGTAAATTTATTAAATTACTTGACACCTAAAATATTTCCTTTTTTTTAATAATTCCTGTTTTTTTACGCCGACAAGCCTCAGCCTGCTAAAAGCATCATAAACTAGAAATACTTTAATTATTAAATTAACTTCCAAGTCGGCCACATATTTGAAAGCCCTGCTAATCACAATAGCGAAGAATTTAATTTCGTTGAAAATATTTGTGGTTATTAAAAGCTAAAGCTTATTAACAAAATAATAATTATAAAAAAAAAAAACTTTTCCATATTATTTGATAGCGCATTCAACATTTCGTTCATCAACTTGAAAACTTAAAATTAATCATGTCTGTTATTTGATTCGTCTTTTAGCCAGCCTTCATAGTGGGCAGTTAGTTGGCTGGTTGCACCGTTTTATGTTTCAAGAGAGTTCAACTTTTAGTTGCCTGAGTATTTTGAATAAACCTCTTAGTTCTTTCGTTGTACTTCGGTTTTTATAGCGCCTTTTATCTTATTTTTTGATTTCTAGTTCAAGCCAACAATGACTTTTTTTAAATATGAATTTCCATAAAACTTGTACAACATTCATAGTGTTGCCTTAAAACACCACTCCGTTTATAATACCAGCACAACAAAGTATTTTGCATGGAGAACAATGGCAGAAGTGGGGATGGAGTTAAATATATTATTGATGTGAATTTTTGCATTTATAAGTTAAATATAGAACCGGTTTTAGGGCCGTAGTAGACGGCTATTTGATTTAATCCAAATTGCACTTTAAATATATTGTCTTAGTGTTGGTTTTATTTTTCAGCTCTGGTGTTTGGTTTTCCGCTTTTTTTCTCCCCTTTAATTTTCAGTGGGAAAAGGTCAAAATATTAGTGTAATTAACAAGAAAATAAAAGGAAAAAAAGAGAACCCAGAGAACAGTTTATTGCAGATTTCACAATCCCTGCAGAATTTATAAAATCGATAAAGTCATAGACATCTTTAAAACTATTAACAAAATGTTTTTTAATTTTTCAAAATACTATTTTTGAAAAAAGTCATATTTCTCCCACAATTGTATTTTTATCGTGCAAGTTTTTTTTAATTTATTATTATTCTATTACTTTTCGTTTTAATCAGGTCATGTATTGATAGTAAACCGAAAATGGGCGTGTTTCCTCTTTTTGGTTTATTGAACTGTCTTCCAGCATATCGTGCTCACACACTTACAGCACAAGTCTAAAGAATTACACAAAAAACACAAGAAAATGAAAACCATTATTCTAAGCCGAAAAAAATCACATGGCAATTATTTTAGTAAATGGAGCATAAATTTGAAATGATTGGAAATTAGCAGACAATTAATGATTTGCTTTCTTGTACAGAAGCACCCAAAAGCACGTAATTTTGTATGGTGCGAATAGGAGGAGTAAATATTTTTTTAAATATATATTTGTTTTTAATTTGTTAGAAACAATATGTTTTCAAAACGCTCCTACATTTTTATTCATAATGTCATGGATTAAAGAAAAAGGGGGGGTGGTTGGTGTGGTGCACTTTGGCAAGTTAATTAAAACGCTTTTACGTCTTAATTAAAAGAAGAAGGTAAAATATTTAACAGCGAATGTTAATCAAGATTAAAATATATATTAAAAGATTATGGCCTATTATCATAACCATATAAATAAGATTTAATCAATAAGAGTATAATTGATTAAATCACGCCAACAAACTGAAATCTATACGTCCAAGTGCCTAAATATAAGAAAACTTTAATCACTTTGCAAATTGAAAGCAAGAAATCTCCTTTTTTTCAAGTGTAAAGTCTGGCATCACTTGTTTTCTGCCTAACGATGGAAACAGCTGGGCACTCAGTGCTGCCATATTCAGGCTGATTACGGCTGGCATTTTTCGCCTTCAAATTCCACAATTTGTAAAAGATTAAAGAAAAATCCAGCTTTTAGTCTTCAATCTATTACAAACTGTGGAATTTGAAGGCGAAAAACGCCGGCCGTAATCAGGCTGATTGTGTTTTTCAAAATCTTTAAATTTTCAAAACAAAAACAAAATTTTTTTTGGAAAAGCATCATATAATTCTTTGGGAAATTAGCAAGTTTATTCACAAAATTTCCCAAAATTTTTATTATTTTTCACATATTTCTTGAAGGTTGTACAAAATTTCGAATTCGAAGTCGAAAAACGTCAAACGTCAGGGTACATAAATTTGTAGGGAAAAAGATAAACAGAAATTTTAATGAAAATTTATTTTTACTTCGTTCATTATTTATGAAACTTTTTTTGTTGTTTTTTATTCGTTTAATAGTATAGCATTAAACACAATAACCACAGCAAACTACAGACTACAACTAGTCAATAATAGAATCCATGTGCGTATATGAGAATGATTATTTTTACTACCTCAGGCGACATGGCTACTGGTTGTTGTCCCTGCTGTTTTTGTGGTTGTAGTCAAATTAATCCAATTTCTATTTGAGTGGACGACAATGAGTAAATGCAATGTTGCCAGTATAATATAAATAAATTCAATTATTGTAAACTTAAAAATATGCTGTTTTCTTATATAAAAAGAAACAAAATTATATATATATTTCCAAGCTAATGAAATGATTTCTTGTCATATATTGTGGACTTTAAATATATTTTACTGGAATAACACTATTTAAGAGTCTTAAATATATGAAAGCGGCCACACTGCCGTATGAACAGAATTCTACTACAAACAACAACTCATGGTTAATGATTTGGTAGTGCCATTTTAAAAATAATTAAGCAGCTGGCTACGAGGCGACAATTGTAGCCAACGACTTTTGTAGTCGGTGTTCGTGTAGCCTGCTGTCGTTATTGTGTTTAATGCTTATGACGTGTAAGAGAAAATTGAGAAAAGGTTGTCAAAGTAAACTTTAGCAGTGCGAAAGGAGTCTGAACTTTAAGTTTAACGAATCCAGTTTCTATCCCAATTTTTTTTTCCTTTGGACTAGTACTCAGGGTCAATCCCTACATATTCAGAGAATCGTGCCAGAACAAGAAAGGAGGTTACGATAGTTTTAGAGAACAGATGAAGACAGATTAAAAGATAGAGAATTTTGTGGTAACTATTTTTAATTCGTCGGTGAATATTTTAGCTGCAGGTACCGACGAAGGAGGGTGTTGTATTGTGCTCTTGTAGTACTTGCGTCCAGTGCTAATCCTTTATTATTAAGACAAGCCGACAATAACTAACACAATCCAATACTAATCCGGAATATGACTGGCATTGTCGAACTCGGGATCTGAGCCATAGTGGCCTTGTATACTTTACTTCAGGCAATAGTGTGAAATAAAAGTTCATTCAATAACACCGTATCCTTAATTATTTCCTATATTTACACACATATTAACACGCATTATTAAATACCCTGAGGTATTGAAATGTATTAGTTTAAAAATTTTAGGAGATAATTATTCCGGGAAATGCTAAATTTTGCAGTAGAAAATTCCACTTATTTATAACACTTATTTCACAAACTGTACAACAGCTGTTGCCCGTTTCGAAAATTATTTTGAATTTTGTAAATGAATATTTTAACAGACATGAAACTACTTTCTAGTTTTCTTTGATAAAATATTTTAAGAGTTTTAAAATCTTTTGATTACATATTCATGGCTTGGCTAAATAGCCAAGGATTCGTAGTGAATCCTGATTTACTGAAACCGCTTAGCTGATTCCACTGTAAGTTATTGGTTTTGAAGTCTCGATAGCAGCTTGTGAAATACAAATCTTATGCGTACTTCTCTATTTACAAAATTGCTGATATTCAAAACGGTTTAAGACAAAACAATTCCAATAATATTCTAATAAAATATATCATTCGTATTTTTTCCTTTTAACAGCGATTTTCTTATCTCAGTTAACTTCCATAGAATGGCTCAATACATTTCGTCAAGCATTTGCCCCATCTGACCTCGCTTTTAGTCATTTATTATTATCTTATTCTCACACAAGAAAAAAATAATAAAGCTGCCTATAGCACAGACCTATTTTATTATGTTCATGTTTACTTCCCTTTTTGCCTTCACGGTAGTTGTAGTTTTTGTATCCTTCAACTACGAGCAGAGAGAGAGAGAGGATAATGAAAACAACACAAAGCAAAATCAGAATTACATCTACCTACTAAAAAATCAATGACTTTTTTAGGTCTTTGACTTTAAAGCGAATGTTTGCTTGCACAAAAAAAAAAAGAAAAAGAAAAGGATACGCGCCAGTAAAATCACAAAACACCCAACAAGAATGGCAAAAAGGCAAAATCGGTGTTTTTCCTCTTTCCCAGAACAAAATGACTGACTGACAGACAAACTGAATGCTTTTGGCTGACTGTTGAAAGTCATTGAAAAGCTTGAAATAAAAATAAACGGAAAAAAATATATGGGCAAAAAGGGAAATAACAAAACGAATTTTGTTTGTCAGTTTTTGTTGTTGTTGCTGTTGCTGTTTTTGCTGCTTCTCTTGCCGTTGTTGTTTGAAGGCATAAACTCATTAAAGTTTTATAGTTTAAATAAAACGACAACAATCTTTCATTACATTTCGTAATAATTGTTCGAGAATGCCGGCTGAGTTTATAAAACTAAATACTAAAAGATAATTATGTTTGTCTATTGGATGGTCTGTTGGTCCGCCCGTCCGTCCGTCCGTCCGTCGGTCGGTCGTTGTTCTATCTCCCTGCTATTGTCATATTACGTCGTTGTTGGCACAAGTAATTTGATGATAAATTTTATAGTTACACTTTACGACTCGCAATACATTCCGTATGCTTCACCATCCCAGAGACAGACTATTTATAGAACACAGAGATACGAGACACACACACACACACATTCTGGAATGAAAAGCTTTACAGCCCAACAGAAGGTAATAACATTTGGAAAAAATTAAGGTGAAATAATACAGATGTCGTAAAAAGTTACATATAATTTTGGGGAGAATTTCAAAGATCGGCTGTATTGTGATAATGAATATTAACAGAGTTCTACAAAAAGATGTGTAATAATCACATCAATTATAACTTTTGTTGCAAATATATATTCTTAATATAATGATGTTAATAAAATTTTAGTTTTTATTTATTAAAATGATCATTTTAATTTTAAAATGATAATATTTAGTGTTATTTTTCTATATCTAAACGGTTTAAAAGCCATCTCTATCAGAATAAAACAAAAAAAAAAACAAAAAAAAAATTTAAGGAAACTTAGTGTCTAAAGTTTCGCTTTTTCGTATTATCGCTCAATTGTCATAAAGTCGTTCGCAAATTGAAGGTGTTGGCGAGATGAATTAAAAAAAAAGCTTTTTCTTTAGTTTTCGGAATTGTAGATGGTCATTCATAAAATATAACGCGATCAACTGTTGATTTATTATCACTTATTTTAGAGATAGATCGCGAGGAATTTTTCGCTTGTGTGATAGTATAAAGCATTAAACACAATAACGACAGCAGGCTACACGAACACCGACTACAAAATTCGTTGACTACAATCGTCGCATCGTAGTCAGCTACTTAATTATTTTTAGAACGACAAGAAATCATTTCATTAGCTTGGCAATATAGTTTGCTGTTTCTTTTTGTAAAATAAAACAATATATTTTTAAGTTTACAATAATTGAACTTATTTATATTACACTGGCAACATTGCATCTACTCATTGTCGCCCACTCAAATAGAAATTGGATTAATTTGACTACAACCACAAATACAGCAGGGACAACAACCCGTAGCCGTGTTGTCTGTGGTAGTAAAAATAATCATTCTCATATACGGACATGGATTCTATTTTTGACAAGTTGTAGTCTGTAGCCTGCTGTCGTTATTGTGTTTAATGATGAAGAATTTGGTTTCTTTTTATTAATATTTATAAATATTTTTTTTTTTTATATTTTTGTGACCATTTTCAATATCATTTTAAGCGATTTGGTTAATCAAGCCACAAACTAAATTCAATTTTATTATGCATTCAACTGAAACTTTTCAAGTCATGATGATTCATGTCATTCAGGCCAACTACACTTGTATTCCAGTTAAAAAAAGGATGTGAGTCAAATTCATAAATTTATGTTTATGTTTATACAACAACATTAAAATTCAAAATGACGAAAGATATTTCGTTCGAAACAGAATAAATGAAATTTAAATTCACCTTTTTAGCACAAAAAAAAACGAAATTAAGAAAAGCAATAACAAAATAACGTTTCTTTTCAAAGAGAAAAGAAAAGCAACACTAAACGCCACAAATTAACACGAATGACTGTTCAACCGAAGAAAATAATAACACAAACTCTCAAAATTCTTTGACATCAATTCAAGCACACCAACATGCGCTTCAACATTTTTAACTTTTAACGAATATATTCAAGAAATAAATACGAAAAACATAAATGAAATACAGCCATAAATCACTTTTCGTTATTCGACTGATAAAATTGTTGTGTAAACAATCCATCAGGCCGTCTGGCCGTTCAAAATTATAAACACAACAATCTTGTTGTTGTTGTATATAAATATTGAGTGGATTTCGCAAAGGTCAGCTCATTACCAACACCATCGCTACCAGGCAACCACCATGACCACTAATTTTGCGTGTAAAATTATTCGAGCCAGCGCGCTGAGGAATGCATTTGCATTTCAATTAATTTGTATATTAAAATAAAACAACTGCTGCATGTGGTTTAATCTGACTTTAATTTCCGCAGACTCAAAGTTAAATATAGAATTAACAATCGGTTATTAAAAATAAAAAAACAAATGATACATACAAAAACTTGAATAAAATAAATAACTATTATCGTCATAATTAGAAGAGAAAATATAATTGCAAAAAAATATATATGAATTAAAAACTTTTTTATGTAAATCTACGACCAAAGTTCTACACGTTTTTTTTTTTATAGAATAAATAAACTTTATGCATTTCAAAAATTATGTAAAAAGCAGTTTTACAAGGCCGTGCTAAGCAAAACCATTTTTTTATTATAATTATTTCTGAAGGTCTATTAAAAAGTACTTTTAAGGAATTAATTTTTAATAAAACCGTTTTGTTAGATTTTTTAAGATAAACTTTTATTCAGATGCGGTTTTTTTCAAAAAGTATTTCTGGAGGTGTTTATCAAAAGTACTTTTGTAAGAAGAGTAATTTTTTGGAGTTATAAAGTGTTCTTTATAGAGTGATACAACTTTGAGTTGGCATCACTGCCTTATTTGATCACCCATTTAACGGTTGATAGTTGCTTTTTGTTTAGTTTGCTTTGCCATTTCATTATGGATCGACTTACACCAGAGTAACGCGTGAAAATTGTGGAAATTTTTGATCAAAATAATGGTTCTGTTCGTGAAACTTATCTTGCATTTCGTCCATTCAAAATTTTATTTTCCGATGAAGCCGATTTTTTGTTGAATTGTCGCATTAGGAGTGATGGGAATCCACGAGCTTTTGTCGCAACACCTGTCCATCCACAGAAAATTACTGTTTGGTGCACTTTATGGGCTGGCGGAGTCATTGGCCCATATGTCTCACAAAAACGATGATGGTCAGAATGTTACTGTTTGTGAAAATTGGTGTTCCAGATTGCGCCTTGTACGCGCCAGCCGGCCGCCACGCCATGGCCGAAATCATATTTAAACATTAATGTCATAAAATTTTCTATCCAATAAAGACCGTTTTATTAATATCAAATATATATTACTATGTTTTATTATGATTTAAACTTGTATCACTCTATAAAAAACACCCTCTACTTACGAACTTTTTTAAAGCAGACTCTGTCAAGAACTTACTTTTCTAAAACTATCCATGTTAACAGGTAATTTTTTTAAACGTACCTTTTGCAAAAGTACTTGCATAAAGAGTACTTTTTTGAGAACATAATATTTTTACTTTTTAAAAGTTGCATGTTTTGTAACGAATAATCAATACTTAGACAGCTTTTATACTACAAGACAAGTGTAAAAGCGATCTTCGCGATCTACTTCCAAAATTAAGGATTTAGCAGAAGTAAGTGATAACAAATTAACAGTTGGTCGCGTTATTTTATTTTATTTTATTTTTTTTTTGATAATGGCCATTAACAGTTCCGAAAATTATAGAAAAAACTTCTTCTAATTGCATGTCGCCAACAGTAACGCCTTCAATTTGCGAAAAACTTTATGACAACTGAGCGATAATACGAAAAGGCGAAACTTTATTTATAGATCTTGCAATCGAAATATGGACACTAAGTTTCCTAAAATTTTTTTAAATTTATTCTGATAGAGATGGCTTTCAAAACGTTTAGATAAAGAAAAATACCACTAATTATCATTTTAATAAATGAAAACTAAAATTTTATTAACATCCTTATCTTCAGAATATATATTTGCAACAAAAGTTATAATTGATGTGATTATTATTGTATTGTAAATGTATCCGTGTTAATAGTTAATTTTTTTAAACGTCCTTTATAAACGTCCTTTTAAAATAATATTTTAACTTTTTAAAAGTTACTTGTTTTGTAACGAATTTCTAAGAAAATTTTTAAAAAGTCGATTTTTCTTACGAAGAGGTACGTACCCCTTATGAAATTTTCAATTTTAACTTTTCTTTCATAAACTAAAAACTAAATTTCTCTAGTTCTGAAAATGATTTATTTTGAAATCTACTAGTTAAAAGGAGGATTCTACCAAAAACTTAGTTATTTGTAAGAAAATTTTTGAAAAGTCGATTTTTCTTACGAAGAGGATTTTTCTTATGAAATTTTAAATTTTAACTAACTTTTCTTTTATAAATTAAAAAATAAGTTTTTCTACTTCTGAAAATTACTTATTTTAGAATCTATTGGTTAAAAGAAGGTTTCTACTAAAAAAAAATTAGCTTTTTATAAGAAAGTTTTTAAAAAGTCGATTTTTCTTACGAAGAGGTACGTACCCCTTATGAAATTTTAACTTTTCTTTCATAAAGTAAATTTTCCGAGGATCATCCATTAAATGGTACTTTTTACTTCTACTAAAAAATTTAGCTCTTAATAAGAAAATATTTAATAAGCAGTTTGTTTTTACAAAGAGGCACGCACTTCTTATAAAAATTTTCAATTTTATCTTTTCTTTAATAAACTAAAAAATAAATTTATTTCTTCTGAAAATGTTTTATTTTGGAATCTATTGCTTAAAAGAAGGTTTCTACTAATAAAAATTAGCTCTTGGTAAGAAAATTTTTAACAAGTAGATTTTTTACTTTTTTTACCCCTTATGAAATTTTGAATTTTAACTGTTTTTCATAAAGTAAACTTTCCGAGGATCATCCCTTAAATGGCACTTTTTTACACGGTACATTTTTTATATTTTTTACTGTTTTAGAAATAAGTTTTTGAACAAGAAGATTTTTCTAGACAGCCTAAACACACGAATAAAATTGAAGTTTCATGGCCTGTAAAAATTTTCAGAAACTTAATTCAGCTATTCCAAATGTTTTGTATAACAGAATACAGTCCAATAATCATTCTCTATACAGTGGCAGTGCATGCCAACTCCTATTTGGCCACTTTGGCCAAAATCCCTCCAAGATTATATTTAAAATTATCAGTTTTGCAAAACGCACGTTCTTTTTTCATGAGTAAATTTTTGAATAATTTTTTTAGAAAATATTTTTTCTAGCAAAATTTAGAAAAACTTGAGTTAAATTTGGAAATATGGGCTTTAATAAACAACCATATTTTTAAAGAATTTCTTTGTGGAGTTCAAAAAATTTGTATTTGTTTAAAATATTTTTTTTTCACACATTCTACAAAAGAAATGTGTGTAGGATAATAACGTCGCCTTTACACACACACATGTGTATGTGTTTATGTGTGTGTGTGTGTTTGTGTGTTTGTGCTTCCCTTTCAGCATTTCCTTATTATTACATGGTACATGACTCATTTCTTCGCAGGCAAAAAAACAATAAAAAAAACATTATTTAAATGCACTGTTCTCTCAAACTAAACACGCAAACTAACTCTCGGTGAACATTTAAATGCCATCCATAATGTCATTTATGAACTTGGCTGTCAAACAAAGCAACTAACCATTTTAAAAAATGTGAATAAACGCATAAATCTTGACAAACAAACAGTATTAAAAGGCTAAATGGACAGCATAAAGCCCACAAATGACGACAGCAACAGCAACAACAGCAACAACAGCAAAAAATTTTAACATAAAACAAATATTTATTATGAGCAAAATTAACACACAAAAAATCATATCTTGAAGAAGAACACACACATAAACAAGCATGAAGATACATTTTGTGCAGTTGGAAGAGAAATTTAGCAGGAGTTTTAAGAATAAGCGCTTAAAGCATTAAACACAATAACGACAGCAGGCTACACGAACACCGACTACAAAAGCCATTGGCTGCAATCGTCGCCTCGTAGCCAGCTACTTAATTATTTTTAGAACGACACCGCCAAATCAATAACCATGTGTTGCTGTTTGTAGTAGAATTCTCTTCTTACGCCAGTGTAGCCGCTTTCATATATTTAATACTCTTAGATAGTGTTACTCCAATAAAATATATTTAAAGTCCACAGTATATGAAAAGAAATCATTTCCTTAGCTTGGAAATATAATTTGTTGTTTCATTTTGTGTAATAAAACAATATATTTTCAAGTGTACACTAATTGAATTTATTTATATTATACTGGCAACACTGCATTTACTCATTGTCGCCCACTCAAATAGAAATTGGATTAATTGGACTACAACCACAAATACTGCAGGGACAACAACCCGTAGCCGTGTTGCCTGTAGTAGTAAAAATAATCATTCTCATATACGCACATGGATTCTATTTTTGACAAGTTGTAGTCTGTAGTCTGCTGTCGTTATTGTGTTTAATGCTTAAGTCTTGAAACTAAATTATTAGGAAGAGAGAGAAGCTTTTGGCTCCTTAAATATTTTTCTTTGATTTAGCATTGGCAAACACTATTTATAAGTTTTCCAACTAAACGCATCGCTTTTGATAGTCTAGGGTCAAAGAATGGCTTTTAAAATTAAACAATTTGTCATGAATAACTAGAAATGATTTTATATGCACTTAAGCGGATCTTAATGAAAACGTACTTTTAAATAGACGCCAACCACAAACACAACTTCTTGCAAAAAAAAAAAAAAAACTAACTTCACTCTGACTCATTTTGTAACGATGCGCGGGATTTGTGATGTTCGGTTATAAATTTCCAATTTTTATTTCCTCTTTTCACACTTAAAATATAATTGACTGCAGTGTTTATGCATAAAATTAATAGCAAGTAGACAACAACAAAGTGGAGTTAAGCTTTAGTTGGCGATGAGTAATCTGCGATATGAGAGCATGTCTAACTTAAATATCGAAATTATGTGACATTTAAATGGCCGGGTTTAAAAAAAACAAGTTTAATCATGTAACGAGAACGATTTTGAGTTGGTTTCTTTCTTGTTGTTTGCGTTTCAACTACTTGACCTAAAATCTTTTCAGATACGAATTCTCATGTTGAGTTTTTTTTTCAATGCTTTCACTTCATTAATAAACGAAAATGAAACAAAACTTTGAACGATTTTTTACACGATTGCATTTTAATAGGGGTTTCATATTTTTCCCTCTTACAAATTATGTCAAGTTCGGTTGGGTATTTTTGTTTTTTTTTAATTATAATTAAATCATCATTAATTAACGATTTATTAATCTGATGATACAATTCTTGCAAGATAATAACAACAGCAACAACAAGTACTATTTATTACTTGTCCCTGTGCCTGCTAAATGAATTACAGTGGACTCCCACAAGGTTGTACAGAGTGTCTGGTTTGAGATTTATGTTTTCAAATTAAAAAAAAAAACATAATAATTGACACAAAGTTTTATTAAGAGCATTGAACGATGGAATGGAAATGCGGATTTTATTGATCAGCCCCCTGGCCCATGGTCGCCCGACCCATGGATTTTTTTATGGGGGTTTATAATGACAAACCCCAATCTCTTGTGGCTTTAAAGGAAAATATTCGCCGAGAAATCCGTTCAATTGGGCCAAGTTTACTGCAGCATGTGGCGCAGAACACAAGGCTCGGTTTTGAACAGTGTGTTCAACACGACGAAAGACATCTGGAAGAGATACTGTTAAAAAATAAAATCCGTATTTCCATTCCATCGTTGAATGCTCTTAATGAAACTTTGTGTCTATTATTACGTTTTTTAAATAATTTTGAATATATAAATCTGTTACCAGATGAGAGATCTTATTCACAAAAACAAGTATTTCGTATAGAAAATTTGTCTTATAAGCAGCTTATAAACATAGAATATTTTTTGTGAATAAGACCTGTGATGTGATCACTCGGGGATTTTTTAAATTTCAGTTTATTTGTTAAATTAAGAAAACATGTCCCGTTTGTAATAACTATTGCGTTTTTTATAGGGTGTTTTTATAGAGTGATACAACTTTGAGTTGGCATCACTGCTTTGTTTGACCACCCATTTAACAGCTGATAGCTGCTTTTGGTTTAGTTTGCTTTGACATTTCATTATGGATCGACTTACACCAGAGCAAAGCGTACAAATTGTGAATATTTTTAATCAAAATAATGGTTCTGTTCGTCAAACTTATTGTGCACTTCGTCCATTCAAAATTTTATTTTCCGATGAAGCTCATTTTTGGTTGAATGGGTACGTCAATAAACAGAATTGTCGGATTTGGAGTGAGGAGAATCCACAAGCTTTTGTCGAAATACCAGAGAACATCCACAGAAAGTTGCTGTTTGTTGCGCTTTATGGGCTGGCGGAGTCATTGGCCCATATGTCTCACAAAAACAATGATGGTCAGAATATTTTTGTTTGTGAAAATTGCTGTTCCAGATTGCGCCTTGTATACACCAGCCGTGGCGGCCACATGGCCGAAATCATATTTAAACATTAATGTCATAAAATTTTCTATCCAATAAAGACCGTTTCATTGATATCAAAAATAAATTTCCTTGTTTTATTATGATTTGAAATTGTTTCACTCTATAAAAAAACACCCTTTATTTAAGTTGGAATATATAAATCTGCTACCAGACAGCCTGCATTTGTGTGGATGTATGTATAGTTATACTTGGCCATTATTGGTCCCAAAACCCTCAACCGATTTCAATAACATTTTGCGAATCTGCAAATAAATATCTTCAAAATAATACAGATCAATCTAAAATTTAGATTCTAAATCTAAAAAATATTTTTTGTTTTGTTTCTGCTAGACCCGCTGCTATCAAAGATTATTAAAACGATCCCATAGTTTTCAGATTAAACTCGGTCCATTTTATAATTTTTTTCTTTCATTCTTAATCAACATAAATTTCGACAAGTTTCTACAGTGTATCTAAATTTTTTTTAAATATGTTTATATTCATCTCTGAAACTTATTTATATTTTATCGCTTATTCATAAGCTTTTTTTTATTTTAATTCTAAACTCTTATTTAACTACTATTCACTATATAGAATTTTTTTGTGTTTCTCTTTTAGCTGTCGTTGGTTTTTATTCAGCTTATAAAACAACAATAAAAAGTCAAAGTCAGTCAGCCATTGAAGTATTCAGACAGACAGCCAGACTTTTAAGTTTCAAAGTTAAGCTACTTAAGCAGATGTCTACACACACACACACACACACACACATTTTTATATGCACTTATAATCTCTCGGTTTATTTACGTTTGGTGAACAGTATTTGATTATTAGATTCTTTATCCATTTTTGTTTATTTTGGCACAAAAATGTAAGTTGAACTTCATTATTTGCAAAACAAATAAAACTTTCAAAACGAGGAGTGTAACAAGAACTCCATCATGTTTCAATTAGAAATGAAACAGTGAACGAACCTCTCAATTATATATGCATCACTCCTTCCAAGAGAGTCTATTGAGAAAGAGAGCTTTTAAAAAAAAGTATTGGATTCTACCTTCACTGGGGTCCAAGATTAACTTTTAACAATTATTATTGTGAAAAGTATTGCGCAAAGGACTCACGTTGCTTTTCAACTTTAATTATTTTTTATTTTATTGTTTTTCCAAAGCGTGTAAAAATTATTACAAATTATGACAAGATAAAAACATGAACGAAATCACCAACCTTATACGAGTGCACTGTGACGTATTAGGAACATTATTAATAATATTAAGTATACGCTTGGCAGCACAATACAAGAGGAGAATGAGATACAAACAAACATACAACTGAAGTTAAAAAGGGCGTACAAAAAAAGCCATCAACACTTTTCAATTTCTTTCTAGATCAATTGACTGGTCTCAAGGACGGTTTTCTTTCAGATAAATAAGTTGTTTAATGTTTGGAAATGTTTCGCCCCGTAATATCTAATAAAACAAACTGAAAACATCAAATTCGTACAAGCATTCAATATTATATTCTGATATAAAACCTAGATAAAATGAGATTGTGGTATTCAAACTGAGGCAACACTTTCTAAGATCACTCACATAATTAAAATCATTTTACTATTTCTATCAATAGCACAAACGATTTCACCCATTTGAAAACTTGACTACAATACAATTATGTATACACGAGCTCCACGCTATCATTTGTTGTTGAGAACTTTTTATCACAAACTTGTAAATATGTTGTGTATAAATTTTTAATTTTTTTCTGTGTAATGGAAACCTGTAGAAGAATTTGAAATACGAGTACCAGTCGCACATTTACACTTCTACTCGTTCCTAATTCTAATTTCTTTCTTTTTTTCAATATTTCTTAATTATTTCCTGTTAAATTTACAAATCACTATTGGCGGCGACAAACAAACAGTTGCAATACAGGCAACGACGACGACGACACACTTGCACAATTTTTATTTTGTTCTATTATTCATGGTTTAACAGCAATAGATTGTTATTGTTGTCGTTGTTGTATTTTGTTTTATTAATCAGAATATTATTATTTTTTTTAAATATTTTTGAATAATTTATGAAGTAACATTTTTCATAAACATGCCCGCCGTACACAAAAAAAAAAAAAAAATCCTCTTAAGCCGGTTGTTGTTTGGTCGTATGCCAACCTCAACAAAAACAAACAAATAAAAAGAATACAACAATAGAAAGTAAAACACCAGCTACACATTTAAATTCTAATAAAAACTGCTACACAAAAAAAAAACAAAATATAGGTTCATTCACAAAATTAATACGCGTTTACGTATGACAACGTGTTCTGTTCAAGAGATTAAATAAACTTTTACTATTCTAAATTTAGTATAAATTTAAATATAATTTGTTTATATATTAAACAAACAAACATCGAAGAGATATATATTTGAAGAAGCTTGGCTGCACTGCTTTTCCTCAATCCAGGCGGCCAACTTGTGCAGAAAACCAGCGAAGTGGGATTGTCTGTCAGGTGAAGGGATGCCAGACGGCCTTGATTTTTGTTGATTTGTGAGAATTTTTGATATTCTTCAAGAATCGAGAAACATAATGTTTTTCAAGATATTTTACAGTTACAACAAACAAGTAAATTATTATTTCTTAACATTTTTAACACTTTTCCTTATATATTTTATTAATATGGGTAAAAAGCAATTGATTATTGATGAAAAATTACATTTTTGAGGACATGCATTTTGGTCAATTTGACAAGACTGAAAAGCTTACTTTTAGCACTTATTCATGTTCATATAATAATTTATTTCGTAAGTAAAATATTTTTGACTTCCTGCTAAGAAAATTTCCAAACACTGGGATATCGTTGGTTTTATCCCGTTTGCAAATATCAAGTTCTTATCAAAGCTCGTCTGAGTTCCTGGAAAACTTCCCTAACTATTTAAGAAAGGGGGTCGTAGTATGGTCTGTATGTATGTGTTTAAGAATCTGAACCGTGTATAGCTTTGGAACTCATCTTTTTTCCTAGAGTTTCATCAAACTTAGATTTATTTGAGATTTCGAGAAAGCGCAAAGAAACGAATATAGTGACAAATCGTTTTGCAAGTTTTGTGAAATCTTCTTTGAGATCATATGAAAATGCAAAACTTATCTAATGAAATAAATTCTCCTCTGGGTGCTATCAGATGACTCATATTCATTTTTACAACAACAGTTTATTTCAGACATACATCGACACAAACACCATCAAGGCGAGAGAAAAAGATAGAATGAAGAAAAAGAGTTAAGAAATTTGTCATTTAGCAGTTAATGGCTGGTTAAAGTCATTTAAAAGGTGTAGCAAGTAAAAAAATGTGTTTTTTAAATAAAACTGTTATTAAATAATGAATCATCATGTTAAAATTTGTTTTTCCACATGCAGGTTTCAAGCGTTGTTGTCAGTTTCAAGCGTTGATGAGATAAATAATAAATAAATATTATACTCGTGCATTATTTGACATAAATTTTGTCATTTAAATTTTTTATCTTATTTTCAACAAGTTTAGATATCTTGCAAATTTATATTTTAATATTTTAAACTTTTTCATCTTCTTTTATTTTTAAGAAAAATGTTTTATTTACAAATTTAACTGCATTTATTGTAATTCAACACCGAATGAATTTAACACACATATTTTTTGTTTTTGTGTTGTCGTGCCATTTCCATAACCATTAGAAACAAAAAGAAAGAAAACCTTTTAAAGTAACCACAGACCTAAAAAAAAAAAATAAATGAAAATAAAAGAAAACATGGAAAACAAAAGCTGTTGGGAGTTTTTGTTTTATTGTGAGTAAATTTTCTTAGTTTTTCTTGTATTCTTGTATATGGAACGAAAGCAAAGTGATACAATTTCCTGAATGCAAAAGAGTTGTTTAGATAACACGTGAAGACACAACCAAAGATGGTAAAAGATAAATGTAAATGCATAAAATATTATGGAAAACAAAGATAATCACTCGTATGCATATAATTTAAACGGAAATTTATTTTATTTTGTCGTTACAATAACGTCATAAAGTCGCAGTAAAATATAAATAAATTTTAAGAATGGGGATCTTTCATATTTGATAAAAAAAAATTGATTCTATTAAAAGAAGAAAAGATTATTTAAAATCTGACCCATAGTGTTTCATGAAATGCAACCTTGTGTATGTTACAGCTGACAAATTTAAAATAATGCAGAGGAATTTCCTCCACTTTTTTATTGCCTTGTTTATTATTATTATTATTTTTTATAATCTGCTTGATTTTCGAACACTTCTTCAATTTGCAGAAGTATTTGCATAATTTCAAAATATTCATTGTTAAAATATTTAACTTTTTCATACAAACAAAATCTGTATATGACCACAGTTGGGTCCATACCAAACTTTCTCTGGGCATAATTATATATTTTCCCTTTTTTGTGTGTTAAATTTCTATTTATTTAATAATAATATTCATGACGGCTGTATCAACATATTTTATGTTGCAATAGAGATAAAAATATACAGTAGCGTCAATTACGTGTGACTTCTTATCTGTGCGTGACCTTCAATTTGATTGAAAACATTTTATTTATGAGTAATTTCCTAACCCATTCATAATAGGTAACCAAATTTCTTGATTAATTTTGTGTTAAAGTCCGTAACTACAAAATAAATATTTTACCTTCAATGCTATTTTAACAATAATTGTGTTTCATTACTTTAAAGTGTAGATTTTTTATTTAAAATAAACTTATTGATAAGATTAGAACGATGAATGACAAAATAAACAAATAATTTGGTGAGTTTTTAAAACAGTTTCGCTTTATAAACACTGAAGAAACTGATAATTTTGGATAAAAAATTAAGGGACATGGAAAGCATGAAAATACACATCGATAATTAATTTCAGTTCAAACTATATCTTTTTACTTGTTTCTTTTGGCTGAATGCAAGATTCATTTTTCATGTTGCACGGCATCAAGTATTCTCTAATGAAAAAAAAAAAATATGTCCGATATACAAATCAGATATTATGACATATTTCTGGAAAGCAAATTTATAAAATATTTCATTCGAAAAAGTGTAACCACTAAATACTAATTGAAAAACTTTTAATTCAGACAATTAATTATTGGATTTGAGAATAATATTTGATTCTATAAGAGTTAAATTTAGTAATAACGCATCTGAATCAAAATTATTTTCATTAGCGGTTGCGCTTTCTTATCAAATATTTCATAAAACTAATTTTTTATAGACCTTTCAAAAACTTTAAATTTGGTTTTTTGTCTTAAAAAACTTAATTCTTATTTATTTAAATTTTGTTCTGATTTTGTTTTTTATCACAGCAGTTTAGTATGTATAACACAATTTTAAACATACTTTAAGAATAATATGAGTTTAACCGCCACTTCACTTTGTTTTATAAATACGACAGTGTCGTGTCGTGTTCATAAACAATTTTTAATTAAATTGTTTTTTGTTTAGTTTAATTTATGTATTAAAAAGCAAAATGTTTATTATTTTTCTTATCAACATGAGAGTTGAATTGTATGGCTTTACAAACCATTAAAACTATAACGAAATTTTTGAAATAAAATTTGTTTACATTTCGTAACTATATTTTCAATTTATTTACATACATACATACACACGTATTAGTTTATGTTATTTACAAAAGTATGTATTCGTAGGTACATAACAGTAGCAAATTGTACTTGAAGTTTTAGTGGAAACCTTTAATTAGTTGTACTAACAGCTGTCGCATTTTTTGGATTTTTTATTTGGATCTATAACGCAAACAAAAGATGTCAATTACTTTGAAAAACACAACCAAAACGAAGAGTAGAGATAATCAAGTCTGCTCAAATTTCTTGCAGGGCCGACAACTTTAACGAGTGTTCTTTCCACTCCATTGGTCATGAATAGTGTTGCCAAGCTGGCCTACAAAATTGTGTCACCAATAACGGGGTTTTATACTCGTTTACGTTTTAACAACGCATTCTATATGCTGATCTAAGAGGCCGTGTGTGCTAATTAATATCTTTAACATATTTTGAAAAAAAAAATTCTATTAAAATTCAAACAACCTGGAACATGCTATTTAAATCGGTCCTGCCGTTTACTAAGAACTCAACGCCAAACACATGCACATTAATATATATTATATATAAAGATATTCTATATATTCCAGTCTATATAAAAAAAACTTATTTAACCCAAATTATTTCATTAAAAATTATTTTAAATTCGCGGTTTCGAACTTAGAATTACAAATAAAGGGTGATCTACAAAAGACGCTACAAAAGTAGAGCGACAAGGACAGCAAGCCACGCCATATTTCTTGCCGCTCTTTTGTCATTTCTCTTTATTAAGGTTTGCCATTTTGTTATGAAAATATATACGAGCCAACAACGAGGCGAAATTATTAAAATTTACTACCGAAGTTCGGAGTCAGTGGCCTCAACGTTAAGAGCGTTACGTCCTATTTATTTCTAACTGAATGGCTTCGTCAATAAACAAAATATGCGTTATTGGTCAGACAGCAATCCACACATACTCCATGAGCCATTGGGCCGTATTTTTTCCGTAATGATCAAGACCGGCACGTTACTGTGAATGGGAATCGCTACCGTTCAATGATAACCGAATATATTTGGCCCCAACTTGATGATATTTACTTGGAGGACATGTGGTTCCAACAGCACGGCGCCACAAGCCACACAGCGAATGTCACAATCAATTTATTGGAAGTTTGGAGAACGTGTTTTCTCACGAAATTGTCCAGTCGATTGGTCGCCTCGGTCGTGCGATTTGACGCCGTTAGACTATTTCCTGTGGGGCTACGTCAACTCTATGATCTATGCCAACAAGCCAGCGACGATTGATGAACTTCGAACGAATATCGAACGTGAAATTGCAGCATTATCGACCGATTTATGCTTGAAAACCGTCGAAAATTTGGATCAGCGTCTGGACTTCTGCAAGCGTGCCCGTGGTGGCCATGCAAAAGAAATCGAGTTCCATACATAATGGCATCAAACGTACTTTCGCAAAAATAAATAATTTAATTAATATCGAAACTTATTTTCGTTTTATTGAAAACAACTAAAATAATTTTTTCTTAATGGAGTCAACTCGATTTAGATATATTTTTTACCCGTATTTCATTTGAGTATGTGTGGCAACACTGTATATAATAATTTTGCCAAAAGCCAAATGCAAAATATACAAAATGCACTGAAAACAGGTTTTATTATTTTTAAGTTATACTTGCATACTGGAATAGATAGTTTTTGTTTTACTTTACTTTTTTCTCTTATTAACATAATGTTCTTGTTAACTATTTTTCAGGGATTGTAAATAACCAAAAAATACTTTTTTGAATTTCTTTTATATGAAACACGACAAAACAAGATTTTTTGGAGTACCACTTCGTCGCCATGATTATTTTCAAAATTTTTATGTGCAGAAAATTATCAACATTAAAAAATTACACCTCCTCATAATTTTTAACTAAAAACTTTTTTGCTTTTAATTTTCTTTTGCGAAAAGTTATAGCCTTGAAGTAGTTTTTATTTCCCTAACAAGTCGATTTAAATCATTTATATATTTACGGAATATAAGGATATTCAACCTATAGTTTTGAAAAATATTTTTTATTTTATGTTAGGTTATGTTGAAAGGGATATATGCTCTCCGAACAATTTAATATACACTAGATCTTAATATTATACTTGTTCCTTAGGAAAATCAGTTTAGCTCTACTTATACTCGCTACGTTTATGACGTTTTCTTTTCTAGAAAACTTGAAACATTTTTTATTGTCTATTTTATTCTAAAAGTTTGTGGTTAGAGTTTTAAAGCAAAAGGACATTTTCGTTCAGTTTTTTAATGAAACCAGCAATATGACACAACTAGAAAAAAAAGGGATTGTGTTGAGAGGAAAAATGAAGGGAGATGTTGCAACTATTTAAACTTTTTTACTACGACAGTGAATTTTCTCTACTGTACCGACTAAACGAATACTTCCAGCGGGAGCATGTACAATATGAGCAGTGACCCGTTGGAGTGAATATATAAACCAATAAATCGCCACTCGCACTCTATCCTAAAAATGCAACATCATATACTGCAGGCTCAGCTATTGCCTCAGCCTTATATGCTTTCCTCTGGATGTTAGATTGCTTAATAGCTAGAAGCACAATCCTGTTATTTGCTGTTCTCAAATATAATTATGCTGTCCCTATTAAACACATTCAATTATATTTTAAAATGCATTTTTTTTTTAAGTTATCCGAAAAATTTCATCTCATATTTTTGAGTGCAAAATTTTAGTGAATAAAACTCCAAGTCCGATTCCTGCTTTTTCTTATTGGCTGTGCAAAAGCGTACAGTAAACAACAACAAAAATTTGGGAAAAGCTAAATAAAGACAGCTGCTGCTTAATTTTTTTCTTTTTTGTTATCGTAGCATTTGGAACATGGTTTTGTTGAGATCGCATTTTTTAATTTTACCCTTTTGTTGTTCGTGTGTTTCTTTACTTTTCGAAAGCTTATTTTTCAATTTTCGTGTGTAATTTTTATAAATTATATTACAAAAATTGTATTTCTTGTTTGTTTCATAAATAATGCATTTTACACATTTTTATTCAAACATTTGTTTCTTGTTAAATTTTTAATAGTTATCTCTTTGGCTAACACAGTAATTTTGGTGTTATTAGAGAGTTTATCATAACGAAATTATTGTTTTATTCAATTACAAAACAAAGAAAACTTCCGAAAGCAAACGCGAGTCGGAGATCGTGTTGAACAGAAATTTCATAAGAAAAACGCATGGAATTATTTCATTAAAATAATTTTGCACATATCAAGCGTCTGGATTTTGAAAATATCATAGATGGAAAGCGTGTCATAAGCCGGTAGCACAAAGTGTAGAGTTTCTCTCAGTATCTAGTCCATAGCAAGGATCTTGATTCAAAGAAGTTAATTGCGATTGAAAGTTGTTTTAATTCTGAGAAGGCTTCTTCATAAGACACCAGTCGATGAATTGTTAATTAATAAAATCCTTGATCGAAACCAAAACGCTTTTGATTTCAATAAAGATATTTGATTATGAAATCTTTAGTCAACATTTTTTGGAATACATTTTAAGAAATTGTTCAAAAATAGCTAATCCTTGAATCAAACGCTGTAACAGTACTATTTGGCTGGAAGGATCTTCATAAGACACCAGTCGATGAATTGTTCCTGAATAAAATCCTTGATCGAAATCAAAACGCTTTCGATTTCAATTGAGATATTTCATTATGAAAACTTATATTAAAACTTTTTGGAATACTTTAAAAAAAAATTTTTTAAATAGCTAATCCTTGAATCAAACGCTGTAACAGTACTATTTGGCTGGAAGGATCTTCATAAGACACCAGTCGAAGAATTGTTCCTGAATAAAATCCTTGATCGAAACCAAAACGCTTTCGATTTCAATTGAGATATTTCATTATGAAAACTTAAATTAAAATTTTTTGGAATACTTTTAAAGAAATTTTTTAAAAATAGCTAATCCTTGAATCAAACGCTGTAACAGTACTATTTGGCTGGAAGGATCTTCATAAGACACCAGTCGATGAATTGTTCCTGAATAAAATCCTTGATCGAACCCAAAACGCTTTCGATTTCAATTGAGATATTTCATTATGAAAGCTTAAATTAACATTTTTTGGAATACTTTTAAAAAAATTTGTTTAAAATAGCTAATCCTTGAATCAACCGCTGTAACAGTACTATTTGGATTGAAGGATCTTCATAAGATGAATTGTTCTTGAATAAAATCCTTGATCGAAACCAAAACGGTTTCGATTTCAATTAAGATATTTCATTAGGAAAACTGAAATCAACACTTTTTGGAATACTTTTCAAGAAATTTTTTTAAAATAGCTAATCCTTGAATCAAACGCTGTAACAGTACTATTTGGCTGAAAGGATGTCGGTTCTTTGACAAAACCAATTTTTTTGGAGGATTGCTGATGACTCTGTACAGCCAACACAACAACAATTTTTTAAAAATAAACTTTGTTAATTTCGACAAGAAAATATTTCAGTTGCGCCTTTTAATTTTATGTTCTCTTCTATATGGTTTGATTGCCATAACTTTTTAATAAGTATTTTGTGTGCATTTTTTTTAAATTGATCTGCCTAATTACTGTTGGATTACTGGCTTTCAGTGCACACACCTCTAGGTAATTATGTATGTGCTTATGTAAGTATGTATACCTATATTAGGTATTTATGTACTTGCAACAATTTCATATCATCTATTAATCAACCTAGTTTATTTTACTTATTTACCGCGCTTTGATAGGTAGACTCCCTTCTGAAATATCTTCCGTATATGAGAGCCTACTAGTATTTATGTCATTTTTATAAACTGATAATTCGTGAAATAAATAAGTGACTAATTTGCCTAAAGCGTTGCATAATCTTTATGCTATTTAATTCAATAAGATATACTTCTGTCTCTAAAGTTTCTTTTTCATTAAAAGCATAATAATAAGAGTTTAAGAGGTAGAAGGATATTAATATTTTAAGTGCAAAATGTTTATCATACCCACATAGTTCATAGGAAAATAATAGACGAAAATAAAAGTAATAACAAAAAAAGGGCGTGTTAGCAAAAATCTCCCGACCAAATGTTGTATATAAAAAAGAATGAATAACATGAAAAATTTTATATAGGAACAAAAATGAGGAACACTTAACATGCGCGATGACATTATTTTGATACTATTTCCTCAATGTTTAAATTATTTACAAATAGGTATTTTTAAAATTATTAAATACATCTTATAAATTGAGAAACAAGTTTAGCACTTACCACATTATTTGGTTAATTGAAGAAAATTTTAATCCTTTGTCGTATTAGAAAACAAACTGCTCCTGCTGCTGAAATATTTTAAAAGAGAGAAATCTTGTGAATAAAATAATTAAAACAAGAGAAAGGAAGTGTTTTTTTTCTGCAAAATATAATTATGAGGCTCTCTGTTTTTTAAGCGTCTGGTGTTATTTATAATATTAAATCGGCTTTTATTTTAAACTTAACAAACACATTGTGCACTTAAAACTTTGAATTAATTAATATAATATTTTATGAAAAAGTAACCCGAAAGTTAAACAAATATATACAAATACTTGTGTAGTTATAATATGTATACTAGAGAACAACAAATTCTAACCAACAACAACAACAAAACTAGCACACACATTGAATATTTTATGTTGCAGGAGTCTTTTGTAAAACAAACGCGGTTGCCAGACCATGTACAGCCAGCCATTCTGACGATTTTAAATATTTTAGGAATGTTGATTTCTTTTCTACAAAATAATACAGTGTAAAAACTCTTTGATGCAAAATCGCGAAAATTCGGTCATTTAAAAATTAATAATGAAACTAACTCAACATTCTTGACGAAAAATAATTTCTGTTTTAAGACTCCTTCAAACTGCCACTTTTTAGAAAAAGAGTAAAAATATGTTACACTTTTTTTCAGAAAAGAAAACGCCTTAAGTTTTTACTTCAGTTTTTATAACTTGATAATTAGTTCAATTTATATTGAAGTGTATTTTGTTAAAAATGTTTCATGTAAATTTTTTCTCAATCTGTGAAATTTAAAAATACTATAATCCAACGATAAAAATTGTTGTCGTTTTTTTTTTAACTATAAGAAATATTAATGGGCTTCTGAATTGATCAGTTATCTTATTGTTTTACAGGTTTGGCACATCAGGTCTGGAGCTTTTAGGAGAGAAAATCAGATCAAGTCAACCTGATGTGTGTGAAAAAGCTGTAGAAAAAAGGAATAATTTGTCACATTTCAAATTGTCGTAGATAAAATTTATAATTAATAAGCTTATTAACAGCGGCGAATATTTGTCCACAAGGAGTATAATGGTGACAATATTTAACAGCCGCACTGACGTGTCATCTACAGTGTTATGAATAGTAAAATAGTTCTATTATCATATGGTGTGTATTAATATACGTTTCTAAAACATTGTAAGAAAATGGAAATACAGTTCTCGAGATTTAATCAAAATTTCCCTTTTACAGTCTTAACAAAATCGCCATTTTTCTTTTTAATAAATCGCTTTCGAGCTCATAGCCAGTTAGAGCGTATTGCTCTAAAAATTCTTGCAGTATTTAGCCACTATATTTTTTATTTACTTTAATTTTATTTTATTATTTATTTCTTGCATCACACTATTCTATATACACATTTGGTACAAATTGCATTCATGATTTTGTAGCTGAAAACGTATAATTTTCTGGCAACTACGAAATTTTTTTTGGTATATGCCTCAAAAAGTGTGGAATAGGCAGGATTTTTTACACCAGTTTGCAGACTTGCAGCGACAGCAGTGGGGCGGTGAATACTTAAGAAATACACAAGTTAACACACCTCTTTGCAAATACTTCCTTTTAGTGATTCCTCTTGTTTTTTATTATATTATTGACTAGCTAAAATAATTATATTCCTTTATTCTTTACATCAATATCAAATTGGACACTGTAAATTCTTGTTTTATTTATTTTTTAAGATTATATTTCTTATTTTATTTTTTTCTTATCTCCAAATGAACTCCAATAGATGTGTTCTATTTTTGCGATAAAAAAGATGGAATAAATTTATGCACATTTCATTTAACACGTTATTCTTTGTTGATTGATTAATATCTTCGTTTTTTTTTTTAAGTATTAACACAATTTTATATAATTTGCAATTTTAATTTTTATCACCGTTTATATCAATCACTTTTTATTTTAATTATATTACAATAAATTGCAAAATTTATCAAACTACCCGCAACATACATATAGAAAGTAATCGTTCGACCGCACTCAAAATAAGTAAACAAACAACTAAATAACGAGTTTACGTTCAGCCACATCTGCAAAAAAGTTTTGGGATATGAAAAGAGAAACAACTAATTGAGGAAGAGAGTTTGACGAAATAACTATGCAGGAGAGGAAAGATGATATATAAAATCGCTTGTATTACAGAATTTGCTAACTGGAATTAAAATTATCTGTATTATAATAAACAATTTTATGTTTAGTTAAAACAAATTAATTTGTATTTGTTAGTGAAAAAAAATTAATTAGTATATAGTAATTTTTGGCGATACGCACTGTGCTCAAAATTACACAACCGTTAAAATTAATAGAATTATGGAACTATTGACAACACTGTTATAGCATAAGCAGATTTGTTATAGCAGTTTGCAGCCGCTGCAGCAGCGCAGTAGGGCGGTGAATATAAGGGAAAAATTACCAACTTCCCAAACAAAAAAGAAACTGTATATAGAACTTCTAAATATATTTTATGTTCAGGACACCAAAATTACCTTTTTTTTGCAATAGTTTTTTTCTTTTTCAAAAAGAAACCTATTACACGCCACTTAAAACAAAACATTTAAGAAATATGTAACAAAATTAACCTGCTTGTATTATTCTTTGACAATTTTTTTTTATATTAAGCACTGAAATTTAACTCCACAAATTTTTATGTGTATTGTGAAGGTTCACGGCAGAGATGTTTCAAACAAAATTTGCAGATTGTCTTTGTTTCTATTATTTTCTAGGAACTTTCGTCCGGCATCTGGAAATTGAATTTTTACACCCTTTTCTTACTTATTGTAAGACTTCGAAATTTTTTATATATTTTAACACATATTTTTTCATGTTTTAATTATATTTCAACTTCTTTTTCCAACAACCCGGGATGTTAACGACAACCGACTATCGTTCGACCGCACTCAAAAAAAGTAAACAACTAACTAAAATCAACGAGTTGGTGCATGATAGGTGCTGCCAGACGAAATCTTCATTTGCAACTTTTCAGCCTGAATAGGGTTGGCAACTTTCGCCTATAAGGTCGACAGTTTTTAATAGATTAAGGATGAACTGCAGAAATTTTCTTTACTCTTCTACAAATAGATGAATGCTGTGGTCTTATATATACTATACAAAACATAGCAACGCACATGACACAACGATATTATAAGGATTACGTTCTATGAAACAACCTCCAATCTGGTACATCATCAAATTTTAAAATTTGTGTAGACCACACTTTCTACAATGTTCGATATGGTGGAGCTAAGAAAATAAAGAGAACTAAAGAAAATAGTGTGGTGAATTCCAAAGAGCAAGGAATTATATTACAAAAGATAATTAATAAAAATTTTCTGCTGCTTCTCTATTTTTCTTTGTAAACAAATAGTTAAAAACCTTGCAATATAATGTAAAATATTGCAAAATCTGTAAAAGTATGATTTATTTAAAATAAAAAGGTTCGCCGGAACCTAAAATTTTTAATAGGCAGTTTACCATTGAAGTTGTTTACTTTGGAGTCATTGTGAATGCAATGATTCCATGGGTACGTGAAAAGTTTGCAGAACGTCGTGCTAAATGGCTGGCAGCTCGAAATAAACGTTCCACTAATAACACTGAAGATGAAGATGATAATTCGTCAACTAGTGCCAATGATGTAGCGCCTAGACTACATCGTCTGCAAGATAATCCCGAAGAAACTACAAGCAACATTAACGCCCGCGGCGTGGCCACAACTAGCGCCAGCCGGACATCACAAACCGCCCATAGATCAATAAGAGGATCTTCATTTGCCACACCACATTGTCATCATCATCACCATTCATCATCATGTTCCTTGACTAACTCAACGTCGAATAATATTAAGTTAAATAAAATGTAAGTTTGCATTGAAAATATCGTCAGATATTTATACATAAATATATTTAAAATTATTTGTAAAAAAAATTAAAAGTAATTAATCATGCAAAAATTGCGGAACTTATTTGCTAAGTAATAAATTTTTCAAATAAACAAATAAATTTTTATTTTTAAATACATACATACTTTCAGACGAAGCTCTCGCCGTTCGTTGGCTGCCTCGTCTTTGCACGGTTCTGATGAGGCTCTGAAAAGTACCGCCAGCAAAGAGCGCATAAAAATACGTGTAATATCTCCCTCTGCTCGTATACTGGCTTTCCAAACAGATCTTAAAAGGCGTCTGTCAGAGTTAAAGAGTGAAATTCTATTAGAGCTGAAAGATGACATGGCCTCCATACCCCTATTTGCCACAGATCCCCGTTCTCTCGGTCCACGGTTTCGTTTATTAAAGGCCGATTATCAGGGCTCCGAACTCAATGAGAATCTAACTTTGGCTCAATTAGAAATAGCTAATAATGATACTTTGGTTTTGGTCCTAAAACGCAATTATTTACAAAATTTATCAACTCAAACTAGGGAAGTAAGAACACCACCAGACATTGAAATAGAAATGGCTACAAGTAATTTGCCAGTACGTACAAATGAAATACCAATGGTTGATATTAATGAAATATTTCAACAGTCGAATGTAAGTTTGATAAAAGTTTTCCAGAGTTGAATCAAAGGCACAATGGCTTTAAATTTATTAAATATTTTTAATTTTTTTAGCTGCAGTTTGATGTACGCAAAGTTTTAATTTCCTTAGCTCATGCTTCGTCATTCATAATTGGTGCCGGTCCTTACGCCAACCGTTTGATAGCCATGCTCAAGCAAAAACTTATCAATAAGCGTGTATATCAAAATGATTCTTTACAGTGCCTTGTGGACATGGGCTTTCAAAAAGAGAAGGCTGAATATGCTTTAAAATTACACAAGTTAGTAAGCTGGCAAAAAAAAAAAGATAAGAAATATTTATGCGTATTATACTTTTAGTAATGTATATTCCAATGCTTTGGAATGGCTCATACAACGCCAGTCAGAAGACATGGGTATTGAAGAAAGTGTAATGGGTTTACCCAGAACTATGTCATTGTTATCACCCTCGGGTATTATATCCAATAATGTAAGTTTTATTGTTATATACTTGTAAAAATTTCAAAGCTTATTATAGTTTAAATGTTTTTCAGAGTCCAATCGAAAACATAGCAGCTCTATTAGAAATCGTGCGGATTTACAGCCATCGTGATATACCGCCTAGTCCTGAAGCTATACAAAATTTGGTGGATATGGGCTTTCAAGAAAGTGATGTTGTCGAAGCTTTAAAAAAGACATGCAACAATAAAGCTGCTGCTTGCGAATGGTTGTGCGGTAATCGTACCGGTAGTTTGGTGGAATTACGTGAAGGCTTAGCCCAAGATTCGCCTATACTAAAAACGATACTTGAATTGCCGCAAGTACAATTAAATCTAAGCAATCCAAAAATATTATTGGGTAAGCTTATAATCCCTTTAATTTATAAAATTAAATTGTATTTTTAACTATTTTATTTGGTTTTAAAGCCTTTTTAGAAATATTGGAAAATGAACACTCTATACGTGTTTGGGGTGGCGACAACGATACCACTTCGGTTATAACACATATCCTGCAAAAGTATCATGAAGAAAAACATGTTTTAGGAATCAATCAATTCTATAGTAGTCGATAGTTTTTCCAAGAACTTTCTTTTTTACTTTGTTTTCTGTGCACTTTCCAGCTTTTTAAATAATATCAAATAACCGAATTTAATTATTTTTCTTTACTTTTAACTAAATATGAAATTATAATATAGAAAAATATGTATGAATTTTAATAGTTATGTAAAAATATCAAATAACTTAAAGTGCGTGAATAGACTTATTTATGTTGATGAAAATGGAAACTAGTAGAATATTTTCCAAATTTTAACAGAGAAAACCGTTTTCTAAGAATTTACTTTAAAAAACTACATGCGTAATTTATTGAAAAAAAAACAAAAATAGCAATTGAAAAATTATCCCAAATTGTGTCCAAATATATTTACAAAACTTTGCATCGAAGCCGTAAAAGTATAGATATGAAATTTGACCATTTTTATCATAAGTTTTCGTTTCTTATTTTGTCAGGAAAAATTATTATTATAAATTTTCTTTAGAAACGAATAGTTGACGCTATAGTATTATACAACAAAATTGCTTAAATTCTTTTACACATGAAAAAATTAATTGTTTCTAAGTTTTGTTGGCGGGGAAGTCTATATATTTTTTAAACTAAAATAATGCATTCCAAAACTATTAACATTTCGCAAAACTAATTAAATCAAATTGGTTAAAAACGCATTACATTAGTGCTTTTTAATGAAGACTAAATATATCGCCTATAATTCCATTTTCATATAAAATTTATTTTGAAATATATATTTTTCTCAAAATGTTTCTAACGCACAGCTTATATATAATAATTACAATGAAAGAATGCAAAATAGTAAATATATATTTTATTAGTAGTTTTATTGCTTCGTTTTTTTAGAAAACCAGCTTCTATCAATTGTTTTTATATAAAATTATTCTTAATATAAAACATGAAAGAAAAGTGCAATTCTCTATGAAGATAAATTTTAAAATTAAATAAAGTATATTTACAATAATCATTTACACCAGAATTAATGATAAATAAAACAAGACAATTCATCAAATCGTAAAAGAATAAATTTAAATGAAACATATTGTAGATGGTACCTAATTTTAGCATTTTAGCTTAAAAAACAATTTTAATAAAATTAAACTAAAAGAATACACCATTATCATGCTTTTAAACTGGCAGTTGAAAAATATTTTTAACTCAAAAAAAAAAAACAAAAAACAAAAAAATCACTTGATATTAAAACTTATTAATGCTTATGTGTACGTTTAATAATTTTTTAGTTTTAATTACTAAATTATGCCAACAAATAACGAATGCAAAAAGTAACATTAACCAAATGATCTCTACTTTTAAAGAATGCAATGAAAAATTCAAATGTATTAATTTTGAAATAAGACTAAAAATTTTAAAAATAAAATAAATTTTCAAAAATAAAAAACACTGAAAAAATATTCGGTTTGATTATGGATTTAATAAAAAAAGAAAAAGATATTCTGCTGAGTGAAGGGTGGCAAAAAGAAAACATTTTCTGTCAAATGTTATAACTACTTAACCGATTGATGTATCTAGAGGAATATTTCTGAAAAAAATATTTCATCAAAATGAGTTGAAATCACAAGGAGTTCTGTGCACTCATTTCGGCTATTTAAAACGTCAACCACATCAATAAACTTTTCAAATCTCTTAGCAGATTTTTTGACTTTTCTACTTTATAAAAAAATACTTCTGTGTGAAATTTTGCAAATAAGAATTTAAATTTCTTTTCATTGCAATAAGTTTAATTTTGTTTAAACTTTCTCCAATTTACTCTTCAATATCTTAAAAGGATTCTGGTAACAATGTCGTGTAATAACCACAATATATAGAAAAAACTGTGTACCTCCAGGCCAGGGACCGAATTCGAAATCGAGCTAAATTTCAATACAATTTAAATACAAATTTCGATCGTTATCGAATGCTGTAATTTGCTCCCTGATTTGTTTTGAAAAGTTATTGAAAACAGCCAATTTGTTTTGCTACATCAAACAAAGTCATATGGAATGCCCCTGCGTAGGTTGGTTAAAACCGTTATGGGGTGGGTGGTAATTATTGTTTCGTTCAGTCATGGTAATAATTAAAATAACTGTAGAGGTGGATAGAGATAAAAATCAACAGAATTTTTTTGAGAGATTTTATTTCCACTTCGACGGCGAAAAAAATCGTAGCTTAGCAAATGATTTAAACTAATTACAAATTTTGCCAAAGCGAAAAGTTAATTTTGAAAATTACTCTTATTTTACTTTTCTATGAAAATTATTACTTTTCTATTAAAATTTAGTATTTGAGTCTGGTGGTGCTTTTTGCATTTGTAGCGATTTGCAAAGAATTTAGGGCCTCATTTACTAATACATACGATTTTTTATTCTTAAAAACTTTCGATAGCTCCTCAGTAGGGCTAATTTTCGGAACTTGGATTTTTAAAGATTATTTTAATTGTTGCCGTAAGTGCTTTTTATTAAATTTGGCATATGTAGGGGGTTTTTAATGGCCTGAGCTGTGGTTTAATACAAAAAAAAAAAAAGAGAAACAACCAGAAAGTTTCATTCACTCTTAAAAATGAAATCAGCAGTCTATTGAATATAATATTTTTAACAAATAACGGAGACAATAATTTGCCACAGAAATAAGCTGAATTTTAAACCAACAATAAAAACAATACATCACACATTTTTCCATTTTCTAAATATTATGAAATCAGGGATATTTTTCTATTTCTATATAAACATTAAACATACATACATTTTCTCGATATCCTATGAGGACAATGAGCCACAAGTCCACAACTTTGGAAAATTTTAATTAACATTTTTTTCGTTTTATTGAATAGTTTTTTCTTGTAATTATATTTGTGTTTTATTTTCATTTCGTATATAAAATAATTTAAGTCGTTCTTAAGCTTAACAACAAAATTTGCTTAAGTAAATTAAAATTATGTATATCCTTTATGTAATTTTAACTAAAGTTTAAACTAAATTTATTTACATACATTGAGGTCTTTTTGAATTAATAATTTAAAATGTTTTTTTTTTTAGTTTTGCCGTTATTACAATTTTACATAATTACATACGATTTTATTATAATAATTTTTATTTTTTACTTTTAGAAAAATATAAACTAGTTTTGTTTAATCGTTCGAAGTTCGAATGGTTTTCGTTACAAAAATAATATTATATTAAAAAAAAGAGTAAAATCAAGAATAAACTTTATTAGCATGGGAATTTTAACAAATAAAAGTTGTTTTCAAATTCTACAGCGTAACTTCAATATCTTCTTGAAAACAGCTAGAAGAAACAGGCTATAAAAAACATAGAACAGCAATGGGCAAAAATAAAATAGAAATATAAAATAAAAAAATAGATCAGTTTTAATAGCGTAATAATTTATTTTAGAGGTTAAAAAATATATATATTGTTTTCATTCAATGTGAATGAGCTCCTTTGAGGTTCAATTTAAAAAGTGTATTAATAAAAATTACATTAAATACATACACGGTTATTTGTTAACACGTTAAAATAATAAATTAAGTGATTTTTTTTTGATTAAATGTTATAAAAGGTGATAAAATTAAAGTTACAATTAATATGGCATTTAGAGAGACAAAGTTTATTTGCAGGTAAGTCTTTTTTTTCAAACGTGTTAAAATGGATATTTAGAAGACAGCACCTTAAGGTCGTTTCGTTAATATGATTTCAGACTTATATACAAACTTATTAACTAAAATATAATAATTATTAATAAAAATATATATAAACAGGCAAAATGCAATTATTATAAAAAATATTCGAAACAAAGAAAATAAATTGTTGTAAATAATGGAATTTTGGGAATTTATTTAGGGACAGGCTAATCGATTCATAAAACATAAGAACTTAAGGTACGTCCACAGCTACAAAATGTTTGAACACAAGAGCGTAACCACTAAATACTAAAGAAAACTATTTTGATTCCCATAGGTGTCTATTAAGTAAAACTAATAGGCAGAGTTATAACTCAATGAATACTTATCTGAATTAAAACTTATTTCTATTACCATTCATTGGTTACGCTTTTTTTTTTTTTTTTTTTTTTGATAAAAAGCTAAAGCAAACTTTATCATGATGATGTCGATAGTTTGAAAATTTAGAAGATAGGGTGTTTCACCATGGACTTGCAGAGCTATTCATGGGACTTATAAATAATTGAAAATAGTTTGACAAGCAATATGAGCATTCCACAAAGACAATGTAATGATTTTGAATAGAAGGATATTGTATGAGGTAGAGCTTTGAGGTTTTGAAATGATTTGCTTGTAAATTAAATATTAGAAGCTGAAAATTATTAACTTAATAAAATTTTAGGCATAAATCTATCATGCATGGTGTAGTACATTGAAAGTTTTTTTAATTTGTTACGGGAACATTTAGCATCATGGTTTGAACGCATTATCATTAAATATAAAAATAAATTCCTTAAAATTTTCCAATATTTTTCACACAATTTTATATGTTTAGAAACAATGCGTTGAACTATATATTGAGGGGAAATTCTTTTGATATAAACTATAAAATATTGTAGTTATTAGAGTATGTCGGTGATAAGATTTATTTCCTTTTTCCCTCTTCCAATTAAGACGTATAACTTGCTCAAGCTCTTAAATTCAAGTGATGTTTAAGCGTTCGGTCAGGACTGAATGTTTTACATTATGTTCGTAAATTCAAATTTTGTTATATTTTTTTTAAGCCAAACTTGTATCTATTTCTCTTTCAAGGCATAGTTCAACATTCACTGGACATATAGGCTTAATACGAGTTTCAAAACGACTCGAGAGCATACAGTAGCTCTTTAGAAATCTGATAAAAACAATAGATTTGATGCGACATGGCTAACAAAGTGCTTAAAAGAAATAATAAAGGAGTGATTTTGGAAAAAAGAATGTGTTTTGACTTTTGAAATGTGTATGAAGACCACTGGCCATTAAAAAGACTAACTTTTGTTCTGCTTCAAAAAATAAATTTTAATAAATTTTCAATTCCAATGGTTATGTATATGAAAGTTGAATTTTCGACAATATGAATATTTCTAAAAGCTCCCTCAACCTTGCATCAATCATTTGACCTGGGATAATTAAGCATTTACTAGGACCTCGTGTTCTAAGGCGAAACTATTCCAACCGTTTAAAATTGTTATTGAAAGAAATTTTTAGTTTAACTTTAAATTTGGAATTTTATATCAAAAATAAAAATTATTTTGACTTTTTACGTTATTGTTTTTAATTTGGCCGGATTATGGAAGGATATTTTGTATACGGCACTGTTGCCTTTTTGTTCTAAATTAAAGTAAATAACACACAATTGCCTAATTTGCAGGCGCTGTTGTATAATTGAAATGGGGTATAATTGAAATACTGAGCAACAGTCCTTGTTTTCTTTTGGAAGGTCAGGTCATGTAACGAAATAAAATTTGAGCTCGTATTCTGCTGCTCTATTCTGCTGTTATAATTCATCATGGTTATTTCAAGGACATCGTAGGTAACATCCGAACATACAAATAATCAGCGAACTTTTTTTGCCAACGCGATGAAGTCACGACATACAATAATACATATATTTTTATAAACTTACATTCTAAATTGAAAATAATTCTCTGGAACTCTATTAAATTTTCCATTAATGATTTTCTGCTCTGAAGAGAAATCTTCTTTCTTCATAAATACATTTTTCTTTTAAATTACAAACACATACAACATACATACACAAATGTTAAACATATAAGGCCTTATTCACAAAAAATATTTTATGTTGATTGGCTGCTTACAAGACAAATTTCGTATGCAAAATTTGTCTTATAAGCATAAATATTTTTGCGAATGAGGCCTGTAGTTAATAATTTGAAGAATATAAAATTTAAAAAAAATTGTTCTTTAGTTACAAAATGTTCCACATGTCTGAATTTAGTAAAAATGAAATAATGTGTGATTATGATTGTATGTGAGACATCAAACGTGATGGAGATGTTGATGGTTTAGTTTCGTTTGATTTGAACGTACGTTACAATTCATTTTCCATATTGGAACGTACGTTTTTAAGAACATTGTGAGTTTTGAGTATTTGATTTTTAATGTCTTTTTCGACTTGTGCCTTGAGTTTATTAGCATTGCGTAGTTTTTCATAAGTGTCTTCAAAGGCACGTTTGGTGCGTAATAATTTACGACGCAATTCAGCGTTTTCTTGTTCTACCTTGAGACAATCGTGTTTCTTTGCCAGCTGTTGGATACTGGCGTTGGCATCTGCAACATTAGAAGGTTCAATATTTTCGGTACTGCTGACTGGAATCAAAATAAATAAATAAAATAAAGTAGATAGTTTAGAATTAAACAAAACTTCAAAAGTTTTTCGATCAACACCAAAGCAATAACACGCAATATATGCGGTAAATTCAGATCGTAGGGGAAAAGGTGTTGAAAACATTGCACGAACGGAAGTTCAAGGACAATTTTTAGATTTATCTTTTTCGTATTTTAATCATAAGTATTATATACAGACAAAGGCAACAAAAATAAAATAAAATAAAATAATAATAATAATAATAATAATAATAAAAAACTTTATAATAATATATAAAATAAAAATAAACAAATAAAAAATATATTAAAAAAATAAAAAGTAAAAAACTTACAGTTTTTGTCACCAGATTCAGTGTTACTCTGTTTTGCGGACGGACTCATTTCCACCGTCTTTAATTGGGGACGTTGTACGCTATTCAATTCCACACTGCTTACGCGGCCCGCATCACTTTCAATTCCCAGATCAGGTGAAGAGTTTTGTATGCGTTGCTCACCCAAACGCTGCTTTGCTGCACCATTCTGACTACCCAGACCCGAGGACGAAGATTGAACTATGGGTACTTCCTCGGAAGTGTAACCAGACGCACAAACATCATCATTCTTGGTCAAATGCTGTTGCGTTTGCATTGCAGCCAAACGTTCCTGTAAAGATTGTTGTACTTGTTCCAAATGGCCGATTTGATTTTTCATTTCACTGCGTTCCTTCTCATGTTTGCTAAGTTCTTTCGATAATTCTTCCACTTTCTTTTCTAATTGCAATTTATCATTTAAGGCCTTGACGCGTTCCATAGCTGCCTTGGATGCTCGCAAAGTACTTTCATCAATTTCTTTCTGTAGATTACGTGAAGCAATTTCAGTTTCAACGAGTGTTTGCTTAAGTTCCTGTTCATTTTCCTGCAAACATTCAATAGTTCTTTGTGCCTCCATATATTGTCTTTGTAAATCGGTCAACTGTTGTGTAAATTCTTCATAAAGATTTTTGGCCACATAATCTCTCTGCAGACACTCTTGATATTCTTGTTCTTTGGCTAAAAGTCTTCGTTGCATAGCCTCCTCCATTTCTTCCTTGAATAAGTTTAACGTTTGTTTTTCTTTAGCGGCGACTTGCTGCAAAGCCTCCTCATAAGTTTGTTTAACAATTTCCATATCGGCCTTTAAGGAATTGATTTGCATTTCAGCCAAACTAGACTCTACCAAAAGACGTTCGCGCTCTTCTTGTAGTTTGTCCAAAGAGCGAGACTTTTCATCGATTTGTTTTAACAGCAAAGATTCATTTTGCAGGTTGCAAGGCTCTGGGTTACCTATGGCAATAAGATCGTTGTGCAACTCTTCGTTGCGTTTCTGCAACTGTTCCAGCTCTTGAGTGATTTCTAATACTTTTAAGTTTTCTTTTTTCAAACGATTATCGGCATCTACTAATTGGCATTGGATTTCCAGTATTCGGTAATCACGTTGTTGGATTTGTTGCTCTAATTGATTAATACGTTCTTGGCTGCGTGCCTTAAATGAACGACTGTTTGTCTCACTGTAGTCACTATCAGTTTCATTATTTTTAACCAATAAAGGCTGTTCTTTGGCCATCAACGAGGTCGAGTGATCTTCCAGACCTATGCGGGCCAATGAAACTTTACGATCAGGTTCTGACCAAGCTTCAGATTCACTTTCCTTATTTTCAGCCATAACAGACAAAGGCAAAGAACGTCTTTCTTTCTTGAAGTCTGCACTGCGACGTTTGTCTAATTCCTTTTTTAGGGCCTTATTTTCTGCCTTCAAAACCTCTATCGATGGTCCGTTGATATCTTCGTGCGAATTGAAAGTCTTATTCTCACAATCCATATCTATATCACCTAAAATATCCGACAGATTAAGTAATTCAGCCAGACTTTGATCCATATTAGAAAGACCTGATACGGAGAGTGTCATATTAAGACTTTTCGACAAATCTAGGCTACGATCTACAGCCCGGCGCATAGCTTTACGTTTCTCTACCGCCAAAACACCCAAAACATCTTTATGTTTGAGTAAAGAACTAAGGAATCCTGCTAATTCTTCTAGGCGTGTAGACAATGTGGCACACAGCCCGGTGCACTGCCGACGCCATTTTTCGGCTGATTCGGCATCTAAACGCGCCTGTTGCAATTCCGTTTTCAATTGCGTTATCAAAGCTTCATTTTGTCTCTCTGTATCCAAACGTTGTATTAAAATATCTACCTTTCGTTGCAGTAGTTTATTACGTTGTAAGGCTTTATTATAATCCTCATCTGAAAAGGATTGTTGTAATTCGCCATCAGTTTTTCCATGGCTGGTATTAAGTTTCACAGGAGAAACAGGTGAAGTACTGGTTTTATTAAGCATTTTGTTGAGACGTTCAATTTCGCGATTTTTCTCCCAAAGTTCTTTGTTGACGAGATTCTAGAAAGATTGAAATTATATATTATCTTATTGGGTGTGGTAAAGAAAAAATATATATTGTTTACCTGCAGATCGGCAGTCTTCTTTTTAACTTCTGCTTTGAGATTTTTAATAGTGTCCTCTTGTTGTTCGATTATGTGGTCATATTTTTGTTTTTGCACTGAAGTCAAATCATTTAAAGCCTCCGTATCGCTAAAGGAACGACAAAAGCCGGTACATTCTAAGCGACTACCACCTGCTCCCGATTGCTGCTGTAAAAATAATTTTTAAAGAGATATTTGAAGATCAAAATTACAAAGTTTCTACTCTGAATTATTTCGAGAATACATAATATACGATATTTTATGTTATATATTCGATTAAAATGAATTGATGAAAAATTCGAATTTTAGCCAAATATTTGAAAAACGTACATGACATTTTATTCAGTTTAAAAGGTTTCTATAAGAATGTTAATGCTTCAAAGTATTTTGGTCTGTCTTTATAATTTTGATTTCAGTCAGAAATTTTTAATGCAACAAATTTTTTTATAGAATTTCAATCAGGCGCTAATTTTCAACCTGATATCCTTTTTTTTACAGAAACTTTTAATCCAACATTATTTATTATGTTTGTATTCGTTCTGTTTCCCAATATTAATATTAAAACAATTCTTACGAATTTTAAGTGAATATAATTTTTTATAATATTTTTGTTCTCTAGATTAAAATTTATCGGTTACATTAATAAAAAAAAAGAACTGCATTTTAAGTTTTTTTTTTTTAATATTTCTAATATTAATATGGACTAATATTTTTAAGCTTAAGGTCTCTTTATTATAATAAATATAGGTTTATTATAATATAATTAAGGTCTCTTTATTTTTAATGAAATTATAAATTGTGTTTCACCACTCCTTTATGTGAATGCTTAAGGAAGATGACGAAATATTGAAACACAATTTATAATTTTATTAAAAATAAAGAGACCTTAAGCTTAAAACTATTAGTCCATATTATGAATAAAAGAAGGTGAAGAAACTAGAAGAATTATTTCTAATATTGTTGAAAATATGATAAATTTTTTTGGAAATTAATTTATGTGAATTTTTCTCTGAAAATGAAAAACTTATTAATTCACACAACTTACCTCCTTTTCATTATTTGAGACATTTGAAGGCTGGATGCTATTTTTCAAACGACTATTTTCCACTTGTTGAGATTTAATATTCAGCATTAATTTCTGTATGGTCAGACGAGCCTTATCATAAAGTTGATCGCGTGCTTTAAGTTTATCCTCCAATTCTTGTATCATACAACTTTTATCGGCTGTATCCACTTTGAATTTTTGTATTTCATCACGCAATTGCTGGGTCTTGAGAATTAATTGAAATTTTTATTATAAAATCAGTTGTTTCGAAAGAGTTTATAAAAATGTTACCATAACCAAAACAAATATCACCGTCAACCCATTTTATAACATGAATGTACCCAAAGGACCGATGAACCTTTTTTTGAATATTTTTTAATACTCTTGATTTTATTTTAAAATATGTATGTAATAACAATAATGAAAATATTACAAATGAGTTATTCAATGATGTTCGAATGAAAATTACAAATCGTTTATACAAAATAAATGGCTAGAAAATACGAAATATACATTTAAAATTGAAAATATATTGGAGTTAATATTTCAAGGATATAAACCAAATAGATATACATACATACATATATACATATAGTAATTTCACGATATAAATATAATGGAATAAAAAAAAATAAACACATTCAATCATAAGTGATACGAATCGGAACGATTATTTGCCCAGTGAACTGCAAGTTTTTTGTTCTACATCTTGTCGCTCATTTCAGATTTAAGAGAGTTTTGCAAATTTCAATCATAACAATCAAGGAAATTTTCCAAATTTTGAACAAACATATCGTATGCCATCGGCTGCTGTGTATTTGCGAATATTTTGCTTTCGTTTGTGTTCCTTTTGTTCGTAGTCCTTTATTTGGAATACAAATTAAAAATGAATTTTCAAAAATGTTGTCTCAATGTTTTAAATAGAATTGTGGCTGCAATTTTATTTCTATGTGATTTGACAGTCGCGGGCTATAGAGCTGGGGGCAAATTACAGCACTCGTTATCGAACGAAATTACGAAATACTTCAATAGAGTTTATATGGAAATATTTTAAAATTTCGAATCGTATCGAATGCCGTAATTTGCCCCCTGTACGGAAAATCACATTTTATCTAAGTGATTTGAAATCAAAAGGAAGGTATTCTGTGTAATCAATTTCATGATCTTGAACTTCATTAACAAACTCACTTAGGCCGCGCTTTCGAGGTGTGGATTAATTTCAAACTTATGTTGATTTCTTTTCTAGAAAAGAGTGTAACATTTATTACACTTTTTAACAGAAAATAACAACATGCTGTCATTTGAATATAAAGAATTTATTGGAAATTATTTCAACATTCTTTACGAAAAATAATGTCTGTTTTAAAACTCCTTTAAACTGTTACAAATTAGAAAAGATGTGAAAAAATGTTACACATTTTCCAGAAAAGAAAACGCCTTTAGTTTAGTGTATTCTGAAACTCTGAATTTATCCGCGATGTGAACTTTTTTTATTATTTCACTACAGACCAACATTTCAAGCAAAACTAAGAGGTTTGTCAAAATTTTTTATGGAAATTTACTAAATCTATTTAAACTGAGATGTCAAAAATCCAGATTATTATAATCAATCATATTATGTATGCTGCAGTACAGTGTGAGACTGCCATAGTGGCAAATTTAATTGCGTCTTACACAGGATTCAGACGATGAAATTTATGACGTCTATTTTTCGTGATTCCCTTTTGAATTTTCTACCAAAAATTCTTTGCGTTCATACGATGATTATTTTTACATGTCTAATTTTTTTATTGTTCAATCGATATATCAGTTTTAGTTTACTTTTCTCTTTAATAATAATATAAAACAAGTAAAAGTGCTATATTCGGCTGTGCCGAATCTTATATACCCTTCACCAGCGTACGTCTGGCATTATATATATATATATATATATATATATATATATTTAAGTACCAATTTCATGCTTTCTAATTTATAAAATAGTTTCAGTAAGCGAAAAAAACCAACTTCAGTTGCATTTTTTGGTTACTTTTGTACATAAAAAATATTCAAAATTTCGCACCCATGGAAACGAAATTTTAATTTTTGAAATTTTTTCACCAATACAAATCTTCATAATGTGTAAAGCGGTTTTATTTATGCAAAACTGCAAATTTGTAACCATTTTGGTAACATTCATGTGATACAAAAATATTGCAAATATCCATACCTGGAATCGAAATTTTGATTTATTTTAATTTTGAAACCAAAAATAGTTTTAATTAGTAAAAATAAACGACGTTAGTTGCTTTTTTTGTTACTTTTATGTATAAGAAAATTCCAATTTCCCATACCTGGAAGCGAACCTGTATTTATTTATTTTTTGGTTTTTTTTTGCCAGGGTAACTCTTAATGAGGTATAAATTATTTTTAATTAGATATCTATGTAGGTGCAAGAATGAAGTCTCTAGCTCTTCTGGGGGCTTAGAAAAACCGATTTGACGTACAGACAGACGGACAAACGGACATTGCTCAATCGCCATTGCTATTCATAAGGATCCAAAATATGTATACTTTATGGGGTCGCATATTGATATCGAAGAAATTACACACGGAATGACAAACCTAAATATACCCTACCACTTTTTTGCGAAGGGTATAAAGAACCACAGAAAACAGAAATCGAGTCGTTTTTTCTACCCCTCTTTCTTCCCTACCCCGTTCGCTAGCAAACCAAAAATGACGTCGAAAAATAGACTTCATAAAAGTCTTCGTGTGAATTAGATGATACATAATATGGGTGATTATTTATCCACTTTCCTTTGTAAATTAACACATAATTATGTGTGTGTATTTATACATATAGACGGTTCTGGAAGTCTCTTTAATAAATCGTACACACCAAAATACGATCAGCTACAATGTATGAAAGCATTTTATCCAATTTCGTTGTATTTTGCATTCTTTGCTCACCTTTAGAAAAAAATCTGCTTCTAGACCCTCCATATTCCAGCTGAAAAGACGTGGGGAAAGTGCAGGTAGAAGAGAAGTGCAACTACTACTTGATTTAGTTAAATAAAGGTTTCCCCCCGCATCACACAAACTGCTGTCACTAAATGTATAACGTATAGGAATTTCGGCCTCCAAATGGCGATTTATATCTAAACAATTCTGCAAATAATTCCCAACGCCTTGGGACGTCGATGCCAAGTCTATATTACAATTCAATGCAGCCCTTCTGTAATTTGAAGAGCAGTTCTCACAAATGGCAGAATTTGTTGTTTGGTGGTTATGTTTCATATCGGTTTCAGCATTACATATATTAAGGCAAAATTTCTGATTCAGTTTATAGGCTGCGGCTGCACCTTCAACATTGTCCACCTGCACATTTTGAATGCTACAATCTAGTTTTGTCTTCTGTTCTGTATTGAAATTATTCGACTGATTTCTATCGATTCGTTCCAGAGCACACTTTTCATATTTGCGATAAATTTCTGCTTTTTCAAACGTGTAACATTCTTTGCAGTTATTGGAGGCTTGTAACTTATTGATTATTGCTCGAAAGAAACGATTTTCTCGCTTAACAATATTACGTTCCGTATTCACTTTATTCACCATTTTTTCATAGTCCTGAATACGTTCCAAAAGACGAGTGGTATGTTCATTCTTTATGGAAATTGTGGACTAGGGAGAGTAGAATTTCCAGTTAACGAAACAAACAAACAAACAAACAAACAGTAATCAAATTAATAATCTAAATTGTATTAATTAAATTTTAAATACACCAGAAACTAATTATGTAATTCAATAGTGTTCAAGTTAATCGCGGCCGGCAAAAAGCTTTTCAACTACACGATATCGCAAAAACCAAAGCTGCAATACCAACTTTCTTTCACATGCTGATTTCTACGTATGAGAAATGTACGTTAAAGTGTATGACATTTCTTAAAATATGCTGAAAAATACAACACTGCACGTTGATAAATTTTGTAAGAAAAAATTGGATATATAAAACCATTCAGTTTGAGGCTATTGTTTCTATCGTGTTATATTTATGAAGACTTAATAAATATTCCTAGGAACAAGGGAATATGCAATAGAATTTAATTTTCCAACTTATACAACAGAGTAGAACAGCGCTGTTTTCGAATGCCGCTGCACTGTCAATCATTATTACTCATTTGTAATTTTGTTTATCGTTACTTACACAATTTTACTTTCACAAATTTTATGAGAAAATCATATACTGAGAACTAAACTGATGTTAACATGAATTAAATCACTGCGTTCAGCTTACAAAGTAAAATAACATTGCAAAAACAACTGACACCCCTTTTGGCCTGAAGATGCACAGTGGGAGATTTTGCTAAAATAAAAATGACTATAGTTCTGCAGTTTCTAATCGCTTTCAATCAGACTGCAATAAAATTTCACATAAAATTTAAAAAGATATTGCTGTGTTTAGAGTTTAGATTTTATATCTTCAAAGTTGGCATCGCCAGGAGCCTTCGTAGTGGTCACCTCGAGGTTACAAAAAAATTCAAGCCTATGGTAAGCTGCTAAAAAGATTTCTTGTAGGCAGATTCTTCTGTCCTAGAGCTAAAATAAATCTGCTAAGAGTACGGCGGTTTCGCTTGTAGTTTAGATAAACATTGATTCTTATTATAAAAAAAAAAATAATAATAATAAAGCAACTTCTTATTTGAATTATTTTCGTTTTATAATTTTATAAATATTTAGAATATGTTCTAATATCACATAATTCCAAAATATTTTCAAAACTTGTCGCTTAACTTGTTCCGAAGGTGACAGACACATTATGTATAGATCGGCATTCAAATTGATGTAAGTATTGTTTGCATGCATTTATTCTAGAATTAGCAGTTCTTTTTTCGCTTTGTAGTTAAAACTTTTTCCTCATTGAATAAATGTTTTAATTAATATTTATTATTTGTAATGCTAACTTAAGTGTGCGTATATATATGTATGTATGTATATATATATATATATATATATATATATATATATATATATATATATATGTATGTATATATATCTGGATAAGTATGATGTACGTATGTGTGTAGAAATGTTTATATTGTGCGTGGAATGAACTTTGAATCATATGAAAAAGATGAAGTGCAACCAAAGCCTTTTAAACGATAAAACAAAGCAACAGAGATAGAAGAGAATGTGTTCGATATTAAAAAAAATTCTTGAACATAAAATTTATTTGTTATTTATTTTCTTCGAACACGAATGTACAATTTTTCATGTTTATAAATTTTTTTATTGTATTCCATAACGCGATGTTTATATTTATATTAAAAATCGATAATTTTTTTTCAACTTTGAGGGTTTTCACAAAATTTCAAACATTTCTTTTATTTTATTTAAATATTTATAAGAATCGCTATTTTATTTATTCTCGAAATTATGATGGTATTTAGTATATTCAATAGCATAGAAAATTTTCTTAAGTGGATTAAATAAAATACGAATAAAATATATACGGAAAACAAATGAAAAACAAAGACAGAACAATTAAAATAACAATATAATTAAGAAGAAAAAAAATATTTCAAACCAAATCCTCGTTGAAATGTTAAGTTATTAATACTCCTCAATTCATGTTCATTTATGTTTTGTTTTTAAATAAATTAAATATTTTCGTTCAGGACTTTATATATAGAAAACAAATACATATACGAGTCTTTTTATTGTAGTTTCGATATAAGCCCCTAAATGAACATTTTTATATACCACCTTATTTGATAATCATTTGTCAAAATCATGTCAAGACGTTGTCAAAAAATAGAACACATCAACGTGCAACACACAACCACTCTTTCAAGACTCTGCTTTTAAGTAATATATATATATATAAACCACATTAACAAAGAATTGAAGTGGTTTCGATAACGTTACAGTTACAACAGAAATGAACAAAAGCCTTTTTTTTCTGTAAAGAAACGAACTTACTTGCATTTTAGATAAAACATCTTGTTGATTACGCATTTGCTGCTCATAAGTTTGCATATTCAAGAGTTCTTTGCTGAAATTGTCTTGAGTTTGCTTAAAGGCGACCATAAGTTTTTCATTATCAGCTTTAAGATCTGTATTCTTAGAGCGAAGACTTCTCATACATCGCTTGTTTTATAATGTTTCGTTATTAATAAATTCATTATGCAATTCATGTTATAAAATGGTTTGAATTTTTTATGGAAAATAATGTTTTGTTAAAAATAAAAGAAAAATCACAAAACAAGCACTTACCTCACTATTGGCAATTGCTCTATCTTTAGTTTCAATGGATTCAAGAAGTTCATCGTTTTGGAAGACGAGTTCTTTAACCTTGTCCTCGTATTCCTTAATGGTTTCATCACGCTTCTCTAAGATTTTTTCTAAGCTGTAAATTTGTTGTTGGAAGTCCATGAGCTTGTCATCGGATAGTTTTAGTAAACCTTCCAATTCGTGTATCTAAAATTACACACAAGATAAACAAATCGTTAATTTAATTTATTAATTATTTATTATATTTTTATTTTTAGCAAATTATAAAAAATATTTCGAAAAAATATACACACTTTTTGCAAGGCGTTTAAGTTTTCCGCTACATCCGATCGTTCCAACAGCTCATGCATTAATTCTGCACTGCCACCACCATTACAGATGCGTGATTTTTCCATTTCCATATATTGTATCTTTTGTTGTAGTTCATCTACAACAAGTTGATATTTCGTTTCCGTTTCTTTTTGTATTTGTTCCATTTGGTTCATGGCTTGCGCCGCCTCCTTCAGTAAATCCTGTTTTTCTTGTACTTCTTTGCGCAAAATTGCCGTTTCCACTTTTGTATCGATGAGTTGTTTCATAACAGTGTCTTCCGAAGAACTATTGGCTTGTTTATAGCCTGGTATACTTTCTTCGATAAAATACAAACGCAACTTTAGATTGAAATTTTCTTTACGCAGAGTGGCCATTTGCTCTTCGAATTCCCGTACAGAACGACCTTGGCCGGCGGGTGAATTTGAGCCCTGATAGGGTTGTATACTGACACAGGGCGAACGATAACCGACCCCATCTATAAAAAGGAAAGGTTTTACAATTAGAAATCAGATAATTCAAACATATCGAATTTTGAGACTCTCTTAATAGAGAGAATTTTACAGAACATAATTTTTGCTAGAATAAACTTTCTATGGAAAAGTTTCCTGCACCATTTTCTATTCAAAATAGTTCCCCGCAAAAATTTTTTTATTGAAAATGTATTGCTATTAAAGAATTTCTGTAGCGGAACCTTTTCAGAACAATATATGTATGTGTTTCTATAGCATTTGTTTTCTATAAAATAGTTTACTATAAGAAATTTTCTATAGAATGTAAAATACTATATGATATATTAAAGAAAAAATTATTTGCTATAAAAAATTTATTGAGCAAATAGTTTACTACAAAAAAAAAAACTCCAATAGCACAGTTTACTGCAAAAATTGTAGCAAACTATTTTCGGATTTTTTTTTTGCCGAAAATAAATTGCTACAAGGATAATTAATTATATTACAAATGATTTGCTACAAAAGTACTTTTACGGTACTTGCTACAGAAGTACTTTCAGTTTCCCGCAATATATAAATTTTTATAGAAAACCCTGTGTTAACAATATTAAAAAAAATTTATAACGAATAGTTTACTACAACAACAAAAAACTTTGTCATAAAATTTGTTGGCAAATAGTTTGCAACTTTTTTGTAGAAAACTTTTTTTGTAGCAAATTATTTTCCACAAAAAAATTCTAGGAAAATTGTTCGGACTTCAACAGCAAAAAAAAATAAAAAATTATAGCACACTATTTTCGACATAAATTCCTTTTGCCGAAATAAATTGCTACAAAAATAATAAATTCTATTACAAATGATTTGCTAGAAAAGTACTTTTACGGTACTTGCTACAGAAGTACTTTCAGTTTCCCGTAATATATAAATTTTTATAGAAAACCCTGTGTTAACAATATAAAAAAAAATCTATAACGAACAAAACTACAACAACAAAAAACTTCGGCATAAAATTTGTTAGCAAATAGTTTGCAACTTTTTTTGTAGAAAACTTTTTTTGTAGCAAATTATTTTCCACAAAAAAATTCTAGGAAAATTGTTCGGACTTCAACAGCAAAAAAAAATAAAAAATTATAGCACACTATTTTCGACATAAATTCCTTTTGCCGAAATAAATTGCTACAAAAATAATAAATTCTATTACAAATGATTTGCTAGAAAAGTACTTTTACGGTACTTGCTACAGAAGTACTTTCAGTTTCCCGTAATATATAAATTTTTATAGAAAACCCTGTGTTAACAATATAAAAAAAAATCTATAACGAACAAAACTACAACAACAAAAAACTTCGGCATAAAATTTGTTAGCAAATAGTTTGCAACTTTTTTTGTAGAAAACTTTTTTTGTAGCAAATTATTTTCCACAACTTTTAGGAAAGTTGCTTCGACTTTAAAATAGCTTCCGGAGAATCTATTATGAATTCAAAATGTAGAAACTGATCTGCTACAACAAACTTTCTGTAACTTTTATTAGATACATATACTTTATGTATATATTTATATATAAAATTGTACCTGCAAATCTTTTCATATAGAAACTTTTTTATTGCAGATTTTTTTTTAATGTTTTTGTGTCATTTGAAACATAATTTAATAAGTTTCATACAACCGAATTACGTTACGAAAGAGAACTAGAAGGACACTCAGTTGAACAAAAAAATTGTTGCGTAAAATATTGGAAAAAATGCATCCACCTCCATCAAACATTTTCGGTGCAGAAATATATATATATATATATATATATATATATATATATATATACTTTTTGTTTATTTCTGAAACCAATTATGCCGACCTTATGCAAAACCATTTCTCGCTTAATATTCACCGTAAATATATTATAAAATGCCACGATATAAATTAATGAAATTTTTTCCAATAAAAAAAAATCTATACAAACTTACCACCAACATTCGAAATATCAAAATCACTATAAACTATGGGCATATTATAATGCAGCATCGATATTGTATTATTTTCCCTTTTAACATCCGAATCATTTAAATGATTTGATTTCATAGAATTTTTATGCATTTTCTAAAAACAGAAAACACAATCGAATAAAAGTAAAACAGAGAGAGAAAGAGAGAGAAAAAAAAAACGATTTTGCAAATATAATTTACAAGCCAACATCAACATTAAAATTGATAAGCGTTTGCTGCTGGCTGCTCTTTATCTGTATCTGCCTGCAGTCACTTGAATGTTTTTAAATATATTAATTTCCGTTAAATAATTTTTTTAATACACAAATAAAATACTATTGATGTCGTTTGAATGAGGATATTTGCAAACAAAATTTTTATTTTTCATTCGTTTTCATTTTCTATTTTGACGACGTTTATATTTTATACTTTTTCAGTTTGATTCAAGGTAAATTTGAAAACATTTTGAAAACTAAACTGTTTTGAGAATGAATATATATTATAAGAGTACTACTATATCATTTTTATTTTAAAACTTTTGTTTTTATTTTAAAATACTGCAAGAGGTTTTATTTTTATTTATTTTATTTTTTTTTTGGGTGATGGGGGAAAATTTTGTATCGCAGTATTTGTAGCAGCCAGCCAATGAATGAATTAAAATTAGTTAAAGCATTCAAAGAGTTTCGCCTTAAAAATTTAGAGAAGTACTTTAAAAACAAATTGTATATAGCTCGAATAGAAATAATAAGTTTTCGATCAGTTTTGCGGGCACAGTTGACCAAATTACCGCCTTTGATATGGACCGAAATTTAAATTTAATACATCAATAAATAGTTCGATACTTAAAATCCTACTTTCTTTTCTAAATAATATTTTAAGAAAAATAGTTTGTCGAAACAGCTAAAGAAACATCCACTCCTACTATGAAACATATAACTGAATAAAAAATATATATAGAAAATTATTAGAGTTACAAGTCCCTTTTTATAAATATCTACTCTTAATACGAAACGTATGTATAACTGAATAATAAATATATACAAAATTATTTGAGTTACAAAATCCCTTGTTATATCCTGTGTCCTTGCATTTGAAAGCAAAATTTCAAAAAAGTCTTTTAAAACAATAACTACAATAATTTCGTCTGTTGCAATATCCTTCAGACTCTGGATCTTAACAGTGACTGAACGATATTGAGGCGAAAATAATAGATTTCTTTTGGGCCTGAAATCTCAAAAATAGAAAATTGCAAAATGGCTCGGAAAAATAATGCAGAATAAAAATATAATAATAAAATATATAAGAGTCGATATATGTATAACAATTTGTTTTTAATTAATCAGTCCCCAAAAATTCGTTTCAATTAAAAATATCTAAAATATGTCAGTTAATAAATTAACTATTTGACATACCGTCATTGTACTATTGCAATAAGAAATTAATTTGTTGGGTGGTTAAGCAATGTCTATATGCATTTTACTGGTGCTTTTTACCAAATCGTCAGTAGACCCATGGGTTTTGGTTTGTATAAGTTTCATAGCCTACTACACTTATTATAATGTGATTTTTTGAAATCATTTGTAAATTTTTATAGTTAATTTATTTAACATAATTCTCAGATGGTTTATAAAAGTCTTTTAATAAGTTGAGAGAAGTTTGAAACTTTTCAAAACTGTGGTTGAAGTCTACTAACGATAACCACCCAACAAATAAATTTCATAAAATATGTCAGATAATAAGTCGCACAAGCTAATACTGTTTTCTTAATTTTGTAACGCAGTGTTGTTATTTTGGCATCCTGCCAACATTTTTATCTTCATTATGGTCTAGCCAATATTTGACAGATTTTAATTTTTTGTTTTACTTTTTTGACAATTTTCTACCAAAAAAAATTTAGCTTAAATAAATATCTTACATGGATTATCCATTGTTACATCTTGTAGAGTACTCGGACTAGTGCTAAAAAGAAAAATGAAAAAGAAATAATAATTTATTTATTTATTTAAATTGAAGCATTAATTAAGATAAAAAAGCTTGATTTGTAGAGCCACTGCATAAAAATGATGATTATTATTATTATTATCTTTTGTTAAAATGACCTCATATGACAATTATTTAAATTGTCCGCTAACATCAAACATTTGTCAGCATTTCGAGTGGTTTGCACTAAAAGATATTAAAAAATCTCTCTAAAGAGAAACGCACACGCCGAAGAAATTCAGAATTTTTATTTAAAAAAAAAATAAAAAGAATAAAGAAAATATAACAACAAAAATGGTTTTATTGTGCAGCAATTTAAATCTTTTATTCAAATTAACTCATACCACTATTCAAATATAAATTATATAGAAATTTTCGTTGCAAATCAAAGATATTTTAAGAGTTAATTTTTTAAAGAAATTAATTTTATAAAGTATTTTGCTTTGCAGACATAAGGGCGTTAATAGAATTTTATAACAAAATTAAAAGCAATAAATTCCCTTAATTTATACCAGATATTCTCTGCTTTAAAGTCTCAAGGTTTTTTCACTAGTTTTTCACAAAAACAAAATTCTATTTCAAGCATGAAAATATCAAATGCTGGAGAGCTGTTCAAAATCTAGACAACGTTTTTATATTTATTTATTTCTTTTTTAAATTTAATTCACATAAAATGATTTAAAAGTTTACTTTTTTATTTAGATTTGCAAAACGCCTGCAGATTTTTTTTGCGTAGTGGAAATTTTATAATAAAATTGTTTTTAACTTAAATTCATAATAAACAACATGTTTATGAAAATTTTATATAGAAAATTGTTTGAAATACACTGCTTGTTGGTATATTTGCAATATTTTCTCGAACGGACCTTCAAAAAGAGAAAGAAGAAATCCCTACAAAGGGATGCCAGATCTATGGCAATATAATGCAGAGGGAATTTAAAATGGATACTTTGTTTTTAAATAAAAGAGATAATTTTTTTCAATTTATTATAGATGAATTAATAAAAATTTTTTTTAATACTGATAAGAAAATAAAAACGAAAATATAGACGAAATACCATCATTTCATTCGTTCACTAATTTTTAATTTTTATATAAAAATTTACTTTAATTAAATAGAATGCGGTCCCTACAGCACGGACTGCACTCAATGCAATAAAAGAGCACAAATAGCAAACATTGATACAAATGATGAAACATTGTGTTCGGTAGAATATATAGGGTTTTTCAATAAGAACGCTACAAAAGTTTTTTTTTTAATAAAATGAAAACGGTTTTGGATATTAATTAAATTATTTATTTTTGCGAAAGTACGTTTGATGCCATTATGTATGGAACTCGATTTCTTTTACATGGCTACCACGGGCACGTTTGCAGAAGTCCAGACGCTGAACCCAATTTTTGACGCTTCTCAAACATAAATCGGCCGATACTGCTGCAATTTCACGTTCGATATTCGTACGAAGTTCATCAATCGTCGCTGGCTTGTTGGCATATACCATAGACTTAACGTAGCCCCTAACGGCGTCAAATCGCGCTACCGAGGCGGCCAATCGACTGGACCATTTCGTGAGATAACACGTTCTCCAAACTTGGTTTCCTATAAATTGATTGTGACATTCGCTGTGTGGCTTGTGGCGCCGTCCTGTTGGAACCACATGTCCTCCAAGTACATATCATCCAGTTGCGGCCAAAAATATTCGGTTATCATTGAACGGTAGCGATTCCCATTCACAGTAACGTGCCGGTCTTGATCATTATGGAAAAAATACGGCCCAATGGCTCATGGAGTATGTGTGGATTGCTGTCTGACCAATAACGCATATTTTGTTTATTGACGAAGCCATTCAGCCAGAAATAAATTGGACGTAGCGCTCTTAACGTTGAGGCCACTGACTCCGAATTTCGGTAGTTAATTTTAATAATTTCGACTCGTTGTTGGCTCGTATATCTTTCCATAACCAAATGGCAAACCTTAATAAAGAGAAATGTCAAAAGAGCGGCAAGAAATATGGTGTCGTCTGCTGTCCTTGTCGCTCTACTTTTGCAGCGTCTATTGTAGATAACCCTTTACATATAAAATATTATATTTAAGAAACCAAACGAAAAACCAAAACTTTAACAGCCTCCACAAATGATGCAACATTTAGCGAAACATTCTCTTATTTCTAAAGGGTTCTCCAAAAGGGAGTTCCAAACTTTGAAACAATTGATAACGGCTGATATTGTTGTAGCCAAATCTGTCAATTTAGCTGTCACTCAGTATCTTTTCACCAAATCACCATTGCACGGATATGGCACTCAACAACACGTGCAAATAATAAATTGTAATGGGTTTTGGAGCTGTTAGCAACTGACCCTTATTTAGTCATCTTCAGCGCTGAGGCTCACTTCTTGATGAATGGATACGTGAATATAAGAACATCTACAGAGTCATAAAGAACTCAATTATCTGCCGCCTCCCACGCTTAAAATATTTCAATATACAGTTCTCTAATTACTACTACTGTTGTCCCACTCTAGGCCGAAAGAAGTGTCTCTATTAATCGACCTAAAATAACTAAAAAAAAAAAAAAAAAAAAAAAAAAAACATCAACTCCAAAAATATATACAAATTTGTCTATTTTAATTTCCCTCCCCTATTTAAATAATCATTCAGACAATTTTCTCTTTCTTTACACTAAAAATTTTCTTAAAAACCACTAACATGCATGTTTTAAAATAATTTAGAAATTATGTAGATATTGTAGAGGGAAAAATTTCTTAAAAATACACACACACACGCGCGCGCGCTTTGAATTTGTAATAAAAGCCAACCAAAATATGTTAAATATGTTTAAGAAATTATTGGAAAATTATGTAATTGATGAGTTAAATGGCCTAAATTTAAAATTAAAACTCATATCAACAACACGGAATGCGAAAAGTATATGATTACTTAATATTTATATATATAAGTATATAAGATAAAAAAATATGAAAAACATTTAGCGAAATATGAAACATTTCGATTCGCATAAAAATTTCCACTTCATGCTTTAACATCTGAATGAAACGAAAAGATTGCACAATAAATTTAATATAAAAATGAAAATAAATAAAATGACGATAAAAATAAATGGCTTGTATGTTGTAATTATCATGCATTGGCTGCTGAAACTGTATTTAAACAATATAAAACTGTCTTAATTTATCATTCTTGCGAGACAGTAGGGCATTGTTTCAATGCAAGCAAATATATGTATGTATCCACCCAAGAAGAAGCTGCCTTGTTGTGTAGCAACGTACTGTTTGTTGCTTCTTGCACTCCCACTTTCTTATTCTAAAATAAAACACTTGTTCGTATAAGAAGTAAAATGATCTTTGTTGCACACATATACATATACACTTATGTTTATGTATGTATGTTTGTAATTATATACAATATATTTTGTTGTTTTCCATTTACATTTTTATCTTTTTCGAAATTCTAAAAGCATTCCTCTATGGACGGCAAAGTTTTCAATTTATTACATCTGCCATTGTAAACAGCCCAAGCTTGCCAACCTTGTCGCTTTTTCACATATTGAGCACATTTAACCGCTTCGGCTATATTGTCATTTAATAGAGATTGACATTCAATTTGACACAAATTAGCTGATTGTCGTGCATCGCTCGATTGACACCAATAACGGTCACTGAGTTGAAATAGGCCATAATCATTGGACCAATTGCCATTCAATTTTCCTATTGCCGTCGTATTGTATTTACTTTCGAATTGGGCTATGCAACACCAGGTGGCAAGTTCAGTTTTGGAAATACCCAAACGAAACAGCTCCTTAGCCAATTCACAGCGTTTAAAAGTGCGTGTGTCACTTAAGTGAAAAATATGTACAGCAAAAAGCCAATAAATTATTTGAAAATGTTGCAGAGCTTTTCTACACATCTTTTTTTATATCTGCAGATGCTTAGTTCTATTATTAAGTATGCGAGTTTCAATACTAAAAATGCAAGATTTAATTTGTTGTATTCTAAGCCTTAGATTCGTGTGATACAAAAAAAAAAAAAAAAAACAAATAAATGAGAACAACAAGAATGTTTAGATCATTAATAACAAATAAGCCAAGAAGAAAAAAACTAGTTTTAGAACAACACCCCGAATTATATTGTTTAATATTTTTAAACAGTTTTATTTATGTTATATTTTATAGCAAGAATATTAAATAATACTGGTAAATTTACATTTTGCATGTTCACTTTGCATTTTGTAACCGATCTTGAACGCCTTTTTTAATCTATTTCGGAAGCACATAAAAATTTATTTGAAAAATACTGGCAGCCCTGAAATCAACAGTCGACAGTAGAGAATTCGTTGTCTGAAGAAAAAAGAAATTGAGTGGTCCGCCTTTAAAGAATACCATAAGGAAAAGAGCCAGTGTCTGATAATTGTTTTCGATGAAAACTGAGAACCTAATTGTGTCAATTATTTTGACACCTACGCAACATGACTGCAGGTTGAAGCCATGCTCCTGTTGCGATTGTGATGTTACCAGTACAATAAAAATAAATTAAACTACTCAGAACTTTGTAAATTTTTAGTTTACAAAAATAACAATAATCTGTATGTTTAAGCAAAATAATGAGAGAATACTTTAATGGACTGAAAACATTCTTAAATCTGAATTAGATATTTCTACAAAAAATAGTTACTCCCTGTTATCGGTTTAGTGATATCGTTTTCAAAATAATTCATTAGCTGACTAGTCACTGTAGTCGGTGGCTTGCTGTAGTGAATGTGTTTGATATTTATTATTATTTTTTAATTTAAAATTCTATAGGAGTTAAGATTTAAAGGTCGGCCCTTTCTGTTAAGCAGCATTTAATTGTTTAACCAAATGAGAAATTACTGAACATAAATGATGCTTCTGTTGCGTCATCCAATAAGGAAAGTGCAAACAATTTGCTTCAATTAACAAATAAAAAAATATATATATAATTTTAACGGGTCATGGTTGTTTCATTGGTCATCATGAAAAACAAATATTTTTAAGGTATTCTGGAACAATTTGACGACGTCATCGTCAAGACAATATCAAAAACAGGACACTTTTGTATTATTTTCCTTCAGCACTTGACTAATTCTAAACCCCCTTTAAAATATTGTGGGCTTTAGCGAATACCCGGGGCTGTCATTACATCAGTTAAGGTGATTGTGCAAACTTTAGTTTTATTGCAATGCTTCTCAAAGGGTTAAGCAACAGAAAGTGCATCATTTTATAATTCTATGTTAAAATTAAAACCGGTTTCACGTCATAATTCTCGCCACTAGTTTATTATTTAAATGAAAAACTTTACAAAGTTAATTAACTACTTCAAAAGTACCAGTTATTTATAATTCACTTCAAAGTTGTTGAACAAAAAAACAAAAAAAAGCATTAAACAATAGACAAAAATAAAGTTTTAGTTTATTAAAATAAAACCAATAAATACGAGTAGCAAGAAATACACATATAAAGCAGTTGTAGGAGTGCATCCAAATAGTTATTATAAAACATTATTTCATTTAAACACTTCTTACGGCCGGCCGCAGATTCCTGCTTGTGCACATTTCATTTGTATAAACGTGTAAAAGAAAAATGTTTTTAAATTCTAAACAAAATTTGAAAACCTGTCGTTGTCAACACACTTTGGTGGCACGTGGTATTCTCTATCGCATTTGCATATTTGTAGCATTTTGCAAATTTATTCATATTGCGCAGACGCTACGTCTACAACCATGCGAGTTTGCAGGTCAATTGTATATATTGGACGTGCCCAAAATGGAATTGCCGTTGTGGTCGTGTATAGCAGAATATGAAAGTCGCTTCAACACCGATGCCATTGGCAAACGTAATTTAGATGGTTCCTATGATTATGGTATTTTTCAAATAAGCGATAAATTTTGGTGTCAACCACAAAATAAAACTACTACAGATTTATTTTATTCGGCCAACGAGTGTAATATCAACTGTTCCGATTTGCTCTTGGATGATATAACACAAGCGGTAAGATGTGCCCGTATAATATTAAAACAACAGGGTTGGTCAGCCTGGTCAGTGTACGGGGAGTTCTGCAATGAAACTTTAACAAATTCTAGTGACATCGAGCATTGTTTTTTGTAAAATTGTATTAATATTGGAGCCGTTTTAATTCGACTACGAATACGACAGCCGTAATAAGGACCCAATATGCAAAAACAAATAAATTCAAAACAAAGACAATAAAGTCGATTTAAATTAAAAAAATGTGTCGTTTTATTTAGGTTTACTTGCACGATGTAAGAGCGAACTGCTCTTGCCAAGAGTCTTTAAAACTCTGTAAGTGAAACGAACGATTAACGTTTATTTACAAACAAACAGGAAATTGGATTTTATAAGCCAAAACTGGGTTAATTATGCAATTATGGGAATAGAAAATCGACAATATTTATACATTCCTGGCAAGATTAATTTACATCCCTGATTTATAATTTATATAATTAATATAAAAAATCTTAGTACGGTTTAAATGCCGGTTAACTAATTATTAAATTAAATTTAACCCACAACGTTTAACCGGTATTCAGTTGCGGTTTTCATTTTGTAAATTCAATCAAATTATGTGTGTGCAATTTAGTAGGGGAAAATATAGAAAACTTAAAAATCTTTTATGCACTGACAAAAATAAAGTATTAAATCGGTTAGTGGTTAATTGTACATGCATGTTTACTATATGTAATTAACTTTATAGTAACTTTTTTTTTAACAAAAATATATGCATTAATTAGCAAAATGAAAAACTAAATTAAAAAAAAAAAACAATCTTACCAAAATGCACTGAAAGAAAAGCGTTTGTTTGGCGTTGAATCATTGGAATGATTCGTTGTTGAGTTACTACGAAATATACCCGACATATTTAAGGCATTAATAATAAGTTTGTGTATAAATAGATTTAGTTACTACGATAACAAAAGTTATTTTATAGGTTTTTGGTTCAAGATATTTGAAACGATGTATTTTTTCTACACTTTCAGACTCTTTGGTTTCACTTTTAAATTGTATTTCTTGTTTTGTTTTGCAATTTTAAATCTTTGGCATCAATTGGTTCTTGTTTTTTTTTTTTTTTCTCTTAATTACAATATAAAATCGAATTTTTAGTTTTTAATTGTTATGCTGCACATACTATGTAAATACTTATACATGCATACATACTTATATGTACAAAGTATATAGTTTGTATATAGTGTTCTATTTTCTTCTTTTACGTTTTTTCGAAGTTTCAGTTTGAATTTTGTATTTCAATCTAATTAAATTAACTTGTTGCTTTGTTGAAGGCATAACATGATGCTGCAGCATGAATGAGTCACTTAAAAATTTTGGTCACACACGCAGTAAAAACGATGAGTGAGTCCGGAGTGTTACAAAACAAACAGCATGTGTGTTTTACCCGTAAAAAACAGCATTTAAAATCTTTGAAGGGATCATTTTTATTTGTTCATCGTTGTACAAAATTTTCCTTGTTTTGTATGTATTTCGTTCACTTTTTTCGCTGTGTTTGATCTAGAATTAGAATATTTTTTATTTTTTCATTTTAAATAAACATTTTACAATCTAATTTATTTTAATTGGTTGTGTTTTCCTTTGCCTTCTTTTCTACCACCAAATATATTTGCGAATGTACAGAAAAATAATTTTCATGAGTTTATTCACACCCATTTTCTTAAATTACTTTTGAAAAATTACCTTTAAATAGATATTAATTGAAAGGAATATAATTGTCAATGCCAATTGTAGTTTTTTAATTTATCTTCGAGTAAGAAAAAAATTAAAGTAAACTAAAATAATATATGAAGTAAACTTTTGCTGCAACTTGAATTTTTCAATTTTGTTGACTTGATAATAAATAGATGTTTTAGCTAAATATTGGATTTTCTTCTGGTAAGCAGGTAGTCATGAGATAATTCGCCTTTGAAAACCATTTCGATTCTAAAAAGCTTTTACGTTTATGCCTAAGACGTTTTGGCTTTAAAAAGAAGCGCTTGCGGTGTAAACGCTAACAGCCTAAAACTAAAAATGAGGCTGAATATCAGACTGTCATAAGTAACTTATGAAAATTAAACATTTTATTTTACACCATGATTAAGGTCCTATTTTACTTTCTTTCCGACTTTAAATTACGCCTAAATTTGTACAAACAACCAACGAATTCAGACACTTTAAATAGATGACAATTTATATTAGCCGGATCTGTCCAGGCCACCTGATATGGATTCTAATTGAATCCATATTGGACATAAAAATAAGAATTTTTTTTTAGCATTATTTTGGTAAATATTTTTAGTTCGAATGATAAAAAAAATTTTTTGGATATAATTTTTTAGATATATATAGATATATTACCAAAATGCACTGAAAGAAAAGCCAGAAACAAATAGAGTTAAAATTTCCTTGGCCTTAACGTTAGAATGAAAAATTAATTATATTTAGAAAAAATTTTGTACGAATGTAAACCAATTTAACCGTAAAGCATGACCCAATAAACAGGTCAATGCAAGTCTACAGATGATTTTTTACAGTGTTATGATTTCACTGACAAAAATCGTTCCACATGTATATAATATCATCGACATTTTTTATTCGTTTCAAAGACCTTTTGATGCCATTATGTATGAGTGGATCGCATCGGAAATCACATTTGTTTTATGGGTTAGGAGGCCTTATTAGCATACCCCCTCTTCTTAAGGAAACGCCACAAGAAAAACTCTAAATGGGGCAAATCGGCAGCCAGTATATATTAACTCCACGGGCCCTCAAATCGTTCGTATAGAACATATAATGGGGCATGAGCTGGGTTTCATGTAGCGCCATCCCTTTGGAACCACATGTCGTTGGTGTTCACATCATCCAATTGAAGCCAAAAAAAAGTTGTTGATGGCCTAGTGATAGTTGCCTTAAATATATCTGGACCGATGACGACCATGCCCTCAAATCGTTCGTATAGAGTATATAATAGGGCATGAGCTGGGTTTCATGTAGCGCCATCCCTTTTTCCGGAATGCATTGGACTCTCTTGTAGGGCCCTGTACAAACACGGAAATTTTCTCGTTTTACTATTCTTAATCTGATGCAGCATACATATTTATGTATTCGTTGGTCTAAATTTCATATTTTAATCGTTCCAATGCAACAAATATTAATTCAATTTTCTAGTAATTACGTGATAATAAAATATTTAATGCATCTAGACTGCATGAAAAAAAAATTTATTACAAAATATCATGTTGATCTCATTCCATCATTTTTGTTCTACATTTAGAAATAGACAAATTAGAAAAAACATGATCAAAAAATTTTACTCAAAATATTTTACACATATCTTACATATCGTCACCTGAAATCCAAAAGGCCGTTGCTACTATAATTTAAAAATTAACGTTTGAAATTGAGATTATGATGTATTTGTCTTCATTAATGTTATCATAACTAGTCAAAATACGTATTTTAAATTTTTGATCAGTTACGATTCTATGAATTTTAGGTGACGATATTCATATGTGTATTGAACTAATGTATATATTGAACTAATTTACATAATTGTGCACACTCACACACACACACACACACACAAATAGATACATTTGAATGCACATACATATTTAAGTGCAAACGCACACGCAGCCTCATATATATTTAAGTACATATTTAGATACATATACATATGAAAAATTCAATTAATTGTCCCCTGCTATAACTTGTAATTAATATTCTTATATTAATTTGAAAAATTTGTAATTTTCACACATTAATTCTATGTCCTAAACATAAAATAATCATGTCAACGTTTTAAATTTTACATCTCTGTGAAGAAAGTCTTGATGAATTAGAAAATTGTATAAAAAAACAACAACAACAAATTATTATTAATTAAATGCAGTTGAGACAAAGAATAGACCTGACTGGCAGACACGTTTGGGACATGCAAGCCTCTTATAATTTAAGCAACATGTATGCACCAGTGATGCAGTTTTCTGTTTTGGGACAAATTAAAAGGGACGATTTAAAAAGAGCTAAATAAAATTTTATATCGCTACAAGATTTATATTTCTATAAAAGCCAAAATAATTCAACGCAAAGAGCTCGAATAATAGAATAGTGGTTCTCCTATATTCACTGCATATTCATTTATTTGTTCAATTTTGTCTGCCTCGTTTGGAAAAAAGTTTTATAACAAAAACAGCATAATTAATATTCGTTTAATCATTCAAAACTTTATGTAGCGCGAATTCGGAAGATGTTCTGAGTGGATAGAAATAGTTGAAAGGGCCAAAATAGATTAGAGAGTACCAAAGAGCTTTCAAATAATCAAAAGGGGCACAATTCATATCACTGGTATGCTCGTAAGTGTACTCGCTTGCATATGCACTTGTTAGAACATGATGACAAAAACAACAATAACAACAAGACGTTAAATGCATACATATATAAAAAAAACTAGAGCATAGTTTTTTGAAGACGTGTAAGAACAAGAATTCCTGCCAAAATAACTACAAGATGAGATTTTTAGCACTTACTTGCTGTTTATTTGAGTACTTTTTCTGTAGTGGTGGTTGTTCTTTTTTTATTGTCTGTTTGATTACAGTCTATCTGCCATTTTTTAGTCCATTTTTTTTCTCATCATCATTTTATGCAAAATGAATTATTTTGGCACAGCACAACAAACATCTTGTTTTATTTATTTTTGGAAATTAGCAAAATATCAAGATTTTTAGCAAAAGCTGAAATTTATTTTTGAATGGGGATATGTTTTTAAAATAAATAATATATGGGAGCACTAGTTTATAATTGTTCGTTTTAAAAACACTTAGCCCTTTGAACAAGAACAAAAAAAAAACAAAATAATAAAATTAAAGAAAAACACGGGACTGGGGATTTGTTGTGCCAACTGTTTTAGTCATGGTTACACATGGTGAAGGAGTTATAATCAGGAAAAGAAAATATTTAAGTAAAGAGGCAACGAAATGACCTTAAATTTGTAAAAATGTCAATGTGAATAAATCAAAATAAACAAACAAAATATGTATGTATATCCAGTGCAACAAGTATGGACAACAAATAGATGCATATGTATGTATGTATGCATGTGTAGGAGATGCAGAAACAGCTAAAACAAAGAAAATATGAATTTGGTTTATCGCAAAGCATTTACCATTTTGAAATCAGTACATATGTTCATGTATATGCACATATGTATATATACTCATGTATGTACATATATTCTTTTTACTCAGGGTCATTTTTAGCCTGTATATATTTATGTATATGTATGTAAATACATAACTTCATTACAGTAAATAAATAAAGTTGGTAGGCACTTCATTTCGCTGTATGGGCAGTATGGGTATTTCGTGTACTATAAACAACGAAAATATTTAAATTGATGATAGTATGGCAACCATGAAAAACAAAGAAAAATGAAGAAAATCGATTCTACAAGAACTCTTAACTAGTAACTTTCGTTGGAATCAGTCGAGTTTTTTGAAATTTAAAGTAACAAATTTTTGGGAATTAAGAGTTAGTTTTCGTTGCACAAAATATATTAAATAAAATCTATCTTCTATATATTAAACATTTTACTTATATGTATCTATCGGATTAACATCTCAAAATTTATTTTAAAAAAATACATACTAGTGATGTGTCAAATGTCATTTTTTGATATTCGCGAACGAGTATCTGGAACAATAGCCACGAATATGAATACGAATATTAAATGTAAAATTTAAAGATATTTAATTAGAATACTACTGTGGTCTTTCAAATCAAGAAAAAAATATGTAAAAGGTTGAAGCTACAGGTCAACCTGTAGGTCAATCCTGCTGATTTCAACCGTAAAGCTTTCGTAAACTGGTTTTTATGCTATTCCATCCTTTTGAACTCTTCCAGTTAAACCACCATTATTTCAATTTTCAAATCAACCGTTTCCCTCGTGACAAACTGTGATTGTAGTAGTTTTCGATTATTAAAAAAAAACGGAGCTTTTCAAAAATAAATTAAATTAATTATTCTAGTTTTTTTTTGCCTCTTTTTAATTAACAATATACACTAATATTTTTAAGCTTAAGGTCTCTTTATTTTTATAAAATTATAAATTGTTTTATTAATATTTCGTCACTGTGTGTCTTCTTTAGGAAATTAAATCTCCTGAAAAAGTCACACAAAGGAGTGACGAAATATTGATAAAACAATTTATAATTTTATAAAAACAAAGAGACCTTAAGCTTAAAAATATTAGTGTATATTATTACAAATAAATAAATTTTTTCGTTCACGATATCTGAAAAATTTTGGATTAACCGATTTTCAACCGGTTTACGGTGGTCGATGAGGTTTCTTATTGCCAAGAACTGATTAGTAAAATCAATGGGTGAAGCCGTTCAAAAGTGATTCTAAAAACCTCTACGACGTGTTTTTTTTCTTTGAGTTTTTTTTTGGGATATCTAGAAATATACCGGTTTGTATTGGTTCACAGGAAATACAATTTCAGAAACACTTTTCAAAACGACAGTAGTTTGGTTCGATTCGGGTCAGCCGTTCAAAAGTTATAAACGGGTCACATCTTTAAACACACACACACATACATATACACACAGACGTAGCGACGGGCTGTCGAAGTTAGTCAGGCAAGTTCCCTAGGACTTCAAAGCATGGAGATCTGCGGTAGAACCAACAATTTCCCGATTTTTTTAAATTTTCAATTTTCTTAGGGGGAAGCTAAAAATTATAAATATATACATATAATAAATATAAAAAATCAACTTCATAATTCTGTTGGCGTACATAAAAGTTAATAAAAAAAGTTGCCAAAATGTTTATAAATAAAAATACAAATTTCTGTAACAAATTAATAATTAACGATTTTTTTTTTGGTCAGAAGTCATTGAATTTTTAAGTTTTCACAAATAAATTTATTTACCAGTTAGTTAAGATTTCTTTAAGCCGTTACACTTATAAAATATTCGCCTATTTGAGAAATATTAATAATACATATATACATATCGTCACCTAAAATGCAAAATAATGTGCCATAATTTTTAAAAAATTTGCTGGAAAACCAAAAAACTTTATAAAATGGAAATTAATTTGAAGATGAAAATGAAATTAAATTTTTAAAACCAAAAAGTTTCTAGACTTGGAAATTTTTTTTAATGGTCGTGTTAGTTGATCACCAAAACCTTGCGGATCCCAAGTAATTATTCGCTTGTTTCTGAATATAAAACGGAAGCAATTGGATACTTAGAATCCAACTTTCTGTGAGTAATTTTCGGAATACGGTAGCAAATGGTGATAGAAATTTTCGATAAAATAGTGCGTATGTGGCAGCAAAACATATTTCTCCATAAATAACGCTATTCTAAGTACTTTATGATTATATTCAGTTTCTTTATATTAAATTCACCGTCATTTCAATTCCGTTACAAACGTTTCTTTAATTTCTCTTTGGACTGTACATATCACTTTTCCATTTAATATATAAAAAACATATTTATTTTTGTTTTTTTGTGTAGGTGGTTGCAGTTGAATTGCAAGCACTGTGGTTTTCTACTTTCAACACTCACCACCTCGTTCATAATCAAAGGAAACACATAAAATGCGCCAACATAACATATAACATAAACATACGAATGCAGTAAACACAAATGCAACATGTAAAACATATTAAAATTGCTTGTAAGCATAAACACAAGTCTTAAAGTGGCATTAAAATACATCAAATTCTGTTTGAGAACGCCCAACATCAGACGTTTCTCTTTCAACACTCGCATAAAAATATATAAATCACTTTAACCGAAATCACTAGTAGGAATTTTCCATTTTATTATAAATTGAAGATACATTTTTCCCTGTTCCCAACTGGACTCGGGCATCAAAGTCGTTTAATGTGTTAATAATAAACAAATAAGAACTTTTTTAATTCTGCTCAGTTTATCTTCCAGCAAAGTTGCAAGAAAACTGCATCGGCGACAAAAAATAAAAATAAAAATTAATAAATAAAAAGTGAGTGTTTATTTGTAAATTTGTTTACAATTAAACGAGACATCCTGCACGCATTAGAAAACTTTATTTCTTTTAATACGAAATAAACAAACATAATTTTACGAAATGAAAATAATATCCATTTCAAAATAATTTACAAGTTCGAATGTGTAAAATCGAATTAGTTGAGAAAAATTTGTTATACAGCAGCAATTTCATAGCAAAAATTTTAATTTATTATAGAACAGCAATTTCATGGCAAACATTTAATTGAAGTGTCCTCGTAGATTTGGGTTGAATTTTTGCAAGTGATTGGGTGAGAACTTATATATATTCTTTTTTATTTTCAGAATTATATTATGTTAGTTGTGGACTTTTGAATGTGATTTCGTATTTCCTTTAATAAAACCATTTAAACCTACACGAAAACTTTTTGATTTCGGTTAAAATCTCTTTCAAAATCTATAACGTTTTTGTCAGATATTGAGATAAGCAACCAGTGGCAACAGATTAAACGTTATGAGGCATATTTTTATATATGAAATTTTTGTCTAGAAAAAAAAAGTCCACTAGAAAGCCAATTCAATGGCTTTTCAAATTCAAACTGATTATTAAATTTAATTTTATAGGCTAATTGTTCGAAAAGTCTTTTTAATTCAGAAACACATCATAAATGTTCTAAAGCACAGGGAAATACAACATCAGTTTTTAAATATTCAACTTACAGCAGCGAGCAGAACAGCTGTTTACGAAAGCCGCTGCACTTTCATCCTCAGTACCCATGTGTATTTTTATTTATTGGCACTTGTGATGGCTGAATGTGGAAACAGTGTTTTTATTTATATCAATTTTATTATGAAGAAGCGCATGAGAACTGTATTAAAGCGATGGCAACACATGTTTGTCCCGTGTTGCCGTTTGATTGTTTTTCTTCATGTCCTATTTTGCTGAATTTTTTGTTCCATGTTTCTTAGATATAATTCGTAATTTTTTTTAGATAATACAGTGAAACCCACTTGGGGCCTAGATATATTAGCCCCATTTCTTTCTCCCGAATTTTAACTGAAGAAATTGAGAGAAAGAAAAGGAGAGAAATAATATAAAGCGAAACGTTATGAGTCAGACTGAAATGTAGCATGGAAAAGAACAATTCCATGAAGCTGGGGTCGTGTTATACACACATCACAGCGAATTCAGTCTTATCTAGAAGCTTAAGTTGATGACTTTTCACAGCTTTATATGGGGAAAGAAAATGCAAAATATTCCCCCTTGAACATAGTAGGCATACCTATAAGTTTAGCCATGACTTTTCTCAAGTGTATCTTAGGAAAGTTAAATAAGTTGGCTAGTTCTACTCCGCTCAGGGGACGTTAATGTGATACAATGTAAATCAATTTTGTCGAAATGATACGAATCCAATATAAAACATATGGTAAGAATATCCACATATTTATTGATTTCGCCACGACTACGAGTACCGCAATAAGGCTGATTAACTGTCACATTATAATTCTTTCTGTGTAAAAAGGTTACGAAGTTTTCAGTTTAAAAACAATAACTTTGAACTGATGGAAAATTATTTCCAAGTAAGCGTTTAAAATCCATATTTAGTTCCCTGAAAATTCAAACCATTCTAAAGTTGATTCATACATATGAACATCCAAACGTATGTACGCATGTACACTCGTTAATACATACAAAAGAAAAAAAAAACTAATAACTGTCCCCTTTGTAGCTTCTTGTCACCACTGCGGGTTATCAGTAAAATTCAATATTTGTCATTGTAGAAATTAAAACTCCCTTTCAAAACTTGGTCATGTTAAATTTCTTATCAGTCAAACAAACGGTTTAAGTTAAGTAATATTAACTAAGAAATACTCAAACAGCTCAAAATTTATTTTTCGAATTTATTTATTTGCTTATTCGTATGTACTCGCACATTTTTGTTTATCTTTCGTACAGCGTTTGTAATGATTGAATGAGTAAAATAAAAAGGAAAGAATCCAAGTCATGTTAATCATACCTTTAGGAAGTCCATAGACAATAATTCAAACGAAATGCAGTCGTTAATATTTTATCAATTGATATTTTGTAATAAATATAACGCAGAACCGTTGGGTGCTTTTTTTTTTTTTGTTTGTTTCTTCGATTTGTTTATTGTTTTTGACATGGCGTATTTGGGTTATTTTACCAAAGAATTCATTTCGAGGTTTCAATCTCAAATGTTAATACAAAATATTATTTCAAATAGATTTATGGTGTAAGAACAGATAAAGTGCTGTTTATTTCCTTTCTCTATCAAAGCGGAGTGGTGATTGTACATGTACTTTGTTTTAAAAACAAACCGATATGTAATTCCATACACAAAAGAAATAACCATTTTATTGATCATCCACACAAATTGTTATTGTAAATAAATAACGTATTAGACACCTGGATTCATTTTTACCTTTGACTTTAAAAGCATAAATGGCGAGAATTGTTTTAAAATTCAATTTGTTTGCATTTTATACAGGGAAAGGGGAAACCAAAAAGTGTTTATAAAATATACAAAATAGATTTAGAAATATAATAAGCTGTAGCAAGGCTAATAATAAAATTAATGTAATAATAGATGTCATTGACAACGATACGAGAGCCGTTCAATAAGTGATAAAACATTTTTTATTTTGCTCTTGTTAAGTGAAAACGCAACACTGCTGCTGTCAACAGTGATTCATTTTTTTAGTTGACTCCTGTCAAAATTACAATAAACTGCTTCATTTTCTTGGTGTTTGTCAGCCATTGATGGCAGATTAGCGCGTGTTTTAAGGAGAAAATGCTACAAAATGAATTTAGAGCGATGGTTAATGATATAATTTTTTCCGTTAAAAGCTTTCTCTAAGTTAAAATTTAAGTTAATAACTCAAACAAGCGATATAATGTTATTTATAACATAATAACTGCGTTTCATAAAAGGAAAATTCGCGGACTTATTGAACCGCTCTCGTATCACTTCATATTTTACATCGATGAAACACAACATGACTGCTACTTTAGTCGATTACCGATAAAGGAATTCTTAGAATGATTGTCAGGCCAGTTATTCATTACATGCGGTGCGCTGCCATGGTAGCAGAAAATTCTGCAGGTTGGAGCAACTGCCAAAATCTATGAGCGTAATGAGATCATGTCTCACCTTAACTCCTAAAAAAACTAGGCACATATCGCAATTATTCCTCTATAGTCAATTCCATTCTTTTTTTTCAATTAACAAAATTAACAATTTTTGCATAAAAACAATTTACACTCGTCATATATAAAATATCATATACCATTTTCTTTCTTAAGTTTGCACAAGTGCGATTGGCGCATTTGAGCTCGTAGGACCAGCTTTCCATTAGTTTTATATGAAGTATTACATGTAGACAATGTTTTGAGACGTTATTCATTATTTCACTGGAGGTCTAATAATATCAGCACTGAATTTTAAAACGAGATTTATTTGCGCTATAAATTGCTTACGTTTGCATAACGAGATATACTTTCTTTACTACAACTACATTTCATATTCATATAATTAAGTTTTCCCACACAATTTAGGTATGAACTTGTTCATGAAAACTCAAAACAAATTCACAGTGTGTAACTGACACAGAAGTCATCATAGTTGGCGCATTTAAAACAACAAAAATGCAATTGTTTGCATTATTATTTTGTTGAAACTAACAAATGAAATTGTTTATTCTATGCCTAATGTCATTGTACAAATAATTTAAGCAAAAAACAAAAACAAAAACAAAAAACAACAAAAACAGATACAAAAAATAAAACTATTTAATACTAATGAGCTCGCGTAAAATGGGAGGTATTTGAGCACAGATTTGCTGGCGGCGGCTAAAACGCCTTAAATGGCATTTAATTAACAATTTATTACATGTGATTTTCATCAAAAATGGAAATTGTGTTTTTATTCTTTTTTTTTTTTTTGTTAAAGTCACTTGTTTGCTATTTAATTTTCATTTTCATTTTTCATTTAAGCTTTTATTCAACAATTAATCTCTTTTTAATAAAAACGAGCACAAAGATTTGTGTCAGGCTTAAGAATTTTATTTAATTCATAGTATTTATTGGAAATTTTTTCATGTTTAATGATTTCCTTTATAGATTAATTACTTTTGAATATGGTGTATTTAATGATATAATTATTTAAAGACAATTGCAATAATTTTTATAACGTTTAAAGTTGCATTTGAAAAAATTTTTAACAAAATTTCTTTAAAGAAAAAGTAAATTATTTGCAAAATATATTTGTTTCAAATTGTCTTCTCAAATACATATTCAAACTATTAAACAGGACTTGTTAACATCGTTACTGTTGATGTAAATTTCAAAAACGGGTCTAAAACAGGATATTTATTTTATTGGAGCACTCAAACAATGTGCTATTTAGTCATATTATCATAATGTTATATTTGAAAATATTTTTAAAAAATGTTTGTCCAGAAATCTGCATTGAACGGCTGAAACTCTTTAGTTGGGGCAGCCTTGACCTTAAAGGACTACTTAGAATGGGATAATATAGAATATGTTTTTAAGAAATATGTATTCAATATATAAATAAATATGTTTTTAAGTTGTAAAAATATTATATTTATTGGAGCATCTAGATTATTCACAGAAAAGAATGCGAACATTATTTGGTAACATTTAAGAAGTCAATATAATTTTGTTAGCATTCTAGTGGTTCAATATTTCTACAATCATTCATTTGTTCTTCTACATATTATTAGGATTTTTAGGACTGGAAAACCTTTGTCGTTAGCACATAATTCTCCCTACTTTCATTTACATTAATAATTATGTTTATAAAAGTTCTAAATTAAATAATAAATATTACTGAGAATAATTAACATGTAACTGAATGATTTATAGTAAATTAATATCAGAATTAGTATATCTTCCAATTAATATTGAGTATATTTAACGAATTTGAAATTTGTTTATTTCGATTTATTGTAGAAACTTTTAAAATCTTTTAATAAGACCAATTTTGTATTTCGGAAATGGACCGCAACTGCATGCAATATATAGAAGCAGGAGCAGCATCACAAATAAATTGTCTTAATAAAGAACAATAAAAATTCCTAATATGCCGAATTTTATTACCAACACTGTAGCCTCCCTCATATCTGTATATGTATTTATGCGTGTAATTAAACTTGCTGAAAAACCACAGGCAAAAGCAAAAATATATATCAAACTAATAAAAATGATGATTCATGATTAAACCCCCCTAAAAAAAATAATTGTATTTGTTTAAAAGAATCCTGCAAGAGATGTGTAAAAACAGCAATAAGTAGAATAAGATAAAAATATGAAAAATTAGAAGGAGTATGTACAGAGAAACTAGATTTAAACGATGAAAGTTTACAGGGGATGAAATGATAACAAAAGGCGATAGTAAACACATGTTTAAGTCAGGAAGAGGAAAAACTCCCTATAGAACGCATTTAAGACAACAATGGTGGTGAAAATAATTCCTGTTGAAATCTTTGGTGTAAATTGAATGTAAAATACAACTATTCGCAAACACTTGTTGAGAAAAAAAAAGGCAAAAGATTTTTACTAATTAATAGTTATAATTTAATTCAATTTACCTTTGCATATAGCGAAAATCCTCGCACATATATGATGGCAAAACTTTAACACACAATTTTTCTGTGAGTGTAAAGAGAGTACATTTTAGGAAGGTTATGGGGTGTTGGTGAGATGATAAAGATGAGGATGATATATTATTCCGTTGTTCAGTAAACTTTGTCTATATGTGTGCATAAAAATTTTGATACCAGCAGAAACAATATCAATAAAGTTCAATTAATATAAATTAAAACACAAACAATTTTACGTACTAGAATTAAAATTCTTGCAAAAAGCACAATCACAATATTATATACAATCTATTCTTATATGTTTTCATACGAATCAAATACACACAAAATTTGCATTAATCTTTACACACTTTTTTGTTTTTCATTTCAAATCTAATTTATAAGCATTTATATCTATAGAATATAATATTAATGTACACAATTTAAAACGAATCAACAACAGCGGTCCTTAAAAACGGCGCCCGAAACGATATGTTGAATAAAAGTTTTTTGGAAATAATTTTAGTTTTCAGTTTTTATTGTGCATGTGTATATAGTATTTAAAATTCTCACTCTTGGGCGCACTTTTATACAAATTCTTTTGTATATCTTGCATTTTTGGCATAATGTTTTGAATTTTCTTGTTTCAAAAACACAATCTATAAAGTTATCTTTCTTCTTTATATATCATTGTTAAAGTTCTGTACATTTCTTTTGCATTTACATAAATGAAAATTAATATTAAAGCATATCTCTTTTTTTTAAGAAAAACAAGCAAATTTTCGACGTGTTTTAGCCAGCAAACTTAAGAAAATGTGTGTAATTAAACCGAAAGCAAGAACATAACTGAAAATGAAATGCTTAAACATACACTCTGATAGTTAGTTGTACAGTGCACTCGCTCATCGTTAACTCGCATCCGAATTAAAGAAGAAAAACAAAAATACAAAAACACAGAGGCAGATGTGTGTTGCTTATTTATTTTTATGCAGTTGTTCTTGTTGTTGCTATTTATTATAGCGACTAATTTCACATAGGTTTTGACAAATACCACTACTATTGTAATACACATATTAAGTGTGTGTGGCTGTTTAGTGGGGTGAGTTTTCTTTCGTTTTCAATACCCACGTCAAATTTCTCCCATATATCTCATAATTAGTCAATATGTTTATCACTGGTAGTTCGCTCAATTGTTCGAGGAAGACACAAGGATACCAGACAATTTTTAGGGCAATCGGAATTTTTAAATACGCACTTGTATTGAAAATATATAGCACACATGTATACAAAACTCTGGATAGTTGTAACTATATAGCTGCATAATTTCTGAGACAGCCGATTTGATTTTCGTTCAGATTGTGTTTAATGATTCAAAATTATTGGACTAGGCCGATTTACTTATTATACCCTACAAGCCGCTATCAAAAAAGAGGTGATCGTTTGGTGTTGATTAAGGTTCGATGGAGTCTATCATGTCAAAATGATTCATTTGAAATTTAAACATCCACCAGAGCTATTGGAGTTGTGTAATTTTCAAGGTACTCAGACTGCTGGTTGATAGCTAATTTGTGTGAGCTGATCAATACCAAAAGAATAACTTGGAAGCTATGGAACACAGCCATACGCTTAAGCTACATACATACATTTTTCTTATCTGTGTGAATTGTCGTTTATAAAGTTGATTGATATGAGATGCTCATTAAAGTTGCTTAATTGTGCATAAAATAAAACAACCAAACATATCAAATATATTCTTAAAGCATTTTGATTGAAGAAATCTATTTAAAGTTTAAAAATATGTACATATACACGGACACTCATGCATCCATACGTGGATTATTTTGGTCATCAGTAAAATCAAAAATCAACAGTTTCTTTCAGAGGCAAAAAATCGCCACATTATTATTAATAAGGAAACCGGAATGAGCATTTAAACGGGGAAGTATGGCAAGCAGATAAGAGCCTACTTATGCGTATATGGTTGTGAGTGATTACGAAGAGAAAGAAGGAAAGACTCGTGCCATATACATATAATATAAACGCAATTGTATTTACTCATACAACGACCCTGTACAAGATGCTGTTTTCGTCCGTAAACACACATTTGCTTCACAAATGACACAATGGGAAATGTTGCACATTAAAAACATATATGTAAGTACACCGAACATACCCTTTAGGAATTGTGTTACTATATATTTACTTATGTACATACATACATTGATAGTTACATATGTATGTAAACATAGGAAAATCCTTACAACAAAAAGAAACACTTCCCTGAACTTTGTTTGCAATTCCTCCTTTCAAATAATTGAGGAACACAATTTCGTTTTGTTTGTTAACTTGGCGGCATTTCTACTAAATGGTAACAAACAATAGTCAAATAACTGTTGTATTATGCGTTATCAATATATTCGCTGACGAAGAGTTGAATGATTTTTTTATATCTGCGTCGCTGCAGCTACAAAAAGTTGGTGGCGTACTCAAGAAATGTTAAGACCATTGCTGTTAATGGCAAAATGTAAAGATCAAAATCTTGGCCAGTTGCACCTTCGAAACAACAACAGAGTATAAATTATTATTTATAATTATATATATAAATTTATAATTATTATAAATAATGCGAGAGCTTCTCGCATCGAAACAATTATGCTTATTATAAAATAATGTTAATAGTTTACCAATAAAGGATAATTGTTCTAAAAATAGTTCGAGGATAATTATGTATAGCAAACCAGCTTACGTACGGTTTTAACATGGTCTAATGTAAAAGTACTTCTATACTTTTTAAATTAAGGGTATTTTCGTAATATACTTAAATTTTCTATGAAAATAGAATTTTGTCCTCATTAGGACGAAAACATACATACACAATATCTATCCGTTTTTTAATAAACTGCAAATCAACATCTGTACGATAAATAGAGTAAATTGTTTGTGTTAGAACGTAATTAAAAATGTATTCTCTTGTTTATATTTTTTACTTATATGATAAACATATGGAAATATAAGGGATACAGAAAATGAAGTACGAGGGTGGTTCCAAACTGCGTGATCTGGGTGATATATTTGTTTTTGATTATTTTAATAACTGTGGATTGCAGTAAATCTATATTTACGTCGACAGTTGCACTATAAATATGTCTAAATTAAATTTTTAAACTGAATTTTTTTTATTGTGTTTTTGCTAGTTCATGCTTCTTTTTGCAACCCATAATCATACATGGAACATAATAAAGACTTGGCTACGCTAACTACTGTCCAACAAAGATTCGCTAAGCCAGAATATATTTCTTTTTAATTGTTTACGATTAGTGACCGTTTTGGTAAATATCTATTCACACGTAGTAGAAAATTAAACAAGAGAGTTTTAATTGCACAATTATGGAGTATGCCTTTAAAATTTCGAGCAATTTTTGAATTTATAAATTTAAGAATAACTCCTTCCAACTATAGGCGGTTGTATATTACTCAGTTTCTCCAAGTATCCTTCACTTTTGCTAGCTCTCGGTTCTTCTTCCTAAAAAAATTGTCAACCTACAAAAACGTAATTTTGAATATTTTAGAGAACTGATTACTTGTTTCTTATAACAACTTGATTACAGAAGACTCCTTTCTGAGAAATATTTGACCGCGGAAAGTTTTTCTTTAAATGCATAAGAAGCAAAACAAAATAAGCAAAGCAAACAAGAAAGCCAGCTTTTTTTAAAAACCACATAAAAACGAAAGAGATCTTGTGTATGATACTTTGATGGAAAGAATAAACTAGTAAAGTTAAATTTGTTGCCTCATCCATCTTATTATTGGCCAACGACAAAGTAGTGCTGTTTCAAAATTTAATTAAATTGTTGAACAACAAAATACGAGGCTGATAAAAGTTTATCTTTGTAAGAAATGCATATTTTATACTTCTTCCTAACTCTTGCTTTGCAGCAAATTTATAAAAGTTAGAGAGAACCGTATGTAAGTATTTACATCTGAAAAGATGGATAACTGTGCTGCAAAATAAAAAAATTAATAAAGTTATACAGATTCTTTCAACAAATTATTTTCTAAATTTATTTTTATTTTCTAGGAGTTGTCTGCTTAATCTCCATTTAAGAATCTAATGACTTTTTCACCTATTAACACAGATATTTGTCGTTTTATTTATATAACCAATTAACTATTGTCATCTAAATATATACATATGTATGTACGTCAGCATGCTGCTGATGATCATTACTGAATTTAAAGACAATATCGTTACGGTTATGTGATTATGTTTACACACCCTATAGAGATGAGAAATTAAGTCAAGCTTGACATTAATCAATTTTATTTTTATTTTAAATTAATTTTAATTTCTATTCAATAAATTCGTTAGATTTTTTTCACTTTTTGCTTTTATTTTAGACTAGATATTATTTTTCCCACAACCATTGTAGTGGTTTAAGGTAATAAACATAAGAAAATCAATAACACTGTACTTACATATATATGTACATATAAGAAAATATCGCTAACGTAATTGTTTCCTTTTAAAAAATGCCTTTAAGATGCATAAGAAACGAGTGTTTAAGAGAAGAAAACAACCCTTTATTAACGTTTAAAAGTTTGTCTAACAGGAAATAATCATTTTAGTTAAGAGCTCGTGTGAATAAAGGATGAATTCGTTGTGAAACGTGTTAAGTAGACGAAAACTGTTAACAATTTGGTACAAAAGCTAAAATGTGAACTCATTTCATAGGATAAATGTGATGAGCATGCTGACTGCTTCAAATTCGGCACGAATGCAATTTAAGCTGTTTAGGCCAGACTGTACTTAAGTATACGCGGTACTATTCAAGTTATAAATCCAAATGAAAAAAAATTACTTTAAGTAACACATTTTTTTATTTTTTCAATATTTCGACACTCCTCTGTATGACCTCTGCAGGAAATTATATGTGAAGGAAATTGACATCAACCTCTTGAAATAAAATGACAAAGATAATCTTTCATGGAATGCCGATAGAAAGAACGCGGCCTGGTGACAACGAAATTGGTGTAGAGTTATCGTAACTGGTGAACTAAAACAAGAGAAATCTGCGAGGCCGAAAGATCTTTTTGCCGATAATCCCAATATTTCATTTTAAAAATTTTCTGAATCACTGGAGAAAATCAATACCCCATTGGGGACCACAATTTACAAAGTCAATACAAAATCAAGTGCATATTGTAGTTTTTTACGAGCATGTTAGACCCATAAGATTTCCAGGGTTTTTAATAAAACCATCGTGATCAAATTTTAATATTTGTGTTAACAACAAAATATATTTTTTTATTTAACAATTTCATTCATTTGCCATATTTTATTATAAATCGTAGAAAATTGAAACTACTTTAAATCAAATTGATTTAATTTATTTTTTTCTTCAGCTAAATACATACGTGCATATTTTATATATGTACATATTTTTAAAATCACACACATCTTAGAGATGGTGACGAATTGATAGTTCGTTGGCCTCTTTATTTTCTAAGTTATTCTATTTATTTTTTAAATCTGAGAAAATGTAACTTATAGGATTGTTTGTGTATCTAAAAACGATAATACCTATTTACATAGATATTTTTGCTCGCATCTACAAAGGAGTTTTCTGTATGGCGTCATTTTGTCAACGCAGTCTGTTTGGTTTTGTATCTTTTAATTTTTCCCAAAACCTCGTGCCAATAGCTTTTTTTTTGTCTTTTGGTATTAGAAACACCGCGTTCTGACATTAGTCTTACTTATATGCAGTGACTTGTTTTTGCTGTGTCTAGATTGGCGAGAAAGGTGAGCATCATTCCCAAGTGTAAAAAAAATATATATCAGAATAAATGCTATTTTTTGATTACTTGCCAAAATTTTCGGTTTTTTTTCGCTATGAGCAAGCAACAAGAGTGAATAGCAAAAAATCAAAATCACGGATAGTTGATAGTTTGATTATTTAACTTTATGCTATTTAATTAATTGAATTTAAAACGTAAGGGTGTTTAAGATGATATGGGAATAGAGATGGAAATTACCTTCATACATGAGTATGCAGAAATTGTGAATCAGAGAGTTTTAGAAACCTATACAAGTTGAAATCTAAATAAACTTAAACTAATGCCCTATACAGTAAGTAGCAAAACATTTTAAATCTACGTTACACCAAGTACAGCAAAAAGATATTTAGGTGCTGACAAAAATTTGGAATATTTATTTCATCCATTGTTTCGAAACAAAAATTTTGTCCGAACAAAGTTTTGCCACATACAATTCACTCATTCCATACAATTCGTTCGCAAAAATAATGCTACCGGATATAGAAAGTGTGTAAAAACGAGCTATTGGTTCTATAAGGTTGCATCCATCCAATGTTTCGTAACAATATATTGGCCCGGACAAAATTTTCTACTTGTAGTTTGACGTTTTTATTCTTGAGCGAGAAAGATTGACAAATAATTCGGTTCGGGACATTTCCAGCCTAATTGATTTATTTTTTTTTTAATCCGGACAAAATAACATGAAATAAAATGAAATATTGCATTGTGCTGAAACTTCTTTGATTTTTCAAGAAAAGTCAGATCATATTATATGTATAACAAATATTAGTTGGGGTTTGGTTTTGGTTAATCGTTCGGTTGATTAATAGAGATTTTGATTTAATCATTTATTATGGATTAATCGCTTGACAAACTAAACTAACTTTTCATATATTAATCAATTTCAATAAAGGTGTGTGAAGTTAAATTTCGAAATTTATAACCCTAGACACAAACCAGGCACGTTTACAGACCTCTGTTAACCTGTTAACAGAGCAATGTTAAGCATGAAAAATCTGAGTGTATGTGTTCCAAATAGAATAATGGCCACATTTTTGGACACACCTTGGAAAAAACTAACAGAACATCCAACTAGGTCCTTAGCTTTGATAATAAATTAATACTTTGGTATATCTATGCCAATAACCTGTGATTTTTTGTGTACAAAGATTTTAAGATTCTAGAGAGGATAAGCCAGGATCCTGAGAAAACGGGAACATGTGGGCGACTAAATTTTGTTTTGTTTTAAAGCTCTTGTGGTCCACTATAACATCCAAAAGTCGGAACCCTCAACATTTGCGTTTTAAATTAAAAAAAATTGGACTATAGTAAAATTTCATCAATGAAAACTCTCTAGAGAATGAATTTCTAAAAAACGGGAATATGTGGGCGACTAAATTTTGTTTTATTTTAAAGCTCTTGTAGTCCACTATAAGCCCCAAAAGTCGGAATCCTTAACATTTGCGTTTTTAATAAAAAAATTTGGACTATAGTCAAATTTCATCAATGAAAACTCTCTAGAGGATGAATTTCTAAAAAACGGGAATATGTGGGCGACTAAATTTTGTTTTATTTTAAAGCTCTTGTGGTCCACTATAAGGCCCAAAAGTCGGAATCCTTAACATTTGCGTTTTTAATAAAAAAAATTTGGACTATAGTCAAATTTCATCAATGAAAACTCTCTAGAGGATGAATTTCTAAAAAACGGGAATATGTGGGCGACTAAATTTTGTTTTATTTTAAAGCTCTTGTGGTCCACTATAAGGCCCAAAAGTCGGAATCCTTAACATTTGCGTTTTTAATAAAAAAATTTGGACTATAGTAAAATTTCATCAATGAAAACTCTCTAGAGGATGAATTTCTAAAAAACGGGAATATGTGGGCGACTAAATTTTGTTTTATATTAAAGCTCTTGTGGTCCACTATAAGGCCCAAAAGTCGGAATCCTTAACATTTGCGTTTTTAATAAAAAAAATTTGGACTATAGTAAAATTCCATCAATGAAAACTCTCTAGAGGATGAATTTCTAAAAAACGGGAATATGTGGGCGACTAAATTTTGTTTTATATTAAAGCTCTTGTGGTCCACTATAAGGCCCAAAAGTCGGAATCCTTAACATTTGCGTTTTTAATAAAAAAATTTGGACTATAGTCAAATTTCATCAACGAAAACTCTCTAGAGGATGAATTTCTAAAAAACGGGACTATGTGGGCGACTAAACTTTGTTTTATTTTAAAGCTCTTGTGGTCCACTATAAGGCCCAAAAGTCGGAATCCTTAACATTTGCGTTTTTAATAAAAAAATTTGGACTATAGTAAAATTTCATCAATGAAAACTCTCTAGAGGATGAATTTCTAAAAAACGGGAATATGTGGGCGACTAAATTTTGTTTTATATTAAAGCTCTTGTGGTCCACTATAAGGCCCAAAAGTCGGAATCCTTAACATTTGCGTTTTTAATAAAAAAAATTTGGACTATAGTCAAATTTCATCAATGAAAACTCTCTAGAGGATGAATTTCTAAAAAACGGGAATATGTGGGCGACTAAATTTTGTTTTATTTTAAAGCTCTTGTGGTCCACTATAAGGCCCAAAAGTCGGAATCCTTAACATTTGCGTTTTTAATAAAAAAATTTGGACTATAGTAAAATTTCATCAATGAAAACTCTCTAGAGGATGAATTTCTAAAAAACGGGAATATGTGGGCGACTAAATTTTGTTTTATATTAAAGCTCTTGTGGTCCACTATAAGGCCCAAAAGTCGGAATCCTTAACATTTGCGTTTTTAATAAAAAAAATTTGGACTATAGTCAAATTTCATCAATGAAAACTCTCTAGAGGATGAATTTCTAAAAAACGGGAATATGTGGGCGACTAAATTTTGTTTTATTTTAAAGCTCTTGTGGTCCACTATAAGGCCTAAAAGTCGGAATCCTTAACATTTGCGTTTTTAATAAAAAAAATTTGGACTATAGTCAAATTTCATCAATGAAAACTCTCTAGAGGATGAATTTCTAAAAAACGGGAATATGTGGGCGACTAAATTTTGTTTTATTTTAAAGCTCTTGTGGTCCACTATAAGGCCCAAAAGTCGGAATCCTTAACATTTGCGTTTTTAATAAAAAAATTTGGACTATAGTAAAATTTCATCAATGAAAACTCTCTAGAGGATGAATTTCTAAAAAACGGGAATATGTGGGCGACTAAATTTTGTTTTATATTAAAGCTCTTGTGGTCCACTATAAGGCCCAAAAGTCGGAATCCTTAACATTTGCGTTTTTAATAAAAAAATTTGGACTATAGTAAAATTCCATCAATGAAAACTCTCTAGAGGATGAATTTCTAAAAAACGGGAATATGTGGGCGACTAAATTTTGTTTTATATTAAAGCTCTTGTGGTCCACTATAAGGCCCAAAAGTCGGAATCCTTAACATTTGCGTTTTTAATAAAAAAATTTGGACCATACTAAAATTTCATCAATGAAAACTCTCTAGAGGATGAATTTCTAAAAAACGGGAATATGTGGGCGACTAAATTTTGTTTTATATTAAAGCTCTTGTGGTCCACTATAAGGCCCAAAAGTCGGAATCCTTAACATTTGCGTTTTTAATAAAAAAAATTTGGACTATAGTCAAATTTCATCAATGAAAACTCTCTAGAGGATGAATTTCTAAAAAACGGGAATATGTGGGCGACTAAATTTTGTTTTATTTTAAAGCTCTTGTGGTCCACTATAAGGCCCAAAAGTCGGAATCCTTAACATTTGAGTTTTTAATAAAAAAAATTTGGACTATAGTCAAATTTCATCAATGAAAACTCTCTAGAGGATGAATTTCTAAAAAACGGGAATATGTGGGCGACTAAATTTTGTTTTATTTTAAAGCTCTTGTGGTCCACTATAAGGCCCAAAAGTCGGAATCCTTAACATTTGCGTTTTTAATAAAATATTTGGACTATAGTAAAATTTCATCAATGAAAACTCTCTAGAGGATGAATTTCTAAAAAACGGGAATATGTGGGCGACTAAATTTTGTTTTATTTTAAAGCTCTTGTGGTCCACTATAAGGCCCAAAAGTCGGAATCCTTAACATTTGCGTTTTTAATAAAAAAATTTGGACTATAGTAAAATTTCATCAATGAAAACTCTCTAGAGGATGAATTTCTAAAAAACGGGAATATGTGGGCGACTAAATTTTGTTTCATTTTAAAGCTCTTGTGGTCCACTATAAGGCCCAAAAGTCGGAATCCTTAACATTTGCGTTTTTAATAAAAAAATTTGGACTATAGTCAAATTTCATCAATGAAAACTCTCTAGAGGATGAATTTCTAAAAAACGGGAATATGTGGGCGACTAAATTTTGTTTTATATTAAAGCTCTTGTGGTCCACTATAAGGCCCAAAAGTCGGAATCCTTAACATTTGCGTTTTTAATAAAAAAATTGGGACTATAGTAAAATTCCATCAATGAAAACTCTCTAGAGGATGAATTTCTAAAAAACGGGAATATGTGGGCGACTAAATTTTGTTTTATATTAAAGCTCTTGTGGTCCACTATAAGGCCCAAAAGTCGGAATCCTTAACATTTGCGTTTTTAATAAAAAAATTTGGACTATAGTAAAATTTCATCAATGAAAACTCTCTAGAGGATGAATTTCTAAAAAACGGGAATATGTGGGCGACTAAATTTTGTTTTATTTTAAAGCTCTTGTGGTCCACTATAAGGCCCAAAAGTCGGAATCCTTAACATTTGCGTTTTTAATAAAAAAAATTTGGACTATAGTCAAATTTCATCAATGAAAACTCTCTAGAGGATGAATTTCTAAAAAACGGGAATATGTGGGCGACTAAATTTTGTTTTATTTTAAAGCTCTTGTGGTCCACTATAAGGCCCAAAAGTCGGAATCCTTAACATTTGCGTTTTTAATAAAATATTTGGACTATAGTCAAATTTCATCAATGAAAACTCTCTAGAGGATGAATTTCTAAAAAACGGGAATATGTGGGCGACTAAATTTTGTTTTATTTTAAAGCTCTTGTGGTCCACTATAAGGCCCAAAAGTCGGAATCCTTAACATTTGCGTTTTTAATAAAAAAATTTGGACCATACTAAAATTTCATCAATGAAAACTCTCTAGAGGATGAATTTCTAAAAAACGGGAATATGTGGGCGACTAAATTTTGTTTTATTTTAAAGCTCTTGTGGTCCACTATAAGGCCCCAAAAGTCGGAATCCTTAACATTTGCGTTTTTAATAAAATATTTGGACTATAGTCAAATTTCATCAATGAAAACTCTCTAGAGGATGAATTTCTAAAAAACGGGAATATGTGGGCGACTAAATTTTGTTTTATTTTAAAGCTCTTGTGGTCCACTATAAGGCCCAAAAGTCGGAATCCTTAACATTTGCGTTTTTAATAAAATATTTGGACTATAGTAAAATTTCATCAATGAAAACTCTCTAGAGGATGAATTTCTAAAAAACGGGAATATGTGGGCGACTAAATTTTGTTTTATTTTAAAGCTCTTGTGGTCCACTATAAGGCCCAAAAGTCGGAATCCTTAACATTTGCGTTTTTAATAAAATATTTGGACTATAGTAAAATTTCATCAATGAAAACTCTCTAGAGGATGAATTTCTAAAAAACGGGAATATGTGGGCGACTAAATTTTGTTTTATTTTAAAGCTCTTGTGGTCCACTATAAGGCCCAAAAGTCGGAATCCTTAACATTTGCGTTTTTAATAAAAAAATTTGGACTATAGTAAAATTTCATCAATGAAAACTCTCTAGAGGATGAATTTCTAAAAAACGGGAATATGTGGGCGACTAAATTTTGTTTTATATTAAAGCTCTTGTGGTCCACTATAAGGCCCAAAAGTCGGAATCCTTAACATTTGCGTTTTTAATAAAAAAATTTGGACTATAGTAAAATTCCATCAATGAAAACTCTCTAGAGGATGAATTTCTAAAAAACGGGAATATGTGGGCGACTAAATTTTGTTTTATATTAAAGCTCTTGTGGTCCACTATAAGGCCCAAAAGTCGGAATCCTTAACATTTGCGTTTTTAATAAAAAAATTTGGACCATACTAAAATTTCATCAATGAAAACTCTCTAGAGGATGAATTTCTAAAAAACGGGAATATGTGGGCGACTAAATTTTGTTTTATTTTAAAGCTCTTGTGGTCCACTATAAGGCCCAAAAGTCGGAATCCTTAACATTTGCGTTTTTAATAAAAAAATTTGGACTATAGTAAAATTTCATCAATGAAAACTCTCTAGAGGATGAATTTCTAAAAAACGGGAATATGTGGGCGACTAAATTTTGTTTTATTTTAAAGCTCTTGTGGTCCACTATAAGGCCCAAAAGTCGGAATCCTTAACATTTGCGTTTTTAATAAAAAAAATTTGGACTATAGTCAAATTTCATCAATGAAAACTCTCTAGAGGATGAATTTCTAAAAAACGGGAATATGTGGGCGACTAAATTTTGTTTTATTTTAAAGCTCTTGTGGTCCACTATAAGGCCCAAAAGTCGGAATCCTTAACATTTGCGTTTTTAATAAAATATTTGGACTATAGTCAAATTTCATCAATGAAAACTCTCTAGAGGATGAATTTCTAAAAAACGGGAATATGTGGGCGACTAAATTTTATTTTATTTTAAAGCTCTTGTGGTCCACTATAAGGCCCAAAAGTCGGAATCCTTAACATTTGCGTTTTTAATAAAATATTTGGACTATAGTCAAATTTCATCAATGAAAACTCTCTAGAGGATGAATTTCTAAAAAACGGGAATATGTGGGCGACTAAATTTTGTTTTATATTAAAGCTCTTGTGGTCCACTATAAGGCCCAAAAGTCGGAATCCTTAACATTTGCGTTTTTAATAAAAAAATTGGGACTATAGTAAAATTCCATCAATGAAAACTCTCTAGAGGATGAATTTCTAAAAAACGGGAATATGTGGGCGACTAAATTTTGTTTTATATTAAAGCTCTTGTGGTCCACTATAAGGCCCAAAAGTCGGAATCCTTAACATTTGCGTTTTTAATAAAAAAATTTGGACCATACTAAAATTTCATCAATGAAAACTCTCTAGAGTATGAATTTCTAAAAAACGGGAATATGTGGGCGACTAAATTTTGTTTTATTTTAAAGCTCTTGTGGTCCACTATAAGGCCCAAAAGTCGGAATCCTTAACATTTGCGTTTTTAATAAAAAAATTTGGACTATAGTAAAATTTCATCAATGAAAACTCTCTAGAGGATGAATTTCTAAAAAACGGGAATATGTGGGCGACTAAATTTTGTTTTATTTTAAAGCTCTTGTGGTCCACTATAAGGCCCAAAAGTCGGAATCCTTAACATTTGCGTTTTTAATAAAAAAAATTTGGACTATAGTCAAATTTCATCAATGAAAACTCTCTAGAGGATGAATTTCTAAAAAACGGGAATATGTGGGCGACTAAATTTTGTTTTATTTTAAAGCTCTTGTGGTCCACTATAAGGCCCAAAAGTCGGAATCCTTAACATTTGCGTTTTTAATAAAATATTTGGACTATAGTCAAATTTCATCAATGAAAACTCTCTAGAGGATGAATTTCTAAAAAACGGGAATATGTGGGCGACTAAATTTTGTTTTATTTTAAAGCTCTTGTGGTCCACTATAAGGCCCAAAAGTCGGAATCCTTAACATTTGCGTTTTTAATAAAAAAATTTGGACCATACTAAAATTTCATCAATGAAAACTCTCTAGAGGATGAATTTCTAAAAAACGGGAATATGTGGGCGACTAAATTTTGTTTTATTTTAAAGCTCTTGTGGTCCACTATAAGGCCCCAAAAGTCGGAATCCTTAACATTTGCGTTTTTAATAAAATATTTGGACTATAGTCAAATTTCATCAATGAAAACTCTCTAGAGGATGAATTTCTAAAAAACGGGAATATGTGGGCGACTAAATTTTGTTTTATTTTAAAGCTCTTGTGGTCCACTATAAGGCCCAAAAGTCGGAATCCTTAACATTTGCGTTTTTAATAAAATATTTGGACTATAGTAAAATTTCATCAATGAAAACTCTCTAGAGGATGAATTTCTAAAAAACGGGAATATGTGGGCGACTAAATTTTGTTTTATTTTAAAGCTCTTGTGGTCCACTATAAGGCCCAAAAGTCGGAATCCTTAACATTTGCGTTTTTAATAAAATATTTGGACTATAGTAAAATTTCATCAATGAAAACTCTCTAGAGGATGAATTTCTAAAAAACGGGAATATGTGGGCGACTAAATTTTATTTTATTTTAAAGCTCTTGTGGTCCACTATAAGGCCCAAAAGTCGGAATCCTTAACATTTGCGTTTTTAATAAAATATTTGGACTATAGTCAAATTTCATCAATGAAAACTCTCTAGAGGATGAATTTCTAAAAAACGGGAATATGTGGGCGACTAAATTTTGTTTTATATTAAAGCTCTTGTGGTCCACTATAAGGCCCAAAAGTCGGAATCCTTAACATTTGCGTTTTTAATAAAAAAATTGGGACTATAGTAAAATTCCATCAATGAAAACTCTCTAGAGGATGAATTTCTAAAAAACGGGAATATGTGGGCGACTAAATTTTGTTTTATATTAAAGCTCTTGTGGTCCACTATAAGGCCCAAAAGTCGGAATCCTTAACATTTGCGTTTTTAATAAAAAAATTTGGACCATACTAAAATTTCATCAATGAAAACTCTCTAGAGTATGAATTTCTAAAAAACGGGAATATGTGGGCGACTAAATTTTGTTTTATTTTAAAGCTCTTGTGGTCCACTATAAGGCCCAAAAGTCGGAATCCTTAACATTTGCGTTTTTAATAAAAAAATTTGGACTATAGTAAAATTTCATCAATGAAAACTCTCTAGAGGATGAATTTCTAAAAAACGGGAATATGTGGGCGACTAAATTTTGTTTTATTTTAAAGCTCTTGTGGTCCACTATAAGGCCCAAAAGTCGGAATCCTTAACATTTGCGTTTTTAATAAAAAAAATTTGGACTATAGTCAAATTTCATCAATGAAAACTCTCTAGAGGATGAATTTCTAAAAAACGGGAATATGTGGGCGACTAAATTTTGTTTTATTTTAAAGCTCTTGTGGTCCACTATAAGGCCCAAAAGTCGGAATCCTTAACATTTGCGTTTTTAATAAAATATTTGGACTATAGTCAAATTTCATCAATGAAAACTCTCTAGAGGATGAATTTCTAAAAAACGGGAATATGTGGGCGACTAAATTTTGTTTTATTTTAAAGCTCTTGTGGTCCACTATAAGGCCCAAAAGTCGGAATCCTTAACATTTGCGTTTTTAATAAAAAAATTTGGACCATACTAAAATTTCATCAATGAAAACTCTCTAGAGGATGAATTTCTAAAAAACGGGAATATGTGGGCGACTAAATTTTGTTTTATTTTAAAGCTCTTGTGGTCCACTATAAGGCCCCAAAAGTCGGAATCCTTAACATTTGCGTTTTTAATAAAATATTTGGACTATAGTCAAATTTCATCAATGAAAACTCTCTAGAGGATGAATTTCTAAAAAACGGGAATATGTGGGCGACTAAATTTTGTTTTATTTTAAAGCTCTTGTGGTCCACTATAAGGCCCAAAAGTCGGAATCCTTAACATTTGCGTTTTTAATAAAATATTTGGACTATAGTAAAATTTCATCAATGAAAACTCTCTAGAGGATGAATTTCTAAAAAACGGGAATATGTGGGCGACTAAATTTTGTTTTATTTTAAAGCTCTTGTGGTCCACTATAAGGCCCAAAAGTCGGAATCCTTAACATTTGCGTTTTTAATAAAATATTTGGACTATAGTAAAATTTCATCAATGAAAACTCTCTAGAGGATGAATTTCTAAAAAACGGGAATATGTGGGCGACTAAATTTTGTTTTATTTTAAAGCTCTTGTGGTCCACTATAAGGCCCAAAAGTCGGAATCCTTAACATTTGCGTTTTTAATAAAAAAATTTGGACTATAGTAAAATTTCATCAATGAAAACTCTCTAGAGGATGAATTTCTAAAAAACGGGAATATGTGGGCGACTAAATTTTGTTTTATTTTAAAGCTCTTGTGGTCCACTATAAGGCCCCAAAAGTCGGAATCCTTAACATTTGCGTTTTTAATAAAATATTTGGACTATAGTAAAATTTCATCAATGAAAACTCTCTAGAGGATGAATTTCTAAAAAACGGGAATATGTGGGCGACTAAATTTTGTTTTATTTTAAAGCTCTTGTGGTCCACTATAAGGCCCAAAAGTCGGAATCCTTAACATTTGCGTTTTTAATAAAAAAATTTGGACCATACTAAAATTTCATCAATGAAAACTCTCTAGAGGATGAATTTCTAAAAAACGGGAATATGTGGGCGACTAAATTTTGTTTTATTTTAAAGCTCTTGTGGTCCACTATAAGGCCCAAAAGTCGGAATCCTTAACATTTGCGTTTTTAATAAAAAAATTTGGACTATAGTAAAATTTCATCAATGAAAACTCTCTAGAGGATGAATTTCTAAAAAACGGGAATATGTGGGCGACTAAATTTTGTTTTATTTTAAAGCTCTTGTGGTCCACTATAAGGCCCAAAAGTCGGAATCCTTAACATTTGCGTTTTTAATAAAAAAATTTGGACCATACTAAAATTTCATCAATGAAAACTCTCTAGAGGATGAATTTCTAAAAAACGGGAATATGTGGGCGACTAAATTTTGTTTTATATTAAAGCTCTTGTGGTCCACTATAAGGCCCAAAAGTCGGAATCCTTAACATTTGCGTTTTTAATAAAAAAATTTGGACTATAGTCAAATTTCATCAACGAAAACTCTCTAGAGGATGAATTTCTAAAAAACGGGACTATGTGGGCGACTAAACTTTGTTTTATTTTAAAGCTCTTGTGGTCCACTATAAGGCCCAAAAGTCGGAATCCTTAACATTTGCGTTTTTAATAAAAAAATTTGGACTATAGTCAAATTTCATCAACGAAAACTCTCTAGAGGATGAATTTCTAAAAAACGGGACTATGTGGGCGACTAAACTTTGTTTTATTTTAAAGCTCTTGTGGTCCACTATAAGGCCCAAAAGTCGGAATCCTTAACATTTGCGTTTTTAATAAAATATTTGGACTATAGTCAAATTTCATCAATGAAAACTCTCTAGAGGATGAATTTCTAAAAAACGGGAATATGTGGGCGACTAAACTTTGTTTTATTTTAAAGCTCTTGTAGTCCACTATAAGGCCCAAAAGTCGGAATCCTTAACATTTGCGTTTTTAATAAAAAAATTTGGACTATAGTCAAATTTCATCAATGAAAACTCTCTAGAGGATGAATTTCTAAAAAACGGGAATATGTGGGCGACTAAATTTTGTTTTATTTTAAAGCTCTTGTGGTCCACTATAAGGCCCAAAAGTCGGAATCCTTAACATTTGCGTTTTTAATAAAAAAATTTGCACTATAGTCAAATTTCATCAATGAAAACTCTCTAGAGGATGAATTTCTAAAAAACGGGAATATGTGGGCGACTAAATTTTGTTTTAATTTAAAGTTTTTGTGGTCCACTATAAGGCCCAAGAGTCGGAATCCTTAACATTTGCGTTTTTAATAAAAAAATTTGGACTATAGTCAAATTTCATCAACGAAAACTCTCTAGAGGATGAATTTCTAAAAAACGGGAATATGTGGGCGACTAAATTTTGTTTTATATTAAAGCTCTTGTGGTCCACTATAAGGCCCAAAAGTCGGAATCCTTAACATTTGCGTTTTTAATAAAAAAATTTGGACTATAGTCAAATTTCATCAACGAAAACTCTCTAGAGGATGAATTTCTAAAAAACGGGACTATGTGGGCGACTAAACTTTGTTTTATTTTAAAGCTCTTGTGGTCCACTATAAGGCCCAAAAGTCGGAATCCTTAACATTTGCGTTTTTAATAAAATATTTGGACTATAGTCAAATTTCATCAATGAAAACTCTCTAGAGGATGAATTTCTAAAAAACGGGAATATGTGGGCGACTAAACTTTGTTTTATTTTAAAGCTCTTGTAGTCCACTATAAGGCCCAAAAGTCGGAATCCTTAACATTTGCGTTTTTAATAAAAAAATTTGGACTATAGTCAAATTTCATCAATGAAAACTCTCTAGAGGATGAATTTCTAAAAAACGGGAATATGTGGGCGACTAAATTTTGTTTTATTTTAAAGCTCTTGTGGTCCACTATAAGGCCCAAAAGTCGGAATCCTTAACATTTGCGTTTTTAATAAAAAAATTTGCACTATAGTCAAATTTCATCAATGAAAACTCTCTAGAGGATGAATTTCTAAAAAACGGGAATATGTGGGCGACTAAATTTTGTTTTAATTTAAAGTTTTTGTGGTCCACTATAAGGCCCCAAAGTCGGAATCCTTAACATTTGCGTTTTTAATAAAAAAATTTGGACTATAGTCAAATTTCATCAAAGAAAACTCTCTAGAGGATGAATTTCTAAAAAACGGGAATATGTGGGCGACTAAATTTTGTTTTATTTTAAAGCTCTTGTGGTCCACTATAAGGCCCAAAAGTCGGAATCCTTAACATTTGCGTTTTTAATAAAAAAATTTGGACTATAGTCAAATTTCATCAATGAAAACTCTCTAGAGGATGAATTTCTAAAAAACGGGAATATGTGGGCGACTAAATTTTGTTTTATTTTAAAGCTCTTGTGGTCCACTATAAGGCCCAAAAGTCGGAATCCTTAACATTTGCGCTTTTAATAAAAAAATTTGGACTATAGTCAAATTTCATCAATGAAAACTCTCTAGAGGATGAATTTCTAAAAAACGGGAATATGTGGGCGACTAAACTTTGTTTTATTTTAAAGCTCTTGTAGTCCACTATAAGGCCCAAAAGTCGGAATCCTTAACATTTGCGTTTTTAATAAAAAAATTTGGACTATAGTCAAATTTCATCAATGAAAACTCTCTAGAGGATGAATTTCTAAAAAACGGGAATATGTGGGCGACTAAATTTTGTTTTATTTTAAAGCTCTTGTGGTCCACTATAAGGCCCAAAAGTCGGAATCCTTAACATTTGCGTTTTTAATAAAAAAATTTGCACTATAGTCAAATTTCATCAATGAAAACTCTCTAGAGGATGAATTTCTAAAAAACGGGAATATGTGGGCGACTAAATTTTGTTTTAATTTAAAGTTTTTGTGGTCCACTATAAGGCCCAAGAGTCGGAATCCTTAACATTTGCGTTTTTAATAAAAAAATTTGGACTATAGTCAAATTTCATCAACGAAAACTCTCTAGAGGATGAATTTCTAAAAAACGGGAATATGTGGGCGACTAAATTTTGTTTTATATTAAAGCTCTTGTGGTCCACTATAAGGCCCAAAAGTCGGAATCCTTAACATTTGCGTTTTTAATAAAAAAATTTGGACTATAGTCAAATTTCATCAACGAAAACTCTCTAGAGGATGAATTTCTAAAAAACGGGACTATGTGGGCGACTAAACTTTGTTTTATTTTAAAGCTCTTGTGGTCCACTATAAGGCCCAAAAGTCGGAATCCTTAACATTTGCGTTTTTAATAAAATATTTGGACTATAGTCAAATTTCATCAATGAAAACTCTCTAGAGGATGAATTTCTAAAAAACGGGAATATGTGGGCGACTAAACTTTGTTTTATTTTAAAGCTCTTGTAGTCCACTATAAGGCCCAAAAGTCGGAATCCTTAACATTTGCGTTTTTAATAAAAAAATTTGGACTATAGTCAAATTTCATCAATGAAAACTCTCTAGAGGATGAATTTCTAAAAAACGGGAATATGTGGGCGACTAAATTTTGTTTTATTTTAAAGCTCTTGTGGTCCACTATAAGGCCCAAAAGTCGGAATCCTTAACATTTGCGTTTTTAATAAAAAAATTTGCACTATAGTCAAATTTCATCAATGAAAACTCTCTAGAGGATGAATTTCTAAAAAACGGGAATATGTGGGCGACTAAATTTTGTTTTAATTTAAAGTTTTTGTGGTCCACTATAAGGCCCCAAAGTCGGAATCCTTAACATTTGCGTTTTTAATAAAAAAATTTGGACTATAGTCAAATTTCATCAAAGAAAACTCTCTAGAGGATGAATTTCTAAAAAACGGGAATATGTGGGCGACTAAATTTTGTTTTATTTTAAAGCTCTTGTGGTCCACTATAAGGCCCAAAAGTCGGAATCCTTAACATTTGCGTTTTTAATAAAAAAATTTGGACTATAGTCAAATTTCATCAATGAAAACTCTCTAGAGGATGAATTTCTAAAAAACGGGAATATGTGGGCGACTAAATTTTGTTTTATTTTAAAGCTCTTGTGGTCCACTATAAGGCCCAAAAGTCGGAATCCTTAACATTTGCGCTTTTAATAAAAAAATTTGGACTATAGTCAAATTTCATCAATGAAAACTCTCTAGAGGATGAATTTCTAAAAAACGGGAATATGTGGGCGACTAAATTTTGTTTTATTTTAAAGCTCTTGTGGTCCACTATAAGGCCCAAAAGTCGGAATCCTTAACATTTGCGTTTTTAATAAAAAAATTTGGACTATAGTAAAATTCCATCAATGAAAACTCTCTAGAGGATGAATTTCTAAAAAACGGGAATATGTGGGCGACTAAATTTTGTTTTATTTTAAAGCTCTTGTGGTCCACTATAAGGCCCAAAAGTCGGAATCCTTAACATTTGCGTTTTTAATAAAAAAAATTTGGACTATAGTCAAATTTCATCAATGAAAACTCTCTAGAGGATGAATTTCTAAAAAACGGGAATATGTGGGCGACTAAATTTTGTTTTATTTTAAAGCTCTTGTGGTCCACTATAAGGCCCAAAAGTCGGAATCCTTAACATTTGCGTTTTTAATAAAATATTTGGACTATAGTCAAATTTCATCAATGAAAACTCTCTAGAGGATGAATTTCTAAAAAACGGGAATATGTGGGCGACTAAATTTTGTTTTATTTTAAAGCTCTTGTGGTCCAATATAAGGCCCAAAAGTCGGAATCCTTAACAATTGCGTTTTTAATAAAAAAATTTGGACTATAGTAAAATTCCATCAATGAAAACTCTTTAGAGGATGAATTTCTAAAAAACGGGAATATGTGGGCGACTAAATTTTGTTTTATATTAAAGCTCTTGTGGTCCACTATAAGGCCCAAAAGTCGGAATCCTTAACATTTGCGTTTTTAATAAAAAAATTTGGACCATACTAAAATTTCATCAATGAAAACTCTCTAGAGGATGAATTTCTAAAAAACGGGAATATGTGGGCGACTAAATTTTGTTTTATTTTAAAGCTCTTGTAGTCCACTATAAGGCCCAAAAGTCGGAATCCTTAACATTTGCGTTTTTAATAAAAAAATTTGGACTATAGTCAAATTTCATCAATGAAAACTCCCTAGAGGATGAATTTCTAAAAAACGGGAATATGTGGGCGACTAAATTTTATTTTATTTTAAAGCTCTTGTGGTCCACTATAAGGCCCAAAAGTCGGAATCCTTAACATTTGCGTTTTTAATAAAAAAATTTGGACTATAGTAAAATTCCATCAATGAAAACTCTCTAGAGGATGAATTTCTAAAAAACGGGAATATGTGGGCGACTAAATTTTGTTTTATATTAAAGCTCTTGTGGTCCACTATAAGGCCCAAAAGTCGGAATCCTTAACATTTGCGTTTTTAATAAAAAAATTTGGACTATAGTCAAATTTCATCAATGAAAACTCTCTAGAGGATGAATTTCTAAAAAACGGGAATATGTGGGCGACTAAATTTTGTTTTATATTAAAGCTCTTGTGGTCCACTATAAGGCCCAAAAGTCGGAATCCTTAACATTTGCGTTTTTAATAAAAAAATTTGGACTATAGTAAAATTCCATCAATGAAAACTCTCTAGAGGATGAATTTCTAAAAAACGGGAATATGTGGGCGACTAAATTTTGTTTTATTTTAAAGCTCTTGTGGTCCACTATAAGGCCCAAAAGTCGGAATCCTTAACATTTGCGTTTTTAATAAAATATTTGGACTATAGTCAAATTTCATCAATGAAAACTCTCTAGAGGATGAATTTCTAAAAAACGGGAATATGTGGGCGACTAAATTTTGTTTTATTTTAAAGCTCTTGTGGTCCACTATAAGGCCCAAAAGTCGGAATCCTTAACATTTGCGTTTTTAATAAAAAAAATTTGGACTATAGTCAAATTTCATCAATGAAAACTCTCTAGAGGATGAATTTCTAAAAAACGGGAATATGTGGGCGACTAAATTTTGTTTTATTTTAAAGCTCTTGTGGTCCACTATAAGGCCCAAAAGTCGGAATCCTTAACATTTGCGTTTTTAATAAAAAAATTTGGACTATAGTCAAATTTCATCAATGAAAACTCTCTAGAGGATGAATTTCTAAAAAACGGGAATATGTGGGCGACTAAATTTTGTTTTATTTTAAAGCTCTTGTGGTCCACTATAAGGCCCAAAAGTCGGAATCCTTAACATTTGCGTTTTTAATAAAAAAATTTGGACTATAGTCAAATTTTATCAATGAAAACTCTCTAGAGGATGAATTTCTAAAAAACGGGAATATGTGGGCGACTAAATTTTGTTTTATTTTAAAGCTCTTGTGGTCCACTATAAGGCCCAAAAGTCGGAATCCTTAACATTTGCGTTTTTAATAAAAAAATTTGGACTATAGTAAAATTTCATCAATGAAAACTCTCTAGAGGATGAATTTCTAAAAAACGGGACTATGTGGGCGACTAAATTTTGTTTTATTTTAAAGCTCTTGTGGTCCACTATAAGGCCCAAAAGTCGGAATCCTTAACATTTGCGTTTTTAATAAAAAAATTTGGACTATAGTAAAATTTCATCAATGAAAACTCTCTAGAGGATGAATTTCTAAAAAACGGGACTATGTGGGCGACTAAATTTTGTTTTATTTTAAAGCTCTTGTGGTCCACTATAAAGCCCAAAAGTCGGAATCCTTAACATTTGCGTTTTTAATAAAAAAATTTGGACTATAGTCAAATTTCATCAATGAAAACTCTCTAGAGGATGAATTTCTAAAAAACGGGAATATGTGGGCGACTAAATTTTGTTTTATTTTAAAGCTCTTGTGGTCCACTATAAGGCCCAAAAGTCGGAATCCTTAACATTTGCGTTTTTAATAAAAAAATTTGGACTATAGTCAAATTTCATCAATGAAAACTCTCTAGAGGATGAATTTCTAAAAAACGGGAATATGTGGGCGACTAAATTTTGTTTTGTTTTGAAGATCTTGTGGTCCAAGAGCCATATATATCAACATTTAGATTTTTAATAAAGAAATTTGGACTTTGTATCACGCTCATTACTGTTATAACACTTTACATTGGAATGTTATGTTTGCAGAGTGCCTTATTGTTGTCTAATGATTGTGTACCTACCACACAGAGAGAGAGAGAGAGAGTATTAAAAAGACGTTAAATTTTTACATAAATATACCTGTAGTCGAGTTGTTGCTAACTCAAGAATTTATGAGAAATTTTAAACAGTATGTTTACAGTTTCCAAAAATAGATTCTTAGAGGGGATTTCAAAACAATGGTTGCTTCAAAGAGATACCAGTTCAAAAACCTAATAAGGCAAATGTTTTAATACTGCATATTAAAAACAAATAATATATTTGTGCAGTGGCATCTACTTATTGCAATTTTTTCTCAACTTAATATATAAAAATGTTCAGCGAAACGAAAGAGTTGCTCCTTCAGCGCAAGAGTATATGCTTATTTTTATTCTTTTCATGCACAAATTTAAACATTTAAAGGAGGGTCTCAGCATAAAAATTAGAGGCATAGATACATATGTTTTTCTAAAAATTACAAATAAGTGGAAAGTTGAACTAATTAGAATATGTAACTTCTTCGCCCCAACGGTCACACTGGTTCGAAAGGGACGTTATATTTTTTTATTGATCATATACTTAGCAAACCAGAGAAAGAGATTAACATTTCTTAAATTGCTTTTTGCTCTCGTGTTATGAAACTGATTAGTGGTACAATCATGCAATATATTCTATTTAGAAAAAACTTAATGGGAGAGAATTCTGCAAAGATAGGTTACACATACATCCAAATTTTTTTATTAAAAACGCAAATGTTAAGGTTTCCGACTTTTGGACGTTATAGCGGACCACAAGATCTTCAAAACAAAACAAAATTTAGTCGCCCACATATTCCCGTTTTTTAGAAATTCATCCTCTAGAGAGTTTTCATTGATGAAATTTGACTATAGTCCAAATATTTTATTAAAAACGCAAATGTTAAGGATTCCGACTTTTGGGCCTTATAGTGGACCACAAGAGCTTTAATATAAAACAAAATTTAGTCGCCCACATATTCCCGTTTTTTAGAAATTCATCCTCTAGAGAGTTTTCATTGATGAAATTTGACTACAGTCCAAATATTTTATTAAAAACACAAATGTTAAGGATTCCGACTTTTGGGCCTTATAGTGGACCACAAGAGCTTTAATATAAAACAAAATTTAGTCGCCCACATATTCCCGTTTTTTAGAAATTCATCCTCTAGAGAGTTTTCATTGATGGAATTTTACTATAGTCCAAATTTTTTTATTAAAAACGCAAATGTTAAGGATTCCGACTTTTGGGCCTTATAGTGGACCACAAGAGCTTTAAAATAAAACAAAATTTAGTCGCCCACATATTCCCGTTTTTTAGAAATTCATCCTCTAGAGAGTTTTCATTGATGAAATTTGACTACAGTCCAAATATTTTATTAAAAACGCAAATGTTAAGGATTCCGACTTTTGGGCCTTATAGTGGACCACAAGAGCTTTAATATAAAACAAAATTTAGTCGCCCACATATTCCCGTTTTTTAGAAATTCATCCTCTAGAGAGTTTTCATTGATGGAATTTGACTATAGTCCAAATTTTTTTATTAAAAACGCAAATGTTAAGGATTCCGACTTTTGGGCCTTATAGTGGACCACAAGAGCTTTAAAATAAAACAAAATTTAGTCGCCCACATATTCCCGTTTTTTAGAAATTCATCCTCTAGAGAGTTTTCATTGATGAAATTTTACTATAGTCCAAATTTTGTTATTAAAAACGCAAATGTTAAGGATTCCGACTTTTGGGCCTTATAGTGGACCACAAGAGCTTTAAAATAAAACAAAATTTAGTCGCCCACATATTCCCGTTTTTTAGAAATTCATCCTCTAGAGAGTTTTCATTGATGAAATTTTAGTATGGTCCAAATTTTTTTATTAAAAACGCAAATGTTAAGGATTCCGACTTTTGGGCCTTATAGTGGACCACAAGAGCTTTAATATAAAACAAAATTTAGTCGCCCACATATTCCCGTTTTTTAGAAATTCATCCTCTAGAGAGTTTTCATTGATGGAATTTTACTATAGTCCAAATTTTTTTATTAAAAACGCAAATGTTAAGGATTCCGACTTTTGGGCCTTATAGTGGACCACAAGAGCTTTAAAATAAAATAAAATTTAGTCGCCCACATATTCCCGTTTTTTAGAAATTCATCCTCTAGGGAGTTTTCATTGATGAAATTTGACTATAGTCCAAATTTTTTTATTAAAAACGCAAATGTTAAGGATTCCGACTTTTGGGCCTTATAGTGGACTACAAGAGCTTTAAAATAAAACAAAATTTAGTCGCCCACATATTCCCGTTTTTTAGAAATTCATCCTCTAGAGAGTTTTCATTGATGAAATTTTAGTATGGTCCAAATTTTTTTATTAAAAACGCAAATGTTAAGGATTCCGACTTTTGGGCCTTATAGTGGACCACAAGAGCTTTAATATAAAACAAAATTTAGTCGCCCACATATTCCCGTTTTTTAGAAATTCATCCTCTAAAGAGTTTTCATTGATGGAATTTTACTATAGTCCAAATTTTTTTATTAAAAACGCAATTGTTAAGGATTCCGACTTTTGGGCCTTATATTGGACCACAAGAGCTTTAAAATAAAACAAAATTTAGTCGCCCACATATTCCCGTTTTTTAGAAATTCATCCTCTAGAGAGTTTTCATTGATGAAATTTGACTATAGTCCAAATATTTTATTAAAAACGCAAATGTTAAGGATTCCGACTTTTGGGCCTTATAGTGGACCACAAGAGCTTTAAAATAAAACAAAATTTAGTCGCCCACATATTCCCGTTTTTTAGAAATTCATCCTCTAGAGAGTTTTCATTGATGAAATTTGACTATAGTCCAAATTTTTTTTATTAAAAACGCAAATGTTAAGGATTCCGACTTTTGGGCCTTATAGTGGACCACAAGAGCTTTAAAATAAAACAAAATTTAGTCGCCCACATATTCCCGTTTTTTAGAAATTCATCCTCTAGAGAGTTTTCATTGATGGAATTTTACTATAGTCCAAATTTTTTTATTAAAAACGCAAATGTTAAGGATTCCGACTTTTGGGCCTTATAGTGGACCACAAGAGCTTTAAAATAAAACAAAATTTAGTCGCCCACATATTCCCGTTTTTTAGAAATTCATCCTCTAGAGAGTTTTCATTGATGAAATTTGACTATAGTCCAAATTTTTTTATTAAAAGCGCAAATGTTAAGGATTCCGACTTTTGGGCCTTATAGTGGACCACAAGAGCTTTAAAATAAAACAAAATTTAGTCGCCCACATATTCCCGTTTTTTAGAAATTCATCCTCTAGAGAGTTTTCATTGATGAAATTTGACTATAGTCCAAATTTTTTTATTAAAAACGCAAATGTTAAGGATTCCGACTTTTGGGCCTTATAGTGGACCACAAGAGCTTTAAAATAAAACAAAATTTAGTCGCCCACATATTCCCGTTTTTTAGAAATTCATCCTCTAGAGAGTTTTCTTTGATGAAATTTGACTATAGTCCAAATTTTTTTATTAAAAACGCAAATGTTAAGGATTCCGACTTTGGGGCCTTATAGTGGACCACAAGAGCTTTAAAATAAAACAAAGTTTAGTCGCCCACATAGTCCCGTTTTTTAGAAATTCATCCTCTAGAGAGTTTTCATTGATGAAATTTGACTATAGTCCAAATATTTTATTAAAAACGCAAATGTTAAGGATTCCGACTTTTGGGCCTTATAGTGGACCACAAGAGCTTTAAAATAAAACAAAATTTAGTCGCCCACATATTCCCGTTTTTTAGAAATTCATCCTCTAGAGAGTTTTCATTGATGAAATTTGACTATAGTCCAAATATTTTATTAAAAACGCAAATGTTAAGGATTCCGACTTTTGGGCCTTATAGTGGACCACAAGAGCTTTAAAATAAAACAAAGTTTAGTCGCCCACATAGTCCCGTTTTTTAGAAATTCATCCTCTAGAGAGTTTTCGTTGATGAAATTTGACTATAGTCCAAATTTTTTTATTAAAAACGCAAATGTTAAGGATTCCGACTTTTGGGCCTTATAGTGGACCACAAGAGCTTTAATATAAAACAAAATTTAGTCGCCCACATATTCCCGTTTTTTAGAAATTCATCCTCTAGAGAGTTTTCGTTGATGAAATTTGACTATAGTCCAAATTTTTTTATTAAAAACGCAAATGTTAAGGATTCCGACTTTTGGGCCTTATAGTGGACCACAAGAGCTTTAAAATAAAACAAAATTTAGTCGCCCACATATTCCCGTTTTTTAGAAATTCATCCTCTAGAGAGTTTTCATTGAGGGAATTTTACTATAGTCCAAATTTTTTTATTAAAAACGCAAATGTTAAGGATTCCGACTTTTGGGCCTTATAGTGGACCACAAGAGCTTTAAAATAAAACAAAATTTAGTCGCCCACATATTCCCGTTTTTTAGAAATTCATCCTCTAGAGAGTTTTCATTGATGAAATTTGACTATAGTCCAAATTTTTTTATTAAAAGCGCAAATGTTAAGGATTCCGACTTTTGGGCCTTATAGTGGACCACAAGAGCTTTAAAATAAAACAAAATTTAGTCGCCCACATATTCCCGTTTTTTAGAAATTCATCCTCTAGAGAGTTTTCATTGATGAAATTTGACTATAGTCCAAATTTTTTTATTAAAAACGCAAATGTTAAGGATTCCGACTTTGGGGCCTTATAGTGGACCACAAGAGCTTTAAAATAAAACAAAGTTTAGTCGCCCACATAGTCCCGTTTTTTAGAAATTCATCCTCTAGAGAGTTTTCATTGATGAAATTTGACTATAGTCCAAATATTTTATTAAAAACGCAAATGTTAAGGATTCCGACTTTTGGGCCTTATAGTGGACCACAAGAGCTTTAAAATAAAACAAAATTTAGTCGCCCACATATTCCCGTTTTTTAGAAATTCATCCTCTAGAGAGTTTTCATTGATGAAATTTGACTATAGTCCAAATATTTTATTAAAAACGCAAATGTTAAGGATTCCGACTTTTGGGCCTTATAGTGGACCACAAGAGCTTTAAAATAAAACAAAGTTTAGTCGCCCACATAGTCCCGTTTTTTAGAAATTCATCCTCTAGAGAGTTTTCGTTGATGAAATTTGACTATAGTCCAAATTTTTTTATTAAAAACGCAAATGTTAAGGATTCCGACTTTTGGGCCTTATAGTGGACCACAAGAGCTTTAATATAAAACAAAATTTAGTCGCCCACATATTCCCGTTTTTTAGAAATTCATCCTCTAGAGAGTTTTCGTTGATGAAATTTGACTATAGTCCAAATTTTTTTATTAAAAACGCAAATGTTAAGGATTCCGACTTTTGGGCCTTATAGTGGACCACAAGAGCTTTAAAATAAAACAAAGTTTAGTCGCCCACATAGTCCCGTTTTTTAGAAATTCATCCTCTAGAGAGTTTTCATTGATGAAATTTGACTATAGTCCAAATTTTTTTATTAAAAACGCAAAAGTTAAGGATTCCGACTTTTGGGCCTTATAGTGGACCACAAGAGCTTTAATATAAAACAAAATTTAGTCGCCCACATAGTCCCGTTTTTTAGAAATTCATCCTCTAGAGAGTTTTCGTTGATGAAATTTGACTATAGTCCAAATTTTTTTATTAAAAACGCAAATGTTAAGGATTCCGACTCTTGGGCCTTATAGTGGACCACAAAAACTTTAAATTAAAACAAAATTTAGTCGCCCACATATTCCCGTTTTTTAGAAATTCATCCTCTAGAGAGTTTTCATTGATGAAATTTGACTATAGTGCAAATTTTTTTATTAAAAACGCAAATGTTAAGGATTCCGACTTTTGGGCCTTATAGTGGACCACAAGAGCTTTAAAATAAAACAAAATTTAGTCGCCCACATATTCCCGTTTTTTAGAAATTCATCCTCTAGAGAGTTTTCATTGATGAAATTTGACTATAGTCCAAATTTTTTTATTAAAAACGCAAATGTTAAGGATTCCGACTTTTGGGCCTTATAGTGGACTACAAGAGCTTTAAAATAAAACAAAGTTTAGTCGCCCACATATTCCCGTTTTTTAGAAATTCATCCTCTAGAGAGTTTTCATTGATGAAATTTGACTATAGTCCAAATATTTTATTAAAAACGCAAATGTTAAGGATTCCGACTTTTGGGCCTTATAGTGGACCACAAGAGCTTTAAAATAAAACAAAGTTTAGTCGCCCACATAGTCCCGTTTTTTAGAAATTCATCCTCTAGAGAGTTTTCGTTGATGAAATTTGACTATAGTCCAAATTTTTTTATTAAAAACGCAAATGTTAAGGATTCCGACTTTTGGGCCTTATAGTGGACCACAAGAGCTTTAATATAAAACAAAATTTAGTCGCCCACATATTCCCGTTTTTTAGAAATTCATCCTCTAGAGAGTTTTCGTTGATGAAATTTGACTATAGTCCAAATTTTTTTATTAAAAACGCAAATGTTAAGGATTCCGACTTTTGGGCCTTATAGTGGACCACAAGAGCTTTAAAATAAAACAAAGTTTAGTCGCCCACATAGTCCCGTTTTTTAGAAATTCATCCTCTAGAGAGTTTTCATTGATGAAATTTGACTATAGTCCAAATTTTTTTATTAAAAACGCAAATGTTAAGGATTCCGACTTTTGGGCCTTATAGTGGACCACAAGAGCTTTAATATAAAACAAAATTTAGTCGCCCACATAGTCCCGTTTTTTAGAAATTCATCCTCTAGAGAGTTTTCGTTGATGAAATTTGACTATAGTCCAAATTTTTTTATTAAAAACGCAAATGTTAAGGATTCCGACTCTTGGGCCTTATAGTGGACCACAAGAGCTTTAATATAAAACAAAATTTAGTCGCCCACATATTCCCGTTTTTTAGAAATTCATCCTCTAGAGAGTTTTCGTTGATGAAATTTGACTATAGTCCAAATTTTTTTATTAAAAACGCAAATGTTAAGGATTCCGACTTTTGAGCCTTATAGTGGACCACAAGAGCTTTAATATAAAACAAAATTTAGTCGCCCACATATTCCCGTTTTTTAGAAATTCATCCTCTAGAGAGTTTTCATTGATGAAATTTTACTATAGTCCAATTTTTTTTAATTTAAAACGCAAATGTTGAGGGTTCCGACTTTTGGATGTTATAGTGGACCACAAGAGCTTTAAAACAAAACAAAATTTAGTCGCCCACATGTTCCCGTTTTCTCAGGATCCTGGCTTATCCTCTCTAGAATCTTAAAATCTTTGTACACAAAAAATCACAGGTTATTGGCATAGATATACCAAAGTATTAATTTATTATCAAAGCTAAGGACCTAGTTGGATGTTCTGTTAATTTTTTCCATGGTGTGTCCAAAAATGTGGCCATTATTCTATTTGGAACACATACACCCAGATTTTTCATGCTTAACATTGCTCTGTTAACAGGTTAACAGAGGTCTGTAAACGTGCCTGGTTTGTGTCTAGGGTTATAAATTTCGAAATTTAACTTCACACGGGTTTTCAATAATATATAAAATTATCATTATTTTGGGATGTTATTAGGAAAAACAATATCATAATACATCATAACACAAATCTTCGTTTGTGCTCTGTTTAGCCATGTTAATTAAATCTTAATGTATCTGGCAAAAAATGAATATTTTAAAACTACACATTTAAATGAATTTATATATTATGCATATATACAATTAACAAAGCATTTACTAAATCCATTTAGTTAGTGGAATTATAGATAAGATGTATGTATGCACGTTTGCGGTAGTTGTTCGTGATCAAGTTTGAAACAATTTGCGCCATGTCGAAAGGTTCTAGAAGGCTGAAATATGTGTGTGTGTGTGTATGAAGGTTCACAACGAAAGTGTTCCTCCGTAAAGGTGTGAATTACGGCTCTAAAGGAGCTCTTTTAGCTGAAAATAAATAAATAAATGTAATGTACTTACTCATTTAAATGCTTGGTCAAGGCTACAGCCATATTTCTCAAGACATTCTTGTCGACATCTTCAGCACCATTTGCTTCCAAAAAACTAGTCATATTACAAATAACTTCATACTCCACAAACGAAGGAGAGCCGGATTTAGTGTCAGAAGACATACTATTTTGCCTAATTTCTTCAGCTGACACCGCACTGATACCAGATTCAGATATTTGACTGATGGGAGAACTCATAGTTGTAAAATAGTTTCAACAAACACTCAATTATATATTTCACAATTAGAAACCAAAAAAATACTATCACAATACGAAAATACTTTTTTATATCTTAAGATTCAAGTTATGCGAGTAGCTACACAATTTGGCGGCTATTGAGTACAAAAAAGTAGTCGGTTTAATTAGTGTAATGTAGGAAAAAAGAGTAGCCACATCAATAACAATAAAGCTGCCATATCAATTTTCATTTCGTATGTGTTCTTCCGTATGTGACAGCGGTAGTTGTTAACTTGATGGCAGCTTAGAAAAAAAGGCTTTAGAATTGTGTGCCATCGTCAAAATATTTAATATTTTTGAGTTTTGTTGATTAATATGTATAAGAAAGTTGAACACATATATATTTAACGTGTGTATGCAGTGTAACGTATGTGCCGGTTTCAGTACAAAATAGCTGTTTTTAAACAGCTTGTTTTGAACTCTGAAATACTGACTGATACAGTATTACCATAACAAAAAAATAACATGCAATCAAGAGAAAACCAAAAAGGTGTCATTCCATTTCTTATTGGGAAATACAAATAAAAAATTAGGAAAATTTGCATAATTATTTGATAAGCTCCTCGAAAAACAAAGTAATTTAAAAACAAGTTTGATAAAGAGTTTTAATACAATGTTAAACGAAGTGTAAACTGAAAAAAAACTAAGCATTAAATAAAAGCAATCCAATCATTCCAAATGTCTTAATGCAAATTCTCTCCCATACAAAATAATCATTCATATCCTTAAATGTTAAAAAAGTCTGACACATAACCCGTAAGAAATTGCAAAAGCTAAAAATATATAAAGATAAAATGTTTGCTTCCCTAAAAAATAAAATTAAAGAGGAAACGGGCTCCGAATTGGCTGGAGCAGGAGTTGTAAATGCGCCACAACTACAGCCACATCACCGTACATCTATGATTCACGCAACAAACAATAATAATCGCTTAAAAAGTCGTTTCTCATCTTCAATTAGCGTTAATTCTAATGAAGAAAGTTTACAGGTAAGATGAAAAGGAAATTTTACATTAAAAACGATGAGAACTAAATTTAACTTTCAGTCGGAATCATTAATAAATTTGAAACAACAGTGCCAGGAGCTTGTCACAAAAACGGCTGATCTTCAAAATCGCATTAGTCAATTGCAGGAAGAAAAACATAGAATTGAAAAAACTAACGAAATTCTCTTAGAAACTGTAAAAGTAGCGCAAACACAAAAGGATATTTACTGCGAGGAGCAGGAGAAAATTCAAAATATACAACAAAATGAAATTGATAAATTACGTAGTCTATTGTCGTTTCGTGAACAGGAGGCAGTTGATCGTCTTAATGCAATGCGTCAGCATCAACAACAGGTAGAAAATCTGACATCAGAGTTGGAAAGATTTAAACACTATGAAACTGAAGTTGAGGATTTGAAGGTAGATAATAAATGCTGTTCTTAAATAATTTAATTTCATAATTAAACTATATTTTTCATAAGGACGAGTTGCAACAGCTAAGACATTCTTCTCAACAAGAAAAAAGTAACTTAAAATCTTCGTTGGCCGCGATAGAAGAAGAAAATCGCCATTTAAAAATGCGCATTGAGATTGTTGAAAAATCCCGAATAGAATCTTTAAGCAATCTCAGTGGAAATGAAAAAATACAAGCCCTTATACATGAACGCAAGTTATTAGAACAAAACCTGGAAGAATCCCATCTTCAGCTTTCGGATATAAAAAGCTCATGGAGTGGACAGAATATGGCGCTAGAAACTCAAGTTAGCCGTCTGTCGAAACAAGTTGCTGAAGAAACCACCGAAAAAAGAAAAATACTAAAAATAAAAGATGATCTGACGGAAAGAGTCAAGCAAATAGAGTTTGAATTGCTAAAAGCTAAAGACGAAATTAAACAAAGAGACGATAAGGTATAAAATCACATGAAATAAAAAAACATATTTTAAATTAAGTTAAAAACTATATTCTTGTGTCTAATTTTTTTACCTTTTTTTTAATAATTAATAGATTTGTTTGATTTTTCAGATTATTTTATATTAATATATATATTTCGATATTTCGCTAACCTTTGGTTAGCTTCTTCAGGAAATTATTTTCTATTGTCAAAAATAATTGAAAAGAAAATTTTTGACTAAAGAAACTAATTTCCTGAAGAAGCTAACCGAAGGTTAGCGAAACATCGAAATATATATATTAATATAAAATAACCTCAAAACTCAAACAAATCTATTAATTATTGTTAGAAATTATAGAGTCAATAGCACTAATAACAATTAAAACAAAAGCAATTTTAAAATTTATTATTGGTTTGTTATTTGTGCCAGCGCCATCGTTGAATAAGTAGTAAATATGTTAATTTGCTTTAATTAATAGATTCAACTTTTGGAAGAAGAAATTGACGAATTGAATTTAGCTTTGAAAGAATGCCGAGAGGAAAACGAACAACAAATTGTTTATGAGCGCAATAAATCAGTGAGTATTTCTACAGATGTAGGCGAGTTACAATGGGATATATAACTAACAATGCTTACCACATCTTGCCTTCTTACATATATTTATAAGCACTTTGACTAGAACTAAGTAATATTTACCCAACCTTCACAAATTTTATTTGATATATTTTTATTAATTTTTTCGATGGATTATATTGTTGAAATAAAGCATCCTAGTTTCTTTATTCTTTATGTTTTAAAAATTATGTACTCAATATGGGGTTTTAATTTGTTGTTTTAAAAGTTAAATACACATCATTTTGTTTTATCATAAACAAATTTAACAATCTCTACAATAGGCTTCATTAGAAATGGAAAATCGTGACTTAAAGAATCGTCTGGAGGCGGCTGATGATCGTTTTGGAAACTATGCTGCTGACGCAGCCAACGTTACGCAAACTCTTAGACAACAAATATCCGAATTACAACAAGAATTATCAGAAAATCAGTGTGTATTGGATATTGAAAAAGAAGAAAAACTTACAGCTTTATTAAAAAATGCGGAAATTTCCCAGAGTGAGGAATTGCTTAAGAAAGAATTACGCACGGAAAGAGATGAAGCTAATGAGTTGCACGAAAAAAATACGACTTTGGAAAAACAATTAAAAATTAAAAAATCAGAAATTATGGAATATAAAGAAAAAATTGACAAAATGGAAAATATAATTAACGATACTAACCTAAAAGTTAAGGAATATGAAAATTTGCAGAACGATATAACGGAGAAAAATAAGGTATTTTTTTTTAATAAAAATTAAAAAAATTTTAAATCTATAAAAGCGTAAAAAATATAAATTGTGAATTAAAATTTCAACATATTTTCTTTATCTTATCATTTAGACTATAAAAATTTTAAACCAGCGTTTAACCGACTTAAAGAAGACTTTACAAAAAGAATTCTCTTCAGCAAAGTCACTCGATGAACCAAGTGAATCTCAAAAGAACCATACAACATGTTCCGAAGATAGTAATAAGCTATGCCAAAATTGTGGTTGTTTAGTTAAAAATAGTATTATAATGGATGAAGTGAATTTCAAATATTTAAAACATGTGATTGTTAAGTTTCTAACAAGTCGAGAGGTAAGAAATGGTTCACTCTAACTAAACAACAGAGAAAAATAAAAATTATTAAAACTAGGTTGAAGCTCGCCACTTAATACGAGCGGTAGCTACGTTGCTTAAACTAACCAAAGAGGAGGAGAAACTTCTACACGACACCCTTAATTGGAAAATGAGTTGGTTTGGTTCGAAGCCGAATCATGGGAGTGGTCAAAGAGCAATTTCAATACCACCTACGAGTTAATAGTAGTTACGGTTTTTGAATTAACAACCTTCGAATTATATTGTTTCATTTACGTATTAATTTTTCTATTCCAATACATATTTACTTATATGTATGCCTGATTACTATTTAACCATAAGCATATACATATATATTTTTGTAATATGTATTTATGTATTAAGTTTTTTTAAAAAGTTGTGTTGTATTGAAAAAAATGATCTCTTTTGTAAACAATCATGTTTTGTACTTAACTATATTGTTAAACAATTGCATTTGTATCGGTTTTTTTGTTTGTTAAATTTATTTATAAACCTAATTTGTTGTTTATTATGTAAAGAAATTAAAAAAATATATTGCTTGAAAATTTAGTACGAAAATAAAATATATATTAAATGAATTTAAAGATATTTTACCTTTCCTGAATTATATTCAGGTGAAGTAGCGATGACTACTACCATGACTGAAGCATTTCTTTTCATAGCTCTATTATATTGGTAATATGTTACCATGTAGTGGTGGGTTTTCAAAATTAATAATTTAAGGCTGACAATATCAGGTGTTCAAATCGGTCGGAACTCACCACACCCTCCAAATAATTGTTTTGAAAAGAATCCTTTTCTATAACGTACCTGAATATTCAACTCTGTAATCAAGAGCACCTGGTACTCATCCCTAGACATCTGTTAAATTGAGGTTATATCATAACAGCTGTTAATATTATATTGTAGTGTAAAAAATTTGCGAAGAAACAAAAAGTAATGTCTTTGGGTAATTTTGGTAAAATCGCTCTCGGTTGGTACGATTTGAAAGCTTCAAATTACTAGGAATATCTATTAAAAATTGTCTTTTAAACAAAATCAATATTTTTTATTTTAGGACTGTCATAACTGTTGTTGGTGTTTATTCATTTGTTTTATCAAAAAATTCTGTGGACAAAAGGCGTTACGAGGATATGCAAATACGTGAACGTATAAAAAAGGCTAACGTTGGCGATTACGAACCTGTAGGCACTAGACGCTTTAACGCTTAAGTTATCAAGCGTTAAATAACATAATAAATTCGATAAAATTCAGTTAAACGTAACACAGCAATTATAAAACACCTATTTAAAAATACACACGTGCATTATCACACAACGAAATATGGCTATGCCCCAGATTAGTCCAGCCGAACAGGCAAAACTGCAGATGATGCAAGAAATGGAAATAGAAATGATGTCGGATTTATATAATCGTATGACAAATGCTTGCCATAAAAAATGTATACCATCCCGATACGGAGAACCAGATTTAGGTGAGAGTTTAAACTGATACGTACAAGTGCATGAACTAAATTTAACCTCTGTCTGTGAAGTGAAGAGCTATATTTATGAACAAAAACTGAGTTTTATATCGCTTTATGAAGTTTAACATGCTGTAGGCGTTGACAATATCGTGGTATATTTGAAATTATTTTCTGTTAGCAATTTATTGGTTTCCGTTTATGTTTGCAATTATTTAAAGCATACTCATTATTGTAAAATTTTAGGTTCCGTCAACATTTCCTAAGTTACGACTTGTTTCATCTTTTTTTCCTATCTTCATAAGAAAAGTTCTATGTACATATATGTATGTATAGTCTCATATTTACATATTACATATTTGCGTGTACTGCGCCAAAATGTAATAAACGCATTATTAATTTGCGTACATGCTTAGAAATTATCTACATAAGTATGTAAAAAATGATTATATGTAAGTTTTAATTCATTTATGATGTTCCTTGAATTTGAAATTGTTAAACATTTCATTTTTTCTATCTATTCACGCCTTACATTATTGTTTTCTTTCTAATTTAATTGTTTCGAAACATTTACGTAAAAACCTTGATGTAGTCGTTTCCATATGTATTTATGTATATATGTATAAACAAAAAGTAAGATATCAACGAGTTTCCAAAGTTAATTTTTAAGCTAGATTTACACGATTGAATGTATTTTGAAGTCTTATCAAAATTTTGAAAATTTATTTTGATGTTGACTAAATAATTGGTAATATTCTAAGCAAAAAGGCAAAATTTAGTATCAACTAATTTGAAACCTTTATTTTTAGGTAAAGGGGAAATGGTTTGCATTGACCGTTGTGTAGCCAAATATTTGGACATTCACGAGAAGATTGGGAAAAAACTCACAGCTATGTCTATGCAAGATGAAGAACTAATGAAGAAAATGTCCAATTAATTTACTTTTATCATTTCAAATTTCAATACTTAACATATAACTTTAGTTTTTACTGTATATAGGTAGTACCTACCTTTTAGTTTTTCTTTGCAGACAAATTTTCATTAAAATATAAAAATAATTAGACGAAACTCTTCGTTATTTAATTTTAAAAATTAATTGAAATTTGTTATGTATCGTGACAGTTCGGGTATTAAAACAGAAATATCCTAAAATAAAAAAATACATAAATATTTTGAAAAGAATTGAATACCTCGAGAAAGTAGTACAAGTAATGGAATTACTAAATTTTAATTATATGCTTTAAATATGTATAATAACTAATCTTGAATAATGATATGCGTGTTGTGTATGCTAGAATGATCGAATTTTAGGCAAATCGTAGTAATGAGCTTTTTAATTAATAATTAAACTTTATGAAGCTTCACATCAGGTGTGAATCAGAGTTGTTAACTTTAAAACGGCTTCTTGTATTTCACAGATAAAACATATTCCACCTCCATTTTCATCCCTTAGACATTGGGCACTAAGCAAAGTATGCCAAAATAAATATTAAAAAATGTTTTTTTTAAATGTGCTACTGCACCTACAAGGTGCAGAAAAATAAAAATTTTAGTTTCTCTATGATTTCCACACCTGATTCTTGTGTTACACAACGCATTTGCATCGTTGAAAATTTTTTGTGAGAAGTTATGGGACATTCATACAAGAGAAAAATTCTACTAAACTACTGTGCTAATATTGCAGGTATTATCTCATTTAGTTTGTTAATGTTTGTGCCTAAGCTTGCAATTTTTTGGAATTATATTGATGGTTTACTATAAGAATCAATGAATTGGAGTCATATAGACGTAATTAAAGTAAATGTATGATAAATTACCTAAAACGATGTCTTAAATAAATTATTAAATTTCAAAATTTATTTACCTCTACATCATTCTCTGGACTACTTTCATCAGTTGTGTCTAAATCGCTGGTTTCAATACTATTCTCCCAGTCGGATATATCATCATCGTCATTATCATTGTTTTCGACATCATCTAATACGTTATCAATGTTGGAAGTACTTGTTTGCTCTTTTATATCACATAGAATGTTTTCATGTCCCTAAAAAGAATTGTAGTTTAAAGAGTAACATTTATGTCTAAAGTGTTAATGGTTATCAAGAATTTGCAGGTCAGTATAGTCAATAATATCTGAATTCATGACGTGTTATATTTCCAGAATCGAAATTCATAAACTCATAATTTCTCGATTTTAATATCGACTTATCAAGTTATTATATAACATACTTCGTAGCGCATTTCTATTTTGTTTTTAAACAAAAACAATATAGAAAAACTTGTTATATATGATGAATTTTGCGAAAGGGACGCAATTTATAGGCAACACAGTGCGAATAAATTGAGATAGAATTCGACACGTCGACGTAGTAAAAACGAATACAGTTCACTGCACGTAAAATTCAACTCGCAATCCTTTGGTAGACCAGAAATAAACATAAAAGGAATTATTAAATTTTTGGATATAATTACTGCTCTAAGTGGATAATAAAATTGTAGTTCGAGATTGATTATAATTTTTTATCTTAAAATTTTAACAAAAAAAAAATGTTTATACAAATTTTAAATATTTCATCCGGGACGAAAAACGCTTTAAGCAAGGTTGTATCTAAATTGTCCTGCCTAATTGCAATCTCTTATTAAGCATTATTTCTACCTAATGGGCTGTAATTTGTTTCTTAAATAATTTGTGACTCCGGTCTTATGCATTGTATTTAAAATTCAATAAATATGTGGCACTAACCTTTAATTGTAATTTTATATCAGGAAGATAACACAGTGGATTATCACATATATTTAACATTTTTATAAATGCCAAGTCCTTTAATAACTCCTCGGAAACCGACTGATTAATACTATTGCAATTAAGAAAAACATACTGCAGTCTATTCATGTACTTCAAGCATTCGGGTATGGTGGTCAAACGATTACTTTTTAAATTCAAATGTATAAGATTTTTTAAGTCACCCAAAGTTTCGGATATAGAAGTAATTTGATTATTTTCTACAGTCAGCCAACGTAATTTCCGCAGACGCTGCAATGATAATGGAAGAGTTTTCAATTGATTTCCTCGAACACCTAAAGTTTCCAGACTCTCGCAGTTACCCAGTTCTTCGGGCAATTGTTGTAGACCAGAATTATTGCACCAAAATGTTTCCAATTGTGTCAGTTGGCCAATCTCTCGGGGCAATGTCGATATACAGTTACAGCTAAGGTTTAACATTTTTAAATTTGTTAATTGGCATATGACTATTGGAAAATCAGTTAGCTTATTAAAGTCCAATGTAAGAATTTCAAGACGTGTCAGTTGGCTAACAAAACTTGGTAACTGAAAAAATATATATGTACACATGAATGTGTATACGTTTTCACAGAATATATACAAACAAATTCGCATACCCTTGTTAAACGATTATTATTTAGAAATAATTTGAATATAATATTGCATTTTTCAACTAAATCAGGAACTTCAGGCATTTCGAAACGTGACAGGTTTAAAGTAAAGGATTTCTTGCAAAGAGCATCTTCACAAACAGCCAAAATATGGTTATTACGAAAGAACTCGTACACAATATTCATATTAAGAATTTCACAACCAATTTTGATAATTTTTATTGCAAAATATTAAAAAGTGTAATACAACAGTCGTCAGTTTTATTTATTTTTTATATACTACCTACATTCATACGTACACACATATTTATTTATTTTTGCATGGGTTTAAGTGTGTGTGCATGCATATATTAGTTAAAGAGCACAGGTGATCGTTTTTGCTGCAGCAGTGATGATAAATGGCAATTTTTACAAAATGGATTGTCAACAAAGGTACTTTTGTGCTCTTGGTAGAAACACTACATATGCGAAAGCGGCATATGTCAAAGCTACTGATACCGATACTGGGTCAGTACTAGTCCCATTGCTCGTTTCTTTTTTCTGCTAAGATTCTAAATAAAACTTCTTTTAGTTATGTTCTTTACAATAAAGTAATTGAAAAGATCTTTCACTTTTGTTACAATAAATCGATATATCATAACGCATATACATACATGATGCATCATAAAAAAGTTCAGACTATCCGACACATAGATATACATTCTTCTATTTGAAACATCTTAGTAGCAAATAAAAACCAAACCATACTTTTTTTAATACATGCATGTCGTTGCGTACATATTAGTTATGTGCATATATACTTATGTATTTATTTATTATTACAAAATTTATCAGGAAGTTATATTTTAATATAATACAAATTCATATAGTATGTATGTATGTTGTTAAGCTATATAACTATATAAGAACTTCGAACAATTTTAAAAAAGTTTCTTAAAATTAACTTTAAAAGATGTAAAGCTATAGTGTTCTATTAAACGGGTCAACAGTAAATTGTTAACCATGAAGAAAAAGATACTTTGAGCTCCTATCCAATAAAATGTATTCCAAGTTCTAAATTCCAACAGATAGGCCGGTAAGAGCCATAACCCTTGTGCCACTAACCATAAGGTAAAATAGGCGGTACTTTGCAGCCAAGATATTGATTGTAAGTTATTTAAACACAAAGGCAACAAGGCCAAGTACCAAACAAAATATTGAGATGTTACTACCGAATTAAATGTTACTATTACAAACGCTAAGGCAAATATACAAAAGGGTAGAGTTTGTCGAAACTGGCCAAAAGCAAAACTTAAATATAAAATTAAAATAAATTGAGGTGAAATAATAAGAAGTTTTTCCATGAGGGAAATTTCAGCATCACCACCGATTAGATATTGCATCAAAAAGTAAAGGGAAAAGTTGTGCCGAGTATCTTTACGCACAAAGTGATATAAATATGCTTCGTATATGTATTGCCACCCATAAAGGCAATAAAAAAAGCCAGTTATTAAAAATAAACTTAGAAAAGTTCCGAATACAAGCAGCAACTGTTTGCTAGAAGGAAATAATACAATGCGCAAAAAATCTCGTAACGAGCGCACCAGACGCTCTGTTAAACTTAAATAAAATGCTAAACTAAACAATAATGGATATAGACGTATATGTATGGCGAAACCGTGCGCTACTCCAGCTAATAAAATATACCAATTGCGTTTACTTCTTCTTGCACAATCTTCGGACTTCAAAATAAGATATATAGTTAATATGACAAAAAAACTGGAGAAACTGTCACCATTACCGCGTGTAGATATAATAGCTGTCAGAGGGTTGTATAACCAAAAGCAAGCCGAAAATTTTGCTATCATGGACGGCCTGTTGCGTTCGTCAGTATCACCATAATTTACAGTAGTCGATTTATATTTTCCATATTTTATAAGCAAATATTGTACGGCTTTATTACATTGAGATTGCAATTCCGAACGTACAATAGCGTAAATTAAGACAGCCACTAGCAGATCAAAGCAGGAGTATATAAGTTTGCCCACACTGGGATGTAAAATTACATTCGGTAATTGCATGTATGCCAATATAGGACTATATCGATAAGTGTGGCGATTGAAGGGAGTATTTCCAACTAGTATTTGACGAGCGCCATCGGTTACCACTTTGTAATCAATATCTGTGTACGGCACCTCTGAATATGAATCATGTAGTTGTCCATAACTTATTAGAATCAATCGTATTAATATGGATATTATAATATGAAAACGAAATGAAAGATTTACTAAATACTTTTTATATTGTACAAACTTTGTTAATTTGGCCATTTTGATAAAGAAAATTGTGTATTTATATTTTTAGTTTATTGCAATCGTACAGCTTTGTTCACTTTATAACTTTGTGTTCATTTCACGGGCTGCCTTTTGTAGGCATTCCTTAAAAAGCTGAAATTCTTTGTCACAGCTTTTGTATTGTATATTCAAGTCTCGACTTACACACACAGCATAAACAGTTGCCGTTTCGGCACATTTTCCTAGTAATATCGGATAATTACGTAAACGTTGTTTGGCTTTACGTACCGATTCCATTACTCGCGTTTTTTAAATTTTATTGAATCCTCAATAGCTGGAAATGAATTTACAAGAAAGGCGTCGTATAGGGGACGTGAAAAGAAAACCAACAGTGATGCAGTTATAAAGGTTATTTGAAATATTCTGGGATTTCTTTGTATCCAATTACGTTTAGGTAATTGCGCGGTACGTTTACGTTGTGCAGCCTGTTGTTTTAGAATTTCTTGTAATTCTTGTGGCGGTTTGTAAGGCGGTATGGAGGGATTTGACATTATTTTCTAAAATTAAAAAGATAGGAGTTAAAATAGTTTAGTGTATGGGTCTAATATTTAATAAAAGTGAAATATGTTCTAAAATTTGTGGCAATGGAATTTAACTCTCATAATTTTAAAATGTGCTGTAAGAAAGCAAGTATTTTGGAAATTTTTGTGAAACATATTTGATAACTTATGTTCTTGATAGTCATTTGCGAATGTTTTGGAACCAAGTTTTTACTCTAATCTTGGAAGATATTACCTCAGATGGGGTCGCGCCCATCACCAACGCGTACAGAAGGAAATATTAGACAAAACCCCGATATACATGTATATGAAAGATATAATGGAATTTCATAAAAAGCATGCTTTAAGGAAAGTATAAATCGTGAACAAAAAAACTACATGAGTGCTAATCATCTATAATGTAACACTGTCATAACTCAAAAAACAAACAGCAAAATTCTATTAAAATTTTTACAACACACTCGCTATGATACGTTCGCATAGACCATATTTTGTTATAACTTCGGTTCGTATTAAGATAGAATACAGTTTTTTTTATATGCGGTTGGTATGGAGGAGCACTCTAACCTGAGAAACCGAACAATTTAAATTCTTGATATATAACTACGTTCCAATAGAAGAGCGATGTGTGTATGATATTATAATTGTAGATATATAATACTTGCTGTGCATACTTAAATATACACACGGTTGTATGCATATATATATTTCATTACCTATTTAATAAAAACAATTACAAAATTTTTCCGGTCGCCTTATCCTCACCACCTGAATTTTCAATTATATATGGACGTTCCAAAATGATACCAGAACAACATAGAGACTGTTTATGCCACTTCAAACAGCATTTACGCATTTGCTCCAAAACTTCCAAGCACTTGTCTTCTTGGTAATTGTTCTCTATAATTATATAATTAAGATCCACCGGTCCTTAATTCTAATCTCTTGAATTTACCCTTTAAACAAGCTTGAATTTTACAGGCATTCGCTTTGCAAGGATCCTTTTTGGTATTATATTGGGACATCAATTTCTAATAGTATTAATTATTAATTAGTAACACATAAGAATTATAATTTTCCGCAGCAATTTAGAACACAGGTTAAAAAGTACTACACAATTAGAACAGTTTTCGTAAAAATTTTTTTTTTATCTAACCAAATGCAAATTGACAGCCAGGTGGTAGTATTAGACTAGTTAAATACATAGTCGAATAAACAGTTCATCTCTCCGCATGACTTTTTGCATTGTTATGGTTTGAAATGTCAAAAATATATTATTCCATATGACCGACATCACATATATTGCTTACCTATTAACGATGTTTGTTAACTTAATAACTGTTAGTTATTGTAAATAGTATAAGCATCACCGCAAGGTTATTTTTTCAGTTGTGTTTGACATAATGGAAAGCGTTTGCATATAAACAATATGTTATGTGCATCATGCTTTAGTAATGATCTCTGGGATGAAGTTTTTACAACCATCTTCTAGATATACATATATATGCAATTTTGTTGTTGTGTATAAGCCTATCTGCAATGGAACAGAATTAGTGCCAAACCATGTCCTACGTTTGTTAGGCATATATGTCATGTAGTTGTTTTAATGTCCCGCTTCCTTCGGATGCCCACGCCTCATATCGTATATACCATATGTGCCGTTACCTTCTTCCTTCATAAGTGCACCAAATTACTCGTTTGTTCTTAGATACTCCAAGTTGTCAAGATTAATTTGTTGATCTGGCATCTGTTGTGAAGCACGCCAAATCAGATTTTTTATCAATTCTTTGCGTGAAAATTTCAGTGGATAATTTACAAATTCTTTTTATATAAAACATAGTCATTTAGTTTTTTTTTTACTATAAATAAATAGTATAATTCGCTGATAAATTCGTCAATAGTATGAATCGAAAAAAATTGTCGAACAATCAAAAGCCATCATTCATAAATGTCATAGACATTTTTTAGAACACAACAACAAAGTGCTAGCGTTAAAAACGAAATAATCAAGAAATTTGAGAAAAAAGCAAGAGTGAAATAATAGTGCAATCGTTTTGCAATTCGCATCAAGAAAGCTCGAAAAAGTATGCCGTCAAAAAAGAAAAAATATAATGCACGTTTTCCAGCGGTAAGTTCACGGAGAAGAAATAATTGAAAAAAGGAACAATTATTAAAACAAACAAAATAAATTGTTTAAAGATACAAAGCCAGCAGTTAATAAACAAACACACACAATCACAAGAGAAAATGTATTTTTGAGATTAAAAACAACAACAAACGCGTGAAGTCGTCGATTTTGTTGGCAAAAATCGTTCAAATCACATAACATCGAATCTGGCAATAGCATCTATAATAATAATTCTTATTTAATTTCAGGGACGTATCAAAAAAATTATGCAAAGCGATGAGGAAGTTGGAAAAGTAGCTCAAGCAGTACCAGTTATAATTTATATCCTTTTTACAAAAATATATTGATTTTATATTTATTTATTTCAACTATATTTTATAAATTTAATTTATAAAATATACTATACAAATGTGCCGGGTAAATAGACCATATGCACACATATATATATATATATATATATATATATATATATATATATATATATATATATATATATATATATATATATATATATATATAATTATTTTTAAGAGTAGTTGATACTTAAAAAATAATTGTATTGTTTGATATATATATCCACCCGTAATATGTGCATCAAAGCCGTATGAGCGCCTAAAATAATTTGTAACAGATTAAACATCCCAATTTAAATTTGTCTTTCAACTGCTGCATACATTAAGGGTGGATATGAACATCAGACAATACGTATGATTGGAGAAAACAAAGCCTTATTTATAAATGCAAATCTTTAGATAGATATCCATACGTATGTAAGCAGGGCATAGTCAAAACTAGCAATCTTGGAACTTTCAGTGAGAAATATCTACCAAGAATAGTTTAAATTATGTGTGGCAGATGTAATAAACTTTGGCATTAACTTCTACGTGAACTTTACGTTCATGATCTTATGTTATTTAGCATTTTATATAGCTCATATATATGTTTATATGTATGTACGTACATATCGTCCAAAATCAACATCTCAAGATATATATTTACAGAAATACCAAATTATTGCATTCTAACATTGCATTCTTGAGACGTGGGAGGAAATTCATTTAAATCATTATTTAAATGATTACCGTTTTCAATAAAAATTTTTTAGTGAGGTTTCCATAACTAAAACTTAAATCGGATCGTATGATTCAATATCTTCTATTCCTCTAATCTTTACCTAGGACATTAGAGCTTTTTGTTGAATCGCTGTTAACAAAAACCTTAAAAATTACCAACTCTCGAAATGCCAAGACATTGTCGCCATCTCATATGAAACAATGTATTATGTCTGAACAACGATTTGATTTTTTGCGTGAACTTGTACGAAATATACCAGACATAAGCGTAGCCGAAGAAGCCGCAAATTATAATGAGGAGGACAACCAAAGTTCAGCGGAAGAACAATATCCAGATTCGGATACGCCGTACGATTTAAGTATGCCATCAACATCTGTAAAAGCTACCCGACAGCAGTTTGCACCATCAAATGGCCATAATGGGGCCGGACAGCACACGCAAATTAATAATGATTATTCTAGAAATCATTTGAAACGATCGTTAAGCTCGAATCCATGTTCGGTTATAAGGAATACTACGACAGTTTGTCAGAGCAATCTAGATTGTCTACCGTCAAAGTTGCCACGCACAGATTTAACACCACCTATTCCTCATCACTTGTTAGGAAAGCAGCATCCCCGACTGAAGCATCAAGCATACTCAATGCCGGCACATATTGACAACAATAATAAACCAAATACTAATACCCATTTAAGACAGTTACGTACACCTGCGCAACAAACTGCCATACCCGCTCCCATTGTTAACATCGATTATTGTAGTAAACCAGTTGTAAAAATAGATTATAGTAATTTGGCTGGTGTGGCCACAACTAACAATGCAGTGATTACTCCTTTGAGTGCACCTGCTAATTTAGCTAACATGTCTAGTAATAATTCAGCCTTCAATTTCTCAGCCGAGCCAGTTATTAACATAGACCTTTCCAATATTGTGGCTTCGCCATCAGCAGCTACTATATGCATTGGTACACCAACTTTAACGACGCCACTTCCACCCATACTGCCATCACCAACATCAACATCACTTGCAACATCACCAATTAATAAATCAAAATCACCGTCAGCTAAATTAGCTGATCAATCTCGTAATTCCAAAACATCGATAACGGATCCGTTAACGTCCTCTTCGGTGGCAGTCAAAGCAACCGCCCTCGCTGCTGCTGTTGCTGCCGCTACAAACATGACAGCGACAATGTCGACGACAAAAAGTGATTCATATTTGGAAATGGATGAAGATTATGACAATATTTAAGTAAAGAAACTGATTAAAAAAGAATTAAATTGACATTCATTCAGCATACAATCCCAAGGTAATATTAAGTTATAAACTTATATATGTAGGATTTTCTTCTTTTACATTTACAATCCCTCTATATTTTATATATGTAATTTTTTTTCACTTATACTTCTTTTGATGTTATAGATTGTATGTATATTTCTTCTTTGTTTAGCAATGATTTAAATCAATTTAAATTGTATGTTATTTAAATAATTTTAAAATAAAGATATTTAAGAATTTTGTTTTAATATGACAATGTTTAAAAAAAATGGTTACATTGAGTTGTTCTACGTTCCGTATAGACATATGATTTGAAAAAATTTATTTTAAGCACGATACAAAAGAATTCTGATATAAAAAAATATAAATATTTTCGAGAGAATATCAAATCCACAAAACAAAAAAATTACATTTTTATCGAAATCCAAAACCACTAAATGTCATTGCGTAAACAATAGGAAACATTTGTTTAATTAAAATAGAAGAGATTAATTTTAATTTGGACGAAAGCATCCATTTGCGGGATGGAATTTAACAGAAACTCCAAGAAATAATTATATAACACCTCTTTTATTTTAAATTTTCTTTATTTTTGTTTTGATTTCTTATTTTAACTTTTTTGAAATAAAAATATATCATTTTATCAGATTTTTATGACCTTTCAAACAAATATGCATGCATGCACATGTTTGTATATAGTGTGGGTTTCTTTTCTTCTTGTTTTAAAGTTATTGAGCGACGTTCATGGACATTAAATATAGATTTTGTGTGTTATTGGCGGTGTTTTATATAAAATGGTTTTAAAGAAAAATTCCTAACAAAATACAATGAATATTAATATACATATATTTAAAAGTTTTGTGTAAAGTTTGAAACAAAATAATCACTAAAAGGATCTGGTCGTTTAAAATGGTAAAACTTGTTTTATTTTTTCACGGTTCGGTGTCAGTTTGTACTTTGATTTTTATACTTTTTTTGTTTCCTAATAATTTTTTCAAATTGTAAAACGACGGTATTTTTCATCATATGATTTGTAATTTAGAGTAAATGCTGTTTGAGTTTTTAACGCATATTTTTGTTTCAATCTTCGGGTACTTTCCATTGCAACTGTTTGCCACGATCATAAAGATTTTTTAAAGCGGCAGTGAATTTCATTTCATTTTGTAATTTTAAATAGTGTTTGTACAGCTGTAAAGTCGTGCGCGCATCTTCGACTGAATCGTGTGTTTCGGATTGTATTTTAGTACCGAGGAAATGCCAAGCTAAAAATCTTAAAGACACCATGCGGTGGTGCGGCAAGTGAAATAAGTGCACAGTGTCAATTATTTGTTCTGAAGGTACATGTATATTGATGACGCTGGAAATAACAAAAGGAAAATCAATTTTTTTTAAAATAATTTTGTATAATTAAAAACATACCGAAAATCATTTTTCAGCCCATGGCCAACAAATAAGACACCTACATCTACCAAATATTTAAGTTTTTGATATGAATTCTTGAGAGCGGTTAAACGTTTGCTACTGAAATTAGCATCTAAATCGCCTGGTTTAATACCCGAAAATTGCGTTAAGTAATCCACAACTTTTTCTTGGGTTGATATGTAATCATCCATAAATGGTATACCTTCATCAGGACCTTGTCTAATTGTAGAAAAATTTTCGAAGTAAAAGAAACAACAAAGTATAAAATACATATCATGCAAATCGAGAGCTTAACTAAAAATTTCATCTTACCCACGTATGCAAGAAATACGCGCAACGCTCATGTGACATGGTTTTATGGTTGCTGTTTTGCCATCCGGACGTATTTCATTTTCTTCGGGATTTAAGGTGACAAACTCAGCATCCATAGCAACCAAATCACCAGCATGCGGCATTTCATTCGCTTGCAATGGCTTAAATAATGTATCACCTGGATTAAGCGGATGCACAGGATTAACTATATCCTGAAAAGAGGATTTTTTTAAAGAAATACATTATTTAAACTCATTCTCTCTTCCCAAACTAAACGTTAGATTGGATAAGATAAAACACATTACTTTTATGAAAGGATTAATAAGAGGCTGCGGTTCATTTTGTGGCATTTCAAAATCTTCGGAAAATATACCCTCATATTCAGATTTCTCAGTATTAATACTGCTATAAAATAACACACACGGTACTTTCCAGTCTAACGTAAACCAAACTGGTTCCTGATTTGATACCGGTGAAATGCTAAGCGAACAAAGATATTTAGGATATTGAAATAATTTCGCAGTTACATAAATATTACCTGAAATCATTGAATATATACCACTGCTGTTGGTTTTCGCCAAAGTTTCCATTGCCTGTTTTCATGGTATGATATTTTTTGCTAACATTTATTAACGAAACCAAATTCTTTTGACTTCCATCGTCTATTTGGCAAACAACGGCATGTAGAGCGTACTCCCGAAACGATTCATTGCTGCTATTTGAGGCTAAATAAATAATTGTGTAGTGAAATACAATATTTTATTTACAAATTTCACTTTTAACTCACTTTTACAACTATACGTTTTATTTGTGTTTACAGCCTGGCCAACTGAGAAAGCCTCTCCATTTCTAGTGTTATCCGACTTCGTATTGCTATTATCCGTTTGAACACTTAATTCGCCTTGCTCATTAATGGCCATGGAAAAATACAAAGGAAACCATGAATTTTGACGACCACTTGGCGAAATATTTGCAGTTTGATTGGCTGATGCTAGCGAAGGTGACTTACGATCAGGATGCACAAAATGACAATCACTACGCGAACAATTGATACCATAACGGCACGGCTTATTGGTGTTTAAAGTAGCCGGGCTCTCAGACACGTTATGATTATTGCGATTTAATTGTTTGCGCAAGAAATTCAAATCTTTCTCATTATTTAGGCCGCAATTAACTGTCAGAAGTTGTGGAAGACCAGTAACCTTAAATAATACAAATTAAATTATAGATTTAAATATTTTGACGGCAATACGTTAATTATTCCATAATGCACCTTAACAGTTTGCTTGGTTGGCGAAAACTTTTTGCAACTCTCGCAAAACGCTTGTATGCTTTTTTCACAGCCCAAAGAACCTTTTAGTATGGCGCCAAAATTCATTAATTCTGGCGTTTCTTTAGATGTTGGTGGATACGTTAGATTACAGGTTAATAATATGCTGTGTTTTAAGTTTTCATCATTACATTTTAAGCAGCGGTTGATGGTGATTTGTTTGGTGCCAAAAAGCCGGCTAATTTCCGTTTCTTCATTAATTTTACTACGTTCACGTTCGTCTTCGCGGTTGGTGTCATCTAAATTAATTGAAATAGTTAACTTAAACGGTCGATTTAAAAGCTGTAATTTTCTATCTTTAACCTGTTGATTTGAATAAATGTATGTAACATACATGTAAAGCGAAAACGATGCAATTTTTTAATCTAAATAGATGTATTTGCTTTAGCTATTTTTGATATATTATATTAGATGGATGGTGCTAAGATTCGTAGCGTGTTCAGAAAGACAATAAATATTAAAGGAAACAAGTGAAAATTAAGTTACAACTTGATCCCGGTTCACACAATTCAAAATTTGCTGCGCAAGTACAAGCAATTATGTACCGCAACTATGTCAACGAAACAAAAAAAATATAACCGTTTCCTTGATTCTCACAGATAGAACAAGAGCGGCAGAATTTGAAGTGCTGAACAGCTGTTGCCGAAACCTATACTCGTACATATGTAAGTACTTTCATTATCAGTATCAGTATGTAGTTCTCAATTTTAAAGTTTATGCATAACAACTGGGGTGAAGTCTACGGATGATTAAGTGTAAGAACCAATGAAATTCAGATTAAAATTATATTTTTGTTTTGCGATTTTCTGAATTTTTGATCCATTTTACTTATTATTTTGGTTTTTGTTTTTTTAATTTGCTGTATTAATATAATCTGCTATGGTTTTATTAAACTGCTAGTCAAGGATTTTTAACAATTTATTGAAATTTATTTTGTACAATATATTCTTACCATGCTTAACATCGATTGCTTGGAATATGTCATTATCATTTCTGCTTAACTCTGCTTTTATCTCATCAGAATATGTTATATAACGGGGTTTCCCTACAAAGAATATCAAAACACGAAATTAGCATTTTGGACATGGGATTAAACAAACACTAAAACATTTACCATAAGTTGGGCCCATAAACTGTACACCACAAACATGGCTGTTTTTATGAGAATCCAAAATTTCATAGTGCATTTGATGCAATATAAAACGATTCCAGTTCTAATAAAAAACAGTAAACTATATGAAACAAAAATTAAAGATGAAAGAAGCTTTACAAACTTGTATTAAACTTATTAAATTAATATTTGAAGATCTGTCAGACAAAATAAGACCCAAAGCTGATGCTTCCGGTACGGTACGAAAAGATCTTAAGAAATTGCTGGCTTGGCAAGGAGTGGACGCTGCAAACAATTTTAATTAACTTTCTCTATTTAATTCATCAGTAATAGGAACTCACCACTACTTTTATCCAACATATAGAATAAAAAACCTAATTCGCAAGATAAGCAAAACTCCTTAGCGCATCCATGATTTAGCAATTTTTGGCGCAATGGTTCAATAAAATATAAAATTTGTAACATAGCATTGCAATATGAATTTGGTAATGTGGCTTCTAGCCCTGCGAAACAAGTTTGATTGTGTTGTTCAAAATCGAAATCCTGTGTTCCAAGTTTAGTGTACTTCAATTCCACTTTTCGGTAACGTCTTGGTATTATTTTTACACCCGATTCGTTGGATTTTACAGCATTACTATGACCATTACCACCGCCCACAGTCATGCCTGCTGCTCCATTTTCCAATATGTATGGTATTTGGTTACGTCTAATGGTACGCGGATTAAGAGAATATCCTATGGGTCCTTGCATTTTCATATTATTCAAAACTTCCTGTTCAATTGGTTTCGGCCGACGATATTGATAGCGCAATAGTTCTGTAGGCCATTCGGAAAACCAACGAGAACCCGTTACCAATTGTGGCAATACAATTGATGATAGGGGGAATGTGGTGTCCGTTATAGATACCATAGGCAGTTGAGGCATCGGATCAGCAAATTCTGTATCTCTCGAAAAGTTGTTGAATTGTGGGCGGGAAGTTTTACCTGTTTGTACGATACTGATGTGACCTGATTGATCACCAAATCCCACGACCTGAGAAGAAGAGCTGACGTCGAAACTTAGCACACATTGACTTCCTGAGTTACTGATCTGATACATAGAAACTCGAGGTTCGCTTAATTCTACAGTATCGACTAATTGTAGCTGGCCATAACTAGAGACTACCGCTAAACGTGAAGCTTGTGATGGTAAAAACTTTAAAAGTTGTGGATCGATTAGAACTTGAATGGGTGACACTAAACGCAGCATGCGCAAATCGTAGACCATCAAAAAGCGATCTACTGCCAGAGTGCCTTGACGTCCGCTATAGCCACATGATATTAGATAGTTACCTTGTACATCAAAATCAGACAAACTGCCGGTATGTGTTTTAATCGTGTGCTCGACATGTAGAGAGTTTAAATCACGCAAGGTAACTGTCCCATAAGGATCTCCAGCTAAGAGAAAACGTGAGTTTTGCCGTAATATAGTACAGCCAGATGAACCAACATGCTCCTTTAAAGAGAAATAAGTTACAAATAATTCATATTCAATTATTGGTGTAGCTGGTTTTATTATAATAATTTAAAACAAGTGGTAAGCTGTCGAACGTACTATGAAACTAGGAAATTTAAAAAAGTTTTATATTAGGATCTAAATAGAAAGGAACTGAAATTTACCAAGTTGATTTCTTTCAAAGTTGTTAAATCAAAATCAATCATTTCATCTTGCAAGCCGCCCATAATCAAACGATGCGGAGACAATTGTTGCATGCAAACCATGTCCGACATATGTTTCGATTTGTGAGTAAATTTTGGAATACCACGTCTTATTTGATGTCTTAAAGACGACTGGGTTAACACTAATATACCAGAATCTATTGTGGAAATTTGACGAACTATATCTGAAGGATGAACTTGAAAGGATGTATACTTTTGCAAGCTGTTGCTATAGTAAGATGTGACATGTCCCTGTTGGTGAAAATATAATACAGTATACGTATATGTATATAAGATTTAAGCAAGATATTTAGAGACGTTCGTACCCCTTGGTTTCCCATCCATAGTAGCTCTTCATAATCATCAAAGGTCACCGTAGAAACTCCAAAATTTTCACCACCGTCGGCCAAAATTGGACCCACTTCTACGAAGTCGGGATCAGTGGAACTCAAATTAAATCCGGGGAAATTTGGCGAATAATGGTTGTTAGTTCTTTGACCACCGCCATCATAAACAGCTAATGACGATAGCAAAAAAAGTTAGTTACATCTATTCTGTTTATTTAAGTTTTTTACATTACTTACTTAACATGTCGTCTGATGTCGGTCCGATTGTATCTGCACCACAATATACATAATCCATAACTTTATGCCTTTTCGCAGTTATTTACTTTTTGAAGATTCATGTAGCCTTTGTTTGTGTCGCAATATTCTTTGTGTTTCTATTATATTTTGCATTCGTAACTTTCCCTTCGTATAAGTATGTGTGTAGGTTTTTGTTTTCCTGACTTTATTTTGTTTGTTTTATTTTTTATCAACACGTACTGTTTTTATTTATTTCAAAACTATTCCATATATTAGCTTCTTACACAAAGCTTTGTCTTATAGCTGATAACTTTTTAATATCTCTGAATACGAATTAGTTTACCTCCATTGCATATTTATTTTTCGCGACTTTGTGTATGGAAGCTATTTTCTTTTCCTTTGCCTAATAATTGCCAGACTGATTTCCTAAAAGTCAAATACTGTTATTGTTGACCAAAAGTTATTATCGATAACTATTTGATTTGCTCGTACACCCTGTAGTTAAATATTGACTATTTCACAATATCTGCAACAAACTTAATTTTTTACATATACGAGAATTTGTTCGCTTATTAAATACATGAAAATGCCTTGCGTAGAGGAAACTCCCAAAAATATTGATGTGGCCCTACAAATATTAGATGTTGTAACTCCGCGAATCAATGTAAGTGGGGAAATGAACTCGGGGGTGGTTCGAGAAACCACACAAACAGATCATTTAAATAGACGGTTGTTAAAAACATTCCTTGACCGTCTTAATATCAGTACTGAATTCCCAGAGTACAATAGTGTGGAGGAAGATGAAATTTCTCAAGATTTTGATGATTGACATTATAATTTATAAGTATTACATTTTATTTTAATAATAAAAAATAAAAACACGGAATCTTAAAACTAATTATAATCTAGATGTGTGAAATGGTAAACATAAAATTTTCATTATTTTAAAGACTTAAGAGTTGAGGGGTGACGTATTATATGCGACGTCGCTTATTGTTTTGAATGGGTGGTGGCGTAGTTGAGGGACTGCTGGATTCTAACGACATAGAACCACGCGTACGCTTGGGTGCTCTTTTCGGTGCCTCTGTCAACTTGATATTAATCTTTTTGTCTAACTCCTTAGAACCGATCAAGTTCGCTAATCCTGTTTTAGATTGCGAGAATTTTTCTAAAGAGCACAGTTATAAATACATATATAATAAAATGCCTACAGTAGTGTTTACCTTTGGTGGTATTATCTGTAACCACTGCTATGATTGACGGTGGCCCATCCGTACTTTGTCGGCTTTCTTCACTTGCAGCACGTTTTTTCGAGAGCAATGTTGAAAATTCTGCTTCAGGCAACGAAAATTCCCGTTCTTCGTTGGGGAATGGCAGAGGTTCTAGGTCTTCCACGGCATCCAGATTATACATGGCCCTTAGGTGTACCCATATGCTTTCGGTCGTATAATCACGATTAAGGCTTCTAGAGAGACGATCCGTTATGCATGCCATATAAAAATGTCTATTAACTCCTACCGGCTTCATTCCCCCCATGGCATAAAACAATTGTATTTCCTCCTCTGCTGACCATTCATGGTCAGCCGAAGCTAATAAACTTTTTTCTCTTGCTGTCATCGTCATATTACAAATATGTAGCACGTATTTCACTATCAGACAAAGCGCGATATTGGAAAAAAGTTTCTGCTGAAACTTGTAAAGCTATTAAAAGATAATTAGCAAGCAACAGGGAGTACAGGCGAATATTTAATTCGATTTAGCTATATTAGAAACAGCCTGTTGTAAGATACTGCAACTAATACGAAGATATTAAAAGGGTGTAAGCGTACGTACGTACAACGATAGGCTGCTTGGTGAATGCATCTTTGATAAGACATGAATCATGACTAAATCTCGTAGGCTTTATCTAGTTAATATGTGAACAGTTCTTTGGAAAGTATTCGAAAATATATGTATGTGCTGTGTATATATAATACATGCATATATGTAACAAACCTAGATGTATTCAATTAACTATCTCGTAAATGTTATTTTACTGATTAATGAAATACCTACCCAAAATAGCTATACACAAGCTCATCTTCCATAAGCCTCACCGAAGAATTCTGTGCCATATGGTGTTATGACATATTGTGTACATGTATGTAGGCTCAGCTGTTTAGGTTCTTCAATCTTAATAATCAATAGTATTTATCAAGGCAGATTAATCTGCCTTGGTATTTATTTATTGTTTCAAGAAAAATCTATGTTCCTGACGTACCCTGTATTTAACTATCGTGTGGTTTGTTTTCTTGTAATGAATGAAATTATTCTCATATTCATGAAAATACACAATACTCACACACTACGATATGGCATTCGGCGGACAGCACGTGTTGGGGTTTTCACCCAATGGTAAACTATTTGCTTTCATCAATGATCAAGGTATTTTAAGGATATGGGACACCGATTCAAATGAATTGAAACAGGAATATACACCTAATCTACATTTGGCTGGACCGTGCTCTGCTCTTGTTTGGATATCAGTAGCTTCTGTAGCAGATCCTCAAGATAAAAAGGTAAAATTCTCAATTACACGCTTTGTTAAGTATTTGTCGATTTAAATATATGTCTATTTTTCTTAAGAAGAGTAAGAAACATAGGAAACTTTCTAATGCCAAAGAATCATTATATATTGCGTTGGGTACTACTAAAGGACAAGTGTCTTTATATTCTTATGCCGAAGCTAAAGTAAGTAATTATACATATTGCAAATAAATACGGAATGTTCATATAAAATATGTCTTTAGATAGAGCGCAATCTCAAAGGAGAAGGTCACACGGGTAAAATTACATCAATAGTACGCGATACACAAGGAAGACTTATCACATGCGGCGAAGACTGTCAAGTGATAACATGGTCAATAGCAGAAGAAAAACAATTAGAATCTTGGTCGGTGGGCCCAGAAAAACCTTATAGTATATCATATATGCCGCTGTCCAATACATTAGTGGTAGGCGCCAGAACGGTTAAAGTATATTCGGTTGAGTCTCATGAATTAATTCAAACTTTCACCGGTCATACGTCAGAAATAAATTTTATGGAATCCTTTATGTACGCTGATAAAATAGAATATGCTATGACTACCTCACGCATGGAACGTATTATTTGTCTGTGGAAAATCGGCAAAAAGGGACGGAACAAAGCCGCTTCTTGTACATTGCTTATGGAGGACATTGCGCGTTGCCTTTCTTGCCAGATCGTGGAGGATAAACTTAAGGTTTCTAGTGTTACACGTAGTGGCGTTATACATGTCTATGTTATTGACTTGGAGAGGTAAGTGATCGAAGTTAAATAAAATCGTTGAACGTGGTTCGAAAACAATGTTTAAAAGCATGTTTGGTAAGATCACAAATGAATTAAATTATTCAACTTGAGCTTACACAGCAATTTATTAATATAAATTACGCGTCCTCATGCATAATCTTAAATTGTTTCATTAAATCTGACACAGTTTCTGAACTTCCCTTAACTTTCAGCATTAAAGCCGATAAACCAATTAAACCGAAACTTACTATCAGTATAGCTTCTGATAGCGCCTCCGTTATAGAACCTATATCAGCTATAGCATCGTCTCTACAACACGCAACAAAGCCAGGAGAATTACTATTTGCTTATGGGGATAAACATTTCATGGTATTCGAACAATTAAAACCCAATTTCAACGAAAAACTCCAAGTGCTGGTACGCAAGGACCCTAAAAAATTGCTGAAACAAAAATTGGGTAAAGATGATAAAAGTACTACAGACGCTGCAATCAAAACTCTAACACCCATTATCAACACTGACGATGTTGATTACAAATATGCGGTAGCGGTATCAAAAAAAAAGTTAAAGTCCGTTGATATGCCCATGGAATCAAGACTTCAGAATTTAAATTTGAATGCTCCTCAAGGCAAGGTAATGCCACAATCACATAGTAAAGTACAGTTGCTAGTACAGTCCTTGCATAGCAAGGATGCAGCGTAAGTATTCATTAATATAAATTGCTTTAAAAAAATATTGATGTATATTTTCACTATCAGTTTATTGCGTTCAGTGTTATGTACAAAAGACATGAAAACTATAAACCTCACCTTACAAAAACTACCTGTGCAATATGTTGGGACATTGGTGAATGAATTGACTTTACTGATGCAACAGCGACATGCCAAGTGAGTGCTTTTATACGAAAGATATAATTTTAAATTGTTAATCAATTTTTTATTAGTGTTGAATTTGCTATGAATTGGTTAAAGGTTTTGACGCAGACTCATTCCAGTCAACTAATGGCTTTGGGAGCTGACGATTTACTAAATAAATTTGGTCCTTGCATCGGTATAATTGAGCATCGAGCCAATTGCCTAAAGGAATTATCGAAGTAAGTCGAATTACAGATTAAGATTTTCCATAAGTCTAGAATTTTTACTATTTCATTAACTTCTTTTTCTTCTCTTATGAAACTTAAAAACTATAGATATATTGTTTTCAGTGTTATAAACGTTTTTGTCCCAACATAATTTAGATTTTACATTATGAACCTTAAAAAATTTAAGATTTAAGATTGTCCACGAAATATAGTTCCTGAGTTTATTTTATTAAATTGTCTTGGAAACAAGTTCTTAACATATAATCTATTTCAGGCTAAATGGTCGCCTTCAATTATTGGTTAGTCAAATAAAACGTAACACCCAAGAAGAACAAGATAGTCTTAAAAGTGATAAGGTTTTAGTATTCGAGGACAATGATGGTAAGCAATTATACAATAGTTTTAAACAAAACAATTTCAGACTTATAAAACATTTATGTTTAGATTCTTCCAATTCCGATTTAGAAGATGCTATTAATAAATCATCATCGGATGATGAATGGGAAGAAGGTACAGAGGATGGTGACGATAAAAATGTAGAAAATGGTGATGAATATATGGAAAGTGATTAGGTAAACAGCTTTTGAATATTAGTTATATTTGTTTTAGTCGTAACTAAATTCCTTCATAAACATTTTGACTTAAATTTACAAAATACGTTTTGTAATTAGTAACTGTAACGTATTTTTATAAATAAGTTTATAAAAAAAAATAATTTTTTGTACACAAAAAAAATTATTTTAAATAAAAAACTTTATTTTTTTGTAACATCTAACAATTATTTATTTATGTTTCTGGGTTTTTAAATGTCATTGACGGAGTGATGAACTAAAAATACAACAATGATTTAACAAACGCATGCAACTTTCTCTAAAATATTATATATATATATATATATATATATATATATATATATGTATTTTTTTTCAAAACTACGGTTATTATGTATAAATGTTCTGAAAGTATTATTCAAAATAATTTCTAAATAATGTTCTAATATGTAGATAAAAGCAATTTCAATATAAAGGACTTTTGTTTGTGATGTTTATTTATGGATTTTTTCGATAAGCTGGAAATGTTGAATAAGGATATAATTTTTGGTCATTTATCGGTTATTATACAAATTACACTTTTTAGATACGTTTTTGTTAAAGAATTGTGCTGTGGTTTAAAGTAATCATTTCCTTTCGTCCGAGACCAAACAACCACCTCCTGAGTATAACAAATGTGCTTGTGAGTTTTCTTAGTTGTTCTGACTTGTGGTAGTAGGTGTAGAACTAGTTAGGACTTTCGACAGAATTATCTTGTTCTTAAGACCAGTTCGATTTTATGAAATTGATGAGGCCATTGGTAGAAGCATCATGACTGGTTATAACATCTTTGTTGGCCAACTCAGGCTCAATAGCTTTAGCCAATTGTTTGCCCAACTCAACGCCCCATTGATCGAAGGAGTTGATGTCCCAGATAATTCCCTGGGTAAAGATTTTATGTTCGTACATGGCTTTTAAGAGAAAAAAAATATATGCAACATTTATATTTGTCAATCAAAACAATAATATGTAGCTCACCAATTAAAGCACCCAAAATAAATGGCGTTACTTTTTTTACAACAATTGAATTGGTGGGACGATTGCCAGTGAATATCTTGTGAGGCAACAACTGCTCCAATTTCTCACCTGACAAACCAGATTTCACCAGCTCAGCTTTGGCCTGTTCAGCAGTTTTGCCAGACATTAAAGCTTCTGTTTGAGCCAAAAAGTTGGCCAATAATATTTTGTGATGTACACCGCCGGCAATTGGATTATGTGTTTCAGCTGGAGCAATAAAATCGCAAGGTATCAAACGTGTACCCTGGTGTATCAATTGATAAAAAGCATGTTGGCCATTAGTACCAGGTTCACCCCAAACAATTGGACCGGTATTGTAATCAACAACTTTGGAACCAGTTTTAGTAACAAATTTACCGTTGCTCTCCATATCGCCCTGCTGGAAGTAGGCGGCAAAACGATGCAAGTATTGATCGTAGGGTAACAGCGCGTGAGTTTCAGCATTGTAGAAGTTTGAGTACCAAACGCCTAAAACAGCTAAAACAATTGGAGCCTAAAAAGAATCGGTATTATAAATTAGTTTATACATATTTTTAAAAATTATTTACTTTCAAATTTAATAGTACTTACATTTTGTTCAAATGGAGCATTCTTGAAGTGATTGTCCATAAAGTGGGCACCCTCCAAGAGCTGCTCAAAGTTTTCAAAACCAATAGATAGACAAATAGAGAGACCAATGGCTGACCATAAGGAATAACGTCCACCGACCCAATCCCAAAATCCAAACATGTTCTTGCTGTCAATTCCAAATTCTGTAACCTTTTCTTTATTAGTGGACAGTGCTACGAAATGCTTTGCAACAGCAGCAGGCTAATATTAAGAGAAACCAAATTTTTAAAATTATTACTAAAAAAAAAGTCCTTTAATAACTCTTACATCTTTAGTTTGTTCCAATAACCAATTCTTAGCCGAAGTGGCATTGGTGATAGTTTCTTGGGTGGTAAATGTCTTTGAAGCAATAATAAATAGAGTAGTTTCATAGTTTACTTTCTTCAGAACCTCTGCCATATGGGTACCATCAATATTAGATACAAAATGTGAATGCAAACCCTTACAGTAGGGTTTCAAAGCTTCAGTCACCATAAGTGGTCCCAAATCAGAGCCACCGATACCAATATTAACGACATCGGTAATTTGTTTGCCTGTAAAACCGCGCCAAACTCCAGAAATAACTTGATTAGTGAACTCTTTCATATGGGTTAACTCGGCACGTACATCGGGCATAACATTTTTGCCATCAACTAAAATTTCCTGATCACCACGATGACGCAATGCAATATGTAGTACAGCGCGATTTTCTGTGATATTAATTGGTACGCCAGACATCATTGCATCGCGAGCCTCTGCTACACGTCTTGTCTTAGCCAATTCCAAGAGCAAACTCCATACTTCCGATGTGATACGATTTTTGGAGTAGTCAATTAATATATCACCATCTTTTGGAGTTTTAATGCGTAAGCTAAAAGAATTAATATATACACGTTTTTATTTAAAAAAATCCTTCGAAAAATAGTTTTAATACTATAATGCAATATATTAAGACATTCTGGTCTTCTTTGAAATTTTGGAATGCTTTTTTCCAACTTTCCTTAATTCTTTCAGATTTCAAACGATGTGCTAAGCAGCGTTTATCCGTCTGGAATTGGATGTATCTCATACGTGGGCTCTAAACAAACAATGCATTAAATATTTCAAAATTTACTGGTTTTCAGTAGACAGTAACATTCTTTAATAATAAGCAAAAATATTGCATTTAACCGTAAAATTTTAGAGATTACTGAATTAATGCATCTAAAGCACGGCGAACCGGGAATGCATAATTCATTGCATCTTACACGGAGAAGAAACATTTTGTACCATAATTGAAAATGTAAAAATACCGAATTCAGAAGAGAAATTAAAATTGGTTCAATCTTTAAAAAATTACATGCCAGTATCACAGATTTACTTATACCAATTTTTTATATTTTGATTTAATATTCACTGAAAACAAAACAATAAAATTTTGTTGGTTACTGAAGACTGCTGCGTTAAGCAGTACAATTTTATCGTTGACTGAAAATTACTGGTATAATTTTCAGAATTTTAAAGATTAGAATTTGAATAGAAATTAATTACATGCCCATTGTGCTTAGAATATTTTTAAATATACTTGATTTTTTTTTTAGTTCCTAAAATAATATTTAAATATTATTATTGCACATAGTAAAGTTTCGAATATATGTTTATGTAGGTACTAATACATTGGACTTTTTAAATCTATAAAATATATGTGCATATGCATTTCAGAGAAACATGCACACTATTTCAGTGTGTTAACAAGTACAACAAGTATGTATAATCCAGTTATATTACATATAGATATTTTTACATTAAAATTATGTAAAATTTAACATTTCAAAGCTGCCATATCGACTTGGTTACAATATTTACGGTTCAGTTACATATCTAATTAAATTTAAAATCAATACCAGTCGGTTATAGTCAAATCCATCCTTCGAACCTGTATGTAATCATAAGATATATTAATTTAATATGTATGTATTAATATATATAGAATTTGCATAAATTGATATGAATGAATCATATTTAAGAAAAAGTGAATGTAGCAAAACCCAGAGCACATATTACTTTTGATGATCACAAGCAAAGGACAGAATTAATTTTTACACTCGATTCTATTTTCAAGGTATACCCGTTATATGGTGCATATGGTAGTGTGGCAAGTTCAATACTTTTATGACCTTGACAGTAACCCATTAAGTAATTAAATTTCGAATTCCATAACATTTGCTGCATGTAAAACTAAACAAATATTGACAAAGTGATTTCTTAATAGCACTGATTAAAAGTTGATACTTTGATTAACATTATTACGTATCTACATTGATATATGTGTACGGTGTGTATATTAGAAACCGGTACACATTCACTTGTTTATTACCAAGGGGGTTGGCATTAGGATATATGTATTGCTTTTCACGTGTACATACCTGAACTTATTGAAACGTTCTGCATCTTTGGCAAACAAATCTTTAATGTTAATTTTTTCTCCATTGGCATGGTAGTATTCCTGCAGCTTTTTGTAAACTGCCTCCGTGGTCAATAATGGTAGTGGGCCGGCCATTGCTACTGTTTTATTGCTAAATTATAGTTTTTGAAAACACACAAGAAATGTAAAAGTGTATATATATTAATACAGATATTACTTTAACGGCGCACGCTTGCAAAATGATTGATAAATTAATTTAAAATGTAATTTTGTATTTAAAATATGAAAGTTTCCAGCGACTTTAAACATACTACCTCAATGTCAAATGAAAAACATAAGTCGTAAGTGATGCCAATCTGTTAGAGTAAAAACAAATAGTTTGTGATTATTATCAGCATAAAGATTTTAAATTCCGTTATATGTAATGCATTTGAATATGGAATTAACTATACCCGCATTAAACCTGTATTATCATTGATCACTTTGTTTTTCACATATAAATTGAATAACCCGAGCTGCAACAGTTATGTAATAAAGTTTTCGTTAGATATACACTATATGCACGATATTAAGCTCTTAATTGGCATATGTAGTAGTAGTTCATTAAAATGAACTACCAAGTTTTTTGTATAAACGTATTTTGTGTTCAACACAACACTGTAAATGTCAAGTAGGGCGAAAACAAAGCAAGATGGCGACGCGTAATGTGTGTAATTAAGAAGTCGAAAATCAAGTAGAAATTCTTCAACTTTTATTCATAAAGTGTATATTAATATTACGAACAATTTTCTAAATTCTTTAAAAGTGCTTTTCGTTTTATAAGTTATCGAAATGTTAATAGAAAAATGCCGAATAAATACTGTACTGAAATGTTGGTTATGAATGAAATATGTAGCAAGCAAGAAATACTGGCCAGTATTATTGTAGAAAAACATCCAAAAACAAAAGTAGTGTTTGTGTCACTTTAAAAAAGGTAAATAATAATAATGTGAAAAATCGAAAATTTAATTTAAATCAGTAGAACTAATGAAAACTTTAAAAAAAGTTTGTGATAATATACTAAACTGCTACCTTAAAGTAACTCCGCCTAAATAAAATGCACACGTAACCTTGTGAATGCGTATTACGGTAGCACCTTTTGTCCAATGGCATCATAGAGTTGCTTCTTTAGCACAAATAAAAAGAACTTGAAAAGCGTAACCAAATAAAGTCTTTGAATTTCGTTATGTAGTTTTACAAATTTCATTTACAATATATGTGTTCTTTCTTAATTCATTTGATGCAGACAAAAATATATAAAGTTATATACGAAAGGCAGCGGCGAATAAATATATACATATTCATAATTTGTTGCCAGCAATAGCGTCAGGTACGCTATACTCCACGATGTCTTCTTCAACAGATCCAAATCACAGACACCAACAGGATTTAGTGTTTGGTAAAACGAATGACATACCCATAAGTACGGTAAATTCGAATATACAGAACAACAACAATAATAACATTATTGCCACCAGCAATTTGAGTGCAAGCAATTCAATAAATAGCAACATTAATACAGAACAGCCTCAAACGAAAAGGCAAAAAATTGAAAAAGTAAAACCAACAAATGGCAGTGCCAAACCAAAGGCTGCTTCTGCTACGACCGCACCGTCACCATCTCCTGATATAATCGATGCGGGAAAGTTTCAGAATATAAATTCATCTCTGTCATCTTCTGGTCATTCTATAACATCTCCCTCCTCTTCGGATAACTCACCCAGCTCTACACCTAGTTCGTCGAGAGCTGCTTCTTTGACGCAGCTAATAAATGTACAAAATTTGAACCATATCTTGCCCGTAACGAATGGATTTAATCATTACCATCATCTGCATAATCTCAATAGCGATGATCTTATGTCTAAGAGCATAAAAAAGACATATAACTCTTCCTCCAGCAACTCAGCTGATGAAGTAGATCGTAGCAGTTTACCTGATTTATTACCACCTAATAGCCAATTTTCAATTATAACAGCCAGTACCTCCTCCTCTACTAAATCCCGACATCCTCTTCAAGTGAACTCTTCAATACCAATCCAACAGCAACAGCATATAGATGAGCTGACAGCGTCTCAGGATATGAGGGAATTTGAAGATTCTTTGAACAAGCAATGTTTATGTGGTGTATCGGAGCGAATGCTTAGAAAACCCTTTCAATCTCATTATTCTATCGATGCTAAAGGTCAAAAACGTGTGGCAAACTTAAGTGAATGGCCTACCAACAAATTACTACAATTTCTCTCGAATCTACAGCTGCTATTTGATATCTATTTGAAGCAAAATTCCAAGGGCTTCATATGCGCCCGCATTATGGATGTCTGCGATGCTTTGATATGTAATGATCACAACCTAATCGATGAAATTATAGTGCTGGCCGGATATAGCAATGCTTATGTACAGTTTTTAGCTGGACGAGTCCTGGCCTCCTTTTTGGTTATAGCGAAACAGGAAATGGACGATAATTGGCTCAAAAAACTTGTAGATAATCTATTTAATTTTGATCGCTTAGATCACAAAGCGGTGCAAAAAATACACTTTAGCTTAGAAATCATAAAAAGGATAGTAGAATGGACAGATATAGATTTACATCCGTTAGAAGAAGAAATTGCCGATACACAAAATTTATCCGACGCTACGCCGTCAGCGTCATCATCGTTTCACAATGCTAACAGTAGTGCAACAGTTGCAGATGAAATGAATTTGGGATATCTACATTTCCAAGCGCAGCAACCCACTCTCGAGACCAACTATTTTGCCGTACACTACCGTTCTACAGAAAGTTTGGATGGACCTTCATCTTCTGGTTCGTCATCTGGTCACTATAATACAAACGTTTTGACCAACCATCACTTGAACAATATATCAAGTTCATCATATCATCATCATTTTGCATCACATCATCCGCCGCAGCATCATCCTGCAATTCGACATCAGCAAGACTGCCACTTAATAACCGTCACCGACTCAGAAAGCTTTGATACCACACATCTTAAGTGTAAAACCATTAAAATACTCGAAAATAAATGGCCCGCTCTAGTGGAGAACATGACATCCTTGATAAAAAATCATTTGGACGTGGAAAATGCTGAAAATTGCATACTAAATTTCTTACAACTATGGGAGAAAATTATTTCGGTTAAAGCAAATCTTCCTATAGGAGAAACTCAGCCATTTTATGCACAGCTAGATATTGAATTGTTGTTGAATCAAAATCTGTCGTGTACTGTATACAAACAGATGTTGTGCTTATTTAATGAAGCTTTGTGTTATGGTTCAACTCTGGCCTTGCAGGACATGCTGCCAAATGAGACCTGCAAGTTGGCTCATCAAATTTTTAAAGATTCTCGCATTCTAGAATCTCTACCTCGGAGGCAATCTGAAAATATAGTCGGCCTCATAGGTTTCAAAAGGAAACCTATAAATTATGTTCCCAATTCTCTGCAACATAACTATAGTTTGATTAGTGATGCTGTCGAAACAGCTATTAATTCAAGCGATATTATTGAAATGGATAAGACCATTTTGCAAAAAATTGTACTTTTGGTGCTTAAATCTGTAGCCGTAACTGTAAAAATAATACGCAGTGATTCTTCAGATTCTTCAATTGATTCTACAGACAATGAAGCGTATCAAGAAATGGAACTAATTCAAGGATCGATACGTGATGTATTGTGTAACCTGGAAGCATTTATAAAACGTAGTCTTGACTTTCATCCCCAATGTCACTTTAGTAAAATCTTAATTCGTTTATTCGATGATCAAGATGATCATCTAATTGAAGCTATGGTCTGTACGTTGGATGTTGCGGACGGGATTTCTTTTTGCAATAATACCCACACCGAACTGGTATCCATGCTAAATCCAGTTTATACATTTTTGGAGTTCCTGAACTCTATTCGATATAGTTCTGATTTACTTTTGGATTTATTAGTCAGCAATGAGACTTGTTTCCTGTTGTACCTTTTGCGTTTTCTTAAATACATACGCAGGAATTGGTCCATGTTTATTGGAATGGGTCCAACCACATTAGTCGAGGCGATGAGTGTGTTAATTCGCTTACGTTTACAAATATCCCGTTTAGTGTCACGGCAACTGTATCCATATGATATATCTCCAGTGTTGCGGTTATTAGAAAGCTGCGAGCGTTTCTATGAAGGTGAGCCAGTTTAAGGTGGAGTTGGAGTTAATTAGGTAGTTGTTGTAGTTAGTTTCTGGATTGTCTATTCTGTTTCTAATTAATTTTCTAAATCTAACTTCTGTTAATGTAAACGACACATGTACTTAATTTTATATAAAAAAATTTTTAGATATTTAATTTGGAAAATCTTAAATATGTTTGTTACTAGAGTCTGAACTAGATACATAAATACATCCCCATATGCAAATATGTAGATCACATTTTCCGAAGAAACTTTAAAAGGCATTTACATATTGAAAGTTTTACTGCAGAAAGCTTAGCTGCGTAAGTGTAATAGAAGATAAATTACTAACTCGTAATTAAAAACTGTGAATACTTAACTAAATATTTTTGTGGTTCAGGAAATGCTAAGTGTTCTACGACATCTTTAAAAACCTAAACCTCAACTTAGTACAATAAATTGAATTCCATGCAAAATATATGTAAATAACAAATGATAGCATTTATTTTCTTTGTTATATTCCGTTTCCAGAGAGGTTCGTCATACTTACTTTTATATTTTAGCAAAACTTACTCAGTTTTACTGAAGTTCTTACATACTTATGATATTTTGTTGAAATATATAACTCTGTTAACATCAGCCTATACCTTTTTTGAATCGGTTCTGCGATAAGAAATAAATACACATAGTATATATTCATAAGTCTTCCATTTTTTAAAGAAATTTTATCAGTAAAACCATTAAATATGTAATACATCAAAACTACAAATTACATATTTATTATAAATTTAATGTTGACACTAAAAGAAAATACTTTCAAAACATTTTATGTCGAGACTGTTTTTTCCTATCGAATAACGTGCATATGTAACTCCATAATAATTAAAAAGAAGTTAAACTAAACATAAAAACACAAAAACTTAAAATTAATCTTGCCTTAAAATTGTTTACTAAATATACAAATTCTTTCATAAATTATAAAACTAAGCTATTTAAAGTTTATTTTATTAAGAAATGCATATTAACTATTTTTGTTTTTCAATTTTTCTTAACTTAAGACATCACTATTTATACTTCTTTGCTGACAGAAGACAAACTATGTTACTGAAAGAACATTTTAAATAATAATGTTTGTAATATTTTGTTTAATATTCATTCATATACTTTATATACATATTTTAATTAATTAAATTATATGTTAGTTTGTAAATAAAGTTTTTAAATCTAGACATTAATAAGATAATATATATATATTAATGGGACCTACTCTGTGTTTCACACAAAATGATGTAATATTTAATGTATGTAGATTTATCGTAAAATTGTGATAAACTTTTTTTTTATGAAAATAATGCCATAAAATGTGGCTTCATTTAGATTTAAAATGCAGAACAAAACAGACTCTAATGAAGTCTGTTCTGTATTTTGTGGCACTGTTGTTATACAAGAAATATTTTTAACAATTTAAAGTCCATGTCACTTTTATTTCGAGTGATACGCAGAACAGGTCCGAAGTTTACTTTTTTACAACATATGTATATATATATATATATATATATATATATATATATGTTTTAAATTATACAAACTTTGTACTGCTATTTTAGTATACAACATTTATTTACGTACATATTCTTTCTTGTACTATCCATTAATTTTTTTAACAAATAAAGAAAAAAACTAATTTAATCAATACATATACAACAATATACATACATATTACTCGTTTGTTTCAAGACTCGTAATAATATTCACAAAGTGGAATGTTGTGTGGCGTTATTTCCACGCACTTAGAAACCTACGATGGTCCTGAAATGAATTAGTAATATCTCTAGACATTTATTGTAGACCAATATTTAATTAACTTATTAACTAATTATGTATTTTTGACTGCATTATTATTAAAATTTGCGATTATCTGATTGGTATATTTTACATATCTGTTGAAAGCTCATTCCACTTTGGAACTATCACGTTCTAAAATAAGAAATTTCAGTTGGAAAATGTTATTCCATCATAGGACACGTAAAAAGGGGAGAGCAGCAAGAATTTAACAAAGGCCGTTTGATGCCAAGTAGTTTTCAGTCCTTCTTGCCTGTCACCTTCTATTAGCAAATAAAAAACAATAAGCAAAATCAGTACGTATGGTATGAATTATGTCGCAAATTTTTTTTAGATCATAATGTCATCGGAGACCATATGATCCTGAACGATGATAGCTATGTTGTTGCCGATCTTCATTTGGTGGCGATTAAATTCGCTATTGGGTGACTTGGTTGGTCAGCTAGATATTCGCTAATGAACGACTTGGGATTTTTCCTAATATATTTAGAACATTGGGTGTTCTCTTACAAGCAACCAACGAGCCTTGGACCACTTGAAAGGGGACCTTAAGGACCGGCACTATTAAAATTTGTGGACGAAGGTTTTTATTTTAAATGTAAACAAAACAGTGCTCCCTTGTGCTTATGCGTGTTTGAATGCATGTAAGTATGTATAAGAATAATTGTCAACGACAACTTGTCAATTTATCGAAAAAAGAGGAGGGAAATTAGAGCGGCAAACTAATGCGTTTCTTCTTCGTCATGCACAAAATAGCGCCTTTTCTTCTTTCAAAGTCGGGAAATTGCAAAACAGATCAGCTGTTTCAGCGCCAAACAGTAAACGCAAAATTAAATTTGAGCAAACAAAAATATAAAATAAAATTGTGTAGTGCCGGTGAAAAGTTTAATTTACGAAAGAAATCATTCCAGTTACACCGAAAATGTAAGTAAATACTTACATAAGTGCATATGTATATATATAAAAAATGGCGAATGGTTTTGTCGGAAAATATTTGTAAATATATTATTAGTGAATTAATCTATTCTATATTTATTAAAATTGTAGAAACGCCGATGCATCGGTTTGTTAATGTATTTTAAAGTCATAACATCTGCTTAGGAGCTCTGCGTCATCACTCTAGACTACGGACATTCCGTTCTCATGCTGAATAGTTTTGACTCAGATACTTGTTACTGGGTATCATCCGCTCGCGGCTACATTGGATGCCAAGAAGGTTACTTTCCTTCCCAAAGTAAAACAAGTACTACTAGTTTCTTTGGAAGCCATTGTGGCAAGACACCGCTTAAGATAAAGTTACCCATACGGGTGCACGTAGTTGCAAATAATTTCGTACGTATGTATGTATGTATGTACTTAAATGGAGATGCATACATTGTGTGTATTTGATGGTTTTTATTTAGTAACCGCATATTATTTAAAATTTTGCTATGGTTCCAATTGGATATTAAAGCGAAATAATATATGATCTATTTGGGCAACGATTTGAAGTGCAGTTAGACGTGACATTGAAGACGTGAACACAGCCGTGAGAATTTTATTTAATATCTTAATACATTTGCGCCACTGCTCTGCTTATTGTGCCTGGAAGATGTCGACATACTTGCCACTTGCCTGACTTCAGTCAAATATTTCCCAAATATTATTACTATTTAAATCAAAAACAATACTAGATATAATAATTCGAATTGGAAACTCTTAAGAGTTTACATACATGCCACTGAGCATAAGTGCATTCCGTAATGTTTAAGGACAACACATTGAGCCTCTTTTTAACCTAACAACCTAATATATAGTAATTACAGATATATGTACCTATGTATCTCCGCTGATTTATAGTTTTAGTTAAGTTCTATTAGTTCTTGGTTTTCTTATTAAAGGGAATGTTGTATATAGAAAGTGTCCTTATTTATTCTCTGATATCATGCATATACATCTCATATCATATCATGTATATACATATTTATCATGCGTACTCTAAGTTTGATTTCTGGCATCAAACTATCATTCGAATCCATGGTTAATGTTAAAGGAGATGATACTATAGAGGAGCGTATACTTAAGGAAATATCAAGTGTGTAACAATTAATTGATATTAGGCCCCCATGAATACGAGGTAATTTTGGCAAGGTACTTACAGATGCATATACATACGTATGTCTTATGTGCACACTAGTTCGTCAATGCTTTTAGCATGACAGGAAATAAAGTAAAATCAGTACGTATGGTATGGGTTCAGACCATATTCACATCGGAGATGCTATGACAATAAACAATGATAGCTATGGGATATCCTGTGTCAACGTTACTGTATTGCACTTGCCGATTTTCACTTGGTGGCGAGCAAATTTTCTGTTCCGTGACTTGGTAGGTTAGCTAGATATCCGCTAATGAACGACTTGGGATTTTTCCTAATATATTTAGAGCATTGGGTGTTCTCTTACAAGCAACCAACGAACTTTGGACCACTTGAATGGGACCTTAAGGACCGGCACTATTTAAATTTGTGGACGAATTGAAAAAACATGGTCAGAAGGCTTTTATTTTAAATGTAAACAAAACACCGCTCACTTGTGCTTATGTGTGTGTGTGAATGCATGTTTATATGTATATAAATAATTTTCAACGACAACTTGACAATTTATCGAAAAAAGAGGAGGGAAATTAGAGCGGCAAATTAATGAGTTTCTTCTTCTTCATGCACAAAATAGCGCCTTTTCTTCTTTCAAAGTCGGGAAATTGCAAAACAGATCAGCTGTTTCAGCGCCAAACAGTAAACGCAAAATTAAATTTGAGCAAACAAAAATATAAAATAAAATTGTGTAGTGCCGGTGAAAAGTTTAATTTACGAAAGAAATCATTCTAGTTACACCTAAAATGTAAGTAAATACTTACATAAGTGCATATGTACATATTTAAAAAATGGCGAATGGTTTTGTCGGAAAATATTTGTAAATATATTATTAGTGAATTAATCTATTCTATATATATTAAAATTGTAGAAACACCGATGCATCGGTTTGTTAATGTATTTTAAAGTCAACATCTGCTTAGGAGCTCTCCGTCATCACTCTATACTACAGACATTCCGTCCTCATGTTGAATAGTTTTGACTCAGATACTTGTTACTGGGTATCAGCCGCTCGCGGCTACATTGGATGCCAAGAAGGTTACTTTCCTTCCCAAAGTAAAACAAGTACTACTAGTTTCTTTGGAAGCCATTGTGGCAAGACACCGCTTTAGATAAAGTTACACATACGGGTGCACGTAGTTACATATAATTTCGTACGTATGTATGTATGTACATATGTATGTACTTAAATGGAGATGCATACATTGTGTGTATTTGATTGTTTTATTTTGTAACAGCATATTATTTAAAATTTTGCTGATTCCAATTGGATATTAAAGCAAAATAATATATGATCTATTTGGGCAACGATTTGAAGTGCAGTTAGACGTGACATTGAGGACGTGAACACAGCCGTGATAATTTTATTTAAAATCTTAATACATTTGCGCCACTGCCCGGCTTATTGTGCCTGGACGATGTCGAAATACTTGCCACTTGCCTGACTTCAGTCAAATATTTCCCAAATATTATTACTATTTAAATCTAAAACAATACTAGGAATAATAATTCGAATTGGAAAGACTTAAGAGTTTACATACATGCCACTGAGCATAAGTGCATTCCGTAATGTATAGGGACAACACATTGAGCCTCTTCTTAACCTAACAACCTAATATATAGTAATTACACATATATATGTACCTATGTATCTCCGCTCATTTAAAGTGTTAGTTACGTTCAATTAGTTCTTTGTTTTTCTTATTAAAGGGAATGTTGTATATGGAATGTGTCCTTATTTATTCTCTGATATCATGTATATACATCTCAGAAAAAAATGACTATATGGTTTTCTACGTACATACCTAATGCCTATTTATCATGCGTACTCTACGTTTGATTTCTGGCATCAAACTATCATTCGAATCCATGGTTAAGGTTAAAGCAGATGATACTATAGAGGAGCGTCTACTTAAGGAAACATTTAAATTAATATTATCGTTAACAATACTTAATGGTGATGCAGTTGATAATTTTTGCCTCTGATGAGTTAAAGCAGCAGGCACTGAACAACGTCTGGCCATCCGTGGAGTATATAATTCTTAAATAATAAAATTTAAGTTAACTCGAAATCAAAATTACCATTTAAAAATCTGTTTTTGTAAATTTACCTGCATTACCACGAGCATTGTTTAATATATCGGAATTATCTAGGGATTGTGTTGTGGTATGTTGTCTTAATAATTGCCAATTATTTGAAGTGGAAACTTTTGATAATGGGAGTGTGCCAATAGTTGATTGTTGCTTTAGTTCCGACGTTTTTTGTGGTGAACCATCAATTAAATATTGTTGTTGGTGTTGATTATAATTTTGATGTTCTTGACTTGAGGAACGTGATAATGATTTTAGACGCTGTTGTAGCTGTTGTTGTTTTTGTTTTAAAGCCAATTCTATTGAGGGTTTTTTGCAATAGTATATTGAATATTTATATGTTAAGAGTTGGTAAAAGGATTTTGAAAATTACAATAACTAGTAATAATTTTTGAACCTACTAAAATAAATAAAAAGATTTGTGAATAACAATTTGAAAATTTCAGACAGCAAAGCAAGTGTTGAGATAAAAATAAATTAAGAACTTATGTTTTGTATGAGTCCAAGTTTTAGCCTATACACGTGTTAAAATATTTTAACATTGTTGGCTTAAATATGTTTTGCGGATTACGGGTTTTCCCGATCTCTCTATAATTTGAGCTGCAACAAAATCTGACCATCTTCAACAACAAATAACAATGTGTAGCTTGCGATTGCATTATTGTTTTAAAAGTAAGGAAAAATATAGTCAAATATATTTTCAAACAAAAATTTTGATTTTTTTAAATATTTTCAAAACACGTAATAGTTTAGAAAAGCTTACAGCCCTGGGAACATTTCGGTTGATATATTTCTAAATCTACTATATATCATTAAAAGAACCAAAATAATTCCTAATTCTTGTATAAAAAACATTAATTATTAATTTTATTCTTCCGAAATAGGGCATAGAAATCACATTATTTTTTATTGAAAATTCAATTCCTCGCTTTGTGAGGCCAATTACTAGTATTCAATTCAGTTTTAGATGTAGAAAACAAATCAAGAGTGTTTATAATATTGCTCATAGTCGCTAGAGTCCATGAATTTTTCTTAATTTATCTAATCAGTGCTGTAATAAGGGATCTTATTAACGCCCATCTTTTTTATCGTTTAATACATATTTTTCCCATAAGTATGTAAAAATGTTCATATATATATGAAGTCATACATATTTCGCTAGAATTATAGAATAGAGTTGTAGAAAAATCTCATCTCCCGAAATTTTGTTTAAACTACAGAAGTCATTACGGCTATTAGGTAGTTTTTTACATTCTCTGGAGTTTGACAAAAAATTAGAGTTGTGACGTTTCCGTTATTATGCCCCTAAGCAGAATGAGAATTGTGTCGTCAACAGTGTTTGTGTAAAAAATATTTAAATGTAATTTAAATAAAGTAAATGAAAGCAATGCAAGTAAATTAAAGTAAAGTAAAGTAATTGGTTTTAATGTTTATTTAATAAGAAATAAAATAATAGTGTTGTGAATAATTATGAAGAAGAAATGAAGCGACTGCAAAATAATGCAAATCTACAAATCAAATCTCCACGAAGATACAAAAATGGTGAGTTATTTTACATGTAAAGATAGTTTTTATAATTCTATAACACAGATACACACATACACAAAAACATCCATATGTAAATAATTAGACTTTTAAATTTTTAACTCATATATATTTTTTTGTAAGTCTGCTTTGTTTCAAATTTATATAAAAATATTCATCCGAAAGTTGAGTCCTTGAATCAGAGTGGAAATGCAATTTTTAACGTGTTATTAAAGAACAATATTTATAAATCAAAATTATAGTTTAAATAGTATCTCTTTTCAATACATAAAATTCAAAAAGTTGAATAAATTTCAGCAAGAATATACCAAATCTTTCGAAATCTAAATCAAAATTTACCGATTTTACAAATACGGCTTCAACGCCGTACCCATCGTAATGAGTGACATTCCTGACAAAAAGCAAATTTTATAAAAATTATTTATGAAATAGAAAAAAAAGAAAACAGAACAGTAGTGGGTAGTAGTTGAAGACAAAATATAAGTTTTATTGTGTACTTTTTATTATACATATACATACATATTTCTCAATTTACTTACACATAGTAAATAGATGGTAACAACTTTATTATAATTTCATACAAGTATTGTAAAGTTTTGAAAAAATTATTTTATTTTGTAGTTGTCAAGACATTGTATATATATTTTACTATAAATAGAATTCTTTGAATTCCAATCGCTTAACTGATTTTTTAATTAAAAGAACAAGACAATAATCGTGATTTTTCCAAAATAATGGGACAAGTAAAATCAATGTTTTGACTACTACTGTAGATTTTCAATACATAGCACAAAGATAAAATTTTATATACAAAAATTGTCTGGGAGATCAGAGCGAATGTGTTTATTTGTGAGTTTGTGAGCTTTACAACCTGTTCCACAACGTTGACCGAGGGTTTTTATTTCGGTGTTCCGGAACCCAAAATTAATAAAAATAGTTTCGTGCCACACTGTTTATTATTATTTTTTTTGTACGCCCATAAATAAATATGTATATGTGAATGAAATAGGTTTTAACTATTACGAAAATTGTGAAATTTCCGCTTAGAACAATTGTGAGACAGGCTGCTAATATTTCACAAAAGTGCCGTGAAAGTAAAACGACTGATAGGTGAAACTTGTAGTGATACTAAACAGAAAAGTTTATATTTCTTTTGAAGGCCTTAACAACAGAATTAGCATTCTGTATTGAGCAGAAACGTTTCCTTTTATGTTTAGTAGCAATATATCAAAATGTAGATTTAAAAAAGTTTTGTACTAAATATTGTTAACATTCAGAGTAAAAACATGGAGATAGAAATATTATTATTAACTAGAAGTACGTACATATAAAACTGTACACAATTACAATTGATATAAGTTTTTAAGATACTAACAAACGTACATACACATACATGGGGAGAGTAAAAATTCTATAAATTTCAAATACGTATGAGTTTTTAAAGCTATTAGATGTTTTTTATTCTATTTTTAATTTAGAATTTTGTAAAGGTTTCTTATTTTGATTATAGTTGCGATATCATTTGTGTATAATTTTTATTTTGTTACATTAAATGCTACTCTTATAAATAAAGAAATAGAAGACAAGGAAATTTTTTAAAATTTCGGCAAACTTTTGACTGAAATACCTTTTGAAGCTCGACGATCCGGCCGATGAGTCTGGGCATAGGATTGTAAAGAACAACGTCTTAAGCGTTTATCGTTTTTGTTTTGCTACAAATTTTAAAAGATTTGGGAAAAAAAAATTAACTAATTAAAATTCAATAATAAAAATTACTTTTAATTATGTAAGGAAAATAAAATTAATCATTGCTGACGTATGCTTTGAATCAAAAATCAGTTCCAATAAAAATTTGATGAAGATTCTGTTAGTTTTAAGTTGTTAATAGAAGAAAAAAGCTTTAAATGCTATATACTATAACTTTGATAATATTTATTCCCATGTTTTGACAAATGTTATGCTGATTTCTTTTCTAAAAAAGAATGCTGCATTTTTTACACTTCTTTATACCAAAATGGCAATATAAAAACAATAAACAATTTATTAGAAATTAATCTAATATCCCTTATGAAAAATAATTTATGCTTAAAACTTCTTCATACTGCCTCTTTTTGCAAAAGAACTGGACAAATTTTACATGTTTCTAAGAAAAGATAATGCCATTATTTTCTTTTGACATGTCACTGTATTGTGTTAATCGTGTTAGTCTTAAATATATATTTTTTATAATAATACTGTAACTTACTGATTTATAGTGCTGATTGATATCCGAGGCAGCCTTAAGTAGTAAATAGATAAATACTAAAGCAAATAGGTAAATAATTGGTTCCGCAGTAGAAGTTTTCTTGTTTAGATTTAAGTCTTTCTTTTGATTCTTTTGATTTTTGGCTTTGGTCGATTTATTATATTTGTTGAAACCATTTTTAGTGTTGCTGGTTTTAATGGAGTATTTAGATTTTTTGTGTTTATTTAGATTTTCTTTGACACATCCACCACTACCACTTGAGCTTCCGCTTTCATCCTCTAAACCTTCTTTACCTGTCTCAGTGTCATCCAAAATGCCGTTTATATTCTCCTCTTTAGAATCAATAGTTTCTTCTTCAGATTGTTCTTTTTGTTGTTTATGGGTGAAAATTTCCAAGTCCTTGCAAATATCTTTATATTCTAGAAATCTTTGTAAAATTTTTGTATTATCAATCTTCTCAGTTTGTTGTAGATAATTCAAAATCTCTTTGCGTTGCTGTTGTACTTGTTCGGCTATTGAAGCGTTTTCTACACAATTGACAAGGCATTTGTGTATGCCAGTAATGCCCAAGTATGTGGTTAATAAGACGATAAAAATCCCCACATGCACAACCCGATGGTTATTATTTGATTGATTGTAATTGGGAAAGTCTATAGGTTTTTCTTGTTGGCTCTCTTTTTCCACAACTAGGGCTTTTCTATCAAAGCTATCACATTCATGAAAGATCTCTTGAGTATCATCCTGTTCTATTTCCTCCATATTTATTTATATTATTCCAAGTGTGTTATTACTATTTTAATTATTATTTGTGTTCTTTATTTATATATAATTTAGTTTAGTGAAAGTCTTTTGTTTTAGGTCATAATTATTCCTGGCAGAATAAATGCACTTTGGAAAAATCAATAGTACGAGTGAATAATAATTTTATATGCGATATAACTCGGCTTCATTCCTTCATAAATTTTTTTCTTTTATTAAATATAATATCAATTTAGTTTCTTAACTTAGATCTTATTATATTTTATATATAATTTAATTTTTACATTTTATCTTATTAATATATTAAATTTATATTTTGATTATCCACCGTGCAATACCGTTATGATAAACAGTTTACACTCGTTTATTTTCATTTGAAGTTTAGAAGACAATAAGTTAATGTTACTATTAAAAAACTCAACCCTGCACACTAAAAAAACTGTAGTTTAACTGTTGGTAGAAGAAACTGTTTATAAAGGGTGATTTTTTAAGAGCTTACAGTTATTGCACAAAAAAGCACATACAGTATAGAGAAATGTACGAAATCTATATATGAGTTGATAGAACTATCTAACGATTTCATATAACCGCAGCTACGCCTCAAATAGCTCATACGGTGGGTCCGTTTTCGGTATACTTTTTCCAACATATCGACCGATATCTTACAAATAAATTCTTCAATATTGCCTTTCGGTGGTGCAACCATAGCGGGTTAGTTCCTACAGATATGAACCTCAAGAGCTTCCCACGAAAATGGGTGTTGAACCGTCCGACCTAGTCGGCCAGCTGATAAATTTAAGATATGAAATAAACTATTTACCGAAAGAAATTATACGAAATTTGTTTTATAAACAGCTTTTATGCATAACGAATTTTTTTTTAAATAAGGAATTTAATTTAATATCTACTCGTCAGAATTTGAATCTGAGCTTAACTAACTCCTTTAGCTAAATAATTTATTGAGGAGGGTATATAATTGAATACAAACCATATTACCAATTATTGTCCTTATTCACAAACGTTTGCTAAAGTTACTGGCATTTTTACTATACAAAATTCATACTTCAAAGCACCTTTAAACTTCAAAATGGATAACACCGTAACTCTCTAAATTAAATGAGTGAATGTTCAGGATTCGCTTTACATATAACTGCAATATAAGTTTCCTGTTTCATATTATTTTCACTGCTCGTCATATTTACAGAGATCTCGTCTGTTCCATCATCCTGCCAGTGAACACCATTTGCGACTTCTTCTTTACCATTATTTGCTTTTTCGGAGTCCTTATGTTTTCTTTTCCCCTTAACAGAGTTATTAAACTTTTGGCACCACCTGTTTACGGCTACGAAGCCCATAAAACGATAGCAGACATCTGAAACTTCTTTCAGACAGGCACAGAATTCCGGAATAAAGCAGGGATTTAGCCCAGCATAAACAAGAATATTCATGCTCAGTTGTAGGGCATTTAATGTTATGCATATAACCTCCAAACGCTGCATGTTCTTGAAATTCACTCTGGCAACATCACCGCCATATAAAAGGTTGACAAAGCTTTTGCGGGATGTCAGATGAGCGGGCAGCTCTCCCACCAGATATAAAGTTATTACAATGACAACTGTAACGGTTAATTTCATTTGATGCTGAATAGAAAAAAGAAATTAAATAATTCTATGATTGAGCAGTCATTAAGTGTGGCGTATTCATACAAAATAGTGAAGACTCGCGGAGTGTTTTAAAGTAATTTTTATATAAAAATCATGTTTCAAAGCATATTTCGGTTAAACATTTTTATATATTTATGAATACGCCAATAATTATTTATTTATTTTTTGTTACTTTATAACGATTCTGTGCATTTTTGTTACTGTTGTTGGAACAACTACTTTGACATTTCCTACTTTGTTTAGTCCATTTACGAAATGCTACAAGAATGGCAGCATTTCCTATCATTAAAAATATGGCGGGCATTACTGTCAGCAAAACAAACGTTAGCCAATTGTGTAGCCTATAAAACCTAGAAGTGTAAAGTATTCAATTATTTCTTGTGGATTGATTTAATTAAAAACAAAAAATGGAAATATTGTCCTTTATTTTATAGCCAATTTAATTTTAATTTATTTAATTGCACAATTTATTCATTTTCAAATTGAGACGCTTTTTATATATATAAAAAGGCATTCAAATTGGAAGTCGTGATTGATTATACGTGCTACCAGTTTGATCGCCCTACTGTTCGACTTTATTTATAAATAAAAGTTTTTTAATCTGCTGTCACTGACAAGAAACAGATAATTTAGCCATTTCACACAATTTTATATTTCTGTTTATGTATGTATATGAAAATGTTGCCAGATTACTTGCTGCGTCAGCGGACAATTTTGCCGAGTGCAGATGCAGAGGGAGAGTTCTTCAGAAGAAACATAATCTAATGCAGTTATAAAGTGGTAGAAGTTAACTAGTGCGAGTGGGACGCAAAACTCTCGAAAGTGAGTAAACGATCAGTTGTATGGCTTCACTTGAAAAATTATTGGCAGCGAGGCTTATCGTTGACTGACTCAGAGTAGCTGAGCGACTGATAACTATTTATTTATTTGTTTAGTGTATAAAAATATTTTCCCTATTAACTCGGTAAACATATCCAGCTATCTGGCCACTTCGTGTTGAATATATCTTATCTCATGGTAATAAAAATTACATAAATTTATAACGGTAGTAAATCTTCAAAAGAAGCACTTAACAATTTTTGGCACAGAAAACAAATTTTCACCATTTTCCTTCAGCCCAATAATTAACATGTGAAATACTTACGCGGAAAAATAGAAATTTGTTGTTTCAAAAGTCCCATCATCATTAACCACAAACACCCAAAAATAGGGAGCATTTATCAAAATGGAGAATAAAATCACGGCCATAATCATTCTTCTTGCTACAATACGTCTACAGAACTTGGGTGTACTATTTGGCAAGCCTCCACGCAAATAAATGAAACGATCCAAACTAACACATGCCAAAATAAGATTTGCTGCTCCTGTTGTAATACCAAATAGAGGAGTCTGCCATTGAAAATCATATGCCATCCAAAATATACTCTCATATAAAAAACTGCGCGATAACGATGTTAGAATTATTAGCAGGCAGGATATGCAGTCTAGCAAAGAAAGCGCAGCTAAATAGCTAAATGCTGATGGTGTCATTTGATGCCTCATGAAGACAATGTAGTTTATAAAGTTGGCACTTAAGCCAAAAAATGCCAAAATAGGAACTATAAAAGCATATAGAGCGAATTCTAGTCCTGTCAATTCGCTACGACGCCAAGCGCATTGTGCACTTTCTTCTGGTTTTGTACTTTCCACACACTGCATGTCTTCAAGCTGATTTTTATAGTTTTTTTTATATTCCGTTTCCGTTTTTTATACAATTTATTTTCGTTTGTATGCGTTAATTAATCTGCACTTCTTCGATTCTATCAATCAACTAATTTTCGTTTATTGGCTTCTGCTTCGCACAAAAATTTTACATTCTACTGATTATACATGCATTTAGATAAAGTTTCTCCTAACAATTTATATCTCATTATGTGGTAATTTATGACGGTGATTGTTTTTTTATCTTGTTTGAACAATTGTATAGATGGAAGCTATAGCAATTTTCACAATATTAATTTTTGATACCCCTGAATTTGTACTTGTTTTACATGACTCATATAATTTGAAAGCCAAGATATTTTTATAATCAGGTACATTTGTTGGAATATAAGGGCGTAAAAGTTACTAAAGTGGGCTGAAGTTAAAAAAGTAGATGCAATCAGATATGAAAAAAAAATCCCTTAAATCAAAAAACTTTAAAGTTTTAAAATTAGTTTATGTCATGGAAGTGACCAGAAAAAAATAACATAATATGTATCAAAAATGTAAAACAATATATCAAACAATTTCAAACTATACAAAATTATATATGATATCAAATATTACATATTGGCAAAGCTGATAGCCAATATTTGCCAATGCTTTAATGTATTGTAATGTTAATAATACATTTTAGATAAGCTTATGCAGTCCGATAAGGTTTTAAGTTGTGATCTGCTTCTTTAAAAATTTTATATATAAAATTTGTTTTTAACAGTTTACAAATATAAAATAGTGAATATGAATAAGGTTTCAATAAGACAGTCGTTTTTCATATAATTGTGAAGCTGTTTGGCATAGTTCTCTCAGTGTAATTAACAGCTGATTGCTTGTGTCTTTCAATCCAAAACAATAACAAACTATTGTGAATGACTAAAATCTACAATGCAATAAAGAAATGTTTTGGATATTCTATTTCTATTCTATTCGTGTAAAACATGAAACTAAAAGCAAATATTAATCAATTGTGGTTTAAAAAACGTACAAACATAGATGAACACTTTTATACGTATTTGTTTTTTGCTGTGCTAAGAATTGTGCTGGTGTTTATTCCTCAAACGGGTTACGTTCATCCCGATGAATTTTTTCAAACCGTAGAAGTGGTAAATGGTAAGTTGTAACTTAAATTTATATAGCAGAATAATTTCTTTATAGATAATCATATCGTTTTTCAGGAGACCATTTTCGGCTGGAGCATGTGAGAACATGGGAATTCAATAATACCCTACCAATACGCAGTATTACATTGCAGTTTATATTGCTACGAATCCCCTGGAGCTTCGTAGAATTCATTGCTGTTTACTTGAGAGAATTCCTCGGCGTAGATATACTGGTTAGTTATACTTATTTGGTATTTCCGAGACTGATTTATTGTATATTGTCGTTTATCAATGATTGGTCGCTGTATCGCGTGTGCTGTTTGTATAGTTTAAAATATGAAATACGCTTGGTGGCCTTGGGCAGTAGTTGGGTAATGTTAGTTTTTGGTACTCACACCTTTTCCAATACTATAGAAATGACATTGTGTTCTTTGCTGTTGTATCTGGTAGCCGAATGCATGATTACTACAAATACTGTAGTTTATAAAAAAGAATTTCTTGAGGATAAATATGATAAAGCCGCCTCTATAGGAGAACGTGTTAAAATTTGGAAACTCAAAAATGGTTTGCCAACTCATAATTTCAATAGATTATTTGCAATGTCGTCTATATGCGTGGCGGGTGTGTTTAACCGCCCAACTTTTCTACTGTTCGGTTCGCCCATGGTTTTTTATTGGCTGTTAAGAGGCCTGGGTACAAAGACTGTCACATTTATAGATTTTCACTTACGCATGTTATTATTTTGCTTGAGCGCCATACCTTGCACCGTTTTATTTACTTTATGTGACTCTTTATACTATCAACATCTTACAGCTGGAGAAATACAGACCATGCACATAAGCATACATAACTTTGTGTTCACTCCGTGGAATTTTATTAAATATAATTTAGATTCTAAGAAAACCGCAGAACACGGCTTACATCCCAAGTATGTACATTTATTTGTAAATATACCTCTGCTCTATGGCATACTGGGCATAATAGCCATTGTTTCATTTGCTCAAATGACGGTGCGTTTTCTTCGGGCAGAATACCAGGGATTACCCAGAGCCCAAAGCATAGTGGGTCTTATGTCGGGGTCAATATTTATGCCATTATTTCTTCTATCTCTGATAAACCATCAAGAGCCCAGATTTCTTCTACCTTTTACTTTTCCCATTATTCTGTTACATGGCCCCAAACTTGTGACAGGATTTTCTTCGTACTATCCTTTCCGCGTGGAAAATTTTTTCCTCAGATGGTTATATGACAAATTCTTATGTTCTAAGGCTTCGTCAATACATATACTGAAAATATGGTATATGTGCAACATAGTTTTAACCATATTCTTTGGGTTTATCCATCAAGGAGGCATATATTCATTGGCACAATATTTTGAACAAGCGGTAAAAATGAAATCTATTGATCAGCATTTTCATTTAATTACCTCACATACGTATATGCTGCCGCTATCTTTGATTAACATGCCCAGTTTCCAAATTGTACATTTCAATCGTCAAACGAAACGGCGTTTTAGGAAACAAAAAGATTTCTATCTTTATGAATACGGCAGTATGGATTTGAAAAATGTTATTTCAAAACTAAAATTGATTATAGCAAACAATGAATTGAAAAAAGAAACAAACCAATCAAAATACAGAGTTTTTCTCGCCCTACCTTCTTCACTAAGTGATGATCTCAATTATGTTTTGCAACAAAGCAATTCCTCTTATCTTCATCATGATCTCAAGCGAGTATTTTATCCTCATTTATCTACAGAAGCATTTCCTAAGTTGTTAGGCCGTCATCCGGCTATAATAGATCCTCCTCATTGGTCCGAAGATAATCTGAAAGGTTACTGCAGCTTAGAACAAGAACCCGAGCTAAGTTTTTCTTATATCAGCAAACAATTTTCTTCGTTTGTACACCAATTCGGTTTGGCCTTGTATGAGTTTGAATTGCAACGTAACAGACCAAAGATTAAAAACTCTTCAGCCAGTGCTGGTAAATGTTATATTTGATTTCAAACGCATTTATAAGTAACTGCTTTTAGTTTGGTTTTTTTTTGAGTCAAAATAATATATATATATATAATACTTTATTGTAGTTATAAAGTTTGATACTCTTCGGTATGATTTTTTAGTGGTATTTTAATGTATTTATTTATTTTAACAACTACTAATAATATGCTTTTTATAACGTTATATAAATTTGGTTATTATTGTAATTTATTCGAAATTTTCCATTAAGAAAAAATCTCATGCAATTTGTTCTTGTTCTTAATAAATGTTGCAGCATTTTAGCTGTTTTGTTGTTTTCTAAGCATATAAATTTTGCGTTGTTATAGATTAGGGTACGATTTAAAGTACTGCAATTAAAAATGTTGGTTTGGCTTCTGGCAGGTTACATAGGGAACAAAAGCATAGGAAAACAATTCCATTAGACAAGATAATTCTTTCAACCGCTTTCTATTATATGTAACCATTTTATAAGATATGAAAACAGTTTATTAGATACCTACTCCAACTATATAACCCGACGATAAACATAAGGGGCGAAGTAAAACAGTTTTAGCCAACAAACATTGTAACGGTGCAAGCGTAACACTGGGAAATTTATAGGTTAGGGAAACAATAATGGAGCCACGAACTCTTCAAATAGCTTATGTGAAAATAAAACAAAATTTTTTTTTTGCGTTTTAAATCATGATGTTTTCTTCACATTTCACGTTTAGTTTTAATAGTTTGATTTCTTCCAAAGTTTTATTATTCAATACAATTAAATCGTACAATTTATTTAGGCGTTTGCTTAATGTTTATTTACTTGAAATGAGCATTACATTTAGATTTTAAATTTAAATGGTTTTTCTATTAATATTTAATGTAATATTTTGAATTAAATTTTATTGATTACATTTTGATTTGAATTTCAAAATTAGTGTCCAAATATTACTACTATTTCAAAATCGGATTTGTTTATTTTAAATGCTAGGAAGTTTCTAGAATGCTCTTGTTGTTTTATAATATATGATGATAAAATATATGCTGCAGTTTGTTAGATGTTTTGAAATAATTTTTTGAAAAATATGAAAAATGTATATATATTTTACAAATTATCAAAACGATTTTCGAAAATTTATTGATTTATTTATAATATGTCCTGGAATTTTAATACATTTCCAAAATTTTAATGAATTGTTTCAATCCCATAATAAAAAGTGTTAACATTTGCTTAGTTTTATTTAAAATATATAATTTAAATTTGTTTATTATATCGAGTAAAATATTTTGATGTTTTTTTTTTAATATGAGTACAAGTTTATTTATGTTTTTTTAAATGGAATTATTTGGTACCCTTTTGGTCGCTAATAAATAGATGTTAAATTAGTTATATATCATTTTATTTTTTTATAAATATTTAAGTGTATATAAAGTTTAAGTCTATATTTGAATATATATTTAGTATTATTTAGTATATATTAATTATTTTAGCTTTTATTAGAAGAAAATATCTTATACCTTTTGGCTTAATTAAAGATAGTAGGTACTTATGCTCTGTATTGTTTTATAAATATTTTTTCAATTATATAGTATAACATTTTATAATTCATTTTATTTGTTTTATAATAGTGTTGTTGTTGTAAGTAGAGGCATGCTGCTAATATTTATTTATTTTATTATCTTTGTGTTTTAATATTAGTAAAGTAAATTGTAAACGTGTTTTAAATGGTATGATTAGATATATTTAAATATGTCATTTATTTTAAAATATTCCTAAATACAGTTTAAATAAGGTCCTGTTCATTTTGTCTATTTAAAGTGATATTTTTTTTATTGTAAACTCAAACATCAATAAGTCGCATGTTATTTAATTCCATGACGCTATTTAATATTTTAGAAAAAGTTTTTTTTTGGATTTGTCTATACTTTCCCAAATATTTTTTGCAGTTAATCGAAGTTAAATGTTAGACTTTCTAATATAAGTCATCGTTACTTACAGTTTCAAGTATTGCTTATATGTAGATCGACAGTGGAATATTTTGTGAAAATAAAAAACTTTATTTTCCTGATTTTAACTTAAGGTAGAAGGCTTAAGTTATGGTTAAGTTATTAAGTATTAATTATCAGGATGCTAAGCTTTCGACAAGTTAGACACTGTAAGTTGTTGAAATTCCAAAAGAATAGGGTGAACCGATTAGACCTATTTTTTCTGAAAATAGTGGAATGTTTTATATTTATTAGTTTCCGTAGCCTTTGCTAATTTGTGTTACATAGGGAATTTCAAGTTGAAGTTTTTTTTTAGCCATTATTCCCAAAATGTGTTACATGTTTCATTTATCGAAAGGTGATTTACTGCCTATGGAACGATGTCGGCAACTATCGTTCAACGGGTAGTTAAATTGAAAAGCGAACATTTTTTAAATAATACGATAAATAAATAATTAGGGGAAACGTTTCTGTGTGCACTTGGCGCACACAAGTTGGATTTGATTGTCAGTATTGATATTTTATTACAAGGTGAAACATTTTTTGATGAAACCGGTAATTAAAATTTTCGTTTGCTGTGAAGTCAACTGAAGCAGCCTATTATATTTATTTTTTACCAATGGAAAATTAATTCTGAGAAAGCGAATATACAAGCATGACTTAAAATAAATTAATTTGTTGTGTTGTTGGAAATAGATTTAATTCCTACTCTGCTGTAATTCTCAAGGAGTTTGTGGAAATTTGTGCATAAGCTAAGAGATTTTGTTTTAAATGCAGTGTTATCGACAACATATCCCCAAGTAAATAATTTTATTTGAAGAAAAAAAATTTGACCGGTTTATAGGAATTTGCCTTTGAATTGAGAATTCGGGGTTACAGTGGGGATTTTTCACCAACTTATTATTAAATTGGGAATTTTCTCTAGATTCGAAAAAGAGGGGGATTTATAAAAAAATTAAGGTTATCTCCAAATCGGGGACTTATCCCCAGATTGGGAACCTATACAGTTATCGGAGATTTAAATGATTACTTATCCCCAATTGGGCAATTTATTCCCAGATTGCGGTGTTATTCCCTAGTGGGCTACTTATCTTCATATTGGGAAATTTTTCTCAGATTGGGACTTATTCTCAAATTGGTCTTAGGGAATAGTCAGAGGCTGTTGAACATTCTGACATCGATATTTTTCTGTATGTTTTTGTTTATGAAAGCTTAAAAGAAATATTTTCTTTAATAATATTCGAATTTTTCTAAAAAAGAGCAGAAACATAATGAAGGCAATAATAACTTTTAAATAATAAAGTTTCCAATATTTAGTGATTGGAACTGTTCGCTTTTATTAAAGGAATTTCGAATATTTCTTTATTTACTGTGTAGTCCACTCTATTGAATTATTTATATATAAAGTATGAAAATAGACTTTTCTGTTACCCGGCCAGACAATTAATTTTTTTTCACCAGGCCCTTTAATACAATTCACTGTTCCGGGACAATGAGAAGCAGAATACAGTATTGAAAGGACAGGTGGAGAAAGAGGAGCAGAAAGGTAACTAATTTTTTTTAATTCGCCGGCTAATTTATTGCTGCAATGGGCTCTTTCCTGCACGATAGTGTCAAAGCCAGTGCTAAGACTTTCATGCTTTAATTCAGATCAGAAAAATTCTAACCGATATTGATGACAAAGTGTGGCCTCGTACGAGTTAAATGCTTCAGCCGACAGCGGGAACTGAAGACCACAATTAGGCAACAAATAGTCTTAGTGGAAACGTAACACTAAAAATCATAAAATTCTTAATGTCTGTCAATAAATTTTTAGTTTCGAATAAGGTTTTGGCTGAAGCCTAAAGTTAGGCAATATATACGAGTATTTCATATAAGCAATACTTCCCTAAATTTATTATTCTAAATCAAAAATAAAAGATTTCAATAGTCATCTATAGTTGACTTCAAAACACTTACGGTGTTTAGTTAATTATATCCTTTTATTGTTCTATTTAAGACTAAAAGTATGCAATAGTTTTTGTTATTTAAAACCTCTAAAGGCTTGAAGTTAATTTCACCATATTAATATTGTAGTTTGAAATTTTGAGAATTCTTTTTACTTAAACTACTTTAATTAGTTTCTTTTAAATTTGATACTTGTAGACTGATTCTTAATTTTAATTAATAAATTTCTTAAAAACACTGAAATTATTCAAAAACATTTTTTGTTTGATTAAAAGCTTATTGTTATATCTTTATTTTCAAATACTTATATTTCAAACTCGTTTTATAATGCAGGGGCCAACATTATAAATGAGTTTTTTCTTTTATTTGTTGTAATTTTATGCAAGTTATCGTAAGGAAATTTGTAGTTCACAGTGAATGGAGAAATTTTTAAATTAAAATTATTATCTGCCCTTAGGTAGGCTTGATTAAAGCTCATTTTAGAATTAAGCTTTTGGCATAATTTTCTTTTGTGTTAAAAATTTCTTTAGCAAAAGTAAAATATAAAAAAAGGAATTTCGCAAAAGTTTTGAGTCTTTTAAGTTTTTTTTTTATTTGAGAAAGAGAATAAATATGGATTTTTCCAATAGATAAAGTCTTTTATTCTTTTATTTTTAAGCTTAAGGCTTTTTATTTGAATTTAAATAATTTTTTTAACTACGAAAATCTACAATTATAAAAAATCGGGAACTTATTGGTTTTATCCGACTTTGAAAAAATCAAATTCGGATCTCAGATCTTGATGTTTTAAGGTTCTAGGAAGCTTTCCTGACTAATTCTGAGAACCCGTCACTATGTCCGTATGTATAAATGTGTGTGCGTAAGTATGTGTGTATGTATGTGAGTGTGTGTGTGTAATTATGTAACCCGCTTATAACTTTGGAACGGCTTGATTGATTTCAACCAAGCTGATGGCGTTCTAAAGGGTTCTACTGAACTTAGATTTCCTGTGAAATTAAAAAAACTTAGAAAAAAAATTTTTAAGTGATTTTTCTAAAGTAACTTTTGAACGGCTTTACCGATCGATTTCAGAAACTTATCAGCTCTCAAGATTAAAAAACCATGTCGACCACGGCAAATCGATTAATCCGTTGGTGAGATACCGTGAACGAAAAATATCCAAAAAGTGATTTATTTTTGAGAAACTCCGAAATTATATATCTGGTCAGTTAGTGTTCTCGATTCTTTTATAGTCACTGAAAACTACATCAATCACCGCTTATCGCTTGGGAATCGGTTGATTTAAAAATTAAAATAATAGAGTTTACCGCAACGAGCTCAAAAGTAGAAAATGACACACGAATCAGGTTGCGATAGCTTTGACCTTTAGGGTCAACTGTTTTTCATATTCTTATATTCCTATAAATCAATATTTATTATTATTTATTTGAATTAAAGTAAAAAGACCTCAAGCATAAAAATATCAGAGAATATTATTATTTTAAAAAAAGGTAAAAGACTAGAAGAACTTAAGACTCTTTTTTTATAAAACGATTTATAGTTTATAACGAACTGTTTCCTTAAAAGGCAACTAACTAACTGGTGTGTTACCATAAAAGCCTTTGCAGTTCACAAACGTTTAAAATTAGAATCGTTGTTCACAATGATTGTCATTAATTAAAATCCAGACTAACTTGTTAGTCCTAAAGCGACCAATACGAATCTCTTGCTTTCCGAACCGATTATGCGGACCGTAAAATAGGCGAAGTATGAGTGAATGAACTTCGTAAAGAGACTTAATTTTTTTTCAAAGGCAGCGTTGTTGTTGTGGCATTAAATGATTCACAGTGAATTGAGAAATCCTAGAGACCACAATTTAACATTCTCTCAGCTGTTATCGATAGCAGCGATAGTGCTCATGGAGCTAAAAGCAGCTGATATTTATAAAAAATTAAATAAAATGGAAGCTTTGAAAATATTGTTTGCCATATAAAAAAATTAAAAAAAAAATTTATTAAAATTAAAATAACCTGCTTCCATGAAAAGCTTTTTTTCAACAGAATGAAAAATAAAAGCCTTTAGCTTTAATACCAAATTTTATTAACACAATTTCTTAAATGAATAAAAGTTTTTTATTTTCCATAAAATAATACTTCTCAAGCTAAATTTTTATACAATAAAAAATTTAAATAAAAAAAAAGTTGAAAAGCTTTACAAAATAAATAGTTTGAACGAAGTTTTTATTTTATTTAAAACGAATTTTGTGATATAAATAAATAAAAACACATCCATCCAACAATTATTGTGTTAAAATTTTTTGAAAGCTCAACAGCTTTTCTTTTCATAAGCTGCTTTAAATTTTTTCTTCGCATTCTTAAAGCTTTCCGTTTGAACTCAACTGTGAGGCAATCTTCTAGTCTCCTTTTTAACTTAATTTAATAATTTTGTTACATTTTTGTTGTTGTTGTTGTTGTTGTTGTTAGTTTTTATAAGAGCGATGGCAAAGATATGTATTTGATTCTGTTCTATATAGCAGTTTTAATGGAATTCTTTTAAAATTGTTTCTAATGTTCTTATTTATAAGTTGATTTTATTTAAAGTGTGGCTTTACGATGTAGCGCATATTGCTTTGGTTTTTCTAAAGTAATTAATTTATTTTTCTTTTTGTATTCTTACAATAATTTTTATTCTTATCGGTTATGCAGTTGATCAAATAGAATGCAATTTCTTAAGTTTAATAAAAATTAAAGTTTTGTTAAATATTATAAAACTGAAGCTGAAATATTGACAAGTAAATAATAAAAAAGCGTTTGTTTTTTAATTATGTAAAGCCTTACAGTATGCTACACTTGGTATGTTATATTTAAGCAAGCTTTGGAAACAAATAAAAATATTTAGGACGGGATTTGAGGTGCAAAAATTAATATAGAAAAACTTTTTACAAAAATTTATATAAAGTTAATTGGCTAATAATTTTAATTAAGCTTTTCCATATGATGTTAAAACAAAAGCTTTGCTAAAGCTTAATAGACTTATATTTAAAAAAAAAAGTGTTTTAATCCAAAATTAATATCTAAGAAAAACAAATTTATGGGAAAACTTTTAAACAAGTCTTGTATGAAATAAAGCTTTCAAGTTTAAAGTAATTAAAAAGCTGCACAGAAAATACCTCAGACAAGTGTTTGCTGTATTCATAAAAATTAAAGCAGACTTAAAGTATGCTTAAAATATAATATTCATATAAAATTTATTAAAAAAAAGTTTTTTTTGTGAAAGTGACAGGTGGCTAAATAATGTTAGCTTTCAAGCTCTGAAGCACTAAATTATCTTGGTCGATCTAAGGTTTCTAAAGCAATAATAAGGTCTTAGAGATGTCTTTTTTTAAGAAATCTCGAAAGCTTTAATATAAAAAACTTGTATCAAGGTTTTAATTCCAAAAGCTTCTATGACAGCTTTAATATAAAAATTTTATAAAACTTACCATAATATAAAATAAAGTACTTCTTTATTAGCTTTTTGCATTCAATGAAATGTAAAACTAAAAAGCTTTCACGAATCGATGTAATATAAAGGTATTAAATTCTAAAATTATTAGCATGTTGCATTCAATAAATTGTAAAGCTTAAAAGCTTTCACGAATAGCTGCAATATAAAAGTATTAAATTCATAGAAAATTTCAACTAAAAATTTAATCAAAGATATAAAACGAATACAAAAGCTTTTTTACTGCTGCTGTTAAACTTTAGGAAAAATGTAAAGCTTAAAAGCTTTCTCAAATAGCTGCAATATAAAAGTATTAAATTCATAGAAAATTTCAACTAAAAATTTAATTACAGCTTTTTCACTGCTGTTATAAGACTTCAAGAAAAATGTAAAGCTTAAAAGCTTTCACGAATAGCTGTAATATAAAAGTATTAAATGCATAAGAAATTTCAATTAAAAATTTAATTAAAAAAATAAAAAGAAAACAAAAGCTTTCTCACTGCTGTTGTAAAACTTTAGGAAAAAATAAAACTAAAACGGTTGTTAACAAAATATATAATTTCAATTTAAAATTTATTAATTGTTTTCTAAAGCACAATCTTTATTTCACTAGAGTTTAAACTTAAAACTTAAATAATATTGCTTTTGTCTTTTTTATATTATATCGAATATTTTGTTTCTTTTCTTTTAAATTATACAAATATTTTTTTAACTTAAATAATATTAATAATAAACAATATCAATTTCTAAGATTTCTTTTTGTTACTATGGAGAGAGAAAAACCTTGAGTTTTTGTATGTTAAACAAACAAATAAATTTGTTTATCCTGTACTAGAATTAACTTATTCTTAGTGAAGGGTTCTTATGACTTTTGTACCAAGAGCTTTAGCTATTTTTGTGTTCTCTTTTTCATTGAATATATAGTTTTTTTAAAGCGCTACAGCATAATCCGGATTCATGTAGGAGAAGCCAACAAATTCCGTTTGATCCAAATTCATCATGAAGACTTTGTCAGTGGGTGTTAAATCAGTTTTTTCCGAAGTAAATTGTTTATCGAAATTGGAAACATCTTTGCGGTGTTTCTGTTAAAAAAAGAAGAAGAAAAAAAGAAAAATTAAGTTAAAAGCTTTTCAGTTATTTTCAAGCTTGTGTAAGGTGTCTTACAATTTTCGGCTTAAACGGCGGCTGAACTTCACGATTCTCGATTTTCTCCCAATCAATGCGCCTAAAGAAGGGATGCAAACGCACATCTTCCTCACCCGACAAACCGCAGCCTAAACGTTTGCTGGGTTGTTTGGTTAGAAACTGAAAGTTGAAATATTTTCAAAGCTACAAAACTTTTCCAACTCCCTCGCACTACTACTTACGCCTTTGCAAGCCTCCTTGGCCTCTTTGCTTAAGCTTTTGGGATAGGAAACACTGTGATCTGTAATGGCGGCAAAAAGCTCCTCTTCATCTTCGCCATCAAAAGGCGGCTGGCCTACCAGCATTTCATACAATAAAACCCCATAAGCCCACCAGTCAACCGATTTGCCATACGGTTGATATAAAATAATCTAAAAGAAATATAGTAATAAAACATATCCAGCGATATAATATTTATAATAATTTCCAACCTCGGGCGCTATATAATCCGGGGTGCCACAAAACGTTTTTGTAGTCTTGTCGCCAATAATATTCTCTTTGCACATGCCGAAATCGGCAATTTTGACATGCCCATCTGAGTCCAGCAAAACATTATCCAATTTCAAATCTCTGTACAAAATTCCTTTGCTGTGCAAGAAAAACAAACCCGCTGCTATTTCGGCAGCATAAAATCTGAAACATTTAAAAAGAAAATTTCTTTTCAATTCTTAAAAGAAAATCACAAAAATCTTACACGGCCACCGGTTCCTTGAATTTGCCAAACTGTTGTATTTGAAACATTAAATCGCCGCCATTAACATATTCCATGACAAAAAACAAACGATCCAACGTCTGGAAGCAGGAATGTAGTTGTACCAAAAATGGTGGCTTCTCGCCCAAGGCCAACACTCTCTTTTCAATCATGGTGCATTCGACATCGTCGTCCTGTATTATGACATCCTTTTTGAGTATTTTAATCGCGTACAATTCCTCGCTGCCCTTGCGTTCAGCTAGTAAAACCTGTTTTACAACAATAATAATTAATATATTAATGCACCAGGTGTGCATACGAGGTCTGTTCAAAAGATGGATGAAGGCAAGAAAACCGAAGATATAGGGTGTTTTTTATAGAGTGATACAAGTTTAAATCATAATAAAACATAGTAATATATTTTTAATATCAATCAAACGGTCTTTATTGGATAGAAAATTTTATGACATTAATGTTTAAATATGATTTCGGCTATGTGGCCGCCATGGCTGGCGCCTACAAGGCGCAATCTGGAACACCAATTTTTACAAACAGTAACATTCTGACCCTCATCGTTTTTGAAGACATATGGGCCAATGACTCCGCCAGCCCATAAAGCGCACCAAACAGTAATTTTCTGTAGATGTTCTCTGGTGTTTCAACAAAAGCTTGTGGATTCTCCTCACTCCAAATGCGACAATTCAACCAAAAATGGGCTTAATCGGAAAATAAAATTTTGAATGCACGAAGTGCACGATCAGTTTGAAGAACAGAACCGTTATTTTGATTAAAAATTTCCACAATTTGCACGCGCTGCTCTGGTCTGAGTCGATCCATAATGAAATGGCAAAGCAAACTAAACAAAAACTAACTATCAGCTGTTAAATGGGTGGTCAAATAAAGCAGTGATGCCAACTCAAAATTGTATCACTCTATAAGAAACACCCTATATATAAATTTTTTTTTTGAGAGAAACTTAATATTTAACTTATTTTATGAACAGACCTCGTACATGTTTATATATGTTTGCTAAAGTCAGCTTAACTAGGACAAAGCTTACCTTGCCGAAAGATCCTTTGCCCAAAACTTTGATGAAATTAAAATCAGATGCCCGTATCATGTCAGTTTTGCCAATATTTTGATTTGTCTCCGAACGCATAACCATCGGTTTTCTTTGGGAAGATTTCTGAAATATAAAATTGAAAACAAGTTTAATTAAAAAAGCTTCGTGGGATAAAAGCTTACAAAATACATTTATTTTGCAAACTTAACCTTTCAATTGAAGCTTTTCTTTAGGCTTTTCTTAAATCTTTTGACGTCAACACAAAATTGAGCCGCTGTATACCAAATAATTAGCAGCCTAATTTAAAAGCTTTTCATTTATATGTGCTTTTCTAGGTGCATGGAGTTGGATACGATTGCCAGCAAGCTTTCAATAACTAACTCGAAGCACATTTTAAAAGCTGTTTGTTTCTAATTTTTTCGAAATATTTTGAACGCACTAAAATAAGAAACTTTAAAGCTCTATGTGGCATTTCCTTAAAGCCAAAAAGCTTTGAAATTTGAAAAATTAAGCTTTTTAATATGTGATTCCTATAAAGCCAAAAAGTTTGGAAATTTTAAAAGTTGAGCTTTTTTATATGTACGTAATTTCGTTAAAACCAAAAAGCTTTGAAATTTAAAAATTTAAGCTCTTTTCAGCAATTCTTTTTAGCATTTTTTTCTGGGTATTCCCAAATTGAAAATACTGAGCTTAGCTTTTTGAGAGCCATATCACACAGAAATTTATAAGAAAAAGCTCCCACAATGAAAAGCTTTCCTATACTCACTGCCCTATTAAAAATGAAATTAAAAAAATTTTTTTTTAGAATCTCACAAAAGCTTCTTGATTTATATATTACACAACAATTTATAAGAAAAAACACCTACAATGAAAAGCTTTCGTATACTCAAAAAATTATAAAATTTAAAATAATTTTTTTAAAAGAATCTCACAAAATCCTCTTGGTTTGAAAAACTGAAAACCAAAGCTTTTACTCTTTTTTTCGAAAGCTCTCGTTTCTTTGTCTACTTTAATTTATTTAAATTCTTCTTATAATTACTTTAATTTATATCAAATATTATTTTAATTTATCAAACACTTACTCTCATTTGTGATTTGAGCTTCAGCAAATCTTGTGAAGCATCAGCACATGGCACATTGTAATATTCACCCTCTTCCTGGGTCAACAATTTGAACCAGCCATTGGCAGGGTTCTACCACAAGAAAATTGTGAAAAATATTTTTATTTATTTTTTTTTTTAAATAATAAACTTTAAATTTTCAAATGAAATAACCTTGATAATTTCCGATATACCAAAAGATAAAGCACCCATAAAGTCATTGCGTGAAGTACGATCCCAGTCCCAAACTTCGATTAAAACTCGTCGATCTTTGTCCTCTGGCTTAAGTTCACTAAAATAGAGAGAGAGATAGAGAGAGAGAGAGACCAAAAATTTAATAACATTCTGTTGCTGATATGTGTTTACTTGCATCAGCTGTTTATGCTTTTAGCTTTAAGCTCATCAATAGCTGATTGTGCGTTTATACTACGGATTTTGCAAATCTTAAGTTTAATTTATATTTAGTGTTATAATTTTGTGTATAGGAAACAAAATATTGCAGAGAAACTGCTGTATATGTTGCTGTGCTTGTTTATCTTTTTTTTCAATACTTAATAGACAAACTGTACCGCAGCTGTTTATGTTTGTATGAAATAATAATGTTTGTTTGAATAATATTAATTTCTGCCCTCATAATCATTCGTCGTAACAAAGGGATAAAATAAAATTAAATAAACTTTTCTAATTATGTTAAGGAAATTATGTATTAAATGTGTTTGATTATTTAGTTTTTGGAATACTTAATTGACAAACTGTACAGCAGCTGTTTTTGTTTATACGAAATACTAAAGCTGAGGGCACACTATGGCATTTTGTGACATCTCCAGCAATCGCAATTGTGTAATCTGTAGTGCTTTCATTAATTTCTAATATAAGCCAGTGTTGCCACAATTAAGAAATGATGAAGAGCTTTTATGAAATAAAACATTCATATCCTCATATTCGTCCCCGTAAAAAAATTAAATTTTCTGTTTATTTTAAGGGAATTATGTATGAAATATGCTTGTTTCTTTAGTTTTTGTAGGACTTAATTGACAAACTGTACAGCAGTTTTATAATTTGTATGATAAACTAAAATTGAAATCACACTGTGGCATTTTGTCACATCTCAAAATGTAGACTCATGGCGATATTTAACATCTTCATATATTTCAAATTTAAAAAAAGAATGTACTATATCAGTCAGTGTTGCCACAGTTAAGAAATGATGAAGAGTTTTTTTTAAATAAAATATTCATATTAATTATTATTTATATTTATTCCCCGCAAAAAAGGATGAACACAGAATGAATAAGGTTTTATATATGTTTTATGTATGAAATGTGCTTGTTTGTATGGTTTTTGTAATACTTAATTGACAAACTGTACAGCAGTTTCTTTGTTTGTATGTCGCTAACAAGCACAACTCTGTAGACACATGGCAGGTTTTGGCATTTTTCATGTATTTTAAATATATAAAAAAATATATTATATGAGACAGTGTTGCCACAACAAAAAAAAACATTAATTTTTTTTTAATTAAACATTTTTTTAATTAAATCCTGCCCCCATACTCATACCATCGTATATACAAAAAGATTAAATAACATTAAATAGGACGTCATGTATGTATATATTATTTGGTTATCTAGTTTTTGTAATGCTTAGTTGACAAACTGTACAGCACTTTTTTTTTGGTCTGAATGTCGCTAACAATCGTAACAGTGTGGACTCATGGTAATTTTCAGCATTTTAATATATTTCAATTACATATAAAAAAGAATATACCATTTCAGCCAGTGTTGCCACAACTAAGAAAATATTAAAAGTTTTTTTTTAAATTAAATATTTACATTAAGTCCTGCCACCATATTCATATCCCTGCATATAAAATAAAAAAAATTAAATATTAAATAAAATAAAATAAAATCTTTATATCTATTTAAAAAAAAAATATTTAGGAAAAATTTGAATAAAATATACTTCAAACTCGTTTTAAATTTTATGAACATGGCGGATAGGTAGTTTTGTTTCACATTTTTTAAGCACAATTTTTATAAAATACATTTCAAATATATTTTATTTATATTCTTTTTGTTTTCTTAATAAATATGGGGCTTGCAATTCAATGTTCCATTTTGTTAATTCTTCTGATAAATTTTTAGCAAAAATAATTATAAAAAAATTGTATCAATTTTCTTGAAATTTATCACAATTTGCAAAATCTTATATCACATGCCAACTTCATGTCAACTAAATTATTTCAAAAGTTTCAGTAGCAGCACAACTACTGTCGGCATGCACGCAAACGAGAAAAATAAAAATGTAAGAAAAAAAAAAGAAAACGAAAATAGTTTCAATCTCGAAATACTTACTATATAATTGTTTCATTCCATATAGGATTTAGACATGCCTTAATGGTGCGTGTCTTCTTCTTTCCCTTATCATGCTCATCGGGTATTAGTTTGACTTTAACATACGGATCACTTAAACCATTTGGATCCATTGGAATGAGATTACGTCCCTCTTTGACTGTTGGCGCAGAGAAACAACAAAGAATTTTTATACAAAAAGTCGAACAAATTGGATATAAAAAAAGTTTTTTTTTGTTTTTTTCGTATTTATTTATGGCGGATTTATTTTATTGTTGTGTTAAATAGCAAACAATTGTGACACTAAAACTTTTGTACCCAACAAAACGTATATAGTGCCTCTGTTCAAAACTGAGCGTGTGTCTGTATGAGTGTGTATGTCTATGTGTGTTTGCTTGTTTCTATATATAAAAAAACTACTCCTGTTAAAAGCATAATTTAGTTAAAAATATCGGGTTTCTTTTCTCGGCCGCATGAGAACTTAAAATGTTAAGACAAGACTGAAATACTATTAAAATGAATTCTTGCAATCTGATAGATAATGCCATGGGTTTATTTTTGATATATAAATTTATTCCGTCAACATTTATGAAGATCATATCAAGACAGTATCAAAAATAGAACGCTTCTGTGCTCCTGTTATTCAATACTTGACTAATTTTTAACAGCCTCTTGCCTCAGGCTTCAGACAGCAGTCACAAGAAGAGAACGAAGCAAAAGCGGCTAAGCAGAATATTTACGGCGGCGGCTTGAAGTAGCCTGAAGCCTGAATAATATCGTCGGCGGCGGCTTAAAGTAGCCTGAAGCCTGAGTAATATCGTCGGCGGCTTAAAAATAAAAAGTCAGTAGAAAATGAAGATGAATATTTACGGCGGCGGCTTGAAGTTGCCTGAAGCTTAAGTAATATCGTCGGCGGCGGCTTAAAAATAAAAAGTCGGCAGATAATGAAGCAGAATATTTACGACGGCGGCTGGAAGTAGCCTAAAGGCTGAACAATATCGTCGGTGGCGGCATAAAGTAGCCTGAAGCCTGAGTAATATCATCGGCGGCGGCTTAAAAATAAAAAGTCGGTAGAAAATGAAGATGAAAATATACGGCGGCGACTTGAAGTTGTCTGAAGCTTAAGTAATCTCGTCGGTGGCGGCTTAAAAATAAAAAGTCGGCAGATAATGAGGCAGAATATATACGGCAGCGGCTTAAAGTTGGCTGAAGCCCAAGTAATCTTGTCGGAGGCGGCTCGAAATCGTCCCAAGTCGGCACTATTTTGGTGTTTAATTTTAAAGTTTAAAATCTTATAACTTTAAGTAAGTCGGCTTGGTCGATGCGAGCCGGGGATATCGGGGCCGACTCATTGTTATATATATGTGACGGCGGCGGTTTCAAGCCGGCTTCGTTCTCTGGTCAAAAGCACTCACATACACAGAGAAATATTTGAAATATTTACTTGAATCGGTAGAACGATATGAATCACACAATTCAATGTTTATCGATGATTTCATTTAAATGTCAACCGCTGCCACGCCTCTATGGGTTCATGCGGGGGGACGAATTTTGACATACTCTCTCCAAAATAAAAGCAGTTATCTCACGAAGAAATTCTTCTATATTAACTTTCTATGCGTCAACTGTTGCGGACTTGTATTTAAAAAGAAGAGTCCACAAAAAGTAGTCTAAAGGGTAACCCATTTAGGGCCCTCGACCCGCCTTAAATGTGACATAAACTGTTCATCCAACATATCGCTTAATCGGGTTATTGACAAAAGTTCTCATCGTCTTGCACGTAAGCCAAGATGCTTACGTAGACTTTTCTACGTAGTCAAAGGCAAAAGACCAACGCGTCGATATGCGCGTTTTCGTAACTTGTTGAGGATTTTGAAAGAATTGTGCTGGCGTTACACGGTTCAAAATTATTTGCCAACTGTATTGTAGTCTTCAATTTTGATGGTTCTACTGCAGGTAAAAAACAGCTGATATGTGATTGTAGGTTCTTGCGCCTGAAACTATGCTTTACTTTGTTGCTAATTAATTCTGATAACGACCACAACTCAATAAAACATTTTACTTATCTCGCCAAAGTAATTAATTTATTCATATCAGGGGATATAAAATTAAATTAAAGTTCCTAAATATTTTTTGGAATTTCGGAAATGTTTGATATATTTTTTGCTGCCAAAGAAATCCTTAAAACTTTTCAATTACAATCCTTAAAACTTTTTAATTAATCCAAGCCAACATTGTTTTTTATTTATGCCAACAAAACTCTCATTAACATCTGCGGGGACATCATTGAAATAAATGTCCTTATCTTCCTAAGCGAATGGCTTAACTAAATAACTTTAATTTACTCTGTTGTCTGGTTTAATGAGCCATTAAAAACGCAAAAACTTAACAAATAAATTTATAATTAGTTGAGGAGTTTGTTAGCAGCAACGTACTTACTCTGTACGGTAAGAGTATTTTCTTTAACATCTAATTCCAATAGAATGCGTCCACGGCGCTCAGTGTGATCACATCCGCATAAACTGGGCACGTTCTCTTTGCAACGTGCATGCACGTTCATGTCACATGCTATTTTGTTAAATAAGTTTTTGTTTGTTTGTTTCACACAATTTGAAAACAACATAAAAAAAACAAAATGCATTCAGTTGTTATTTATTAATTTATAAATATTTTTATTGCTAAAGAGGTTTAAGCAGCTAAAAGTTAGTTGGTGGGTTGGTTGGTTGGTTGGTGGGTACAAAAATAGCAGAGAAAGAAAGTATTTTTGTTTTAAGGAGATGATAAGTTAAAAAGGACACAACAGGACTTTAAGGCACGCTTACACATTTACGCTGCGCAATCACACTCAAACATAAAATACTTTTAGAAAGCGACTGCTCTTCGGTTATGAACAGGAATAACAAAATATTTTAAAAAAAAACTTACCTTGAATAACTGTTTATTGAGTTTTTTTGAATAAGGCAAATCCTTACCTTCAGCCAGGAGTGGATCCAACTTTAGCGCTTTTAAATTTTCTAGAGTTTTATATGAAATAAAACAGTACAATTCGCTGGTGACATTTTATTCAAGTAACTCCGTTAGATTGGCCAAGGTAAACTATACCAGGGGTAGGGGAACCCCCTGTATCCTTGCCAGCCTGGTGCAAAAAGTGCATATTTTTATGAAATTTTTTCGCTTCCAAAATTAAAGTTAAATAAAACACAACTAAAGCTGGCATTTTAATTAAATTTTTATTCAATTTTAATATATAGACCTTGTAGGAAAAAATTTCACTTCAAAGACCGCCTTTTGAGCTCATTTCTAAACCTCTTTTTCGCCAAAAATCTAATCTTATTAGTGGCATAACTTGACCCTGGCCACATCTATAACGCTTCTAGTCAAGAACAAACGATCAAAAGGCAGATATTTAACAGCTGATATTCTTACCAGATTTGCAGCTTTGAAACTATTAAACTCATAACCCGTTATTTACGGGTTAGATGCCAAAAAGTATGCAGTATTAAAATTTTAGATAAAGCAGTTAAATGCATGCACTGATTTTGCATTTGCGTGCTGGCCTTAATAAAGCATTTTGATTGGCGTGTTTGTTTTTTTATATATATTTTTTAATTAATAAAAAAATCGAAACTAGACTCTTTAAATAGAGTTGACCATTTAAATATTCGTGTGGATTAATTTTTATAACGACTTCATTATATCTGAACTTGTAATTTAGAAGAAATTTAGTCTCTTAAATTTTGTAAAAAATTTTTAATAAAATTAATATTCAATAACAACTGAAAAAGTTGCTCAATTCCCTACAAAACAATTTTAATGATTAACAGGATTTTATTTTAATGCATAATTAAAAAAAAAATGCCGCTGTTAAGGCAACATTTTGTTTTGAAAATGTTGCCTGTTTTTAGGACAACATTTTGCTTTTTGTCATGAAAAAATTTTGCCTTATATGAATTCCAAATTTTAAGTTGAATATGATGCCCTTTTTAAGGAAAAATATGGCGTTTTATTGAGGCAAAATTTTAATAAAATTTTGTATAGAAAATGTTGCCTTTTATCAACCAAAATTTACTATAGAAATGGTTGCCTCTTATGGAAATATTCTTTTTAGAAAATGTTGCCTTTTATTAATGCAAAATTTTGTATAGCAAATGTTTTTATTAAGGCAAAATTTTCTGCCAAAAATGTTGCCTTTTTTAAAGCAAAATATTGTATAAAAAATGTTGCCTTTTATTAAGATAAAATTTTATATCGAAAATGTTGCCTCTTATTAAGGAAAATGTTCGTTTTTATAAAGGAAAATTTTTCTATAAAATGTTTTCTTTTTTAAGGCAAAATTTTCTCCTGAAAATGTTCTTTTTTTTTAAAGCAAAACATTCTATAGACAATGTTGCCTTTTATTTAGATAAAATTTTATATACAAAATTTAGCCTCTTATTAAGGAAAATGTTGCCTTTTATTAAGGAAAAATTTTGTGTAGAAAATATTTCTTTTTTAACGACAAATTTTCTGCCGAAAATTTTGCTTTTTTTAAAGCAAAATATTCCATAGAAAATGTTGCCTTTTATTAAGATAAAATTTTATATACAAAATGTCGCCTCTTATTAAGGAAAATGCTGCCTCTTATTAGGCAAAATTTTGAATAGAAAATTTTTCTTTTTTAAGGCAACATTTTCTGGCGAAAATATTGCATTTTATTGAGGCAACATTTTCTGCAGAAAATTTTTATTTTCTTTTGAAATTATTAATTTTTTTAAAGCAAAATATTCCATAGAAAATGTTACTAAGATAAAATTTTATATAGAAAATGTCGCCTCGTATTAAGGAAAATTTTGCCTTTTATTAGGGAAAAACTTTATAAAGAAAATGTTTCCTCTTATTAAGAAAAATGTTGCCTTTTATTAAGAAAAAATTGTCTATAGAAAATATATCTTCTTTAAGGTAAAATTTTCTGCCGAAAATGTTGCATTTTTTAAAGCAAATTATTCCATAGAAAATATTGCCTTTTAGCTAGATAAAATTTTATATAGAAAATGTTGCCTCTTATTAAGGAAAAATGTTGCCTTTTATTAAGGAAAAATTTTCTATAGAAAATATATATTTATTTTTAAGGCAAAATATTTGGCCGAAAATGTTGCATTTCATTGAGGCAAAGTTTTCTGTAGAAAATGTTGCCTCTTTTTAAAGCAAAATATTCTATAGAAAATATTACCTTTTATTAAGGCAAAATAATCTATAAAAAGTGTTGCACTTTTTTGAGACAAAATATTGCCTTGTATTATTTGCTAAATGTTTTATATTATTAATGCGAAATGTCGCGTATAAAATGTTGCCTTTTATGAATTAAAATTTACTATAGAAAAGGTTTCTTTTCATCCAGGCAAAATGTTCTACAGAAAATGTCACCTCTGCTTGCGACAAAATGTTGTCTTGTTGCAATATATTTTGTGTTAATAAAGGCAAAATATTTTATAGAAAATGTTGCCTCTTATGACGGCCAAATTTTCTATGGGGAATGTTGCCTCTTAATAATGCAAAATTTTTTTGTATGAGATCGTGCCTTTTATTAGACAAAATGTTTTTTTTTTTTTATTACGGCAAAATGTTGCCTTTTATTAGTGCCAAATTTTCCATAGAAAATGTTGCCTTCTTAAAACTTTTTATAAAAAAGTTTGACTTTTATTAAGACAAAATTGCCACAGAAAATTATATCTTATTTCTATAAAATTTTATATTTTTCCGAAAATTTCTTTTTAAAACTGCAGAGGGAGTAGAATTTCTAAAGAAATGACATGAAACTATTTTCCGTGTGATTAACTAGAGGAAATAACTGAACTCTTTGATAAAATTTTCTTGCTAAATATTAATTGTCGCTATTAATTTATTTAATTCCTATTGCTTGTCGCTATTAATACAAAACTTTTTTATAGCACACCGTTTGGCTGTCATGGCCTGCAAGTAAATGCTGCCTACTTCTAGGAATCGACGTTATATCCTACATCATTTTGCTTGCATAAATTTATCACTTCTCGAAACTGACAATCGTTTACTATTGCAGTAATTAGCAATAACGTAATACTATTAATAAATCCATTTTGTCGCTTCTCCATAAATTTTAAATCGATTTTGCATGACATCAATGAAAACTTTGTAAAAACCCGTCAGTTTTAATTATAGAAATTATTGATTATAAATTAAAATATTAACACGGCATGGCAAAAAAATATTATGTTCTTATCATGCACATGATTAAACAATAAATGAAAAAAAGGACAATAAAGAATTAAAAAAAACACACTCTTACACACCAGCAGTAAAGCGGAAGCTTAACCCATCTCGCACCACTAACCGAAATACTTGGCCAGTATTAGACCGTAAGTCACCGGGCAAAAAATTTTTGTTGTATAGGCTAAAAGGCATATCAGCCTAAGTCGGATGTTAGCAATCGATAAGGACACTGTCAGGAGAATGAAAGTCGATAATTACTGAGGTAGGTTGGGGGGGTGTCGAAAAGGTACCCGTTACAGCTGTGGTCTACTTCAATGTTTTCCCTACGAGTACATGAAAGCTAACAGGAAAACTTTACCCGTAGAGGGGTAAAAACTTTACCCGTAGAGGGTTAAAAGTGTAGTATTTAGCATTAAGTAGTCATGCCGCTGAAAGTATGCAACAAAATGATGTGTAAGTCCTTTTTACAAAGCCAACCCTACTCAGGCACTACCAGCTTTGCTGCCTTTTCTTGAAAAACAATTTTAAAATTTAATTAAAAACATGTTGCTTAAAACAACTTTAATCACTTTAAACCGGTGCCTACATTTAAACATACGCCAGGACGCTAATAAAATTAACATTAAAAATGTTTTTGTTTTTCAAAACAAACTAGAAAATATTCAATTAAACTGGATAATAAAGTTGAAAGCACAACGAAATTTCATTAATTATTTCTCAAGTTACAAAAACAAAAAAGTTTTCAAACGACTTGTAAAGGCCAAGCACTAAAAGTATGCTACACTTTGCCCACAAACCTCAAAGTATTAACAAGTTTGTTACTTAAAATTAAACGTTAATCTCTTAACGTTTCTGAAATTCAACATGAAATTTTAATTAAACAAACTTTGCGTTTTTCAAAGAAACTTTTAATACTCTAAACTGGGGATGGCCTCAAACTATGACCCCTATTTGGAAAACGTTTGCTATGCCTGTAAATATGCTACACATTTAGGTTTATCAACGAGCGTAATTACATGTATTTGTAATTACCAACACTGTTACACTTTATCAATGTAAATAATTTAAGTTGATTAAAATTCAATTTTCCGTGCATTTAGAAATTTATTACTTTGACAGCAAAACAGACTGTATAATTATTTAATCTGCAGAAATAAAAAAAAAAGAATGAACGATAATAAATCGAAATAAACGGCACACAAGCACTTATGCATGCATGCATGCATGCATGAAAAAACAACAACAACAACAGCAACAACAATTTGTAGAGTTTCTAGGCAGCATAAACGTAAGCAACTGGTGGTTTACGGCCGTGTTGCAAGTAAAAATGTGCGCTTCAATTTCCGCTAGACAAAATTGAAAATATTGATAATAAATTAGGAGCAAATTTTACGAAAACGTAAACAGTTTCCAAGGCTATTATTTAGGCCATGGAAAAGAAATCAGAATTCACAAAAGGTTTCTTGTGAATCGAACTTTTTCTGAAAAGTACTTTTTTGTAAAACGCACTTTTTTAGAAAAGATAATTTTACGAAAGGAACTTTTTTACAAAACGAACTTTTCATTAAAGTTACTTTTTTGTATATAATGTACTCTTTTACAAAAAGTACTTTTTGTGAAAGATATATTTTTGCAAAATGTACTTTTTGATATAAGGTGCGTTTTTATACCAGGTACTTTATTATACCAAGTATTTTTTGATATAAGGCACTTTTTGATATAAGGTACTTTTTTACATAAGGTGCTTTTTTATACCAGGTACTATGTGATGTAAGGTACTTTATTATACGAAGTACTTTTTGATATAAGGTAGTTTTTGATATAAGGTGCGTTTTTATAACAGGTACTTTATTATACCAAGTAATTTTTGATACAAGGTACTTGTTGGTATAAGGTACTTTTTGATATAAGATACTTTTTTATACCAGGTACTACGTGATGTAAGGTACTTATTATACGAAGTACTTTTTGATATAAGGTAGTTTTTGATATAAGGTACTGTTTGATATAAGGTACTTTTTGATACCAGGTACCTTTTTATACCTGATAATTCTTTGTGAAAGTATTTTTATATAAAATGTAATTTTTTATAACAGATAAGGTTGCTTTTCATAAAAGGAAATTTTTTTTCATAATTGTTCACTTTTTATGAAAGGAATTTATTATACAGGGTAGTTTTTCATAAAGAGTCTTATGCTATAAAAGAAATTTTTATTAAAAAATACTTTTTACAATTTTTTTTTATTAAAAGAGACTTTTAATAAATCGTTATGCTGCTCAAAGAGTACTTTTTAATAAAATTTACTTTTCGTACAAGATACTTATTTGCAAGGGTGTTTTTATATTGGGAACTTTTGTGAGAAAGAAACATTTTTTATAAGGCACTTATTTATAAAAAGTACTTTTCTAAAAAAGGTTCTTTTTTAGAAAAGGCAGGTTTTTTTGATAAATTGGAAATTTTTTTTATTTTTAAAAGGTACTTTTCTAAAGTGCACTTTTTATAAAAGGTACTTTTTATAAAAGATACTTTTTTATAAAAAATAATTTTTATAAAAGACATTGTTCATAGCAGGTCTTTTTTGATAACTGGAAATTTTTTGTACCTATTTTTTAAAGGAGTTATTTACATATATGTTGGGTAGTTTTTCATAAATGCTACTTTCCTAATAAAAAGGTACTTTTTTATAATTTTTATAAAAGAACTTTTTTATAACAGGTACTTTTTATAGGGGGACATTTTTTTGTAAAAAGTACCTATTTTTTAAAGGAATTTTTTATAAAGAGTAGCTTTTTATAAAAAGTACATTTTTGTAAAAGGAATTTGTAGGAAAGACACCTTTTATTACATATTTATTTTATAAAGGGTGCTTCTTAATAAAACGTACTTTTGCTCAAAACTTACTTTTTCATTAATTTAATTTTAATATCAGGTACTTTTTAACAGGAGGTACATTTTATATGCAGTACTTTTTAAAAAAGGTACTTTTTATAAAAGGTACTTTATTACAAAAAGTTACTTATAAAAAGAAAAGGGTATTTTTTATGAAAAGTAAATTTTTATAAAAGATTATTTTTTCAAAAGACAATTTTTTATAAGAAGTAATATATTAAGGAAGTTATATTTTTATAAAATTAATTTTTTTGTATGTCAAAGAACATTTTTCTGAAAATGTTATTTAAACAAAATTTTTTTTTGTTAATATGAATCGGATTTTTATAATGGAAAATGTGCTCATGGTGTTGCATCTTTAGCTGTAACATAAAACATTTGAAGGAAACAGTGCTGCATTTAATGTTTGCTGGGATATATCAAATCACCTGTTCATGTAAGAATTTTCCATAAAATAATTTCCCTTGAACTATTCAAGTGAAAAGTAATTTTTACATTTACACTCACCAGCTGTGGAATAAATATTGAAAGGAAAAAAAGTGTTCTTAAAGATACATTCAAACTGAATCTAAATTGTATAGAGTGAGAGAATGTGTGAATATCTGAGCAGCACTTTAGACAAATTAATTCTTCCCTTAATTTTGGTGCAGCCTTTGTTTCATAATCCCCTCCCTCCTCCCCACCATTATTTTCCAGTTGGAAGTGGAGAATAATAAAGTTTTTCATGTTCATTTTTTATTTTAATTTATTGTTGCTCCTGTTACTGTTGCTTCCTTCGTTCGCTTTATCAATCTTTCATGACTTGAAACTGCTCACTGCTGTTGTTGTCATATCAGCTGTTGTTTGGTTTTTTTGTTATTGTTTTTGTTTTTGTTTTTGAGATTGTGCGGCTTCCAGTGGTGTTGCTGGCAAACGTTGCGTGCTCTTTTTCTTGTTGTTGCTGCTGAACTCAATTTAATGAAATTTTGAGTAAAAAAAAAAACGATATTCTTTTATTCATTAATTATACTTTTCAATTTAAATTGAACGAAAATTAAATGAAAAGGAATTTCTTTTTCACCCGTAAAGTTTTTGTTCGTTTGCTGGCAGGTGTTGATGCTGTACGATTTTGTGAAATAAAATAAAGGATTTTCCACTTTAATCCTTTATAAAATTTACGTTTTTATGGCCTTAAATCGTTTTCCTCTTTTTTTTTTTTTGTCAAATCGTCGTGGCTTTTGAAGGACTTTTGTAAAAGTATGAAAAAGGAATTTCGATGGCATTTATTGTGCACGTTGAATTGTAAATGAATAAAAAGGATTTTATTCAGATGGATAAAGGAAATTGTAAAAGAGATTATTGAAATTGCTTAAAGCGTTAAAGTTGTATAAAAAGAATTCATTTGAACTATTGCAAAAAATCTAATTTATTTTATTTGGGTTTCGTGCAAGGAAAATTAAGTTCTCTTATTTAAAACTCATAATGAAATGTGTGACATCAAAAAAGTTACTTCCCATCTCTGTTCCAAAAGGTACTATTTTATAAATGCCAAACATGGAATTGTGTCCGACTACAACAAGTTTCACAAAATGTGAAATAAATTTTGTTTCGAAAGCATTTTATTATGGTAAATATACCTTAGGCAGGAAAACCTTTCTGTAAAAGGTACTTTTTGAAATTTTTTTTTAAAAGGTACTTTTTGCAGAGGGTACATTTTGCCACAAATAATTTTGCAAAAGGTGTTTTTTACCAAAATTAATTTTTGCAGGGAAACCCTTTTGCAAAAGGTACTTTTTGCAAATTTTTTTCTGGAAAGGTAGTTTTTTACATAAAGTACCTTTTACAAAAATTACCTTTTACAAAAAGTACTTTTTCAAAAGGTATTTTTAACAAAATATGTGCATTTTGCTAAAAATATTTTTTACAAAAGCTACTCTATGCGAAGGATAATTTTTAACAAAGATACATTTTAAAGAAGATGCTTAACAAAAGGAACCTTTTGGTAAAAAGTACTGTTTGCAGAAATAACTTTCTACTAAAGGTACTAGTTTCTTTACAAAAGGTATTTTTTGCAAAAGATATTTTTTGCTAAGAATACTTTTTGCAATAACAGCTTTCTAACATGGTACTTTTCAAAATGTACTTTTTCCGATAGGTACTTTTAGCAAATATTAATTTTTATAAATGGTACTTCTTGCAAAAACGTTCTTTATAAAAAGTACTTTTTGCAATTTCCTTAGAGAAGGTACATTTTACAAAAAGTACTTATTTAATTAATGCAAAACGTTTTTACAAAAGGCACTTTTAGCAAAAGGTACCTTTTAATGTACCTTCTTCTTGCAGAAGAACCTTGCTATAAAAGGTATGTTTGCAAACTTTTTTTACAAAAGGTACTCTCTGTTAAAGATACTTTTTGCAAAAGGTACTCTTTACAAAAAGTACTTTTTGCTAAAAATTAATTTTACGAGCTATTTTTTTGAAAGATAGTTATCAAATGATATACATTTTACAGAACATGCTTTATAAAAGGTACTTTTTGCTAAGAATACGATTTGCAAAAACAGCTGCTTATAAAAGGTACTCTCTTTCAATAGGTACTTTTGCAAAAGATACTTTTAACAAATACATATGACTTTCGAAAAATTGCACTTATTGCAACAAGGTTGCTTATGAAAGGTACTTTTCGCAAAATGTATTTTGAACAAAAAGCGACAAATGCAAAAAATACTTTTTGCTAAAAATTCAATTTACAAAAGGTACTTTTACCTTATGCAGAAAACCCTTTCTTTAAAATGCACTTTTTGCAAACTTTTTTTACAAAAGGTGCTTTTTGCAAACTTTTTCCTACAGAAGGTACTTTTTAAAAAAAGTACTTTTAGCCAAGAGTACATTCTACAAGGTATAATTTATGCAGAAACACCTATCTATGAAAAGTACTTTTTACAAACTTTCTTTTACAAAAGGCACTTTTTTCATAAAAATTACTTTTTGCAAAAGGTAAATTTTATGAAAAGTACTTTTTGTTAAAAATTCACTTCACAAACTGTACTTATTGCGAAAGATTATTTTTAAAAGATATACATTTTACAGATCATACTTTACAAAAGCTACTGTTTGCTAAGAATAGGATTTGCTAGAACAGCTTCTTCAAAAGGTACTCTTTTTCAAAAGGTACTCTTTTTCAAAAGGTACTCTTTTTCAAAAGGTACTCTTTTTCAAAAGGTACTTTTTCCAAAAAGTGCTCTAGAAAAAATTACTTTCTATAAATGGTACTTCTTGCAAAAAGGTTCCTTATAAAAAGTACTTTTTGCAAAATGTATATTGAACAAAAGGTACCAAACGCGAAAAAATATTTTTGCTAAAAATTCAATTTACAAAAGCTACTTTTGCGATATATATCTTATGCAGAAAAAGGTACTTTTTGCAAAACTTTTTTTTACAAAAAGTACTCTTACGAAAAGTACTTGTACAAAAAGTACTTTCAGATAAAAATTCTCTTTAAAGGTGATTTTGAACAGAGATTAATTTTACAGAACATCCTTTATAAAAAGTACTTTTTACAAAAGCTACGTTCTACAAGAGGTACTTTTTGTGGAAGGTACTTTTTTCGAAAAGATTAAAAGCAACGTTTAAAAATTTACTTGTTTAAAAAAGGAGCAGCTTTTTACAAATCGTGGTGGCTTAAAAATTCTTTTTGCAAAGAGACTCTTTTTCGAAAATTGTACTCGATCAAGGGACACTCTGTATTATTTAATATCATCTCTACTCGTTTATGGCTTTAAAAATGTTGGAATAAATATTTTCTTTTAAATAGCCGTAAAAGAAAATTTTTCTTTTAAATTATTTGTTGCGAACTCGTTTTTCAACTTCTTCCCATAGTGCGTTATCGCATTGAAAATAATTTAAATGTCGTTTAACCAACCAACCGAACGGCTAAAATTTCGTTTAGCTGATGTTGTCGTCGTGTGTATCTGTGAGTCTTTGGGTTGCTGATTTGCTTGCGTAACTTAATTTAAGCAGAAAAATTGTTGCCAACACACATGCACATACACACATGAACACACACACACAAAGTACATGCATATACGTAAATTGTTTGTATGAATATTTGGAGAAGAATAATATCCTGCGAATGTTTTTTGATAAATATGCATGTGTGTGTTTGTGTGTGTGTGCTGCTGCTGTTTGCGAATAATATTTTCCTTCATTCGATGTGAACATCTGCTGTAGCTGATTCTTTATGTGTTTATTTATTTTTACGTATAAATTCATTTTGATTGCTTTTATATGCATGTTTTTGTATGTACGTGTATATATTTTTTAAAATTTATTTATAAAAAAATGAGAAAAAATCTTGGCAAATAAATGAAATCAGCAGCAGCAACAGAAGCAGCGTCAGCAGCCTTATAAAATTAGCTTAACAAATCACAAGCCTCTCCTTTTATATCTCTATTGTTTTTTTTTGCATTTGCACAACAACAACAATAATAAATTTTCACTGTATGTGTCGCTCATATCAAATTATATTCTTGTATGAAACACGGTGTCCTTGAATTTAAAATAAAAAAAGGTGAAACTGAAAAGTCGTTAAGTTTCACTTAAAATTTATAATTAACGAGGTTCGATGATATTTCACTGTTCTTTCGTTACCTGGCTCCAGTCAGGGAACTTGTGGCCGAAAATCGATTGTTTTTGCGAGCTACAAGCTCTTCACTCAGGGCGTATCCTTTTTTGATTCAGTTGCCAGTGAAGCGCACCACGCATTTAAACTGTTCGTAGGTGGAATAAACTTTCGTCGAAAGTTTATTCCACCTCGACCAGGTGGAATAAACTTTCGACCAGGAAAGTCCTCGACCAGGAAAGTCGAAGGACTTTCCTGGTCGAGCTCAAATCGTACTTTACTCTCCATCCCACATTCCACAACCGCCTATTGTCCTAGTCATGGCATCGCAGGAGTCATACCCTGAGTGTTGGTCCAGGACAAAAAAAAAATAATAATAAATTTACTGGAATGGAATTCTCTAGAGCGATGGGTCCAAGTTTTATTTGTTGTAATAGAATTGAAAATCGTATGTGAGAAGTCTGCCCGATCAAAAGATACACTCTGAAGGCGGTGGAAGGATTCATTATTCCCAAAACAACTGCATTTTGGAAACTATAACGGAATAATATTCCCTTAAGAATATGCCGATAGATAACATGGCAGTGATCCAAAACATCCTCGGCCCCTACTGTATGCTAAGATCTTTCTGACGATTAAAAATCGCTCCACTAAAAATGGTTTGAAAATCTCTGAAAATACCTTCGGAAATGGTGTAGACTGCACCCTCAACATCTGCCGATAACTTCCTAGCAAATGTGTGTATCCTAAAATCCTTCTGACGATTAAAAATAGCTCCACTAAAAATGGTTTGAAAATCTATGAAAATACCTTCGGAAATGGTGTAGACTGCCCCCTCAACATCTGCTGATAACTTCCTAGCAAATTTGTGTATGCTAAAATCTGTTTGACGATTAAAAATCGCTGCATTAAAAATGGTTTAAATAATCTATGAAAATACTTTCGGAAATGGTGTAGACTGCCACCTCAAAATCTGTTGATAACTTCCTATCAAATGTGTGTATCCTAAAATCCTTCTGACGATTAAAAATCGCTCCACTAAAAATGGTTTGAAAATCTCTGAAAATACCTTCGGAAATGGTGTAGACTGGCCCCTCAATATCTGCTGATAACTTCCTAGCAAATTTGTGTATGCTAAAATATTTTTCACGATTAAAAATCGCTGCACTAAAAATGGTTTAAATAATCTATGAAAATACTTTCGGAAATGGTGTAGACTGCCACCTTAACATCTGCTGATAACTTCCTAGCTAATTTGTGTATGCTAAAATCTTTTTGACGATTAAAAATCGCTCCACTAAAAATGGTTTGAAAATCTCTGAAAATACTTTCGGAAATGGTGTAGACTGCCCCCTCAACATCTGTTGTTAACTTCCCAAAAAATTTGTGTATACTAAAATCTTTTTGACGATTAAAAAACGCTCCACTAAAAATGGTTCAAAAATCTATGAAAATACTTTCGGAAATGGTGTAGACTGCCCAATCAACATCTGTTGTTAACTTTCCAAAAAATTTGTGTATGCTAAAATCTTTTTGACGATTAAAAATCGCTGCACTAAAAATGGTTCAAAAATCTCTGAAAATACCTTCGGAAATGGTGTAGACTGCCACCTTAACATCTGTTGATAACATCCTAGCAAGTTTGTGTAAATGATTTTACATAATTTGCAAAAGCTCTTTAGCATGCATGAGCATGCCATTTGTGCTATAGAACTATTATTTTTGTCGTTATTGCTTTTGCTTTAGCATTTTATATTTTGTGCTGATTATCCTTCTACATTTTGTTTATGACTGTGATAAGTCCTGGATATGGAGAAGGTCTACTATTGTGTGAGAAAAAAAAAATAAAAACATTTTATACATGAAATATTTACACACAAAACTAGCAGAGGAAAATGGCCCAGTGATGAGCGAAAAATACACGGGATCCTTGACTTTTAAAGTAGTTGTAGCGAATTTTGAAATAATCTCTATTCTGCTCTGATGAGGAAAATCAAAATTAAATTGTTCTTCAGTTTTCTCGTTCCTTTCTGAATTTATTATAACGAATTTCAGCTCATAATTATTAACTGATATTTCCAGGAAATAAAATAATTTTAATAACTCAAATCATCTAAATAAATTATTGTGATTTTTATATTTTTCTTAAGTCTGCCCACGCATGTTTAAAAATAAAAAAGAAATAAACAGGGAAAAAATTACTGCATTCGACATTTAAAAAACTTTTTATTTGTTTTCAATACAAAGAAATTTCTTTCGATATCAAATGCGGTATTTTATTGATTCACATATTTTCGTATCGTCTACAATTTCAATACAGAAAATATTTCATACGTACCCATCATGCCATCGTGAGGAAGTCCTAAAAGTATGCTAAAGTATTTATGACTTAAACAAAATAGGGCTTCAATTAAGTGGCAGCAAATTAATTGACTTGTATACGATTATTTTAGTGTAGCTGCTGCTATAAAATTTATGATTTATTTTTTAGTAGAATTTTGTCAACTGAAGCCAATAAAAAAGGTCAAATACTTACCAACATTAAGGCGATTTTTATCGGTCTAAAACTGTTGTAGAAAACAACACAAAAATTAGTAAACAAAAACATTCATGCATGCAAAAACAAAAACAAAAATAATAAACAGCCTACATACAAAAACACACGCACACACAACACTTTAGTTGGCTCTCTCTCTCTCGCTCTCACACTCGCACACATTTTAACATAAAAGCTAAAACAATAACAATAACAATAACATATAATAACGTTATTTTAATATGTTTGGCATGATATAAAATGTAAAGGGAACAATAAAAATGATAATATTAACGATTCCAAAGAAAAAAAAAGAAAAAAAAAATAAAAAAAAAATAAAACTATAAATTGATGTTCTGATACGCTGATAGTTTTTGTACTAAAAACAACACAGAATGATACCCAAAAGCAAAATAACTATGTTTGTGTGTGTAGGCATACATGTGTGAGTATGAGTACAAAATTCTAACAACGAACATACTTAACAGTAACAATAACAACATTAACCAGAGGATGAAAGTGATGAGAGAGTGTAACGATTAAATAAGCAAAATGAAGAGTTTCATATTTTGCTTTGTTTTTGTGTGTGTTTTTGTTTTGTTTGTTGTTGATTCTACGCAATAAATAAGCGTGTTTAAACGAGTAAAACCACTACCAGAACTAATTCTAATAACACAGCAGTAACAACAATAACACTAAAATGAAATCTATTTACCCAAACAAATACCAGAAAAGGAAACGAAACAAAAGTTAGTTGGAGCTTAAGAAATTACAAATGAGACAGTGTGACAAATAGTAAGACAAACGAAATCGACCATGGAAAAGGAGTAGTTTGCGGAAATACACTTTAAAAATATGAGTGGAAAAAGAAAAAAATTTTCAAAATATAAATATTAAAAAAAAAAACTAAAATTTTCTGTCTTTCAAATGGTACAAATTTCAAAATGAGTTATTTAAAAAGTCTCTATTGAAAAGGTACTTAAAAAAAATAAAAAAATAAATTAAAAAAAATTACTAAATTACTAAAATAGGTTAATGAAAAAAGTACCTATGAAAAAGTACCTAAAAAAGTACATATGAAAAAGTATATTTTCAAAAGGTACATCTTTAAAAAGTATCTTTTAAGTAATAATTTTTCTAAAAAAGTTATATATTAAAAAAGTACCTTTTGGAAAAGTATCTCTTGAAAAGTACCTTTCAAGCAAAACCATAATTAAAACTATCTTTCAAAAAGTACCTAAAATAGGACTATCTTCTGGAGGAGCAATTTTTCAAAAAGTACCTCTTTAAAAAGTATCTTTTAAGTAATTATTTTTCTAAAAAAATTTTATATTAAAAAGTACCTTTTGTAAAAGTACCTCTTAAAAAAGTACCTTTCAAGCAAAAATATTTTTAAAAATATCTTCCAAAAAGTACTTACTATAGAACTATATACTTAAGGAATAATTTTGCAAAAAGTACCTTTTTAGAAAGTATCTTTTAAGTAATTATTTTACTAAAAGAGTTATATATATTAAAAATGCACCTTTTGGAAAAGTACCTCTTGAAAAGTACATTTCAAGCAAAAACATTTTTAAAACTATCTTTCAAAAAGTATCTACTATAGAAATTAGTATTTTAAATGTACTTTTTAAATTAGTGCTATTTTCGAAAAATGTAATTTAAAAAAAAATACATTTTAAAAAGTACTTCCTAAAAAATTTGTTTTAAAGAATGTACTTTTATAAAAGGTACCTTTTAAAGAGGTACTCTTCAAAAGAGTACTTTTCAAAAATCAACTTTTTAAAAGGGTACCTATTTAAGCAGTGCTTTTTAAAGAGATACTTTCTAAAAAAAGTACTTTTTTAAAAGGTACTTCCTAAAAAAGTTTAAAAAGTATCTTTTAAGTAATTATTTTACTAAAAGAGTTATATATTAAAAAGTACCTTTTGGAAAGTACTTCTTGAAAAGTACTTTTCAAGCAAAAATATTTTCAAAACTATCTTTCAAAATGTACCTACTATAGAACTATCTTTTTGTGGAGTAATTTTTAAAAAAGTACCTTTTTAAAAAGTATTTTCTTTTAAAGTAACTTTTTCAAAAGTATGTTTATTGAACAGTAACTGTTCCTAAAATAGGTTTTTTTAAAATGATCTTTTTGAAAAATTAATTTTTAATAAGTACTTTTCTGAAAGGTACCTCTTAAAAAGTACATTTTTATAAAGTACTTTCTTAAAAATTACTTTTTGAAAAATTACTTTGTTAGAAAGTGCCATTTTAAAAAGTACCCTTTTCAAAAATATTTTCTTTTGAAGTACCTTTTTCAAAAGTACATTTTTCTTGAGCAGTACTTGTTGAAAATTTATGTTTTTCAAACAGTACATTTTTAAAAAGTAAATTTTTTAAAAGTACTTTTTTTTGAAGAGTACCGCTTTAAAAGGTACCTTTTAACAAAGTACATTCTTTAAAACAAATTTTTTAGGATGTACCTTTAAAAATAGTACTTTTTTTTAGAAAACATCTTTTTAAAAAGCACTGTTTAATTAGGTAAATTTTTAAAAAGTATTTTTTTAAAAATTGCATTTTTCTAAAGTAGCTATTTAAAAAGTACTTCTTTAAAAAGTACTTTTAAAATATTAATTTTCAAAAGCTATATTTTCAAAAACCAATAACCATTTAGAAACAATTTCTGTGGTTACTATAAAAACACCTTGGCTGTTTTGAAAAGTACTTTTTTAAGAAACATATTTTTAAAAAAATATTCTCAAAAAGTAGCTTTTTTGGAAAAGTACCCTTTCAAAAAGTAACTTTTCGAAAATTGCTTTTTTGAAAAGTACTTTTTTAAGAAACACATTTTTAAAAGAACCTTCTCAAAAAGTACCTTTATTTTGGAAAGCACTTATTTAAAAAGTATATTTACAAAATAAAAAGTACTTTTTAAAAAGTTTAAAAAAAGTTTACATGTACCTATGAAGCAAGTACTTTTCAAAAAGGCAAAAATATTTCAAAAAATTATCTCTTAAAAGGTATCTATCATAAAAGTACCTTTTTCAGGGGTACCATTTTCAAAGAGTACCTTTTTAATTAGTAACTTTTTTAAGAAGTTGTTTTTTCATAAATACCAACATAAAAAGTATTCTAAAAATTTACATTTTAAAAAAGTAAATTGAGAAAAAGTACATACATTTCCAATAAGTACCTTTTGAGAACTAACTTTTAAAATAGGACCTTTTAAAAAATATTTAATTACAACGTACCCTTGAAAGGTACCCTTCAAAAGAATTTCTCTTCAAAATTGTGTTCAAAAAAACAGCCGTTAGAAAATATTTCCTAAAAAAGAGCTCTTAAAATTTTTTTAAAATTTAATAGTACTTTGGAATCGTTTAAAAGGTACTTGAAAATTAAAAAAAGTACTTTGATAGATTGCTTTTAAAAAAGTACTTTGTAATGAAGTACATTTAAAAAGTATCTTTTAAAAAAATTATTTTAAAAAATTCACCTTTTTGAGAAGTTTTTTGAAACGTTTCTTTTTGAAAACTGCTATTCAAAAAATTTATAAGAAAAAAAGTTGCTTTTAAAAAATACTTTCTAAAAAAGCAGTTTGAAAATGTACTTTTTTAAAAGAGTCTAAACATTTTAACAAAAATTAAAAAAAAAATAAAAAAATTGCCTTTCAGAAACACTATATTTGAAAAAAGTTTGGAAAAAGTGCCTTTTAAGGAAGTACTTTTGGAAAAGGTACACCAAAAAAAGTACCTTGTTAAGAAAGAGGTACTATTTTGGCAATAGGACTTTGATCAAAAACGACTTTTGAAAAAAGAGTGTCTAAGGTCGATTTCTTTTCTCGAAAATAATGCAACATTTTTCACACTTTTCAACAGAAAAAGGTAACATTTTGTTATATCAAAATAAGGAATTTATTGGAAATGAATCCAACATTCTTCTAACGAAAAATAGTTTCCGTTTTAAAACTTCTCCCAACCGCCACTTTTTAGAAAATAAGTGAAAAAATGTTACACGTTTTCTAGAAAAGAAAATGCCATTAATAGTTAATTAACTTTTTAGATGCACCTTTCAAAAGGTCCTTCGAAAAATAGCCATTTTAAAAGGAGTTATTTTTTCAAGTAAATTTTTTAAGGTACTTCGAGAAGGAAATAGAAAAAATTTTTTTTTTCTTTTAAAAGTATTTCTAAAAGTTATTTCTTAAAATGTCCTGCATTCATTGTGAATAACCACCCGTTGCTAAAAGGCAAATTGAAAATAAGGACTTTTCAAATGAACACAACGAAAAAAATACCTTTTTTTGAATGGGTCGCCATGGCAGAGAACCCAAAAAGGTACGCTACAAACACATGCAAAGTTTTAGTGTCATGATTTTTATAAAGAAAAAAAAAAGGCAGCATATCATCTTAAATATCTGTCACACAATTCTTTCATCCGCATTTTTGTTTTGTTCCTTTTTTCTAAATAAAATAACTGTTTATAAATAATTCCTTTTACATGAATCCAATTCATCCTTCTTCACTCACACACACTCAAACAAACAAAAGCATTTCTTCTCTTTGACAAACATACATTTTTACCAGTGGACTCAAACACACACACACACACACACACATACAAACGCAACTAAATTTATTTCTTTATACGACTTTTAAACGACCACTAAGACAATACAGTACAAATAAATGTTGTATGTGTGTAATTTGCATATGTAGTGGTGCTTTGGTTTAGTTTCATATGCAGCCACCACAGTTGCTGCTGTTACGCTAACAAATAGAAAATAGAGAGAGAATTACCTCGACATTTGAGACCCTTGTGTGTGATACCGTGTAACAGGGAACCGCAGTGATCACAAAACATCGGCGACAGGAATGTTACGTTCTGCCATTTATGTGGCATCTGATGGGCCTAAGGATAAGGTGAGAAAACTAATGGAAAATTAACGGACTTTTTCGCATTGTTTTATTATTCGTTTTTCTTCTTATTTTTTTCTTTTTTCTTTTTAATTATTCTATAAAAATTTTTGTTGTTGCTGCTACTTAAGTCTGCGTCTAGTTGTTTGCAATTTTGGTAAGAAATAAAATAAATTTTTTTCTCTACAAATAAAGACAATTTATGAGTTCATTTTTTGTTTGTTTTTTTTTTTGGTGTTGACAACATTGAAACATGAATTTCCTCAAGTTGGTGAAAAAGTATTTTCGTGTGTGTGAATTTATAAAAATGTGCAAACATAAATGATTGTGTTTGTATTGCGCTGCAATCAAAGTCTCCATGTTAGTCTTATAAATATATTAACTTAATGCATGATAATTTTTCTATTCAAAAGATATAATTTCTGTAACGAGTGCATGGAAAGTATTTGTGCCCACACCCACTGGTTGGCTTCCCGCTGCTTTCTGGCGCTCGACTATAAAACGATAAGTTTCGAAATAAGAAAATTTTTATTCCCCAAAAAGAGGTTGTTAAAAAAGTAGCTGTTTAATAAAATGTCCTTAAGAAAAATGCATTCGAAAGGACTAACACCTGAGAGTTGTTGCAAACAGTTGGGCCAACAAAAATATGTTTGTTGTGGTTTCTAATATTTTTTAAAAACGTTTTCTTCAATTATGTTCTAAATAATTTTAAACCAAAATAATTTTTTTTTAAAAATGCACATCCATTTTTAAAGAACATCCTTCCTAAAGGATATTTATATGCGCATTGTTTTGTTCACAAATTAATAATTACAAAAAATACAATTTTAAAATTTAAAGACACACACCTTCAAAAGTTTTCTTAAAGGGTATTTTGTAAGGGATACAATTTAAAAGATACTTTTTAAAGCGTATCCTTAAAATGATAATTTTGTAAAAGGTACCTTCAAAAGATATTGTTCTCTAAACGTACTCGCTGTAAAGTACTTTTTCAATACTTTTATATGTGCTATTTACCCTTTTTAAATATATACTTTTTAAGAAGCTCGTTCTTCAAAAAGTACTTTTTTAAAAAGTACTTTAAAAGATATCCTGTAAACGTTCCTGCTGCAAAGTACTTTTTTTAATACTTTCATATTTACCCTTTTGAAAGATACTTTTTAAAAACAGGTTCTTCAAAAAGTACTATTTTAAAAAGTATTTTTTTAACAAGCTACATTTTTAAAAGGTACTTTTGTAAAACGTACCTTTTTCTAATTGTTCTATTTTTGAAATACGCTGAACTTTTTGATATTTATATATTTTCTTGAAAGGTACTTTTTAAGGAATACTTTTCAAAGTGTACCCTTAAAATGCTACTTTTTTAAAAAGGTACTTTTAAAAGATATTGTTCTTTAAATGTACTCGCTGTAAAGTACTTTTTTTATAGTTTCATATTTGAAATATATCCTTTTAAAATGTATTTTTTTAGAAACTAGTTTTTCAAAAAGTACTTTTTCAAAAAGTACTTTTTCAAAAAGTACTTTTTCAAAAAGTACTTTTTTAAAAGTAAAATTTTTCAAAAGCACCTTTTTAAATATTATTAATTTAAAACTCATATCTCTGATGAGTCATCCTTTAAACTGAACTATTTAAAAATTACCCTTTTAAAATGTATATATTTTCTTAAAAGGTACCATTTTTAAAATATTTTTTGGGGGTACTTTATTAAACGGGTACTGTTTAGAAAGTAGTTTTTAAAAAGGTACTTTCTCAAGAGGTACTTATTTTAGAACGTAAATGTTTTGAATGCTTTCGCTGTGGTATTTTTTTAAAAACTAGTTTAAAAAAAGGTATTTTTTCTAAAAGCTACTAATTTCGGAAGATGCTTTTTAAATAGGCATTCGTTTGAGAGGTGCTTTTTTAAAAAGTACTTTTTTAAAATATACTTTTTAAAGTAATATTTACAAAGATGCTTTTGTAAGAAGTGCTTTTATAAAAGGTACTTTTTCAAAAAGTTCCTTTTTTCAATAGTACGTTTTCAAAAAGTTTTTTTTTAAGAGGTACGTTTTTAAGAAGTACTTTTTTTTAAAGTTGGCCTTGGAAAGTCAGTCTTTTCAAAAGGCATTTGCAAAGAGGTACTTTTTTCAAAGCACTTCTTTCAAAGTACTTTTTTCAAGGTACTTTTTTCAAAGTACTTTGTTCAAAGTACTTCTTCAAAGTACTTTTTTCAAAGCAATCTTTTGAATGTACTTATTAAAGTAGCACTTTCGAGCACCTACTTTCTTTTAAGGATTGCACTTCTTTCAAAGTACTTTTTTCAATATACTCTTTTCAAAGTACTTTTTTCAAAGTACTTTTTTCTAAGTACTTATTTCAAAGTAATTTTTTCAATGTGCTTTTATCAAAGTACTTTTTTAAGGTGCTTTTTTCAAAGTACTTTTTTGAAGTACTTTTTTCAAAGTACTTTTTTTGAAGTACTTTTTTCAAAGTACTTTTTCGACGTACTTTTTTAAAGTACTTTTTTCAAAGCAATTTTTTCAAAGTATTTTTTAGAATAGCACTTCTGAGCACATACTTTTTTTAAAGGTTGCTATTTTAAAGGTCCTGTTTTGAGAAGTTACAGTTTAAAATAAATACTTGTTTAGCAGGTACTTTTTAAAAAAAATTTTAAAAGGTGCTCTTTTCCAAATCAGTTTTTTTTAACGGTATTAATTTGAAAAGACCCTGTTTAACAACAAATTGAAATAATGAAACACTATTTGTCATATATATTATATAGAGGAATCAATAGTAAAATTTGCAAAGTACGCTTAAGTTGAAAAGTACTTTTTGAAAGGTACTTTTTTTGAAAGGTACTTTTTTTGAAATGTACTTTTTTTTTTAAAAGAAGTTAATAGTTCATATGTGTTTTTTAAAGGAATCAATAGACAAATTTGCAAAGTACGCTAAAGTTGAAAAGTACTTTTTGAAAGGTACTTTTTTTGAAAGGTACTTTTTTTTAAAAGAAGTTAATAATTTATTAATATTTTCTTAGAAAAAGTTTTACAAATTATGCAGCTAATCGTGAATAATTTTTAGTAAAAATTGCTAAATTTTGTAAAAAACGGGTCTCCTTAAAGTATTCTTCAGATGGTGGCTGTTTTTATTAAAAAATTAAAGTGTTTTTTTTTATAAAAGCAGAAGCCTGCATAAGCCCAAAATATTTAGAGAAAATGTTTGATTATTTATAATAAAATTAATAATTTAAATTTTTGAGTACCAGAAAAATTATTCGTCCTTTTTAAAAAATAAAAAAAATTGCAAAAAAAATTTTTTTTCTCTCAAAATATCTTTCAAAAGAATTCATCTTCTTATCGACTCATTTTTAAAGAATGTTCCTTGACAAATTCTACCTCCCTTTACTTAAGAGTTTAAGAACTCAACTGCTTATTTGTGTTTAATTAACGTTTTATTGTGCTTTAATTACGGTTCTTCCAAACACCTGCTGAATACCAGATCCTAATTGACTCATTGCCAAGGGGATTTTATTTAAGCGTTACAATTCCATTATGAAGAAATAATATATTTATTTGCAATAAAACTTTTCCTGCTTATGGTAATAAAATTTTCTTTTCAAGTTTCCTTAACAACAACAAAAGCAAACAACAGGTATTTTCTATTTTTGTTTAACCATTTCAAAATGACAGACAGACAGACAGACATTCTAATAGACGGTTTTATAACGCAACACCTGAAAACATGGGGGAAAAAGATATAAATTTATATCGATACTTTTCCAGTATCGACTAGTCATCATGGTTTCTTTGCAATTTTTTTTTGTATTCGAACTTAGAATGGCACCTCATGACAATTGATTTCTTTGCAAATGAAATTCGAATTGCAGGAATTCTACACTTATAAGCGAAGGAATTAATTTATGGGAACTTTTTTCTCGTATGAGAACATGTGCAACAATTCCTTATAAAATTTATTTGCGGGAAAATTAGTTTCAATTTAAAATGGTAAATTTATTCAATAAGAAGCACATATTTTTAATTTAAATATATTTTCCCAAGCACTGATTTATTTAGGCTTTTAACAATGAAGTTACTCTCAAAATGCTTTACAAAAATAATATTTTATTTTAGTGAATGATTTCATTAACAGTTTCTTTTTTCTCTAATTTTCAGAGTGGCACAGCAACCAGGCCTGTTTGACGGTAAGTCCTTCAGTTGTTGTTTAAGCATGTGACATTTAGGGTTGAGTGGCGACTACTATTACCGGCATTCCAACTATCTTTGCAAAATTAAACGCACAAAACAGGGAATTTTTATCTTCAGAAAACTCATAATAATAGTTTTTCTTCGTTTTAGTGAAAAAAGAAACTTTGAAAATTGTTAAATGCTTTTTTTTTCAAATTTCCTAAAAAAAGGACATTCCTGCGAAGTCCTAAGGATACGAGATATCACATCAATTTTAATTGTTTGCATAAGCTTAAGCTAGACCACGAGTTGTATGATAGTTTTTCAGCACAAATATTTTGCATATAAAAAATTTTTTTAAAAGAAAGTTGAAAATACAATTTAAAAATATTATGTTGCATGTTCTGTAGCCCAGAATATACAACTTAATCATGTTTTATGTCAAATCTTGTTTGTTTGATGACTATAATTGATAATTTTTTAAAAATTAAAAAAAAGGATATTCTTGACCTATCTTAAGGACAAGAGTTTTCTTATCAATTTTAGTTAATTATGCAAGCTTAAGCTTGACCACGAGTTGTATGATAGTTTTTCAGCACAAATATTTTGCATATAAGAAATTTTTTTAAAAGAAAGTCGAAAATATAATAAAAAATTATTTTGTATGTTCTGTAGCTCAGAATGTACAACATAATCATGTTTTAAATTGTAACCATGTTTTCAATTAAATCTTGTTTGTTTGATGAATATCTTTCGATAATTTTTTTTAAATTAAAAAAGGATATTCCTGACATATCTTAAGGACAAGAGTTTTCTTGTCAATTTCAATTAATTATGTCAGCCTAAGCTTGACCACGAGTTGTATGATAGTTTTTCAGCGCGAATATTCTGAATATAAATTTTCTTTTATAAAAGAAAGTTAAAAATATAATAAAACAATGCTATGATGTATGTATATTCTGTAGCTCAGATATATGATATAATATTTTAAATTGAGTCTTGTTTGCTGGTTGAATATATTTTGATAATATTTTAAAAATGGTAAAAAAGGATATATGTGACATATCTTAAGGACAAGAAGTTTCCGATTAATTTTAACTATTTGTGTAACCTTCAGGCTTACTACGACTTGTGTGATAGTTTTTCATCATAAATATTAACAAAATAATACTTTCAGAGAAGTTTTGAAAATTCAATTAAACAAAATTATGTTGTATATTATGCAGACCAGGCATGCGGAAATAGTTTTTTAAGTTAAATCTAGTTTGTGTAATGAAAGTCGAGTAACTCTTGGTATTCCTTTGGAAACTTAAGAAAAGGATATTCTTGAGGACTTTTAAGGATAAGAGATATCTGATCAATTTTAGTTATTTATGCAAGCTAAGGCCTTATTACGAATTGTGTGATAGACTTTCATCATAAATGCTATCAAAATAGTGCTATTTTTCAAGAAATAGTTGGTAGTGTAACACCAAAAATAATGTAATTTTTTTGTGGGCCAGGTAGTATATGGAAATGATTTATTTCAGTACAATATTGTGCGCGCAATTAAAAATCGAACAACTTTTAGTATTTCTTTAGGGTTAAAAAAAAGGATATGCGTAGAATTTTTTGAGCAGAAGGGATATAATAGATTTTTTTATATATAAGATACTTAAAGCTTTCTTACGAGTTGTAGGATTTATTTTCTTAAGCTAGCAGTATGGGAAAGTGTTGTTGGATGTTTGCAAAAAATTATTGTACGCTTATAGATAAATTTCAACGCAAAATATTAAATAAATTTTGCTATAATATAAATTGCCAGCGATAGTTCACGTTAATTAACTATAATTGTTCTTGGAAATTAGTTATACTTATGAAATTTAAAAAAGGATATTCGTATGCTTTTGTAAGGAGAAGGACTAGGCAGTGAATTTTATATTTATATATAAGCTTAAGCTCTATTACGAGTTGTAGTCCATGTTTTTCCCACACATATCAACTGTATAAAAAATATTTCGATAAGAAAGTTAACAAATAAGTACCTTGGAAGTAATAAAACAATTATTTGAAAATATAATTATGCAAAAATATTAGCAATTAGCTAATTTCAGAGTTTGAATTAAAAAAGGATATTGGTAGCAAATCTTAAGGATAAAGAATCTATAGGAAATTCTTTGTTTGTGTGCAAGCTGAAGCTCTATTACGAATTGTAGTCCATGTTTTTACCACACATATGATCTGTATAAGAAATATTTCGTTAAGAAAGTTAACAAATAAGTCCGTTAAAATAATTTTTTCCCTCGTGGAAATACTAAAATTATTGTTAGAGAGTTTAATTTGAGAAAAGTATTAGTAATTAGCTAATGACGGAGTTTGAACCAAAAAAGGATATACGTAGCAAATCTTAAGGATAAAAGATGTATGGTAAATTCTTAGTTTGTGTGCAAGCTTAAGCTGTATTACGAGTTGTAGTGTACATTTTTATCACTCATGGCGGCTGTATAAAAAATATTTTGAACTGAATATTGCAAAATAAACATCTTAAAATATATTTTTTTGCCTTTGGAATTATGAAAATGTTAGCAATTAGTTGATAAAATGTGTTTGAATAAAAAAGGATATACGTAGCAACTCTTAAGGGGAAAGGATGTATAGCATATTTTTGTTTGCTGGGCAAGCTGAAGCTGTCTTACGAGTTGTAGGATATTTTTTAGTGCAAATATTGTATTTGTAAGGAACTATAAGTCAAAAGTTGGATATAGAAAATACGGGTTTCTACAGAAATTTCGAAATAATTTTCTTTTGTAATATTAATTGGGCAAGGAATGTTGACAATCAGTTTTTTTATGTAACTTCCATATTATTATAGAGAAGGACCTTTGAAAGTATATGAAAGATGAAAAATGTTTCCATAAATTGTAGCTTCTAATTGACATTAAATCAAATTGTTTTAATTTCTTTTTTGTTAAAAAAAATAACATGAGAAATATTTTTAAGCCCCTTTAATTCTGTTTAGTCAGTCTTTTACATGTTGCTGCATGAACAAACATTTCAGCAAACGTCCTTTACCTTGTTTTCATTTCCTATTTATGTCTGTCATTCAGATTTTGTGTAAGGCCAAGGATATGAGAAATGCACTTAAATAATACAAATTTTCACGTTCAAGCTCACTCATTCTCTGTGCCTTTTTCTCTCCCTCTCTCTCTCTCTCTCTCTATCTCTGCCTGTATTTTTCTCTTTTTGCACAGGCAAACCTACACATTTACAAATACTTGCAACAATTACATGAATGAAGAGCCTTTCAGTTAAACAAAAACACCCACTCATACATTTTTGTGAGCCAGCAGGATACTTGAAAATAATCTTAAAGAAAACATGCTCATGCCTTGTGCTTTTCACAGTTTTCTTTTGTTCTCTTTGCTTTTTTTGTTTGTTTTTTATTTGTTTTTGTTTTGCTGTCAAGTGTGTTTTCCTTTTACGGCTGGCAAAGCATTGGAGAGGGCTGTAGCAGCTGCCTTAAAAGTGTACGAAGGCGTTCGTTATTCTATCCGGTTTCAAATCGGAGTTTAATTCTTTTTGTTTAAACAATTTCCATAATTTATAAAAGACGAGTATTTTTAAAATATTTTATGATAGAAATTAGCCGGATATTAAGGCTGCTTATCTGTGGCACAACCCTCGTTTTATTGCTGTTTACCTTAAGGCAAAATATTGTTGTAACGACAGAGATAATCAGCATTTAAAAAGGAATATAAAACAAAAACATAAAAAAACTTATCGTTTTTCTGATGAAATAAGAAAACGTAATTCGAAAATAAACATGTGAGATTTACAAGCATCCATATATTTAAGGACGAAAGTATATCTTTTACTTATCCATATAAACAAGTTTTAAATGTGCTCGCTACTCTTTAATTCACACTAAAAATGCTGCAAATTAATTAATTTCATAACAGACAGGATAAGTCCACGCATCAATGTTTGATGGAAGGAATGACACATAGAAAAGAGCACATAAAACATAATTAATTTCATGTTTCGTTTCATATTCTTCATTAAATATTTCCATAGTCACAATGAAGTTTTAATTATGTGAGTTAAGCTTAGAAACTTATTTTGTGCCGTTAGCGAATTTTGATAAACCCTAACATGCTCAAAACTTAAATGTTTGCCTTTGAATTAAAAAAGGATATTGGTAGACTTTTGTAAGGACACGGACTAGGCAGTGAATTTTATATTTACAGATAAGCTTAAGCTCTACTACGAATTGTAGTCCATGTTTTTACCACACATATCAACTGTATAAAAAATATTTCGTTAAGAAAGTTAACAAATAAGTCCTTCAAAATAATATACTTTACCGCTTGGCAATACTAAAACAATTATTTAAAAATCTAATTAGGCAAAAATATCAACAATAAATTAATGCCGGAGTTTGAACTAAAAAAGGATATTCGTAGCAAATCTTAAGGATTAAGGATCTCTAGGAAATATTGAGTTTGCATGCAAGCCGAAGCTCTATTACGAGTTGTAGTACATGCTTTTATCCAACATATCAGTTGTATGAAAAATAATTTTGCAAAAAAAATTTGCCGAATAAATTCCTTAAAATAATAATTTTTCCTCTTAAAAATATTAAAATCATTATTTTAGAGTTTAATTAGAGAAAAATACTAGCAATTACCCAATGGCAGAGATTGAATTAAAAAAGGATATTCGTAGCACATCTTAAAGACAAAGGATCTATAGTAAATTCTTAGTTTGTGTGAAAGATGAAGCTCTATTACGAGTTGTAGTCCATGTTTTTACCACACATATCAGTTGAATAAAAAATTATTTGTCAAAAAAGTTGGCAAATAAATTCCTTAAAATAATAATTTTTCTCCTTGAAAATACTAAAACCATTATTTGAAAGTTTAATTAGAAAAAAATGTTAGTAATTAGCTAATGCCAGAATTTGAATTAAAAAAGGATATTAGGAGCATATCTTAAGGATAAAGGATCTATAGGAAATTCTTAGTTTGTGTGCAAGCTGAAGCTCTATTACGAGTTGTAGTCCATGTTTTAACCACTCATATCAACGGTATAAAAAATATTTCGTTAAGAAATTTGTCAAATAAATCCCTTAAAATAATTTTTTCTATCTTGAGAACTCTTTATTATGCAAAAGTATTTGCAATTAGCTGCTATCAGAGTTTGAATTAAAAAAGGATATTCGTAGCAACTCTTAAGGACAAAGGATCTATAGTAAATTCTTAGGTTGTGTGCAAGCTGACGCTCTATTACGAGTTGTAGTCCATGTTTTCACCACACATATCAACTGTATAAAAAATATTTCGAATGTGGTTTTACAAGAGGTCTTTTTTTACGTTGTTGGTAATAAAAACTCTAAAGATATTTTATGTGTTTATGTTTTTCCCTACTAAAGAGACGCTATTGATTTTTAGTGTTATGACTTCCTGGCATCACCTCCCACACCGCCCACTAATAATTTCTTTTCTTAGCAAAAATAAGAAAAGAAACATTTTTTTGTTTGTAATTTGTTGTTTCGTATACATTTTCCCTTTTTTATGACAAGTTGTCAGTTTCTATTTATTTAGTTTTATTTCCTTAACTGATTTCATCTTCTCTTTTTTTATTTTTATTTCATATCCATATTATTTTATGGCATATTTATGTTAAAACTTTCTGACAGCAACTGACTGGTATCAATTGCGTATGAACATTTTCCGTCGCAGAAATATAAAAAAAATAACATCGAGGCAAAATACGACAAAATGTATTTATTTATTGTTAAATACAATATTCAATGTCCTTTAAATAAAAACTTTTTTTCCAATTGCGCTGTGGAATTGATTGAATGTAAATATGGCAGCGAATATATTAAATTCGTATGTATTTAAAAATAACACAAGAATATGTAATAGAAAAATTGTATTAAATCAACAGGGATGTACGTCTGCAATAAACAAGTTTTGATTGAAATGAGAACAAACTGGCATGAACAGGACTGGCTTAAGGACGAATAACGGCAGTTGAATAATCGCTAATTACCACAGGAAATTTTAGCATAAATTTTGGTCCAATAAAAACTAAAAATTTGTTTTTGCTGAGGGCAGGATAAATATTTGCTTGAATATTATTTAAATATTAAGCAGCCAAACTGTTGTAAATAAAAACCATTGCATAGTTTTAGGAAACACATTTCTAATGAACATTTTGTAATGAAAATTGTTAATTAAAAAAAAGCTTCGCACTATTATTTTTATATATTAAAAAAAAATTTTATCTACTTTTTTTGTACAAAAAAAGTTGAAAGTTATGCTGGTCTCAGCGCCACACAGTGGGGTTTGTTCATACAATGTTTGGCAAAAAATATAAGGAGTGTTCGTAGAATGTTGAAATTTCGCAAATTTCGCTCTGAGCCTTTGGTTAGCTCAATTAAGAATAAAATAAAGTTTCATTAAAATTGGCCACACCCACTACCCACCGCCCATAGAAACCAAAATTAATTTTTTCCCAAAGTTTTTGAAATTCGGCGTAGAGCCTTTTATTACCTAAATTAAGAATAAAATAAAGTTTCATCAAAATTGACCACGCCCACTACCCACCGCCCATAGAAATCAACATTTATTTTTGGCTCAAAGTTTTTCAAATTCAGCGCAGAGCATTTTATTACCTCAATTAAGAATGAAATAAAGTTTCATCAAAATTGACCACGCCCACTACCCACCGCCCATAGAAACAAAAATTTATTTTAGGCTCAGTTTTTGAAATTCGGCGCAGACCCTTTTATTACCTCAGAATAAAATAAAGTTTAATCAAAATTGGCCACGCCCACCACTCACCGCCCATATAACCCATATTATATACTTTCAATACAAGTATTTATATAGACTTTTATTCATATTCTATCATTTCTGTAACTATATCAAGTTCCAGAACCTGTTTACGGTTAGAAAAAACATCCAAAAAGTCCTAAAATTATGAAATTATTCAAAAACTTAACTGATTGCATTTTTACAAGGACAGAAGTTCCTTGAGTTTATATAAAAATCTGCTTAATAGCTGATACTGCTGTGATGAACAACTCTTAATTTATAGCGTAAAAGTTTTCAAATTGAAAAAATTTTATAAAAAGGCATTTGCATTTTGCGTTGGAGGTCATAAAGACCATAAAAAATAATTTCGTGGAATATTATTTATATCTATTTCTCTGCTTGATGGAAATGCAGATTTGGGGAAATCATTCGAGCTTGTGTGTTATTTATTTATACATATTTCCGGTGCTTGGAAAAACCCACAGCATGTTGTCGTTAGTATTTATTCATTCAATTAAGTTTTCGGAATGAAATTTAAAAAGCAACACATTTTACAACGTATCATTATTGTTTATGTTGATGGTCAGTTGATATGCGCTTCTAAATAATAATTAAAAAGAATATTTTTAAAGCGTGTAGCTTGAATAACATTAATAATAGGAGACAGCGGAGAAATTCAATTTTGTTTAAAAAAATTAAATCGAAATATTGTGCTAAAGTTATAATTTTTTTTTATAGAACATATTCAATCAATTGTTAAATTGTTTTTAATCATAATTTATATCGTGTTGGATAATGAAATATTGGCATTAAATAATTTGATTTCAAGTTTATTATTAAAAATATGTAATAAAAAATAATTTGTTTAAGTGTATTTTCTATTTAACATTCAGTGTGCACTTAATTCCTCTGTTTGTTTATTGATAACAACAAATAATTTGGCGGGATATTCTATTTTATTGCAACGTTTCCCCTACTGAAATAAATTTTCTTCATAATTTTTGCTTTAATGTACTCTTCCCTTAATACATCATTAATTGAACCGTTAAAATACCTCAAATATTAGCATTTTGGTTGTATAAGTAAAAGAACAGAAAAGAGAAACCTCTCTCTCCTCTCATACACTTTGCAACACCAATTCATTGAGTTCTAATTGCAGTCATTCACGCACACACACACACCCACACCGTTACAACAATAGCACTTTCCATTAATAAGTGAAAGTATTTTGCGGAAGCACACATACGCACACAAACACTTACAATGAGCACAGTTATTTGCATTGTACAAGAATATACAGAAGAAAAAAACAACAAATAAATAGCAAAAAGACTTATACAAACACACATACGCTCATTGGCAATGGGTATTATTTAATAATTATGGAAATTTAGCAAAAACAAATAATAAAAAAAAACAAAGAGAAAACACATGAATAAAAAATTTAAAAACAGCTGCAAAACGAAAACCAAACATGGAAAAACAACAAGAAAAGCAAAAATTACAAAAAACAACATATTGAAAAAGTGGAAATACTTTTCAAATTCAAATTAAATGAAATGTTAATTAATATACATAAAGTAACATTAAATTAGCATAAATTTAGCTTCTCCATTAACATCCTTAAAATATGATAAAAAATTTTACAGGAAAGTTACACTCATTTGATGTCTTATAAACATTTAAATTTACTCAGCAGATATATAGAACGATCCAATGAAACTAAAGCCATTATTATGTTAGTACAAGAGATAGAATGTGTGATACATAGTAAAAGAGACTTATGCATAAGCTTATCAAAGGCTTATAAAACGCTTACAAGCACACAATATCAGCAGTGAATTGGTTTTCGTAAACATTTCCCTACGCCTTGATAATCCTTATGCCCAAGACATTTAGAGCTTTAGAAAAGAAGCCTGATTAGGTAGGAAGGAAGAAAAGAAATCTAAATATACGAGTATTTTGAAATGGGTTTTGTTAGAAGAAAAATTTGAAGGGAAGAGTTTTTGGAGAATTTAATTGTTTGCAGAAATTTATCGTTGTCAATTTATGTTACCTGAGCATTTTAGGCCTTGATGATAAATGCCGTATAATAAGGAACCGCAATGATCGCAGAATGTAGGTCCTGCGTATGTGAATGGTTCAAAATGATGTACAGTTTTGGGTGAATCCTTTACAGATTTAATATGAGTTTGTATCGATTTGTTTTGCAAATCATTCCAGCCAATTTGGTGGTGTTTTTTTTTAATTGTTACATATTTGATTTTTTGATTTGTTTGTTTGTTTGTTTGTACACAATTCACATAATTAAATGATTTGATATTAAATTTTTATTTTCAAATATTAATTTCAATATGTTATAAAATACTTATTAAGATTTAAATAAATGCAAGTGTTTGCTATTAAATAAAAAAACATTATAATAACGTAAAATAACAAGGACTTTCACAAAAGAACTTGGACGTGATGCAGAGACATGGACAGAAACATAAAATGGAAATAACAAAATCAATAAAGCTGAAATGAGTCTCGGTATAGAGAAAGAAAAAATTAAATCCTACATAATCGCTTGAATGCTGCATGCTTTTTCTACTAAAACAGTTTCCCTTAATAAAAAAATTATTATTTCAGTAAAAAGGAAAATCCTCTTCATTTCAATCAAAATGTTTTCGTTCTCAAATACTTTTGAGGCTTAAAATTAATTTTGTTTAGGTTCTATTTCGTTGGTATTAAAATTTATTTATATTCGAAAAATAAAAGGTTGTAAAATTATTGTTTTGAAATATTAAAATAAGAAACACAGCGCCATCTTTCGTGCATAATTTCGTACAAAATGTTTCTTCGGAAAAGTATGGTTTTCTAAATAAATTTGAATCTCAATTTATATAAAATTGTGTAACATTTTTTACGTGCAATTGGTTATCGATTTTCATATAATAATTATACAAAATTTTGCTATCGATAACAAAATGTTATCGATATCAAGTCTTTGTTATCGATAAAAAAAAATAAAACCTGTTGTTGGTTGTAAAATATCGAATATAATTTTACAATTATAGAACATTTTGTTATCGATAGCAAAATATTATCGATACCATATTTTGATGATCGATAAAACTTTAACAAAAATTTAATTCCCGTTTGTGTTTGTGGCAATATCTTTTGATAACCATTAAACATTTTGTCATCGATTGCAAAATGTTATCGATACCAAGTCTTGGTTATCGAAAAAGTTTCAATAAAAGCTTAAAACCTGTTTATGTTCGTAGGATATCTAATATCATTTTGTAATTATATAACATTTTGTTATCGACTACAAAATGTTATCGATATCACGTCTTGGTTGTCGATAAAATTTTTAACAAAAATTTAATGCATGTTTGTGTTTGCAAAATATCGATTATATTCTTGCAATTATAGAAAATTTTGTTATCGATAAAAAATGTGATCGATATCATATCTTGATGATCGATAAAATTTTAACAAAAATTTAATGCCTGTTTGTATTCATAAAATATCGAATATAATTTTGCAATTATAGAAAATTTTGTTATCGATAACAAAATCTAATCGATATCATATCTTGATGATCGTTACAATTTTAAACAAAAATTTAATGCCTTTTTATATTTGTAGGATATCGAATTTAATTTATAATTGTATAACATATTGTTATCGTTAGCAAAATGTTATCGATAGCAGGTCTTCCTTATAGATAAAATTTTTAACAAAAATGTAATGCCTGTTTGTGTTTGCGGATATCGAATATCAGTTTGCAATAAAATAACATTTTATTATCGTTTGCAAAATATCATCGATATCATGTCTTGTTTATCGATACAATTTTAAAAAAAATTTAATCCCTGTTTGTGTTTATAAAATATCGGATATAATTTTACAATTATAGAAAATTTTCTTATCGGTTGCAAAATGTTATCGATATCATGTCTTAGTTATCGATAAAATTTTAACAAAAATTTTTATGCCTGCTTGTGTTCGTGGGATGTCGAATATCATTTTATAATTATAGAATATGTTGTCATCGATTGCAAAATGTTATCGATATCATGTTTTTGTTATCGAAAAAGTTGTAACTAAAATTTAAAGTCTGTTTGTGTTTGCGGAATATCGTATATCTTTTTATAACCATTAAACATTTCGTCATCGATTGCAAAATGTTATCGATACCATGTCTTAGGTATCGATAAAATTTTTAACAAAAATTTAATGCCTATTTATGTTTGTGGGATATCGTATATCTTTTTATAATTACAGAATATTTTGTCATCGATTACCGATTGTTATCGATATCATGATTTAGTTATCGATGCATTTTTTAAGACAAATTTAATGCCGTTTGTGTTTTGGAGATATCAAATATTATTTTATAATTATAGAAAATTTTGTTATCGATTGCAAAATGTTATCGATACCATGTCTTTTTTATAGATAACATTTTTAACAAAAATTTAATGCTGGTTTGTGTTAATTATTTCCATGGAACAATTTCTCATTTCTGTTGTTGAAATTATTTTAAATTGAAAACCCTTAAAACTTATAAAATATAAAGTCGTTGGCAACAAACATTTTGATTGCAATTATTTGTTTAATTAATTCTTCTAGTCTATAATTATCTAACGCTATTATAAGTTTCCTTTAAAGTCTGCTTCAGTAACTAAATAGAAAAATTTAAAAGCCTTCTTGTTCTCAAACTGAAAAATTTTAAATATTTTCAAGCAATTCCAAGAAATTAAAATAAAAAATTAAAAAAAAGTAAAGAAACTATCTGAACTATTGCAACTGTTTATCTAACCCTAATTCAGACTTAACACGTCTTTAAATATATAAATTAAAGGGTGGGGAAGGAGAGTTAAAGAATAACTGGAAAACTTACGGAATCAATTCCCTTGTCCTTTCCGGGACATTTGAAGGTAACGTATTCATGGCAACGCTTGTGCACGACATATGAACAAACTGTTGAAATATATAGAGAATTGAAATGAAATATTTTAACAACTTTTGATACCGTAAAAAGAATGTGCAAGAAAATGAGAAAATAACTTTTTATTTCAAAAAGTTTCTTTTCAATAAAAATAAAGTTTTTTTCTCACAGAATTTTTATATAATTTTTTGTTTTAATTTTACTTACCTTGGCATTGGAAACCCTGCTTGCCAAAGCCCCTAAAAGTAGACAAAAGATGAAAATGAAATTAAAGCTTTTGTTTTAGTGTTTGTGTGTGTGTGCATGTTCTGTGCTTTATGGCGTTTAATAAAAGAAAAGTTTTCAATATTGCACCTCCTTGAGTGTTGTGCTTTCCTTACTTCCATAATACATTTTTATTGCCCTAAAGTATGCAATAGACGTTTTCCTTGATTTTAGTTGGCAGCTTAAGAGAACAATTGCAGCGTAATGAATGAATGGCCGCAAGTTTTTCCAGCAGCAGTTTATAACATAATTCTTCGGCAGCTGTTTTTTCTTTGTTTTTTTTATATTTGTTGCCCCTTTAAGTAGGCTGCAGATTTTATTGCTTCGACAATTGTTTAGATATTAACATTTGGCAGAAGTTTTCGGGCTTATTTAGTAGAATGAGTTGGGAAATGAGATTTATTTCTTTTAAATTTTGGGCAAAATAAAAATATGGGATTTCTTTTTAATTAAATTAAAAAAATTTTTAAATTTTTGTTGTTGTTGTGTTATTGTGAATATGGCAAATATTTCTTTTTCTTTAAATTGCATAAGTATTATTTATTTAACTTTTTCTCTTTAACCAAGTCTTTGACCCTCACGTGTGTGTGATCTAAATATATTTTGTCAAGCTTTCCGCCCTTAAGTATGCTGCAAATTATTTCAAATTTTGTCATCACAGTACTGAACCTTAAAAATTCTTTAAATTTGCACACAATCATAAAGATAGAAAACCACAATAATTGTGTAATCAAATTGCTATTTTATTTTACTGCTCTTATCTTTTGGCCACAAGTATGCTTTCGTTTAGATACATTTTATGGCTCATAACCAATAATAGCACACAAGTTGTTGGGTGAATTTTTCAATGGCCATTCATAGGAAAATGTGTGTGGAATTGCAACACATGTCGGACTCCTAAAAGGCACAGTAAGACTATTTTCATTTTGCTGCAAATACTTCTGACATTTTTTCTTTACGCTTAACAATTGTTTTACATGATGATAACATCTGCTACCTTCTTTCTTATGATGATATTTTATATCAACAGCTTTCATGTACGCTATTATGCTGTCACATTTGTTTGCTGGATTTTATTTTATCTATTTAATATTTTATATAGACTTTTTGCCAAAGAAAACCTTCTGCATTGCACATGGACGGACGCCTACACCAAGTGAGCAAACTTAAAATAAACGTTGCATATATATAGGCGTACTTGCATGCAGGGGCATGTGTTTGAAGGCCAGGTAACAAATAAAATAATAATAAAATAAAAAAAGAAGTAAAAGTTTTACACTCGGCTGTACTTCACCGAAGTACATCTGGAGTATATAAAATATTTCTTGATGGTGTGGTCAAATTACATCTCTATATTAAAAGTGACCATATACAAAACTCTTCAAGTAAAGATCTTTATAAAATAAAATAATTTAATAATAATAAAAAAACAAAAAAGTTTGACTTGAAAAGAAAGTTTGACTTAATAAAAAATTCTGCAAAATTGAAAATTAAAATTCCCAAAACGGCAACACAGGCACTTAATAAAAGGGTGTTACCATCGGTTTGGTGCAGTTCTCGTACAATTTTTCATAATAAAATTGATACCAATAGAAACTCTTAACACAATCAATTTAATAAATAAGAAAATACACAAGACTACTGATGATGAAAGTGCAGCGGATTTCGAAAACAGTCGTTCTGCTCTGCTGTGCAAGCTGAATATATAAAACTTATATTGACTTTTCCTTGTGGAATATTATCATTTCTGAATTAAAACGATCTTACTAACAACTGGCCTATAAAATTTAATTTAATAAAAAAATTTATATATTTTGTTCTTTAAAAAAAAAATCTTAATTTTTCTTATTTTCAATAATAATTTCTTTCTTTTTAAAACATAAAATATGTTTGATTACCACCGTGAAAAAAGTCAGTCTTATTTAGTTACTTTAATATATCCAAATAAAGATTAAATTTTCCAACTTTGGAACTGTCCTTCTGGCTTGTCTGATGTCTTACAGCAACTAATAAATTTCTTTTGAAAATATCTAGTATTTTTGATTTATAAAGAAAAAGAAAAAAAATGTTTTTAATTACCTATAAAAAAAATCAATTGTCCAACTCTGCAGTTTTCTTTTCGAATAAGTTTGATTAACTTTTGAGCGAAGGTTAACTTTTTTTAAATTACTTGATTATTTCAACAAAAAAATCTAAAATTTTCCAGCTCTGGAGCTGTCTTTTTGTTCAGTTACTTGCAAGAATAAAATAAATGCAATAACCAACTCTGGAGGTATACTTTTGTTTCTAATTTTATTAAATGTCAAATAAGTTTAATTTATAAAAAAACAGAAATAATTTCTATTGTCCATCTCTGGTGCCGTTTATTATTACGTTTGATTAATTATTTGATTAGTTTTTTGTTCCAAACAACAGTAAAAATTTTCCAGCTCCGGAGCTGTATTTTTGAATTTTCTAAATTCTGATATCTATAAATTTCCATCAAAAAATTTTCTAGCTCCGGAGCTATATTTTTCACTTTTCTGATATTCATAAATTTCCATCAAAAATATCAAATTCAATTAATTTATAAAGAAAACAATCATTTTATTTGGTTACTTTTCTGTACCACGAAAAATTTCAGTGGTCCAACCCTGCAATCGTTAATTCGATTTTATTTATTTTTTATTATTAAGCTACGATTGCGTTTTATCGAAGTGCTTTAATATCCCCAATAAAAAGTTAATGATTTCCAGCTCTGGAACTGTCTTTTTGACTCTTTTGACTTTTAATATCAGTCAATTTCTTTACAAATATTTGGATTTCTGTGACTCTTTATTAAGCTACAATTTCGTTTTATTGAAGTGCTTTAATACCACAAGAAAAGGTTAAGACTTTCCAGCTCTGGAGCTCTCCTGACTTCTAAAACACACGAATTCGTTTGAAAAATAAAAAATAAATTTAATTTTGAAAGAAAAAAAAAATTGTTTGTTGTTAATTTTTATGTAATAAAAAAGTTTCAATTGCCCAACCCTGAAATCACATATTTGATTTTATTTGATTAATACGAATTTAATTTAAAAAAAAGCAAAAATTAATTTTATATAAAAATTTTTATATGCAAAAATAAATGTAACTTTTCCAGCTCCGAAACCGTATTTTTAATTTTGATGATTTTAAATAAAAACTAAAAGAATATCCCTTTACCTGAACAATTTCGCATAAGTTTCAAAAACATTTCGCACTGTTCTGTTCCATCGCTGGACTTAGTGTCGTCACATTTAAGTACAACAAAATGCCTCAAAAGATTACAAAAAACTGTTCAACTACAACAAACTGTTCCCTCTTTTCTTGGTTGCCTTTGAGTGTCTTAATAATAAGACGATTTAAATATTCACGTACGTTGGCTTAAGCACAGGCCTGCCTGTATAATCGCTTATATTCTTTTTCATACTTAAAGACTTTGTAAGATTTAATAACATTTTTTAAAATTATTATTTTAAACTAAAAATAGATTCTGCGGTTCAGTTTTAATTTTTCATGTTCTTTTAAGGTCTCTTGAACTCGCACTCAATGTCAGTGGCATGCAAAGAAACCACAAACACATCCGTCACCTGAGCAACACTTTTCTAAATGTCATGAAGAACCGCACAATGAAAACAAAGTCCAAAATATTCTCGCCATCCATTTCTAGTGTTTTTTGAATGGCTATTTTCAGTGTTATTAGTGAGAGCTTTACTCATGTCAATCCACACACACACACACACACTCTCTCACACTCATCCATGTCTAGCAATTGTTATGCTCATAAATGCAAAAACATCATCCACTTACTCACTTATAAATGAAGTGTTGCTTTCCACAATGTGTGCATAATCCATAATGTTGTCCCCAACTCACACACACACACACACCCATACAAACTTGCATGGGTACAGTAGCGTGTAAATAACAAATATTTATGGGCATTACACACACACACACCCACAGTGTTTCAATTAAAGAGGGTATTTGCAAAATCTTAGATTTGGTCGTCTCCAGCATGGAGAGTCAGTTAGTGGCAGAGTGTCGTCATAAATGAGACACATACACACAAACATACATATATTTATAGGCATGTAAGTTGTATATAATGATTATACAACAACAAGGTGTTTATTCTCTCTTCAGTTTGTCTGCCGTAAAAAAAAGTATTTTTTAAAAGGTGCTGGATTTCAAAGGATCTGGTTGCAGTTCGAGAGGTAAAACTGTACATTTATTGAAAACGTCCATAATGAGAAAGTCAAGATTTGTTTTCGATGACGCTGCTGGTTTAAAGTGTGGCATCGTATGAAGAGTTTTAGATGTCTTTTTGTAAGAAGTTCTGTTCCTCAATAAAGGTACTATTTCTGAAAGGTACTTTTTTATAAAAGGCACGTTTTATAAAAAGTACTTTTTATAACAGGTAATATTTTTTAAACATGCACTTTTCTATAAAAGATAATTTTTATACAAGGTACCTTTTTATAAAAGGTACCTTTTTATAAAAGGCACTTTTTATAATAAGTACTTTTTATAATAGGTAATATATTTTTTAACATGTACTTTTTCTATAAAAGACAATTTTTATACCAGGTACCTTTTTATAAAAGGTACTTTTTTGTGAAAGGTACTTTTTTATAAAAGGTACTTTTTATAAAAGTAACTTTTTATAAAAGGCTTTTCTTTATAAAAGGTATAATATTATAAGACATATTATTTAGAAAAAGTACTCTTTTGTAGTAGGTACTTTTAATTAAAAGTACTTTTTATGAAAACGGCATTTTTGTAAAAGGAGGTCTTTTTACAAAATACACTGTTTTATAATAAGAACTTTTTGTAAAAGGTACTTTCTTATAGAATGTACTAATTTTTAAACATGTACTTTTTATGAAAGGAACCAATTTATAAAAATTAATTTTTATATAAAAGATATAATATTATAAAGTATACTTTTTTACAAAAAGTACTTTTTATAAAAGGTACTCTTTATAAAAAGTACCTTATATGAAAAGTACATTTTTATAAAAAGAGATCTTTTTATAATAAGTACTTTTTACAAAAGGTACTTTTTTATAAAAGGAACTTTTTATAAAAGGCTTTTCTTCATAAAAGGTATAATATAATAAAACATATTCTTTAGAAAAAGTACTTTTTTGTAGTAGGTACCTTTTATAAAAGGTACTTTTCATAAAATATATTTTTTACATAAGGTACTTTTTATAAAAAGTATGTTTTTATAAAAGGAGCTCTTTTATAAACAGCACTTTTTTATAAGTACTTTTTGTAAAAGGTACTTTCTTATAGAATGCACTAATTTTAAAACATGTACGTTTTCTGAAAGGAACCAATTTATAAAAGATAATTTTTATACAAGGTACTTTTTTACAAAAGATACTTATTATATTAGTTACTTTTTGTAAAAGGTACCTTTTTTAGAATGTCCTGTTGTGTACTATAAAAAAGCCACTTTTTATCATAAGTACTTTTTGTAAAAGATACTTTTTATTGTAGGTACTCTTTTATATAAAGTACTTTTTAACAAAATGTACTTTTTATTAAATGAACTTTTTAAAAAAGCCAATTTTTATTATAAGTACTTTTTGTAAAAGATACTTTTGTGTGGTAGGTACTTTTTATGTAAAGTACTTTTAAAAAAATGTACTTTTGTAAAAAATGTACTTTTGTAAAAAATGTACTTTTGTAAAAAATGTACTTTATTATAAGAGATACTTTTTTATAAAAATTAATTTTTTCTTAGAAGAATTTTTTTTATATCTACTTTTTTATAAAAGGCAACTTTTTATAAAAGATAATACTTTTTAAAGATACTATTTTGTAAAAGGTACTTTTCTATAAAAGGTATTAATTTTTAAAAATATATTATTTTATAGAGGGGACCCATTTATAAAATATAGTCTTATAAAAGACACTTTTTTATGAAAGGTACTCTTTTATAAAAGGATAATTTTTTATAAAGGGGTTATTTTTGGAGGATACGTTTATGTAAAAGGTACTTTTTAAAAATGGCTCTTTTTTGTAAAATATATTTTTCTATAAAAGGTATATTTTTTATAAACGACATTTTTAACAAAATGTACTTTTTTGCAAAGGTACTTTATATTCAAGGTACTTATTTATACAAAGTACTGTTTTATGAAACGTATTTTCTTATAGATAGTACTTTCTTTTCCTTTTTAATAAAAATAGTTTTTTTATACAATGTAGTTTTTTTTTATAAAAGGTACTTTTAATATTGGGTACTTTTTCGATAGATGGTACTGTTTTGTAAAACGTACTTTTGTATGCAAGATATGTTTTTATAAAAGGAGCCTTTTTAATAAAGGTACTTTCTAGAGGAGTAATTTTTATTGAAGGATTTTTTTATAGAATATTCTTTATTGTAAAAGGTACGTTTTTATAAAAATTATTTTTTATAATTGCTAATTATTAATAAAAGACACTTTTGTTAGAGGTATATTTTTGTAAATTATAAAGGTAATTTTTGCATTAAAATATTTAAGGAATTTAAAATTTCCCTAAAAAAGTTTCATTGATATATGCCCCCATTATTTACCTCCCTCACAGTAATTTTTTACACCCTTTTCAAATTATCTGAACTCTTTTCTGCAAAAAGGAATTTTTATTATTTATCCGCACAAACTTAAGGCATCTTATTTTATAGCCTACCTTAAGGCTATTTGCATAAAAATTATCACTTCTAATTATACGAAGCACGTGCTCGCTACTCGTTTATGGTTGGACAACTTTTTGAAATATTTTCTTCGCCATGGCACGTTGCTCATATTTTTATTCTACCACTCCAAGTTGAAATGTACAAAACATGTTGTTTGTTTTGCTGCCTACTTAAGGGCTCTTGGCATATGTAATTCAAGATATTTTTTTAAATACAAATTTATACCAGATAAATTTGTTTATGAACATGTTTTAGCTGTTGGTTTAATAATTGTGGATTTGTTGGGAAGTAAAAGAGGAAAGGGAATTTATTTCAGGAGCTTCTCAAATAGAAGAATTTCTCTTTGGCTAGAACTAATTTGAATAAATTTAAAGGTGGGTAATTTTATAAAAGGCTTTATTTCAAAAAATGTAAATTTTACAAACGAAATATTTCTGTAAACGATAATTTTTATAAAATATACTTTTCTGCAAAAGGTACTTTTTTTTTATAGAAAACAGTTTTGGTATAAAAAGTACTTTTTCGGAAAAAGGAAATTTCAAAAACTTAATATTTATATAAAAGGTACTTTTCTACAAAAGGTACTTTTTTTATAAGAAAACCAATTTTTTATAAAAAGTTTTTTTTTTTAACAGTTTTGGTGTAAAAAGTACTTTTTTACGCAGGACAGTTTTATACCGGACAGTTTTGGTACTAACAATACGTTTTTGGAAAAAGGAAATTTCAAAAACTTAATATTTATATAAAAGGTACTTTTTTATAAAACAAAAAATTTTTTATAAAAAGTTTTTTTTTTAACAGTTTTGGTATAAAAAGTAATTTTTTTTATACAGGACAGTTTTAGCATAAAAAGTACTTTTTATATTGGACGTTTTTGGTATAAAATGTACTCTTTTTTTGAAAAAAGTAAATTTTACAAATTTAATATTTCTGTAAAAATACTTTTCTACAAAAGGTACCTATTTTAGAAAAAAATTTTTTTTAAATTAAAAAGTACTATTTTATAAAAACCAGTTTTGGCATAAAAAAAGATTTGAAAAGAAAATAGTTTTGGTATAAAAAGTATTTTTTTTTATACAGGACAGTTTTAGCAAAAAAGTCCTTTTTTATGCTGGACAGTTTTGGTATAAAAAGTACTTATTTGGAAAAAGTAGATTTTACAAACTTAATATATCTGTAAAATGTACTTTTATAAAAAGTATAAAAACAAATTTTTTCTATAAAAAGTATATATTTTATAAAAAACAGTTTTCGTACAAAACGTACTTTTTTAGAGGAAACAGTTTTGGTATAAATAGTAACTTTTGTAGAAAAAAGTTTTGGTATAAAAAGTACTTTTTTGGAAAATGCAAATTTTACAAACTAAATATTTCTGTAGAAGGTACTTTTCTACAAAAGGTACCTTTTTTCTTAAAATTTTTTTTTTTTTATAAAAAGTACTTTTTTATAAAAAACAGTTTTAGTATAAAAATATTTTGTTGCAAAAGTTGATGTTTGATATGGTACTTTAAAAATTGTTTGTTTTTTATAAAAGGTACTTTATTAAAAAAATTGAAACATGTGTGTTTTGAAATGTGGAATTTTTTAAAAGTTTTATTTTTTTTAAATAAAAATTACTTTTTAATAAAAAGTACTTATTTGAATAAAAAGCGAGAAAATTTATATGCGTGTGTCTGTTTTGTAGATTTATTGTTGTTATTGTCCATCAACATTCTACGCAATTTTTTTTTTAATTCCTTAAGTTTATTTTAAGGAAAATGTGTCCTTTTAATATCTTTTACTCGTTCTTTAACCTTTTTTAATGATGCTGTTTAACAATTCACTTTTACTTTCATTTTGAAATGTCTGCCAGATTAGAATTTAACAATTCGCAATAACAATTGATTTGATGTTGATTTTATACTTTTTGTTTAATTATTTTCTGCAGTTTTACCAAAAAGGATCTCGTTTGTTTTAGTCTACAGATGGTGATTGAACTTATCCCCTGGTGTCTATTGTTTTCAATATGTTTATTTTACTTGTTTTTATTTTTCCTTCTTTCTAATATGTAGGCACACATGTAAAGTTCTTAATATAAAAACATGGCATACCTTTGGGGGAGTCTTATTAATTTTTAGTGCTGCATATGTGTGAGGGCATACAGATCATTAAACAAAGTTTAGATTCGTTCAGGCAAAGGCGAGAGGTTAAGAGGTCAGGTATCGTTAATTTTAACTGCATGTCTGTGTGTGTGTGTGTGTGCATGTGCGTGTCTGTGTGTGTGTCATTTAATGTTTATTATATTTGAAATTTAAGGCGATTTTAATTTCTTTGCAGAGTGACTTTGTATTTGTTTTCATTGTAAAATGAAACACTGCATAAAACCGATTGAATTTTATTCTTAAAATTGTTGTTTTATTTACTTAGGCTTTCGTAAAAATATATTTGCGAATATAATAAATAAAGTTATAAAATTCTAATAGCAATTCGGTAAATTGCAATGAAATTTGGATCGCTTTAAAATGAGGCAATTTGGCCTAAGATCTCATATAAGAGGATTCTGGTGATGTTACTTAATTTCTAAAAATTATTTATACTGTGCATATCTACACAAAAATATCTTTTAAAAAGTATATAATTCATCAATTATATTGAAATATTGAATACTCATAACTGTACCACAAAAATATGTGACTTATTTGCAAACAAAATATGTCGAAAACATAAATTCCGAAAAAAGATAATATTTAATAAAAATAGTTTCTGATGCCTTATCCTATTAGGCTGCATGTACAACACAGCATACGTTGGCTATAAAATTGTTATATATTTACCTGAAAATTTTTCATAATAAATGAAAACTTATAAATTGTTTCAGTCATCTATTTTCCAAAACATAAACTTTGAAATAAAAACAAAAATGTGAAAGTTCAAAGTTTTTATCATCTGCAAAGGATTATATGTAATAAACAAAAACACACAATTGATAGCCCCAAAGTATGCAATACTTTCGATAAAGACCTTAAAAAATTTCCTCACAAGTACGATTTAAGTTTAAGTGTTTGCAAAAATATTGGCTTTTAATATTTGCAACAACATTTGCAAATTGCCGTCAGCAAATTTAAGAATGTTTTTTTTTGTATATATCCTGCCACAAACTTTGTCCTGCCGTTCAAACATAAATAATTAATAAAGTTAATGTTTGTTTAGCAACACTATCACGTAACGTTGTTTAGAAAATGATAAAATTGTATCATGCAGAGAAATAAAATTTAATTTAAGTAATAAAATTTAAAGAGCCGTAAGTATAAAATTTCGTACTAACAGTCTTAATAGCCGGGCTTATGTGAACATAAAGAAATTATTGTGTGAAAAAAAAAAGAAATTCTTTGTAAGTAATTTGCCTGAAAATATGCCACACTTAACTGTTCAAAGTGCTTGTTTAATGTATACAATTGAGCTCATTTTGCACAAAGAATCAACTCAAGGATTTGCAGCAAAATTAAAAATTATTTAAATGCTTTGGCACAACGTTGATAAAGTCAGCATTTGCTGAGGCATGCACACAACCCTGGTGTGATGATGGGTTTTCTAAATTATCTTGAATTATATCCTTATAAGGACAACTTTATAATACTTTAAAGCATACTTTTAGCTGTTGTTTTTAATGTCATAAATTCCTTTTAAGAACTCATAATTAATTTAGAATGTGCGATGTGATCGAATGGTATATAAAATCACTTACATTGTCTAGGTTAGGACCACGAGTGATACGATAGGCTCAAATATCAAGAAGTAAAAGTTTCTTAGGTGGCATTTTATCGTATATACTTACACATGCATACATGCGTGTCTATGGGTGTAGATAGGCTATTTACAGCTAAAATTTTTCCAATTTAATTGTATGTGTCATGTTTAAAAAAAATTAAGTCTAGACTGTAGTAAAACTCTAAACTGGAGTATTGAAAAGACAAGCCAAAACAACAATAGACATGATAAGACAAGATTAGACAAGATTAGACAAGACGAGACATGATTAAATAAGATAAGACAAAACTAGACATGATAAGATAAGATTAGGTAAGACTAGACAAGATTAGACAAGACTGGAAAATACTAGACAAGATTAGACATGACTAGCTAAAACTAGAAAAGACTGGGCAAAATTAGAGAAGACTAGAAAAAGACTAGACAAGACTTGACAAGACTCGACAAAACTAGACAAGACTAAACGACTCTATACAAGAATAAACAAAACCAGATAAGACTAGCCAAGACTAGAAAATACTAGACAAGACTGGACAAGACCGGGCAAGGCTAGAGAGACTGAAAAAAGACTAGAAAAGACTAGACAAGACCAGACTTGACTAAACAAAAATAGAAAATATTAGACATGAATAGAAAAGACTAGATAAGACTAGACAAGACTGAGCAAGACTAGCCAAGATCAGAAGAGACTTGACAAGACTAGATAAGACTGTTCAAGACTAGAGAAGACTGGAGAATGGCTAGAAAAGACTAGACAAAACTAGAGAAGATTGGGAAAGACTAGAGAAGGCTGGAAAAGGCTAGACAAGAGAAGATAAGACTAGACAAGACTAACCAAGATAAGACTAGACCAAACTAAACAAGGCTGGATAAGACTAGAGAGGACTGAAAAAGGCTAGACAAGACAAGACCAGACAAAACTAGACAAGACTGGGCAAGACTAAAGAAGACTGGAAAAGGCGAGACAAGACTAGATAAGAAAATTCTAGACAAAACTAGACAAGTCTGAACTTGACTAGACAAGTCTGAACTTGACTAGACAAGTCTGAACTTGACTAGACAAGTCTGAACTTGACTAGATAAGTCTGAACTTGACTAGACAAGTCTGACCTTGACTAGACAAGTCTGAACTTGACTAGACAAGTCTGAACTTGACTAGACAAGTCTGAACTTGACTAGACAAGTCTGAGTTTGACTAGACAAGTCTGAACTTGACTAGACAAGAATGAACTTGACTAGACAAGTCTGAGCTTGACTAGACAAGAATGAACAAGACTACACAAGATGAGATAAAACTATTTCGGTTGGTAAACAAATAGACGCGATGTTATTTCAAATTATTAGGAGCTTTCACATCTTTGACGTGTTACAAATTTTTTTAAACAGCGTTGTGTGGGTTTCCTTAAATAAATATGAGTTATTTTATTTTGTTCGGTTGACATATTTTTAGCTATTTTGTTGTGAACCACTCTATTTTCACTTTATTTTATTATTTTATTTTCTCTCACTTGATATAATTCAATTTTGTTGTACAAAAATATGATTTCCATCACTTAAACTCCTCCCAATAAAAAACTTATACGTATCAATTTAATTCGATCTTAATGCAAGAATTATTTATTTTTAAGTAAAAAAAAAGAAAAATCGATAACACCTTCAAGATGAAATAACATTTACACACACACACACCCAAAACTGTGGGCGTCAGTGAAAAATCATGCTGTTGATTGGAGCTGAAAATTTCATTCCTTAAAAAATATCAGTCGCCAAAAGAATTACAGTCCAAAAGGAAAATGTGCAAAATCGAATTGACGGAAAATATGGGGGGAGGAATAAAAAAAATAGACTTTGAATGCTGGCTGACAGAATTGTGTCAATTGCAATTTTATGGATTTTAACTTGAAGAAAAACATTTAAATTTTGTTTCAGTTAAAAGAGAAGATGCCAATTAAAAATAGTTTTAACTGTAGTTTTCTACAATTACTTCTTTTTTTTCTAACAATTTCATGTTTTTTGTTAACTGCCGGGCAGTTTTTTTTTGGCAGCATGTCTTAATAGACAAGCGAATCATTTTGATCACTGAAATAAGTGTCCTGAAGGATATGAGCTGTTAATGGAGGAATTCCTTTGGAACATTTTCAAATGGCGGGTTGACTTTATTAATCATAATATTTTTTAATATTATTTGGTGATTCCGCCAGTTGGTTGCCCGTGGAAAGCAAATTACACTGTGCTCGTGTAACATGACAATTTTATTCATTAAATAGTTCTGTTATAATTAAAATATTTCTAGAATTCTTTTTTATTCTTTCATAACGAATATCTGATGATATTAATTTCATTAAAAGATTTCATTAAATGCTTTTCATTTGCCGAATTATTGTACACTCAAAGAAATATATTTTAAATTTTAATTACACCCACACAAATAAATATCCATCTTTTGTTTACTTATAATCGCCTTAAAGTATTTCATACATCTTCCTTCCGTTTTAATATTAATTATTAAAACTGTTAAATGTATTTAATATCCAGCAGATACTTTTCACAATAAAACATCTTTTCATTTCAATTTGTAAATACAAAACACATTTTCATATTTCATGGAGATATTTTGCCATGTTTTAAAGGCTTCTTAATGGGAAATAAATAAAGAGAGAATTATAAAATTAAATACGTACATCCACTGGTAACCATATTGATATCCACTGTGATGAAAAGCAGAAAGAAAAGAAAATTAAAGTAAAAGATATTTTCATAAAAAAAGGACTCTTAATAATCTTATCGTAGGTTGATCGGAAAGTGTTCAAATTTTACGTGATGAATATTTCAATACTTTTTTTGAAAGTAAAATGAAGCTGCTACAACATCAACGTAGCGAAAAACGAGCTGCCAAACAAGCGACACTATTTCAAAGCGCATGATTCAGAATACAATTAAATTAATTTAAATTTGATTATGAAGTTTGTGGTAAATCGGAAATGTTGGAAAATGTGATTAGGAACGTTAATTAATACTTTCAAATGCACTTAGCAAATGGAATAACAACAATAATGAAAACTATTTCAAAAATTTTAAGTGGGCGTGGCATCTGGCATATAAGACAAAATGATTACATCGATATATTTTATCGTACGTAGAATATTAAAACCTTTTGTCTCTCCTCAATACAAATAATATGTATTCGATTAATTATATGAAAATGATTTTATTCGAATAATCGTGTTGAAATAATGGTATTCGATTAATCATATTCGCAAGCTGTACACGAAGAACTATATTCGAATAAAAAAAATCCGAATAATTAAAATATGCCGATAAATACAGGTGTTTAATAGTTGTCAATTAATTTTATTCGAATAATTGTACTCGAATAAGTGCGAATATTATTCCAATAATCGCATTCGAAGAACTGTGTGAATTATTATATTCAAGGGATTATATTCGAAACATGGTATTCGAATAAATTGAATCGAATATTATTATTTGAATAATCGCTTTCGAGTAATTGTTTTCCAACAACTGTATGAATCATTGTTTTAAAATAAATTTATTCGAGTACTACATTCGAACAAGTATAATCGGATAATATTATTCCAATAATCGCATTCGTAGATCTCTGTCAATTATTATTTAAAAAAAATATATTCGAAACATTGTAATTGAATAAATATCATCGAATATTATTATTTGATTAATAGCTTTGGAGTAATTGGCTTCCAACAAGTGTGTGAATTATTCCTTGGAAATAAATTTATTCGAGTAACTACATTCGAATAAGTATAATCGGATAATATTATTCGAACAATCGCAATCGAGTAGTTGTATTCGCTCAACTGTATAAGTTTATCTCTTCAAATAATTGTATTCGAATAACTGTATTCGAATATATATAATCGAATAATATTATTCGAATACTTACATTTGAGTAATTTCATTCGAAGAAGTGCTTGAACTATCCTTTTGAATTCATTGTATTCACATAAATGTAATCGGATGATGTTATTCGAATAATCGCAATCGAATAATTGCATTCGAAGAACTGCGTAAATTATTCTTCTCAAATAATTGCATTCGAAACATCGTATTCGAATGAATTCAACCAAATAATGTTATTCGAATAATCGAAATCGAAAATAATCGTATTCTAATATATTTAATCGAATAATATTGATGGAATAATTGCATTCGCGCGACTGTGTAAATTCGTTTTTTTTTTCAAAACAACTGCAGTCGAGTATTTGTATTCGAATAAATGTAATCGGATAATATCATTAGAATAATCATATTCGAGTAATTGCATTTGAAGAACTGCGTGAATTATTCTTTTCGAAACATCGTATTCGAATGAATTTAATCAAATAATATTATTTGAATAATCGCAATCGAGTAATCGTATTCGCTCAACTGTGTGAGTTATTCTTTTCAAATAATCGTATTCGAATAACTATATTCGGATAATATAATTCGAATAATCACATTCGAATAATAGTATTCGAAGTACTGCGTGAATTAATCTCTTCTAATATTTGTGTTCTAATAAATGTATTCGAGTAAACTTTATCGGAAAATATTTTTAGAATAATCACATTCGAGTAATCGCATTCGTAGAACTCTCGAATTATTCTTTCCCAATAGTTGTTTGTATACGAAAAACCGCATTCGAATAAAATCAATCGAATATTATTATATGAATAATCGCTTTTGAGTAATTGCCTTCCAATAACTGTGTAAACTATTGTTTTCAAATAGTTGTATTCGAATAAATGTATTCGAATATATGTAATCGCATAATATTATTGAAATAACCGTTTCGAGTAATTTTATTTAAACAACTGTGTGAATTATTCTTTTCAAATAATCATATTTGAACAACTGTATTCGAATATATATAATCGAATAATATTATTCGAATAATCGCACTCGAGTAATTGCGCTCGACGAACTGCGTGCATTAATCTTTTCAAATATTTGTGTCCTAATAAATGTATTCGAGTAAATATTATCGGAAAATATTATTCGAATAATCACATTCGAGTAATTGTATACGAAGAACTGCGTGAGTTATTCTCTTCCAATAGCTGTTTGTATACGAAACATCGTATTCGAATAAATTCAATCGTATGTTATTTTATTTATAATCGCTTTCGTGTAACCGCTCAGACAGTTTCATTCCAATAATTCTATTCGAATAATCTCCGATTGTGATGGAAAGTGTGAAGAGATTTTTTCGATTGCCCCAAGCCAATGCCAGTAGTCCTTGACGTTCAAACATCTTATTTTCCATTTGCACTTAAAGTGCACTGATGAATGAAAATAAATAAATATTTTCTTAATATCCATTCAATACAAATCGATTCGATTTCAGATGCTGCATGTAGTTTTTATTTTTATTTTTACTATTTCTATTTCTGTTAAAGTTTTGCCACAATTCAGATTAACAGCATTGGAAATGGTATTTTATTTTCTGAACGATCAAATAGGAAACGTGTGTGCATATTTAATGGCAACAATAGTTTTCCTTGGAAAAATAAAATTTATTTCAGCTATTTGTGTGTTGAGTTGTAAAGAAAGCATACTTACAGGGATATAAATTTTGTGTTTGCTTGAGTTAATGTAAGAGCGTGTGAGAAAAAATAATATTCATTCAATTTGTTTGTAAAATCCATTTTGGTCTAAGAAAATCCAATATGTGGGTCGCTAAAGAAGCATTTTACTTATAATTAAGCCACACATATAATTGTGGTACACTTTAAACTATCGCATCCTTCATCAATATTAATAAATCATTTGTGGCTTGAAAGGTATTTTTGAGTAGATAAGCACAATATAAAAAGTGTTTGCTAATTTTAAGCGTAAAAGTTATAAATAAGCGCGTAAAAGTTTGATTAAAAAGCATTTAAGTATTTCAAAAGCCGCCTGCGGTCGCTGCACCCTGTAGCATGCCTTTTGTTTTAAATTTTTAATTACATAACAAACGAGTACATAGTGGCAGACCACTATGTAAATTTCAATACTTCTGCAAGTGTAACAAAGCATATCTTCACACACACACACACACACTTACGCACTTATTGATTCGATGTCCCAGCAAAACTTTTATTTCAGTTCAGTTTATGATAATAATTCGAATTATACGGATAGAATTATTTCAATAGAATTAACGGAAAGAAATTGTTTGAGTTTAATTTTTTGGATAGAATTATGTGAACATATTGATTCGAATATAATTATTTGAGTATGTTATTCGAATAAAAATTTTTTTCGAATAAATATGTTGGAATACAATTTTTTTAAAAGTTTTTTTCACAAAATATATTTCATTAAACAAGTTATTCAAATAACTTATTCGAATGCATTTTCAAATAAAATTTCGAATAAAATTACGAATAAAATTTCGAATAGTTTACCAACTAAAATTTTGAATAATTTTTTTAAAATTCGAGTTATTTTTCGAATAACAATTCGAACGATTTTTGAAATTAAAGTTATTCGAAAAATATTATTTGAAATTATGCGATGTTGAAAAATATAAATTTATTTGTTTGAATTTTGTTTTAAAAAAATCATTCCTAAACTAGAAAAATTCGAATAAAAGTTATTCGAGTACTATATTCTAGTTTTTTTTTTTCATATTGAAATTAATGAAATAAATTATTTGAATGATTTTTCGAATTAAAATTTCGAATAAATTTTCAAATAAATTTTTGAATAATTTTTCGAGTAAAAATTTCAATGATTTTTGAAATAAAAGTTATTCGAAATTTATCGAGGATCGAAATATTCGAATATATATAATTAGTTGAATACTCTCACTGGCCAATCGAATAACTTATTTGAATGATTTTTTTTGCATAACAATGTGAATGATTTTTCGGATGAAAATTCGAATAAATTTTCGAAACAAAATTTTTGAAACAAAAATTATTCGAAATATTTTATAAAGAAAAATTATATATAAAAGTTAGAATGAGTTTTCGAATTAAAGGCAAAAATTTTTGGAATTCAAAGTCTTCGAAAAATTTATTCGAATAACTATAATGAAAGTTATTCGAGTAATATATTTTAAAGTTTTTTTTATTAAGATTAGTTGAATAGTTTATTTGAATGACTTTTCGAATTAAAGCCAACAATTTTTGGAATTCAAATTCTTCGAAAAATTTATTCGAATAACATTATGAATAAAAGTTCTTCGAATAATATAATATTGTTCTTAGTTAAAAATTAGTCGAAAAATTTTTTTGAGTTATTTTTAAAATTAAAATGAACGATTTTTCAAATGCAAATTTTTGGAAAAATTTATTCAAATAATATTATGAATATTTGTCTTAGTTAATTTATTTGAACGACTTTTCGAATTTAAATAATGCGTGTAGTTCAAACGAATAATTTTTTGAAAGCAAATTATTCGCAAAATTTATTCGAATAATTCTATGAATAAAAGTTATTCGAGTAAAATACTTTAAAGGTTTTTTTTAATTAAAACTAATTGAATAGTTTATTTGAATGATTTTTCGAATTAAAGCAAACGATTTTCCGAATACAAATTATTGGAAAAATTTATTCGAATAATATTATGAATAAAAGTTATTCGAGTAACGTATTTTAATGATTTTTTAAAATTAAAATTAGACGAATGACTTATTTTAATGATTTTTCGAATTAGAACGTACCATTTTTGGAACGTAAATTATTCGAATAATATTTTGTATAAAAGTTATTCGAGTAGTATATATTAACTATTTTTTTTTTGTTTAAATTAAAATTAGTCGAATACTTCATTTCAATGACTTTTCGAACTAAAACGAAAGATTTTCCGAATATAAGAAATTCGAAAAATTTATTCGAATAATTTTACGAGTGAAAGTTATTCGAGTAATATATTTTAAAGTTTTTTTAAAATTAAAAATGGTAGAATAATTTATTTGAGTGGTACTTCAACGAATAGATTTCCGAGTACAAATTATTGGAAAATTTTATTCGAATAATATTATGAATAAAAGTTATTCGAGTAACATATTCTAATAGTTTTTAAAATTCAAATTAGACGAATAATTTATTTTAATGATCTTTCGAATTATAACGTACCGTTTTTGGAACGTAAATTATTCGGAAAATTTATTCGAATAATAATATCATTAAAAAAAAGTTTTTCGAATAATATTATGAATAAAAGTTATTCGAGTAGTATATGTTAACACTTTTTTAAATTAAAATTAGAAGCATTAATTTATTTGAATGATTCTATAAAATGACACCAACGATTTTTCAAATTCAAGTTATTCGAAAATTTTATTCGAATAATATTATGAATAAAAGTTATTCGAGTAGTATATTTTAACACTTTTTTAAATTAAAATTAGACGCATAATTTATTTGAATGATTCTATAAAATGACACCAACGATTTTTCAAATTCATGTTATTCGAAAAATTTATTCGAATAATATTATGAATAAAAGTTATTCGAGTAGTATATTTTAACACTTTTTTAAATTAAAATTAGACGCATAATTTATTTGAATGATTCTATAAAATGACACCAACGATTTTTCAAATTCAAGTTATTCGAAAAATTTATTCGAATAATATTATGAATAAAAGTTATTCGAGTAACATATTTTAATGATTTATTTTATTGAAATCAGTCGAATAATTTATTGGAATGGTTTTTCAAATTAGAACATGTGATTTTTGTAACGTAAATTATTCGAAAAATTTATTCGAATATTATTACGAATAAAAGGTATTCGAAAGTTAAAATTTTTGCAAATATCACAATCAATCATTTTAATCGTTTTATATTGGACATATTGAATCGAAAAAATTGATATTGCCCATTATTGTTTGTTGGGTTACTTCAAATATTTATCTGCCTACATGATGGCAACAGTAGCCTGGTGTTGTGTGTTTTCCTGGAGTGGTGATTGTGGGCGTGTTTTCTTAATGCAAGAAACGAAATGGGAATTTAAGTGATTATGCTCCATTATCGGAATACAAATATCTGCTGTTAATCTTTGATTTGAAAATTCAAAGGAATTATTTTAGTTTCTATTGTGTGGAACAATGAATTCAACTTAATTTGTTAACGCTTGAGTAAAAATTAACTGAAGATGATGCGGCTGCTTTTGATGGACAACGAATATTTTATTATCAAAAAACACGGTTGGTTTCACTTGCGAAAAGTGGTTTAAATGCTGTTTCGTAGGAATTTTTAATAACTTGTTTTATCAAAAGTTTCAATTAATTCTAAATAATAGTACAACCGATTTAGTTACGTTAAGGATGAAATATATTTAAAATTCAAATTTTCTCTGAATTCTTTTATTAATTTTAGTTCACGTCGTATCGATTTCATTCTATAAAGAATTCTATAAATTTTTAAACAGGATATTATGTTCCTGGACAAACAACAAAAACGCAATCACAACTGGATCATTTAGTTCATATAAAACGTATCTAATGCACCGCATCAAGAAAGATAAATAATTGTGGTTAAAAGTTAACATCATCTTTTTTTCTGTTAACTGTTTTCTTCAGCACAATTGCTGGAGGTTATGGCCATTATAACTTTTGAACTGAATAATTTCTGGTTAAGACCGCATCCAATTAAAGTGCGTTAAGACAAAAAGATTCTGAATAATTTTCTTTTATTTGAATTGGCAAAAAGACACAAAAAGGATAAGAGAAAAGATCTGTTTGAAATGCATACAAATATTTCGTTGCGCCTTGTGTATGTAGTAGTGCACAAATGAGCGTGTGCTTGTAAGTTTTTTTTTTGATGAGTTCAGAAATATTTTCATAATTTACTTTTCCCAGGATTTTAATTAAACAGACCTGATTGACTAAAGACAAACTGTTAGAATTCGATTAGCAGAAGCGAAGAAAACTCTTAATGAGGTAAATATTTATGGAGATGTGTTTGTGTGTATGTATATGTGTGTACATGTAAACGTAGAGGCGAAATAAATATAAAATGTATATGTGAATCTCAATTATATAATAGCTTGATTTTTAATCGAATAATATTTATTCGAACAATTTTTTATTAAAATAAATTTACTCAATTAACTGTTATTCGAATTTTTTTTTTATAATTTTTATTCGAATAAATTTTATTCGAACACCATATATTCGAATAAAATTTATTCGAATAATTTTTATTAAAATAATTTTTTCTCAAACAATTGTTATTCAAATAATTTTTTTTAAATGGTTATTATTCGAATAACTTTTGTTCGAACACCATATATTCGAATAAAATTTATTCGAAAAATTTTTATTCAAATTTTATTTGAACAATTTTTATTTAAGAAATTGTTACATAAAAAATTTTTGTTAAATAAATTTCCAAGTTGAAAATTACTAAAAATATTTTATTCGAATAATTTCGATACGAACAATTTTTATTTCAAAAATTTTTCTCGAACCTTTTTATAAAAAAATCTTTGTCATATAAATTTTTATTAAAAATATTTTTTTTACCAAACTCAAAATTATTATAAAAATATTCGGAAAGTTCGAAAAAATCGAATATTTTAATCTAGTAATTTCAATAATTTCTATAAAAAAATTTTTTTTCGAACAACATTGATTGAAAAAGGTTTTAAGTTGGAAATATTTTTTTTTCGAATAACTTTTATTCGAATGTATTCTTTAAGAAACATTTTCATTTGAAAAATATGTATTCGAACAATTTTTATTCAAAAAAGTTTTATTTCCAAATTGAAATTTTTAATAAAATTTTATTCAAATAATTTTTATTCGAATAATTTTAGTTTGAATAAAATTTATTTGAACTACTTTTATTCCAAATTATTCCAAATTATTATAAAAATATTCGGAAAGAAATTATTCGAATATTTTAGTCTCATTATTTATATTCAAATAACTTCTATATGAAAAATTTTTATTTAAAAAATATTTATTCGAACAATTTTTTATTCGAGCAATTTTTATTCGAATAATTATTATTCGATTCAAATAATATAAATAATATAAAACTGAACGAAGATGAGCTTTTTTGTCAAAGAATTTTGTTTTGGTTAAATGGCTGCGTCAATAAGCAAAATTGACGGATTTGGGGCGTAGACAATCTTTAACCCGTTAGGGAATCACCAGTATTACATCCACTAAAATTGACATCATCATGATGACATTAATTTTTTTCTTAGTTATTATTTAACAAAAATAAAATTAATTTTATTGAACTGTAGGGTAATGTAGGTTGTGCTAACTTTGAACCTAAGTTTGACCTTAACTTAACCTTAACCTACTATTAACTTTCTCCAACCTTCAGTGCTGTGGAAAAGTAAAAAATTATTAATATTCGTATTAAATTTGTAGTTATTCGCACTTGACTATTAATCAATTCTGGTAGATTCGATTGACGTTTTGTGGGAACGCTTAAAAAGTCCTGATGAATATATTCGTATGTGTGTGTATGCATGTGTACATGTGCCTCTACGCTACAGAAAAAAAAAAATATTGATTCACGAGTTTGGTCTTAATCAGTCCAATAAATTATTAATGAACATATTGGTTTCCTTGAAAGTTGATCATGTTATTATGGCTTTAATGGAAAAAACATGTTGTTTATTGTTATTAAGTAGAAAATTATATGGACAAGAAGTTATTAATGTCGGGGGAATAACAAAACTATTGGAAACTGTTTCATAGCATGCACAATGGGACTGATTGTAATAAATGGCGGGGAAAATGTTGTTAAATATTTATGAGATTTTAACTTGAATTAATTTCACTGCACCTTTTGGTAAATCTGCTTTTCAACTACTCTAACTACTTCTTTGAAGAAGTAGTTAGAAGGACCACTTCCTAGTAATTTATTGCGAGCTCTTGAAAAATATATTTCGCTAGAGTCCGAAAAAAGCAGGTCGCCATTCACAAACTCTTCTTTAGAGCCGTCAAAAAGGTTCTTAGCGGCTCTAATACAAAATGAATTCTTATGGTTGTGCGAACCAGTTTGCAGTTGCCAACTACGGAAACCACTCAGCCTCTTCGAATTATTTTTTTGCTTCTCAAGAAGTTTGTGGCTTCAGGGTAAAACTTAATCCACAAACTCTACTTTGGAGGCTTTAATAAGTTCACAACACCACTTAAGAATTGCAAACTCTGTATGGTCCTACGAATCGGTTTTCAGTTATCAACTGCGAAGCGGCTTTTGCTTCTCAAGAATTTTACAGCTCTCTACTCTAAATATTAATGCGCGAACTCCGCTTTGAAAAGAAGTTCCTTACGGCACTTATAAATTGCAAAGTCTGTATGGTCCTACGAACCGGTTTGTAGTTGTCAATTACAGCAACCACTCAGCCTGTAAGAAGTAGTTTTTGTTCCTCAAAGAGCTTGTTGCCTTAGGAATTCAATCCACAAACTCCGCTTTGAGGAATTTAAGAAGTTCAAAACTTATGAATTGCAAACTCTGTATGGTCCTACGAATCGATTCTCAGTTATCAACTACAAAAGAGTTGAGCCTCTGCGAAGCAGTTTTTGTTTCTCAAGACCTTTAAAGCTCTCGAGTCTAAATCTTAATCCGCAAACTCCGCTTTGAAGGACTCAAGATGTTCCTCACAGCACTTATAAATTGCAAACTCTGTATGGTCCTACGAACCGATTTACAGTTGCCAATTACAGCAACCACTCAGCCTGCTCGAAATAGTTTTTGTTCCTCAAGAAACTGGCAGTTTTATTGTAAATCTTATATCAAAAGTTCTGTTTTGAAGGCTTTAGGAAGTTCACAACACAACTTTCATGAATTGCAACCTCTGTATGGTCCTACGAATCGGTTCTCAGTTATCAACTACGAAGCAGTTTTTGCCTCTCAAGAATTTTATAGCTCTCCAGTCTGAATACTTATTCGCATACTTCGCTTTGCATTACTCAAGAAGTTCATTACGGCACTTATAAATTCCAGACTCTGTATGGTCCTACGGACCGATTTTCATTAGCGTTATGGGGAAAAAGCTGCATCGTCTTATCCCCGATTTCGAATTTATTGATTTTAATGTTTAAAATGAAATATAATTTCCCTGATAAAATTTTTTAAAAATATATCGAAATGAAATTTCAAATTACTTTTCTTTTTTCGACTAAATTAAATGAAATTGCACGTACATGATTTAATTAAGATGGATAAGGCATTTAAATTTTATTCCATTAGCTTACTTTACGAGTGGCCCATACAATTTGATGTGTTTTAGATGTTAGTTTGGTAATAGGCCCACAACACTTACCTGAAATGGAAGAGATAAATTTGAATATAAATTTAATTGTTTAACATATTAATTTCATTTTGAAAACTATAATTCTACACAATTAATTTTATGCAAGCGGCATATATAATTGTTTAATTTATATATGCAAACTATTTAAATAAAATATAATTGCCTATTATTAGGCTGCTGCAATGAGGCATCTATTTGCCTGCATTATTGTAGTCATGATAGGCTGGTGGTTGAAAACTTTTTTTATGCAGTAATTAAAATAATTTTTATTTTAATATTATCAGCCAGTAGGCTGCAAAAAAATATACAAAAAAACTATTTAAATAAAGTGTAAGAAATTTTCTGATACCCCCAAAAGTAGGCAACAGTTTTTAACTATGCACATATTTGCCTAACAAATATTTAACTAACCCAACTAAAGCAAGAAAACAAAAAATTTTCTTTGAAGAAAACTTTACCCGGCCGGCCCATGCCATGTCTAGAAGCCATTACAGCCATTAAATATTTTATGGCACCGCTAATAACAGAGTTTAATGCCTATTAAATAAATAATACAGCAACATGCAACAAATGTCTGTCTGCATTCGAAAAGAATAGTTAGTTGACTATCTTGGAAGAAAATTTTTGGCTACTCTTTAGCCAAACTGCCAGCAACCTACACTACTTTTTGTGTACACCCTACTAAATTCCTTTAATTGCTTAACCAGTTCGTGGTATCAGCCAAAAAATTAAATTTGAGGCAATAAAAAGTAACAAACATATTTTCAAAGTAATACGAAAAAATATGAGGCGGGTTAAAATAAATAAAATAAACGTCAGGCAATAAGAAAATATTTATAAATAATATATTCACTGTTGGGGCCTTTAAGCATTAAACACAATAACGACAGCAGACTACAGACTGCAACTTTTCAAAAATAGAATAAATGAGAATGATTATTTTTACTACTACAGACAATACGGCTACGGGTTATTGTTCATACTGTTCTTGTGGTTGTAGCCAAATTAAACTAAAGCATTAAACACAATAACGACAGCAGGCTACACGAACGCCGGCTACAAAAGTTGTTGGCTACAATCGCCGCCTTGTAATCAGCTACTTAATTATTTTTAAAGCGACATCACCAAATCAATAACCATGAGTTGTTGTTTGTAGCAGAATTCTCCTCAAATGCCAGTGTAGTCGCTTTCATATATTTAATACTCTTAAATAGTGTTATTCCAATAAAATATATTTAAAGTCCACAGTATATGACAAGAAATAATTTCATTGGCTTGGAAATATAGTTTGTTGTTTCTTTTTGTATAATAAAACAATATATTTTCAAGTCTGCAATAATTGAATTTATTTATATCAAACTGGCAACACTGCATCTACTCATTGTCGCTCACCAAAATAGAAATTAATTTAATTTGGCTACAGCCACAAAAACAGCAGGTACAACAACCCGTAGCCGTGTTGTCTTTAGTAGTAAAAACAATCATTCTCATGTATTCAATTTTTGACCAGTTGCAGTCTGTAGCCTGCTGTAAACACAACAACGACAGCAGACTACAGACTACAACTTGTCAGAAATAGAATTCAAGTGCGTATATAGGAATGATTATTTTTACTGTTACAGGCAGCACGGCTATTGGTTGTTGTCCCTGCTGTGTTATGGTTGTAGTCAAATTAAACTAATTTCTATTTTTGTGAGCGACAATGAGTAGATGCAGTGTTGGCAGTATAATATAAATAAATTCAATTATTGTAAATTTAAAAGCATACTGATTTATTATAGAAAAAGAAAACAAACTATCTTTCAAAGCCAATAAAATGATTTCTTGTCATATACTGTGGACTTTAAATATATTTTATTGGAATAACACTATTTAAGAGTCTTAAATATATGAAAGCCGCTACACTGGCTTATGAAGAGAATTCTACTACAAACAACAACACATGATTATTGATTTGGTGGTGTCGTTCTAAAAATAATTAATTAACTGGCTACGATGCGATGATTGTAGCCAACCATCCGGTGTTCGTGTAGCCTGCTGAAAAAAAAAAAAAATGAACAGCTCCCCAAAAAATTCGGTATTAAAATAATAAACATAAAATAGATTTTAAATCTATTTCAAAGAATTTTGTTTTCCATGGAAAAATTTTAAATTAAATAAATTTAATTTTTAAACCACAATTCATTTGAAATGCAAACGAAAAAGTTGTTGCATTCTGTGCTCCATAAAAAGTCCCTAGAAAATTTACTAAATAAAAGAAACTTTTAAAATTCATTTAAATAAATAACTGTGACGAGTTGGCGTGACAGTTTGGACACATTTTTATTTACTTCATTTTTATTCCTTGTCAGCCAGTTTAGTCACATTCAGTAGCTAAAATTGTTAAATTGTGTGCTTAGCAAAAAGCAGAAACAAAAAAAAAAAACCAAAATAAAAAAAACAGAAAAAAAGTCTTACACATAAAAAGCACGATGGCATGACTGGATGTGAAAATGTGGCAAAATTTAAGTTGTTGTTAATTTAAGTCCTTCTTTTTCCGCTATACGGCCATTAAAATATGCAACACAGGGAACACTCACACACTCACACACTCACACGTTCACACATTGCCACTTGCATGTGTGCACGTTATTTAAATACAGTCTGTTTAAATATGTTGCCTACTTTTAGGAAAAAGTTATACACACAATTAAATGTTTGCCTGCAGCATAATTTAGCATTTCAATGCAAACAATTTTCCCTTCTGAGAAATTAATTTCCCTTCTCACAAACACGCTCAAATACTTCTCACAAAGAGTTGAGTTGCTACGAAACTATTATTAACGTCATACACTCACTCTTTTTGTCTGCTGTGTAATTTTCGTATCGTTTTGCTGCAGCGCACAATATGACACACTTTTCTTTTTTTCTTTCTTCTTCTTTTTTTTTTGATCATTAAATCATAAAAATCGTTTTCTCGCTAACACGATAGAGAAACAACTGGGATATTTTTGTAAAATTGCAACAAAAAAAAAAAAGTTTTGATATCACCCAAAAGACAATCACATGCTTTGTTTGTTATCATGCTGCAGTGAAATTATACGAGTTGTTGGAGCCACATGTGCGTGATGATGTGTGTGAGATGATGATGATGTGTGTGAGATGATGATGATGTGTGTGTGTGTGTGTATGTTTGAGTGTGGGATGGTGTGTTTGTGCAGCTGTAGCCAAAGGATGTCATATTTGGAGACATAAGATGTGTATGTGTGAGCTTGTGTGTGCATGTGTGTGTGTGTAACTGTGCGTTGTCATCCAAAACGTGTGCTGTTTAGTCGTTTCATTTCTAGGTCACGGGTGTGCGTGGCCGCAATTTATAATTTTCCCATGTTTTTATACACAAAATAATGACAAAATTAGATGGGAAAAAACAACGAATTTTAAACTTGTCATATAGTCAGTTTACGTTTAAGGCACAATGGGCCGTTGTAATCTTTTCTGAAATTTTTTTATATATATATTTTTGCTATTTTTATAAAATATTTTAATATTATTTATCGAGTAGTTTTTGAATTAAAAGAAATTTTTTCTCGCTTTTGAATGCATTAATCCTAGTGCGAGAAATTTCTCGCAAAAAATCTCTTGCGGCTCTGAGAGATATTTTTTTCAACGGCTAATTTAAAAACTGGCCATTATTTCTACGATATTGTGCCAGTGGCAAGTGTAAAGGAAATGGTGTCTGTTTATGGGGTTGTATTGCTACATGATTTTTTTTGCCAACTGGCCCACTGTGCTGCAGTGAGTTTACGTTTAAAGCACTATGGGCCGTTGTAATCTTTTATAATTTTTTGTTATAATATATTTTTGCTATTTTTCTAATTTATATTTTAATGTAATTTTTCGAATAGCTTTTTAATTTGAAAAATTTTTCGCGCTTTGAAATGCATCAATCCCAGTTCGAGAAATTTCTCTCAAATATTCTCTTACGACTCTGAAAGATATTTTTTTTTCAACATGCTATACATTTTACGATATTGTGCCTGGGACAAGTGTAAAGGAAATGGTGTGTATATTCCTATGGGATTGAATTCCTACATGATAGTAGTGTGTTTGTGGCGTTTCTGGACCACTTTTCCCATACAAAAAAAAAAAGCTGCTTATGTTGCCAGTGTTGGCATATTGATTATTTTTAACCAAAATTGGTTACTATTTCTTCATATTTCACTGGTAGCATGAGCAGTTTGTATGTGGTACAGAAACACCACAAACTTGCTACTCATGATATTTTTACCAATTGGCCCACTGTGCTGCAGAGCAAGATTTTATGTTGAACACGTAAAAAATTCATCCATAAACATTTTGTTTTTTTTCTGAATTTTATTTTATGTGTATTTTTTTTTTTGTTTTTTGCAAGAAGGTCGTTCATTCCGAATGATGGGTTGGCAGTTGGTTGTGCATGAGCTCGACGCCGGAAAGAGAAACAATATATTAATATTGGCTGCACTGATGGTTGTTAGCAGTTAGTTTGGTGTTGCTGATGTTTCTTAGTTGCCTAACGAAATTGCCAGTAGCATTAATTTAAAATGTTAAACAAGTATGTTGTTGTGAAAATGAATGATGTGCTTTCCTCTTCATTGTGGGGCACAACATTAAGGCAGATCGGGAGAATTTAAAATGTTGCAGTCGATGGAAAAGTTATAGGAAGTGGAAAAATCCAAGTGAAAATTTATGTAAAATAGTTGGTCACTTTTTTTTATTTTAAAGAAAACTTTTTGTTAAACGTTTAAGTCATGGCTAAAATGCTTAAGCGTTATTTTTTCAAAGCCATTTTTCAAAAACCGTCTCTCAGATGCTCTGGCATGTGTCACCGGGTGTTTCATATATTTGTTGCTGCCTCTTCGCGCTCTTCGTTTCAATTACTAAAACTTAAACCAACAAAAACTCATTTTAGGATCGCTGCTCTAATAAAAGATTCGAATAATAAAATTGCTAATTTTGTAGAGAGACCGAAAACCGTTACAAATAAACGTGTTAAATTGTGTAACAAAGCAGAAGAGGAAAAGCATTTAAAACACACACACACACACACACACACAGGCTTGCCAAATTGAAAATTAAAATTAGCACAGCAACAAAAAATAGAACAACCAAAATTTTTTCAACCATAAAAAGTAATTAAAAGGAAATTTAACACTCTGGAGAGAGGAAAATGTTTTGCTACAAAATAAGAAAATGCGGAGAACTGAGAAATTTGCATAGACAAGAAAAAAAAAGACTGAGTATTTCTTTTCTTTTTTCTTTAAAATATATTTAAGAAATAATTCCATTTTAATGTGTGAAAGAAGAAGTCCTGGGCAGGATATGCAAGTAATAGTACAACACCAACATAAATGCTACACCGTTTCCTAATGCATCTGGCATAAAAGTGTTGTAGGTTTAAAGCAGCAGAGAGCTTAAAATTCCCTCCCAGGGCTGGACACTTTAAACTTTTGTTGTACCTTAAAGTAACCAAATAAAGCAAATACTTTCTTGTCCTTTATAAATTAAAAATTTTTTCCTATTTTTAATGAAATTTATTGTTAACAGAGATCACACACAACAAAAAACAACTCCAGAGCTGGGAAATTAAATTAAATTTGTGGTTTCTTAAAATAACTATATAAAAATAATTTATTTTTTTGGAATAAACATATTTTATATTATAAAAATAATTTTCAGTTGTCAATCCAAATTAAAGAAAATAGAATATTTAAGTCCAGGGATGGACAATCGAAATTTAATTTGGCACATAAAAGCAGATAAATAAAATGCGATTTTTTTCCTTTAAAAACTGAAAATTGTTGATATTTTCGACAAAGATTACTAGATACTAGAGATCCGAAAGGCTAAAAATATAACTACAGAGCTGGAAAGTTGAACTTATTCTGGGAATATTAAAGTAACTAAGCAATAGTAATACAAAGTTGGGTATAAATATTGTTTATATTTTATAAAGAAATTTCGGTTTTTGTTTAAATATTTTCAACCCAACAAAATTTAAAGTTTGATATCAGGGCTGGATATTTATTTAGTGTTTTTTTTTTTTGGTTCATAAAATTAACCAACTGCAATAAAAAGTTTTTTTTCCTTAATATGTAACATTTTCGATATTTTTAAAAGAAATTTATCAATATTAAAGGTTAGAAAAGGCAAAAACATAACTCCAGAGCTGGAACAGTTATCTTAATTTTATTGGAATCTTAAAGTAGCCAAAGAAAACTATTTGTTTTTATATAAATATATTTTATTGTTAAGAAAGAAATTTAAGTTGGTGTATTAGATCATGCGAAATTTGAAATTTGATTTCAGGGCTGGACAACCAAATTTTTTTTTGTTACATGAAAGCAACCAACTAAAATAAAATGTTTTTTTTCCTACAAAATTAAATATATTTTTGATATTTTAATGAAATTTATTGGCACTAGAGAGCAGAAAAACTAAAAATATAAATCCAGAGCTGGAACATTTCTTAAAAATATATTTGAAATATTAAAGTAACCAAAGGAAACTATTTGTTTTTACATCAATATATTTTATAAATTAATTTCAATTGGTATTTAGAATGAAATAAAATCTAAATTTTATGCCAGAGTTGGATAACTAGTTTTTTTTGTTGTTTGGCAATTAACTAACTAAAATACAATGTTTTATTTTGTGTTTATAAATCGAACATATTTGATATATTTTAATAATATTTATCGGTACCAGTTGGTGTTTAGAATCAAATAAAATTTAAATTTTATTCCAGAGTTGGACAACTTGTTTTTTTTGTGTGGCACTTAAGAATATGCAACTAAAATAAAATGCTTTTTTTGTCTTTATAAATTGAAAATTTTTGATATTTTTTAATGAAATCTATTGGTATAAGAGCTTAGAAAAGCTGAAAAACTCCAGAGCTGGCATTAATTTTATTTTTATTTTACTGGAGTATGAAAGTAACTAAAAACTATTTAGTTTTTATATAAATATATTTTATAATCTAGAAAAAAATTTAAGTTGGTTTTTAATATTAAACAAAATTTATAATTTGCTACCATGGTTGGTCATATAATTTTGTTTTGGTACGTTAAAAGAACCAACTAAAATAAAATGTTTGTTTTATAAATTAAACATTTTTGACATTTTAAAAAGAAATTTATTGATACTAAAGACCAGAAAAACAAAACAAACAAAAAATTAATAAGAAATTAAATAAATAACTAAATCCAGAGCTGGAGTTAAATTTTTATTTTATTTCATTAAAAGTAAATAAAGGAAACTAACTCTTGATATAAATTTATTTTATAGTCTAGAAAGAAATTCAAGTTGGTTTAAACTATCAAACGATTTTTGAAAGTTTAATCCAGGGCTGGACGATTTAAAAACAATTTTCTGATACCTTAAAGTAACCAACTAAAATGAAATGTAATTTTTTTGGTCTTTATAAATTTATAATTCAAATTGTAAACGAAATTTAAAACTTTATTCCAGGGTTGGGCAATGAAAAAAATTTTTTTTGGTTCTTTAAGTAACCAACCAAAATAAAAGGTTTTTATTTTTAGTCTGTATAAATTGAAAATTTTTATAAGAAATTTATTACTACTAGAGATCAGAAAGGCAGCTTCAGAGCTGGAAAATATTTGAAATTAAAAGATTTAAAAAATATTATTCCAGGATTGGACAATTAAAACTTTTCTGATGGGTTGGTATATTAAAAAATTTTTTAAGTAGATTTGCTATTCGAAATCATCAAAATCTGAAATATGGTTCCAGAGCTGGTAACTTTTAAGCTAATTATTAAAATTTTATTTATTATTTATTTTAATTTTGTTGTATAAAAGCTATCACTCAGCGAAAACTTATTAATATTTTTTAAATTAAAAGGGCCATTCCAGGGTTGGACAATTTACACTTTCCTTAAGATATAAAAGTAACAGACGTAACCCGTTGAAGGGTATAAAAGACTTTTACTTGTTCTTTCATAGTCTAGCGTTCAGCTTTACTCATTTCCATTGCAAAATAATTCATCTTCTTGTTGAATGCTTCTGTTTGCTTAAAGTCATTCCCTTAAATTGTATCTCATCCATATTGTAGTTGCCATCACTTTTGATTACAGTCTTTTCATATTTTCCTAATTCATTTATGGCCTTCAATACATCATTATAATGCCTTCAGTATATTTTGCAAGTTACTGTCACTTCAACTTTTCTTCTTCCCTGAATTTATTTATTGAAATTTTTTTCTCTTTCGTAAAGACTTTCATTACGATTATGGGCCATAAAATCCATGTTACTGATGGATAAATAAAAGATAAAACGGACTAGATTTATTGCGTATCAGTAGCAGTTGTATGATAATTTTTTTTATCTACATTTTTTTTTTGGTCATATTTATGGCAGAATTATTAAATATTTTATTTAGTGTTACAACACTGAAAGTGTGATGTGTTCTTTGGAAATAAACGGCTTAAAAGCTGACTGTGGGTCATAAATCTTTGAATGTTTCAATTTGCGTTAGAAGTTCATTAAAGTGAAATAATCTTTTTATTAGGTTTCCATTGAATTGTCAACACTAATAATTGACGGGATTAAGAGAAAATAGATGTTTGAGACACCTGTGAATTATTTGTAATATATCGAAGTGATACAAAAAGTCTTAGACACTAAACACAATAACGACAGCAGACTGCAGACTACAATACAACTTGTCAAAAATAGAATACATGTGCGTATATAAGAATAATGATTTTTACTCCTACAGGCAACACGTGTGCTTGAAGTTAGAACAAACACGTGCTTGAATACCCGTCAAGCATTGATTTTTCATTAAATTTATAGACTAATTATTCGAAAAGTGTTTTCAATTCAGAAGGATATAATAAATATTCCAAAGCACTAGGGGAAAATCAATATAAATTTCTTTAACTTTTAACTTACTCTGCAGAGCAGAACAGCTGTTTTCAAAGGCCGCTACATGTACACCATCAGTACTCCACAGTATTTTTATTTAGTTTTTCATATTAACAGCGTCAATAACAAGACAGTAGGAACTAAAAAGTCCTTAATATGGCGTCTTTATTTTGATAAAATGTACAGCATTTTTCGCAAAATTCAAAAATAAGAATATAATTTAATAATTTTTTTTTCTCAAATTGTTATTCAAAAATAATTCAAATACTGTGATTTTTTCTGTGAAACGAAATCTTTAAAGTGTTTTCAGTTTGAAATATTATAAAAAGTGTGTTGTACATGCTTGACGAGTTAGAGAAATACAGTCATCAAAATCACTCATCAAGCATGACGAAATTCCCATTTTTCTTCAATCATAATCAGTATCACACATACACACCGGTTTTCACTAACACACCAGCAATTCATGAATGCTTGAAGTGTTTGAGGCAAAAGTGATGTGGCCTTAAGGTGTGTATTTGTGGGGTATTTATTTTCTCTACAACAAATAAAATATGGCTGTATAAAAAATGTATATGCTCCCTCTCGCTCCCGATCTCTCTCTCTTTCTACAGCTCTCTTCCAGTATGTATATAAATTTTAATGCTTAAATACATCTAAAGACACAAAAGGTTTTCTCATGCCTCTACTACAACGCTACAACGGTTATTCGTGGATGTGTTAATGTGTGTGTTTGAGCTTGTGTGTGTGTGTGTGTGTTCATGTTCAACGAAACACATGAGGCAACTGTAGTAAAATAAATAGTCATGCATACTTTATGGCTTATCTGTTACTCTTTATTTTATTGTTGTTTATATGCTGTACGTACGAGTAATTTTTTATCTGCGTGTTTGTTTTTGTTCGTATCACAATCGATGTACTCGCATTTTTCATACATTTCTGAAGTACAAGTGCGTGTCGCTGTTCATGCTGACATTGAAAAAAGGTTTTGTTGACATTCTTTTAAGTGTCTTTCTTTTATTTTATTTTTGTTTTTTTTGTTTGTTATATTTTTATATGGTTTATAGCTTATCAATAACTCAAATACGCCTCGTAGTTAGTCGTTCGTGTTGAGATGTTTGCGAAATGTGAACATTTCATTTGCCTTGATGCAGTCAGTGGCGTGTTAGATTGTTTATGTAAACAGTTCTTGTCTTGACACCCTATAAAATTTAAATCATTATATCACAACGTGTCTTATTTTCACATTTTAGCACGATTTTAAAACTAAATTTTGTTTGTTTTATTTATTACAGGCTGCCTGCCCAGGCACAATCAAACATGAAACGTTTTGTCTTAAATCGATAAAAAAGGCTCAAGTGTAGTTATATTGAATTATTAACTATCAGACGATTTTTGTACGCCATTCTAGGGTAAGTAAATACATAAAATTTTTTAACGATAAATTTTAAGAAATAGGAATTAAATTGTGTTTGAAAATGAACTTATTTTTATATAATTTTTCCTATAAAATTTTGTTAAAGATTTTTTTAGTAGAAAAAATATTTTATAATTAAAGTCTAAATAGTTCTATACCTGAAACACAAGATGTACGCTCGAAATGCACTTAAATGATTTTTAAAAAGAATAAAGTTTTGCCCTTGAAATTATTGAAAACCCTACTCAGTTTTAAAGCTTCTGCTGACGCTTTCTAGAAGCTGTTTGGGCGTTTTAAAATCAATTTTTTATATATCCGAATAATAAAATCATAATTCTAAAATTAATTATCAATTGCATTGCATAATTATAATTGAATTGAAATTAATCGTCATCCTCATTTTATGGGATTTCGCTTTAAAATATTAAGAGTTATTCATATCAAATTTACAAGGCCTTATCCTGCAGAGGAAGGACACGTCATAATAAATTCAAAAGCAGGGTGTTCTTTTCATCCCTCAGATAAAAGTTTTACATTTTGAATACATTTTAAAAACACGAATTTTTTTTAAGATGTTTTTATTGGAATTTGGGAAAGAAATTTCCCGATTAAGGAAATAATAAACTATTCGCCAAAAGGACTCTTCTTTTTCATTAAATTTTGCACGAATTTCGCACAGAGATGTGGCTTGATGACATTGTAAATCCCAAAATTAAACCCAGAGTTAAGCAAACCCATTTTGGCATCCCAAAAACGTTGTGCGAAATACCCAAAAAACCTCGGAAGTTCGTCAACACTTTTCCGGAAAGCAAGGGACTCATTCTGTTGCTTTAAAAACCCCCACGACGCAAGCTCCCCGCCTGTTTAAGGGGAAAATATAGCAACATTTTTTTTATTTTTATAAGTTCACCATGGCAACGCTGATCAAATGTATCAAATGATATTAATGGTGCCGCTTCTTTATGTGTGTACAAAGTTTAAACTAAATCTGTCCCTTTAAAGTGGATCGAAATACGATTGAATCTAATAAAATATATATAAACACTCGTCTTGGGATTACAAAAACGTTGGTCCAAATCCCCAAAATCCCAGAAATTCGCTGTCGCTTTCTTGGGAAAACAAGGATCTCACTCTATTTCTTAAAAACACATCACAAACTTCCCGTTTCAAGTTCCCCGCTACAAGCTCCCTGGTAAGAGCTCCTAGCCACTTTTGTGGAAAAACAACGGCAACGTTTCTTTCCTTAAAAGTCCACCACGGCAACCCTGATGAACCTCCTCAATTTATAGTATTTTTAGCCTTTCATAATAAGTGCGCAAAGTAAATCTGTGCGCTTAAAGTGGGTCAAAATCAGTTCCAAACTGATTAAAACACACAAACATACAGGCGAAGCTAATAAAAACATTATTTTCCGGCTGGTGTCATCGTTAAAAAAGTTGCTTTTTAAATGCTGGTTATTTTAAATATTCTTAATCATTTCAATTTGTTGTATCTACTCCCTGGTGTTGCTTAACAAAACTAATTTGTAGAGGCTGGCAACTGCAAACGGATTCGCAGGATCATAAAGGATGCGTAATGCCAAAGTTTGTTGTGAACTTCTTAAAGCGTTTAAACTAAAGTTTTTGGATTGAGATTTACACTAAAATTGTAAACCTGTTGAAGAACAAAAATTATTTCATACAGTTTGAGTGTTTGTTGCAGTTTGCAACCGGTTCGCAGGACCATGGGGGATCCACAATTCTAAAGTTTCGTTGTAAACTTCTTAAAGCGTTCATAGTAAACTTTTTGGATTGAAATTTACACTAAAACTGCGAAATTCTGGAAAAACAAAAATTACCTCAAAGAGGCTGAGTGGTTGTTGCAGTTGGCAACCGGTTCGTAAGACCATAAAGGATTCGCTATTCTAGAGTTACGTTGTGATCTCTCCTAAAGGCTCTAAGACGATTGAGATTTATACTAAAATTGCAAACTTCTTGAAGAACAGAAACTACTCCGTGCGGACTGGAGTGGTTGCTGCAGTTGGCAACCGGTTCGTAGGACCATAAAGAATTCGAAATTCGAAAGCTTTGTTGTGATCTCTTTGAAGGCTTTGAAGCAGAGTTTTTAGATTGAGATTTACACTAAAATAGCAAATTTTCTGAGAAACACAAACTACTTCGTAGTTGAGGCTGCTACAGTTGGCAACTGCAAACCGGTTCGTAGGACCATAGGGAGTTGGCAATTCTAAAGTTTCGTTGTGATCGTTTTAAAAGCTCTAAAGCGGAGTTTTTGGAAACTTCTTGAAGAGCAAAAAGTACTTCGCAGTGGTTGCTGCAGCTGGCAACTACAAACCGATTCGAAGGACCATAAAGAACTCGCAATGCTAAAGTTTCGTTGTGACCTTCTGGAGGCGATACAAGGCAGGGTTAGGACCTTATAGTAGAGCTGTAAGTTTTTTTTATAAAAAAGAGTTTGTGGAAGGAGATTTGGACGGGAACTAAATAAAGCACCTGTTTTTTGTTCTGTAGTATTTTTGTACTCCCGCTATTGAGTTGATACTTCACAGAGTGGGTCTACTGCGCCATTTCAGCTGTTTAAATTTTCTCTAGTGTCGTAGAAAATCCTGTAAAATATAATTATGAAGAACTGTTAATCGATTATATCTATTTAGAAATAGGTCCTTTCAGCCGTTGCTTGATGGAAATCATTTTGCGAATCAGTTGGACACTCATTTCAATAAAAGAAGTTGGAGTGTCATTCATTTGAATAAAAATCTCATAAGCATTTCATTAAATTTGGCAGAGGCTCTCTTGTGTGTGTGTGCGTGTGTCTTTAGTTAATTAATTAATTTTTGTTGCTGTTGATGTTGGTAACTGAATGTACAGTTTTTGAGTTCAGGGTCATTTTGTTCTAGAAATTTTGTTTTATTTTGCATAATAAAACTAAAGGGATTTATTTCGGAGCAAAAATAATGTTCATGTAACGAAATATTTATATGAAATACTCATGAGATTTAAATATTTTTTTTTTTGTAACATTTTTGCAAATAAGTTTCGTTAGGCTTTTGTGAGTTGTTGCAAAAACGAAACATGCAAAAATCCTTGGAGGTTTGCACAGTGAAATATTAAATGAATCTATTGAGCTGCTATTCTCTTCCCCGCTGCTGTTGCTGGGGTTGGAAGTTGCAGGAAAGTAACTGCTGGTAATTTTGGTAATTTAAATATTTAATGTTAATTTAAATATTTAAGAAATAAAAAAATTAGATAGAAAGGAAATTTGCCAAGTGTTTTGCTTTTGAAATATTTTCCCTAAAGTGAAATCTTTTTAGGGCGCATTTTGTGCGAAATTATTTTCCATCTCAAACCGAAATAAAACGTGGGGGTTTTCTTTTGCTTTATCAGGCCAAACGTATTCGTTGGTTTCCAGCAAAACTTTTTTAATTAAACTGAGAAATTTAATGCATTTTTTTTGTTTGTTTTTATTTGTCTTTTAATTATCTTAAACGTTGTCCAGCCTTTATTTGCCTACAAAATAAAATCCATTATTAAGACAATTATTCTTCCAATTATTTCATTTAGCTAAAGACTGCCTTCGAAACGCTACACTGTAAATTAGCTGGTCGACTTAATTTATTAACTCTGCTCACTTTCATCATTTTTATATTTTCTTGTTAAATCGTTGCTTTTTATTTATTTTCATATTTCATGCGAATTCTGCTTCTCTTCTGTCGTTTGAAATTTATTGTGCAATTTTTGCGTTGTAAAACAAAAGAAAAAAATATATATTTTGAACATATTGTTTGAATAGTATTTATTACGGCTTCCACGTTTTAATATGCCTGCAGGTTATGCACCTGTTTCCGTTGTCAACAAAATAATTTGTTGCTTTCACAGGGCAAAACTTTTCAGGGTGGTGCATGTTTAAACAAGATAATTGAGCAGATTTTCAAAGTCTTCAAAATTATTTAAATCGTTAAGAAATATATTAAATTTCTTTTTTAGTTGCTAAAGATATATGATTATCTATAAAACTATGACGTCATATTCAATTGGTGATAAAAATTGTCTTTTTATTAAATAAAAAAAAAAAACTGTTCGAAGCTCAACTTAAAGTGGTAAAAATATTGTACAACAGTAACTTATAAGCATTAATGCTAATTCCATACGATGTCTGTTCAAAATACAAGGTGATTGTACTCTTTGGATAAAAAAATTTTTACTGTTTACAAGTGGTCTCAAGAGCTTATGAATGGCTACGCCAGAACTGCATGTTGTAGCACATCAACACCCGATGAAATTCGTCGTTATCAAATTTCATAATCTCCAAAACCATCTCATTAATAAAATTTTTTTTTTATGTTCGAAATTTCGAACATCATTTCGAAAGCAAGAAATAGTGTTGAATACTCCAAATATATATATATATATATATATATATATATATATATATATATATATTTCTGCTGTATGTTCGAAATTTCGAACTTTATTTCGAAATCAAGAAATAGTGTTGATCTCAGTAAACATTTCTATTAAATAATAAAAGAATACTTCAAACATATATATTTCTACTGTATGTTCGAAATTTCGAACTTCATTTCGAAATAAGGAAATAGTGTTGGTTTCAGTAAAAATTTCTATTAAATAAAAAAAGAATACTCCAAATATAAATACATATTTCTGCGGTATGATCGAAATTTCGAACTTTATTTCGAAATCAAGAAATAATTTTGATCTCAGTAAACATTTCTATTAAATAATAAACGAATACTTCAAATATATATATATTTCTACTGATTGTTCGAAATTTCGAAATAAGGAAATAGTGTTGATTTCAGTAAACATTTTTATCAAATAAAAAAGTATACTCCAAATATATATATTTCTACTGAATGTTCGAAATTTCGAACTTAAAAATTTTAGCGAAAAAATTGTTATCAGAAAATATAATAAAAAGCTGCAGTCGATACGCATTTTAAAAGGAATATTTGAGGATAAAAAATATTTAAAAAAGAAATGTTCATTTCTAAGTTTCGAAATTTCGAAAATTGAATTTAATTGTGAATAAGTATACTGTAGTTACTGGCTCTTTTTAAAGTAAAAGCGCTACCTTTTGGTTAAAAATTCTGGAACTTTAAAGGACGTGTTGTTGTACATATAATTTCATAATAAAAATTGATATCAAAAATATGAATTTTTCATAAAAAAATTAATATTAAAAATACGAAATTAAGTTCGAATAAACAATAGTGTAGTATAATTATATAATATGTTTAATATTAATGCATACATTTCTGTAAAACAGTATCTACTGCAGGCTGTTGTTATATTATTAATAAAAATTCTCTTTCTAAAATTTCTAAGTTCGAAATAACGCTCGAAATTTCGAACATACAGTAGAAATATGTATATTTGAATAATGCTATTTTATATAATTAAAATATATACTGAAATTTACATTTTTCTTAAATTTCGAACAGAAGTTCCATGAAACATACCATGAAACTTAATATATATATGTAAATCTGGAACTCTATTTTTAGTTCGAAAAATATTGGTATTTTTACTATAACATATTTTCAACATATTTTGAATATTTATGTGTTGTTTTTTAATAAAAAAAATAATTCATTAGTGTGTGCCAAAGTATAAGTTTTTTTTTTTAACTCAGGAATTATAAATATCCTGAGTTCGAAACTAATATTCGAAATTTCGAACATAGTTAAATTTTAACTATGTGCTTTTTAATGAACTACCTTTCAATTTAATTGCATAAAGTGATATAATTTTAGGTATCTGATGTTCGAATTTAAGTTCGAAAAAGAAACTTTTTGTAATATGTTACACACATATATGACAAGAGGCCTTTTTCTTTGTGAAATTTTATTAGTTCTGTTTTTCTTTAAAGTACAAATTCAGTGCGAAGTTTTAATCCGTAAGCTTAAACGTTTTACCTCACTCGATGTTCGATTTTTCGAACATGCTTTTAAAAGTTGTATGTAAGCATTTTTTCAACCGAATAAGTAAATACCCCGCTTGTAACTAAATTGAACAAAAAAAAAATAAAAAATAAAAATTATAAGAAATGCAAACATGGCAACACTTAATTGTTCGATTTTAATGAAATCATGAAATATAAAATACGAACGCCTAAATTTTTGTTTGTAAATAATATTTAGCTTGTACTCAATTCTTTTCCACTCACCATATAAAATCCTTGCAGTGTGAACAGAATGTTGGCTGCTTGAAGAAGCGCGGTATGAAACAGTGATCCTTGACATTGAAAATGTTCTTCTTCTTGAGGGCTCCTTTACGCAGACGAGATTTCATTTTATTTTCACCAACGGCTTCGTCGACCGTCTGTGCCTGATCGTCGCCATTGTTGTCGCTCTTTTCGGACATTTTTATTTGCTGTTTTAGTTGCTGTTGCTGTTGTTGTTGTTGTTATTGTTCTTGATGTTATTCTTGTTGTTGTTGCAGTAGTTTTATTAGCTGCTGTGTTGTGGTCCTTAAAACTTTAATTTAGTGTGTTTTCGTTTGGTTTCCTTAGATGTTGTTTTTATTTGTTGTTCTTGTTGCTGTTGGTGTTATTCAAACGGTGGTTTTTTAAAAAATTATCGCTGTTAAGTTTGATCTTGTTTGTTGGTGGTTTGTTTTCTTGTTGTTGTTGCTGCTGCTGTTGTTAGGATTTTTGCTTTTCATTCAGTTATTTCTCATATCTTGTGGCGGGTTATTGTTGCGTGTGTGTAGGTGTGTGGGTGTGTTAGTGTGATTTGCACACAGTGTTGACGTTGTTGATATTGTTGTTGTTGTTGTTTTGGTGTTCGGGTTTCTTTTTGTTTCTTTATTTTATGGTTTTTTTTTGCAATTGAATGGCTTTAAGAAGCCGATATCCTTTTAATGTTTTATTTTCATAAATTTTTATGTTGATTTTCTTAATTCGGCTCAAGATTTTGTTGTGTTGTTGTTGTTATTGGCTTTTTATGACATAAAATTTTTGATTGTTTTTGTTGAGTCTTAATTAAACTGCCATTATTTATTTAAAGAAATTATGCTGCGATATATTTTTATTACTGCAACAGAAAAAGGACGTTATTTATTTGTGTGAGTGTGCAGGAAATTAATTGTTGTTCAGTTTGTGATTATTAAAACACAGTTTTGAATTATAATTCGCTGAATAATTTCCTTTTTTTTATTAATTTAGTGCCGATTAAAAGAAATACTTTGAAATAAATGACTGACACTTAATTTACACCATGAATTTCATGACGTTTGACTTTCTCAATTTTCGTAAAAATTTCTTCTAAAAATTATGAGATATATAAAAAAATTATTAAACAAAAAACAACTTAATTTATTAAAACATTTGAAAATGAAAAAGACAAAAATGGAAAATGGTCACACTGTAACGATAAATGTATTCCATGTGGCGTTTGACGAATTGTGGCGATTCCATGCAACAAACGACGATCGTTTGATTTAAATTCTTCCACGATCTGAATATATATCTTTTCAAATTTCTTTATATTATTAAAGGTTTTAAATCGAGCAGAGTAAAAGAGTACGTAACCCTTCAGTTACTGCACCAATTGACTGGTCAATAGGCCCCTCCAATTGACTGGTCTGATGACCCCTCAAATGGAACGACGTTCGTTGTGAAAATCTTCCCAACTTAAAATCCTCATTTTCTAAAATTTTTTTTTTTGGAAAGAACTATAAATTTAGATTGACCTTCTCAGCTTCCAAAGCATTTGTAACGATTTTGAAATTTCTCTTGCAGCAGTAAAAACACACGAACTGTGTAAAGACAGCACATATAATTTTGTGGTACACTTTTAAATAATTTCCCTTTTTTTAATATAAATCAAATGGACAAAATTTGAAAGGTCTTTGTGAGTAAATGAGCACATTATAAAAAATTTTAAGATGTGCCTTCATTTAAAAATTTTCAGCGAGAAGTAGTTTGAAGTTCACCGCACATATTTCTGTGGTACACTTTTAGGTTTCTTTCTTCTCTTTAATTTTAATTAAATTAAAAGAATTTAAAAGGACTTTGGGTGTAAAAGAGCACATTATAAATATTTTGAAAGTGTACTTTCTTTTTTTTAATTTTTAGCGAAAAGTCGTTTGAAATACAGCTCGAATATTTTTGTGGTACACTTTTAGATATCTCATTACTTTTTAATATTGATTAAATAAATCCAATTAGAAAGGTTTTTCGATGTAGATGAGCAGGATATAAAACGTTTTAATAAGCATCATCTTTTTAAAAGTATTTACCAAAAAACGTTTGAAATGCAACAAACTTGTTTTTGTGGTACTTTTTCAAATCATTTTTCTTTTTCAATATTAATTAAAAGGACAAGATTTGAAAGGTCTTTGGGTGCAAAAGAGCACATTATAAAAATTTTTTAAAGTGTACTTTCTCTTTTTTACTTTTTTAACGAAAAGGCGTTTGAAATGAAACACACTTATTTTTGTGGTACTCTTTCAATTCATTTTTCTTTTTCAATATTAATTAAAAGGACAAAATTTGAAAGGTCTATGTGTACAAATGAGCACGCTATAAAAAATTTTAAGATGTGCCTTCATTTAAAAATTTTTAGCGAGAAGTAGTTTGAAGTTCACCGCACATATTTCTGTGGTACACTTCTAGGTATCTTTCTTCACTTTAATTTTAACTAAATTAAAAGAATTTAAAAGGACTTTGGGTGTAAAAGAGCACATTATAAACATTTTTAAAGTGTACTTTCTTTTTTTTAATTTTTAGCGAAAAGTCGTTTGAAATACAGCTCGAATATTTTTGTGGTACACTTTTAGATATCTCATTACTTTTTAATATTGATTAAATAAATCCAATTAGAAAGGTTTTTCGATGTATGTGAGCAGGATATAAAACGTTTTAATAAGCATCACTTTTTTTAAAAGTTTTTACCAAAAAACGTTTGAAATGCAACAAACTTGTTTTTGTGGTACTTTTTCAAATCATTTTTCTTTTTCAATATTAATTAAAAGGACAAGATTTGACAGGCCTTTGGGTGCAAAAGAGCACAATATAAAAATTTTTTAAAGTGTACTTTCTCTTTTTTACTTTTTTAACGAAAAGTCGTTTGAAATGCAACAAACTTGTTTTTGTGGTACTTTTTCAAATCATTTTTCTTTTTCAATATTAATTAAAAGAACAAAATTTGAAAGGTCTTTGTGTACAAATTAGCACGCTATAAAAAATTTTAAGATGTGCCTTCATTTTTAAATTTTTAGCAAAAATTTGTTTGCAAATTTAATACACATATTTTTGTGGTACACTTTTCAATAGTTTTTCTTATTTTCGTATGAATGAAATGGCCGAAATTTGAAAGGTCTTTGGGTGTAAATAAGTAGGTTATAAAAAATTTATAGCTGTGTAGGTTTTAATAAAGGTTTTTATCAGTGTTTTGGTATGACATTTAAAAACTGTTCTACAAAAAGTCATGCTGGAAAAATGTCCTGCCCACTTGTGCCATGAATGAATTTATATTTCAAATTTTGTCATTTATTATTTAGTTATTTCTTTTTATTATGGATGATTCGTTTTTTTATTTTTGTTAAAATAATTGTGAAAATGCTGAGTTCTTTATTTGAAATTTAATTAAAAATTTATTATGTAAATAAAATTTAACTGGAATATATTTCGTTGGTTGGCATTTACGAGTAGAAAGTTATTTTACAAATATTTGCTATTAATGTTTTTATTTATTTCAAATAAATTTCTTAGTAGGAATTTCTTGCAACAATAAATTTTATTTGTTTACTTTCTTTAATTCGTTTCTATTGAAATGTTTGCCTCAATTAATTTTCCAATAGTACGAAACACATGCCGAATCAGGAACATGTGAAACACGCTGGCGATTGATTACACCCAATTTTCCATATTCATAGAAAATGCAATTGAAGTAAATTTAAAGAAAAAAAAAATTATTCAAAGAAAATATTTTGCAAACTCATATAAAACTTTATGAATAGGAAGGACCCAGTTTTGAAGGAACTGCCTTAAAATTTAGCCAAAAATATAAAAAAAAATTTCTTGATCTAAAACCAGCAACCAGACCCAAGAAATCACTCCAGTTCTGTGGAAAATAGTACTCCAATATGACGCATTCCCAATAGCCATAACAAAGTGTTTCTTGTATTTAATAGACTTACAAATAGACTTATTAATTTCAATAAAATCATTAAAAATAAAAGTTCAGTCTAAATATAATTCCAGTAAAAGACAGACATTATTCACACAAAAGCGTGTGTAAACGCAAATGCAAAAGAGAGAAAAAAAAAGAAAAATAAATAACTTAATTGACAATTAATTCAACTACAACAAAAAGCAACAAAGTTGCTATAATTTAAGCAGCATTTGTGAGCAGTGAAAGAGAGGGATAAAATGAAAATTAAACGCAATAAGAAATATAAAAAAAGAAACGTTTTGGTTTACGTTTTTAATTGATAAATAACGTCGAATATGCTCATACGCCAACGAGAATGTGTTTAATCTTAAAAGAAAAAAAATTTACGAGGTCAGTTCAAAAAGTGAGATGGGTTTTCATCTCTCTCGAAAAATATCTTTTTATGCCAAACTTGCTTTTTTGTCCTTTTCAAATCAGTATCTATCTTTCTCTCTCTCTCTCTCTCTCTCTCTCTCTCTCTCTCTCATTTAATACAGAATGTATTTTTCAATTTTCACTCAATATCTTACCGACATCAAAAAAAAAGCAACAAAAAATTCTGAAATTGTATTGAACGTTACCCGTCTCTGAAAAGCTAATACTTTTTTTTCAAATATGTACCTCAAATTTAAAACTTTTTATTTATATTTTTAATTACATACGAATTTAAAAAAATACGCTGGCCCATAAATGAAAATATAATTTAAAAAAAAATTGTAAAAAAAAATCTCTGAAGTGGGAGATTTCAAAACTCTGCGAATATTAATATGCGTTGTTAGTATTATCCTGACTTTACTGTATAACCACTGGCATGTGACAGTACTTAACACTCTCTTTTAGAATGCAAATAAAAAAATAAAAAAAGGAAATAAGAAAAAAACACACAAATAAATTTATAAATAAATCGCAAGAAAACCTGAAAGGCAGGAGCAAAAATAACATGTTCACGTTTTTCCACAAACACACTCACTGACGACTGATAATGTCATAAAATTAAACAAAATGTCTATAAAGAAGTGAAAAAATAGAACAAAAAAAAAAAAAGAAAACAGAAAAACAAAAGAAAATCGAATAGAAAAAGTGTGTTTTAAGGGAAAGTATTCCAAACGAGGGCCTTACAATGACTGTAAGGAAGCGAAAAAATATTTAATAAGACAACAAAATTTCGCATTAAAATTAACAACAACATTTACATGTTGTTGTTGTATAATAAATATTTGAAATAGAAGTGAAATCACTTTTTTTAATGTATGAAAATTTACTTTTCCCCTAAAAGTAGGCAACTAAAGAAAATATATTGTGAGAGACTGTCATAAGACCATGTCAATTGACAATCTCTTTGTAAGAATTTTTAAAATATTTTTCTCACAATAAAACTGTCCAAAGATTTTCTTACAATTCACAATTTTTTCTGACAGAAAAATTATATGACCATTTCTGTCTTCTAAACCTGATTCCATAAACTGTTGGAACATTTAAAATTGTCACAACGTTTTTTTAACAAACGAATTAATACACAATTCTCTCACAATAAAATATTCCGACTGTATTCTGAAAGAAAAAAAAAGAACTCTCACATCGTTTTTTGACCATTAAATTGTTTCAGTAATTTCTGACAATAACATTGTCTGATAGTTATCTGGCAATGAAATCGTCAGCTTTTATTGTGACAACAAAACATTCACAACAATTTTGGTAAATGAAATAGTCACACGATCGATTTGCTGACAACTGTAGTGTCAGAAAAATAATTGTCACACTATTTTCCGACAGAAAAAAAATTGTTACACAATTTCTTAAAATTTAATTGATAATGATAATGACATAAAAAAACACTTTTGGTAATAAAAATGATGAACATAATTTGCCGAATAAAAAAGAAGCCCTGCTAATCAAACTGTCAGGTACTTTCATGACAATGATAATGAAATTATCAGGCCATGTGATGAAAGTTGAACTGTCCGTAGATTATTTGACACAAAGAAAAAAAAATTTTCAGAAATTTTTTTACAATGAAGTTGCTGAATCATTTTCTGACAAAGAAAATTCAAAATGATCGTTGGACAATGAAAGCGTCAGATGGTTTTCAGTCTACGATATTTTGTGGCGATTGTCTCAAAATATGCGTGTCACACAGTGTTTTTTTTTCAACATAATTATCGCCCTATTTTTTGACAACAAAACTGTCACACCGTCCTCTGACCACGAAATTGTTTCAGCATTTTTTGGCAAAAAAAAATTTTTGGACAATTTTCTGACAATCAAATTATCTGATGATTATTAGACAACGAAATAGTCAGCTTATTTTGTGACAAGAAAATTGTCACAACCATCAGATGATTTTGCAAGACAACGATGACAAACGATGGTTTTCAGCCAACGATTTTGTACGGCGTTTATTTGAAGATGGAAGTGTAACACTAATTTTCTTAAAATTGTCACACTATTTTCTACCAAAAAAACTGTCATTCTTTTTTCTAAAAATTAAATGGTCTGACAATGATATTATGTGACATGTTTTTTGCAATGAATTTCTGTGAATAAAACTGATACTATTTTTTTGAGCAAATTAAAAAGAATATTGTCAGAATTGTCAAATAATTTGCTGTCAATCAAGCTGTCAGATACTTTTATGACAATGAAATCGTCAGCTTGTTTTGTGATAACAAAAATATCACAACAATATCGGAAAATGACACAGTCCGATCATTTTTTGTCACACTATTTTCTGACAAAAGAAAACTGTCACAGAATTTCTTAAAATGTAATTGTCTGATAATGACAGTATAAAAAATAACTCTTTTTGTAATAAAATTTATGATCATATTTTGTCGTATAAAAAGAAGCTGTCAGAGCTGTTAGATAATTTTCTGCTAATCAAACTGTCAGTTACTTTCATGACAATGATATTGCCAGATCGTTTTTTGGCAGTAAAATTGTTTAAAGGTTTCTAGCATCTGTCACAACATTTTATAAAATTTAAGTTGTCAGATGTTTTTCTGACAGTGAAAGTGTAAGATCATTTATGGCAAAAAGATTGCTTGTCACTGCCTTTTCTGATATTCTAAAGTGAAACTGAAATATAAAAATTAGCAGATAATTTTCAAGCGATTGAAATGTGTGACGATGACAGCCTCAGCTTTGAGACAATTTCCGTACAACTGTGCGAACTTGTTAAGGCGATTTTGATTTCCTATTGAACAAATCATTATCTGCAGGATTGAGTTCTTAAGAGTTAAAAAAAACATTTACAAAAAGTCGTTTTTCCTAGTTTTTCGATCAGTAATTCAAAGTGGCCGGCCCAAAAGCTCTGCAAGTATGCGGAGGCGTATGATTTTTATAAAAGGCAAGTCGCTTTGAAAATGTAAAATTATGAGAATATATATTGAGGAATATAGATAAAATCAGGGGGAGACTAAAATTATATTAACCAGGACTAGCTAGCGAGGATCATACAGGAGTTGTGAAGGACGATTTTAAATTATTTCCGAGAAGCCTGCAGGACTTTAAAACATTAATTTTCTTAGGTTTCCTTTTATACAGTCTCTTCACAAGAGTTTTTGTAGTTTTGAAATTGATTTGATGTTTCCTTGTGATCTGGTGTAAATATTTGATAAATGCACAACAAATTTTCAATAAATAAAAAGTTTGAAATAATTTAAAATATCTACTCTGTTTATAACGAGAATGCCAATAATTTTATTAGCAATTGTGGTTACTCTTTTTATTATAAATATTATTATATTTGTTGCCTGGTGTAATTTTAAACGAATTTAATATATTAAAGTCTTTGTAGTTAAAAAATTCTTTTAGTTCGAACATTTCTTTTTTAAATATTTTTTCAATAAATTAAAAAATTATCCGAATAGTGATGCGGTCCTTAAATTAAATTTTGATAATTTTTTTTGTTGTTGTAAAAAAGTCACTTTTGAATATCCAACATTCATTTAATTGCCGCGATTTTAAGAAAAAATTACTGCAGCTGAATTTTAGTTGAAAATCCTGGTATGCCAGTTGGGGTAACTTCCACTCACTCACATTGTACTATTCCCTAGTTTTATTGTTGCTGTTGTTGTTGTTGTTGTAGTCTTTCCTGGTATTCACTTTTATAAACCATTTAAAAGTTTTTCTTTTGTTTTATTGCTGTTGAATAGCGTGTTGTTATTCAATACGAAAAATGCAACAGTTTTAACTGGTCAAACTGAAGAAATAGAATGAAATGAAATAAAATGAAATAGAATGAAATTCAATATTGCAAAATGGTTAAAACTTGGCCACAAGACATGCACAAACATGCACAAACTTGCACAACCGCTAATGAGATACAATTTGAATTGTACAAATTTTTCTAAGAAAACCAACGATTCTTATTAAAATAAAGAAATTAATTTTTAATTGTTAATAAATTTACAATTTATTTTGAGGCGTTTTGAAATATTTTTATGTTTCACTGGTCTTGTCGTTTTATAATTCGGCCTTAAATTTTATTAATTTCGAGTTATTTTGTGTTGTAATTTTAATTGATTCTTAATAACTTTTAAGCCTCCTTAAATCATATTATTTTTATTGGCATTTCTAATTACAGGTTGTTGCTGTTGTTGTATTCTTTTTGTTGCTTATTTTTGTATTTTCTTTAACAATCGATTTATTTTTTAAGGTTTTTACTATTCATTTATTTTTAACTTTTTTCTCGGTGTAACTTTTATTACGTTTTCAAAAATTTTATAACGATTTTTCTTTGTTTGCTTATTATGTGTTTTATTCTTTGAAAACTGTTATTTCTATTCCTTAAATTTTATATTTTCTTTAAGTTGTTGTCTAATACTTTTTGTATCTTTTCTAGTTCTTCTCCGTACACGTCCGTTAGGCTCCACAATTCGCAACGTTGTGAAAAGTTTCTTTTCTGGTGTGTTGTATTATTCTTACACTGTCCGCGAGATATCGTTTTCATGCATTAACATGCCCCTAAAAATATTAAAACTTTCTCTTTTATTTACTGGCCAGAGTGGTGAAAAAAGCCTGGTTTCAAGCTTTAAGGGTAGTAAAAAGCTTTCTCCATTTACAAGTTATTTCATATGCATGGAATTTTCTCTCACTCACACATGCATGCAAATGTTCTGTGGTTTGGGTTTTTATAGCAACAAACCGTTATTCTCTTGCTCTCACCCACTCTAAATAGTGTTTAGATGTCATTAAGGGGTTGTATTTACTCGCTCTACACATCAACAACCATCTATTCGGTGTTGCCATATTTGGAAATTGATTTCTTTTTAACGATTTTGGAGCCTAATTGGCTCAAAATCATGATTTAAGCGTTATTTTAATGCAGATTAAATTTTGTTTTCAATTTAAAATGATTTATAATATATTCTCAATAATGTTCTGCCAAATGCAACGTTATGAAACGCCAACCACTTTAAAAACGCTTGAAATTTAGTTTTTATAACGCAAATTTTTCTTCAAAAATCTTTAACAATTTTGAAAAAATTTTCTACAAACAAAAAGATAACATGTTTAATTTACATTTTGAGTTATTTTTCTAAAACACTTTTTTTCCAAGTTATTATAAAATATTTTTAAATTAAATACGAAAAACTTTTTCAGTAGATATATATATATATATACATACATATATATATATATATATATATATATATATATATATATCTATATATATATATATATATATATATATATATATATATGTATATATATATATATATATATATATATATATATATATACATATATATATATATATATATATATATATATATATATATATATATTTGTTGTAAGATGTTTTCTTTTTTAAAAAATATGTAAAAATTTTTCACTTATTTTCTACAAAGTGGCGGTTTGGAAAAAACTTCAAACAGAAATTATTTTTCGTGGGGGATGTAGGACTCATTTCTGATAAATTCCTTATATTGAAATGGCAAAATGTTGCCATTTTCTGTCAAAAAGTGTGAACAATGTTGCATTATTTTCTAGAAAAGAAATCGATATTAGAAAAGAAAATTATTTATGATTCATAAAAAATAAGAATATTATATAAAATATATTTTTGGAAAATATAAAAAATTTTTCAAAAATGTTCAACTCAATTCTCTAAAAATTCTATTATGAAATTTGCTCATTAACTATGTTTTGTAAAGTATTTCTTAAAAAACTTGTTGTTGTAAAGTTTTTCTAATATGAAATTTATTTGTTGGGTGGTTAAGCAGTGTCTATATGCATTTCATTGGCGCTTTTTACCAAATCGTCGGTAGACTTCAATCACAGTTCTGAAAAGTTTTTCTAAAATTTTTGTCGTAAAATTAAAAAAAAAATATTTTTGTTAAAAAATTTTTCTTAAACTTTTTGTTGTAAAACGTTTCTTACAATTTTTTTTTTGTTGTAAAATATTTTTAACATATTTTTGTTGTAACATTTTTCTGAAAAAAGCTTTTGTTGTAAAATTTAAAAAAAAATGTAAATTTTAAGACTTTTTGTAACATTTTTCTTAAAAATGTTTTTGCTTTAAAAGTTTTCTTAAAAAGTTTTTTGTTGTAAAATTTTTCTCTAAAAATTGTCAGTCAGACAGTCCCCTATTCAGCTATCCAGCTATTTCCCCTGTTCAGCTATTCAGCTATTTCCCCTATTTAGCTATTTCACCTATTCAGCTATTTCCCCTATTCAGCTTTTTCCCCTATTCAGCTATTCAGTTATTATCCCTATTCAGCTATTTCGCCTATTCAGCTATTCAGCTATTTCCCATATTCAGCCAGCCAGTCAGCCAGTCAGCCAGCTATTCAGTCAGCCAGCCATTCAGTCAGCCAGCCAGCCAGCTAATCAACCAGCTATTCAGCCTGCCAACCACCTATTCAGCCAGCCAGCCAGCTCTTCAGCGAGCCAGCCAGCTATTCAGCGAACCAGCCAGCTATTCAGCGAGCCAGCCAGCTATTCAGCGAGCCAGCCAGCTATTCAGCCAGCCAGCCAGCTATTCAGCCAGCCAGCCAGCTATTCAGCCAGCCAGCCAGCTATTCAGCCAGCCAGCCAGCTATTCAGCCAGACAGCCAGCTATTCAGCCAGCCAGCCAGCTATTCAGCCAGCCAGCCAGCTATTCAGCCAGCCAGCCAGCTATTCAGCCAGCCAGCCAGCTATTCAGCCAGCCAGCCAGCTATTCAGCCAGCCAGCCAGCTATTCAGCCAGCCAGTTTTTGTTGTCAATTTTTAATGAGTTTTTTGTTGTAAAGTTTTTCTTAAATATTTTTTGGTTGTTACATTGAAAAACAAGTAGTCTTAAACGGTTCAGTATACTCAAGCGATCTCTAAATGCCAAATTTTTACCGTTTTTGTTTGTCAGAACACCTGCAGCCAAATCACCGTATTCAATATCGATCGAAATTTCAATACAATTTCATAAACAAATTTCCTGTTTGATGTTTTCAAATCGAAATCACCAATCTTAGGCCATATACGTTTCACAGGCTACGACATATTCCACGACAAATAAATTTGTTTTTATTTCCTTAATTCTTCAAATTATGGGGTTTCTGCTACTGTTTCGGAGAAAAGTTGAATAATTATTCTTCAACAGCGAATAAATAAATATTTCCGGCACATTTTTAGCTGCCCGTAAAGTCGGCAACATAAACGCCAGTATATATCGACCATGAGTCTCATCTGGCAACTACGGCCTTTTGCTTTGCTTTTGTTGGGATTGTGTAATTTCTGTGTGCGGTTTGTTTTTTATTTACATAAAACTCTCTCTCCTCTCTCACGCTTCACGTCTCCCAAATTTACAAAATCAATTACAGCAAAAACACTGTTTTGTTTGATTTCTTTAAGGTAAATAAAGTTTCGGTTTTCTTTACTCTGTCAAGTTTATTTTGTTTTTGGAGGGCATGTGTGCTGGTGTGTGTGCTCTTGTGAAACGCTGTGTGATGGCATGTGCGAATGTGTGTTCTTTTATTTGTTGGTTTTACATGAAATTGAATGTAGAAAATGCAACACGTTAATCATACGAGTGGACTGTTTCGTTTGGAATATATTTTTATATATTTTTTTTCTATAAAGAAATTCCTTTTTTTCGCAGGTGTCTTAGAAAGTGATTGCAGGGAAAGCGCGTTGTACACTTGTTTTAATATATTTTCTTAGGTTATGTGGAGCGATGACCTCGAATTTGCCTTGAACTCTGTTTTATTCTTTGCAAAATTTAATTTAGTTTTATTATTTTAAAGACGAAGGCGATTTCAAATGCGTTTAAATGTGTATATATTTTTGCTAAATTAAAATTGAAAATTATTTATGATGCGAATTATTAAATATAGTTTTTTTTAAATATTTCCTGTAAAAAATTTCCCTTTTTTTAAATTAATTTTTGTGAGAAATTTTTTTCGAAATAAGTTTTTTCTTGCATAATAGATTCTTATGTTGATTTCTTTTCTAGAAAAGAGTGCAACATTTTTTACACTTTTTAATTGAAAATGGCAATATTCTGCCATTTGAAAGGGAAGAACATGTAACGTATAAGTCCAAGCGAATTTCCGAAAAATTAATTCTGTTTTAAAACTCCTTCAAACTGCCATTTTTTAGAAAAGAGAAGTGAACAGGTGTTACATATTTTCCCAAAAAAAAAAGCCATTAAAAATTTGTTATGTTCCACTTTATTTGAAACATATTTATTTATTAATAAAAAAGGACTTCAAAGCGTTATGATATTGATCATTGACTATTTTTTGTGAAATTTTTGTTAAGCAAAGTTTTTTTTGTAAAATTTTTTTCCTAAAATATTTCTTAAAAAATTTTTGTTGTAATTTTTTTTAGTTTGTTGTTAAATATTTCTTAAAAAATTTTTCCTTGTAAAATTTTTTGTTGTAAAATATTTTTTGTTGGTAATTAAAAAATAAAACATTTTGTTATAAAATTTTTTGAAAAATGTTTTTGTTGTAAAATGTTTTTTAACTAATTATTTTTTGTTTAAATTTTTTTAAATGTTTTTTTCTAAAATTCTTGCTGTTTTTATTTGTAATTTTAAAGCTGACTAATTGTTGATAAACTTTTTTCCAAAATATCTCTTTTTTTTCAACTCTTTCCTTTCATATTAATGGGAAATTTTTTGTTAAAAAATTTATATACGAAAATTTAAGCATTAAAAACAATAACGACAGCAGGCTACACCAACACCGACTACAAAAGTCGTTGGCTACAATTGTCGCCTCATAGTCAGCTACTTAATTATTTTTAGAACGACTACACCAAATCAATAACCATGAGTTGTTGTTTTTACGCCAGTGTAGCCGCTTTCATATATTTAATACTCTTAAATAGTGTTTTTTAATAAAATATATTTAAAGTCCACAGTATATGACAAGAAATCATTTTATTGGCTTGGAAAGATAGTTTGTTGTTTTTTTTTCTATAATAAATCAATATATTTTTAAATTTACAAAAATTAATTTGTTTATATTATACTGGCAACACTGCATGTACTCATTGTCGCTCACCAAAATAGAAATTAGTTTAATTTGCAACCACAAAAATAGCAGGGACAACAACCAGCAGCCGTGTTGTCGGTAGTAGTAAAAATAATCATTTTCATATACGCTCATGTACTCTATAATTGACAAGTTGTAGCCTGTAGCCTGCTGTCGTTATTGTGTTTAATGCTTTAGTTTAATTTGACTGCAACCACAAAAACAGCATGGACAACAACCAGTAGCCAATACCACCAGTCTGTGGTAGTAAAAATAATCATTCTCATATACACGCATGGATTCTATTTTTGACAAGTTGTAGTCTGTAGCCTGCCGTCGTTATTGTGTTTAATGCCTTAATATCGAAAATTGCTTATTATTTTTTTGGGAAATATTTTTTCAAAAAGTCTTGTACTTCTGCAAGAAGTACTGAAAAATTCAGTTTCTTTTTACGGAAATCTACTTTTTGGCAGTGGAAATGAAATCGCTGTTAATTTTAGCTGGAATTATCTAAAGGACAGGGATAATTAAAAAGTCTTATGATATCAAACTTTTATATGAAAAAAATCTTACATAAAAACAGAACTGACTCCGAAAATAGTCCTAAGAAAATGATCGAATTTCAGATCCCTTTAATATATTTTACTGATCATATAATTGGTTGATCATATAATTGGTTGCCCTGGAAAAATTTTAAGCATTTAAAATATTTTTAAATACCATAAAAAGAAATATCAAAAAGAAATAAAACCAGTTTGTGAATACCAATATCGGAAGCGGATTTGTTTCGGAAACTTTGGCAACTCAAGGCCATCATTAAAACTTGCAAAAAGTGGTAGATATTTTTAATAAAAAATAGGACAATTTCCATAATATGATTTTTTTTTTGCTACAAATGATCGTTTAAATGGGAACCAACTTTGACCAGATATCGCCAGATCATTTACAATGAAACTGATCACTTTCAATTATTCCCATTGCTAATTGATCGTTTAACAAAAATTACAATAAATAATTATTTTTAATCAAAATAAATTGTTTATAACTTTTTTTTCATTGTTTTGATTGTCTGTCTGTCTGTTTGTTGGCTTTCAGAAATAATTTCCTTGTCAATTTCATTTCCTCCATCGGTGTTGTCTTTATTTTTTCGATCTTACAGTGTGTCTAAACAATTGCTACAGTTTTACTTTATGGCCTGGAAGACACAATACAACAACATCATCCATCATTATGGCCAATTTCCTTTCTTGGCATTTAAATTGTTGATGCTTTTGTTTTCGGCCAAAAATTTTCGTTATTTTCAATAGAATTATTTACAGTTGGTTGCCTGCCTGCTAAACAAAATATTGGCGCAAACTTGTGGCAGATGTAAACAAACTGTTGGCAGACGAGAAACAACAAAATCAAGCAGAACAATAAATTTCAGAAATTATTTAAACGTTTCGCTTTAAATTGAGTCTGATGATTTTAATGGCCAGAAATCCTCTTTGCAGCGGGTGGAATGAGTATTGAAAAATAAAATATATTCAATTGAATATCGTCAGATGGGTATTGTGTTATTTAGTTTTGGTTTTCAAATTGCACAGTGGGGGCCTGTTTTAAAAAAAAGCTTATAAAATATTATCATTCGTTGTATGAAAACAAACAAGAGATCTCCGTCGCTTGATATTTATTTTAAAATATTCTTCAATAACTTTATTAGTCGCCAAAACCATGCCCGACAAAAATACTCGGTGAGTACTGATGACCGCAGAGCAGCCACTTTCGAAAATAACGCTATTCCGCTTTGCATTGTATTTAATTGCACGTGCAATTAAATAAATGAATATAATTAATAGTTAAAAATTTTGATTTATTACATTTTAAAAGCTTCTTTTCGATACGTTGCTGTCTGTGAATTTTTTTTTCAAATCAATCATTATTTTTATAGTTAAAAAAATTAATAACCCACAACTTTGTAAATTTAATGATTGTCTTTTGCAAAACGTCATTTAGCTTAAACGGACCCTCCCCCCCATGCAAAACCACACATCAGCGTTTTAATAGTTACAGGCTCGTTCATCTCACATGCTGTTTATGTACACAAACACATGCGCACATTTATAAATACATACACGTACATGGACACATCATATCGGGTGTTTTTTTATAGAGTGATAAAAGTTTAAATTATAATAAAGCATAGAAATATATTTTTGATATCAAATATGATTTTTTTGTTTAAATATGATTTCGGGCATGTGGCCGCCACGACTGGCGCGTACAAGGCGCAATCTGGAACAACAATTTTCACAAACTTATCACAGCATTTACGGCCGTAGCTCGCCGACAACTCTTCAATTGTTTGTGGTTTATCGACTTTACATAACCCCAAAGAAAATAATCTAATGGGATTAAATCACACGATCTTGGGGGGCCAATTAATTGGGCCATTTCGGGAAAATATTTTCTCGTCAAAAGATTGCTTGAGTAAATCAATTGTAGCGCCCGCTGTGTGGCATGTCACACCGTCCTGTTGGAACCACATATCAGCCAGATTAATGCCAGCTAATTGAGGTACGAAAAAACTTCGAATCATGTTCCTGTACCGTTCACCATTGACAGTAACATTCTGACCATCATAGTTTTTGTGAGATATATGGGCCAATGACTTCGCCAGCCCATAAAGTGCACCAAACAGTCATTTTCTGCGGATGTACAGGTGTTGCGACAAAAGCTTGTGGATTCTTCTCACTCCAAATGCGACAATTCTGTTTATTTACGTACCCATTCAACTAAAAATGGGCTTCATCGGAAAATAAAATTTTGAATGGATGAGTTTGACGAACAGAACCATTATTTTGATTAAAAATTTCAACAATTTGCACGCGTTGCTCTGCTGCAAGTCAATCCATAATAAAATGTCGAAGCAAACTAGACAAAAAGCAACTACCAGCTGTTAAATGTGAGGTTAAATGAAGCAGTGATGCCAACTCAAAGTTGTATCACTCTATAAAAAACAACATTTATAAATATATCTGATTGTTTGTATGTTCGTCGCTACTTGAATTTAGATATTTTCTCAAAAATAAATTATAAAAAGCCAGCAGCAATTGAAATTCTTTTTGCTTGTAAATTATTTTGTTTAGAAATATTTATTCAATCGAAATTGAAATTGAAAGAAAAAACAACGTTTTTTTTCAATTTCAAATACACTTTAATTAATATTAATTAATAAAAAATAAAAATAAATCACTTTTTGCACTTCAATTGGGTGTTGAAAAGCACTTGACACTACGGTTTTAAATAATTTCATTGTTGTTGTTGTAGTTTGTTTAACATATACCATGCGCGCCTTAGTGATAGGGTAACTTTTAAATTATATATGAATTTTGCAACATAATAAAATCAATAAATATATAAAGGCCAAAAATTCACGGTATTAAATCTTGGAAGACATTTTCAATATTCCAAAAAAGAAGTGAAAATCTATATTTAAACTTACACAGCAGAGTAGAACGACACTGTTTTCTAAAGCCGCTGCACTATCGTCATCAGTGCTCATGAGTATTTTTTGTTTTATTTGTATCAGGTATCTTTTAGTTGCATGAGAACGATATCGAAAATTGTGGTTTGTTAGCTGACAGTGTCGAACGGTGTTGACATATCGGTTCAGTGATAAATCGTCAAAAAAAAAAATATATATTAACCCTGGATGGTTACTGTTCGTCGAATCGACGAAGCTCATTTACTCTTTATCATATAACTCTTTTATTTTGCTCAACTTCGTATCGAATTTAAGGAGAGAAAAAAAGTTTTTGTGTCATATTTAATTTTTTTAATTATATTTTCGATAAAATACTTAACTAAAAATATTTTTGTTTGATTTTAATTAAAAAAATTGTTCCGCTAGAATTATTTTTAAAAATTGTTCGTCTATTCAACGATGAGTGACGTTTATGTACCAAAATGAAGAGTAGCCATACAGGGTTAAAACAATTTATTCGGTTGTGTCGAGTCTTATATACCCTTCACTGAAATACGTCTGTTACTATTATTCCCCAAAACTTATGTCATTTGTCCAACCCTGGAATCATATTTTTGATTTTGTTGGATTTCTAATAACAATTTTATTTTTTTGAAATGTAAAAGAGTTTTAATTAACAAATTTTTGAAAAAATTTTTTTGGTACTAGGGATCAGGATATTCAAAATATAGCTCCAGAGCTGGGAAATTATTGTGTTTTTTTACTGTTATTGAGCTAACGCAATAAAATGAATTTGATTTTTGATAATCAAATTTATTTTATATGTATATTCGAGTTATTGGAATTCCAGAGTTGGGCAATTTAAACTTGTTTGTAAGTTAATGTAGTGGAAACACTCATAAATAGATTTTTATTGAAAATCAGCCAGATTCAGAGCTGATTTTTGATTATCAAAAATCAAATTCATTTTATTGCGTTAGTTCAATAGCAGTATAAAAACACAATAATTTCCCAGCTCTGGAGCTATATTTTGAATATCCTGATCTCTAGTACCAATAAAATTCTTTCAAAAATTTTAAATATGTTTCATTTAAAAAGAAAAAATTATAAGTTATTTATTTTTATGTTAAAAATAATAATAACAAATACAATTGTCCATCCTTGGAGTCATCTCTTTGACTTTGTTGGATTTGAAATAAGAATTTAATTTTTGCTGAAGCATAAAATAGTTTTAGTTGACAAAAATCAGTTTTAGCTGGTTAGTTTTATATATAAAATATCAGCTCCAGTTTTCCAGCTCTGGATTTTGCTGACTTTAAATAGCAATCTATTTTGCACTGTTTTCAAAACATTAATTCACAGAATAATGTAAATTTTTCTACTCCAGAATAACAGTAATTCAAAAATATAAAATATCTAAAATAAAAATATAAATTTCCCTGCTCTGGAGCTCTGGAATATTCTGATATCTAGTACCAGTAATTCTTTTTAAGTAGCAAATATGTTTGATTAAAGGAAAAAATTGAGTTGGTAACTTTTATATGCCAACAAAAGAATTGAATAAAAAATTATAGTCCTAAAAATACAATTGTCCAACCCTGGAATCAAATTTTTTACTCTGTTTGACTTCTCAAACCGATCCAATTATTCCTGACTTAGTTAACAAAAAAAAAATACCACTTTTAGGTACCAAATAAAAGTTTTTAGGACACACAAACCCGAAGCCTTAGCTTTTCTGGTGGCTTTGGGAACCCGATTTCATGTGCAGACAGACCGACATCGCTTCTTAGGCTTCCCTAGTCATAAGGACCCAGAATATATATCTGATTTATATATATGGGATTGCATATAAGGATTGTGAGTGCTACACGCGGTATGAGAAATCTATGAAAAAAAAGCCGAATGCCTCCTACTTCCCTATACTTTTCAGCTCAGCTGTTGGAAGTTATTTCACAAATCTAAACAACGATTTACTTCTTTTAAAAGTTTGCAACAAAAACAGTAAAATCTCTGTAAATAGCACCGCATCCGATTAACCGTATCACTTTCCCGCTCAGTGTGAGTGCCAAATAGTTTAACTTAAAACTACTCTCATTCTTGTTTCATTTTTTTACTCTCTTTCAGTCTCACACATATCGGTGTTGTTACTGTTTTTTTTAAAATAAAATTTATCATGAGTTGTTGTTCTTGTTGCACTGTATCTATTTACATGTGTGTGTTTGTGTGTGCACATGTTTGTTTGCATACATAAAACAAGTGGAATACACATTCCTCACCGTACACTACACCAGTCAACAAAAAAGAAAAAATATATTTGTTTGGAATGATATATATTTTAGAGAGCAAGAGTTATAAAGTTAGACCTGTGCCACAAATGAAGTTGCTCAATATATCGTGTTTTGAAATTTTGAATAAAAACTTTATTTTGGATTAAAATGAAATATCCTGATTTATTTTGAACAATTTTTAATCTCTCCAATAAATACTTTCTTATTTTAAAATTAAATTTAAATACTTTGAGTTACTGTTATTTTTAAAAGATTTTAATGTTTCAATGACAAGTTTTACTTCGTATTTAATTAATTATTTTTTATGTGTTAATTTTAGCTAATTTTTTTTTAACGAAAAAATGTATTTTGCATTAAATTTGATTTTTTCATACTTTTATCGTTCGAATAAATTTTTTTTATTGAAAGTGAAACTTTTGAATATTTAAAATATTTTGATTAAGAAGTTTTTTGTGTTATGAAATTTGACTCTTCCCAAAAAAGCCATTTTGGATTCAAATGGAATATTTAATAGAAATATATTTATAAATTTCATATCCTCCATATTTTATATTGGATTTTTCGAATAAATATTTTTTATTGGCAATGAAATTTTTTGTGGAACTTTTAAACTTTTAAAATTTTTCGAATAATAAGTTTTTTGTGTAAAAAAATTTTATTCTTCCCAAAAAAAAGTCATGCTGGATTGAAATTGAAGGTATTGAAAATTTAATAGAAATATTTTTATAAATTTGTTATATTTTACTTAAAGTATTTTACTTTGGATCTTTTTTGAGTTATTTAAAAAAATTTTTGATATATCGAACGGACAACTTAATTTTGATTTAAACTTTGATTTTTTGTGCCATTTTTCAAAACTTTCGAAATGTCGTATACTTATTTCTTATTCAAGTTAAATCTTTAATTAAACATATATGTATATTAATTTTTACAATTTTCAATAAAATATGTTATTGTGAAGTCAAAGAAATTGAATTTGAGTTATTTTTAATCATTTTTAATATATCCAATATAATTTTTTTTATTAAATTGTTTGCTTTATATAAAAAGTTTTTGATATGTGGAATGAATAAATCATTTTCAATTAATCTTTTATATATGCGTGTTATTTTTAACTAATTTTCATATTTCGTATATTTTTTTAAATTCAAACTAAACTGTTTGTGTTATTGTTCAAAATGCTTCATTTTTCTAATAAATTTTACGCTTGTTTTATGCACCTTTTTTCTAGTCACTTTGAAGACATATTCCAGTCATAGTTTCTTTATGTTCTAGTCACTTTGTAGTCATATTACAATCATATTCTGCTTTTAGTATGTTCGTAGTCTTGTCGTAATCTTGTCGTAGTCTACTCGTAGTTCAGTCGTACTCTAGTCGAGGTTTTAATGCAAAACCTCTATTTTTTAATATTTTTATTTTAGCACATTTCGCGTGGAGGTCAACTGAACTGAATATCTTGTTAAACGTCAGTAGTTTCTTAAATATATTTTCCAATTTTATTTGAAAATAATTTTCTAATACAGTTTTTGTTGGTTTATTTTCACAACAACAGCTCGCATTTGTTGCTTTAAATGGCAGCAAATAAAATATTTGAAAAACGAACTGCCCTGTCATTTGAACGTGAGTTAACACATTTTAAGTAGTCATTTTCGTGTGAAATAAAGTCAAATTAAGATTTTTTACAGTCTTAATGGAGACAACTACTGGGAGAAGAAAATCATACACTTATTGGAGCGTTAAATATGTAGTTAATTTTAGAAAAACATTAAGCGAATTGTTTATGCGAGTAGAAAAATGTACCAGAAAAAATAAAATACAATATTGCAATAATAAAAATAAAAAATTAAAAACAAATAGTTCACTAAAATTAATTTTTCAAACCCTTCGAAAAAATAAATAGTTTTTTACACGCTTTAAGTATAAATTTTTGTTATTTGATAAAAAATTTTCTAAAGAGCTTCTCTAAATAAATCCATCAACAAATAAAAATGTAAAATTGTATATAATCCGTTTTTTGTGGTACATCTTACGGTACGTTATCGTTCAACAATAATGATGAATCTTATACCATTTGAATGGTTTTTTTGTGTAGATATGTGCAAAATAAATATAAAAAAAAATTATTTAATGTTTCACAGTTTTATTTATCAACTAAAATCCATTATTTTGAGTTTGAGATCGATTTTGCTGTTAAAGTTGACAATATTTGGAAAACATATAATTTCGTGCAAAATATGTTTTGCATTAATTTTATAAACCTTATCACTTCAATAACACATTTTATTTTGATTTAAAATTAAATTTCGTGCACAATTTTTAACATTTTTAACCTTAATCAGGGCTTAAAACAACACCCCAAAGTTTAAAAGCTTATGCAACAAAATCACTGTTGTCGGGTGTAATTGATAGTGGCTGAGGCACGCATACACAACACATATTGATATAAGAAAGCACTTGTGTGTGTGTGTTTAAGTGTACACGATTTAATTTTTATACAATCCATCAATTAACAGTGTTTTGCCGTCATCAATGATTGTTGTTGTTATTCTTGTTGTTGCTGTGTTTATTGCTGTTGTTGCCGCCGTTACATATTTAACGATAAATTAATATTGAAAATGTATTATTTATGCATGAAATTGTATCGATAAACAAAATAAAAATATGACAATAATTGAAAGTCTGTGTGTGGGTCAGTAGTGGCAAACAGTGGTGAACAAAACGTTATCGCTGACATGTTGCAGCTTAAAGTGGGCAGACGACCAATAAAAAAAACAACTGACTTTGGAATTGAAAGTATTTAGACGCAATAGGCAAGAGAGTTTAGGCAGAACTAGTGCGTGCTGTTAATTCATTATAAAAAGAGTTCATAATTAAAATGAATTTTGTTATTAATAAACATTCTTAAGGCGGTGCAGGTGTATGTGTGTGTACCCAAACACATACATGCATATTGATACAGTTTGAGTGTGTGCTCTCATAAAAAACTATAATTTTGGCTTAAAATTTACTTTAGACAAGTTTTCGATCTCAAGAATGTTCTTGGCTGCTAAAAATGTGTGTGTGCGTATGTGTGTGTATGTGTGAATGTATGACTGCTTTATTTGTTTTAACGAAGTTATTCGTAAGTTAACAGCGCAGCAGAGCACATTTTTAAAGTGTTTACGCACAAGTTAATGCCAACCGGGAATGTTATTCATCTCCCAGCTGTTATATATAGAAGAAATTAATATTAAATTGTGGAGTTATCACAATATGGCAACTGACGACCTACATAGAAAAGCTGTTTGCAAAGAATATTTTTTTAACATGAAACTAAATCGATAACAAAACTCGTGAAAAAAATAACAACTCCGTTTTGAGATATGATTTTGGTTTACGATCTTACAAAATTTTACGAAAAAGGTTGAGGTAAAAAATTTTTTATAAATTTTTTTTTTTTTTATACAAAAAAATATTTTATAGAAACAAGTTTTTTTTATAGAAAAAAAGTTTTATAGAAAAAAATTTATTTTATAGAAATAAAATTTCTTTTGTGGAAAAAAATTTTTAAGACAATTCACACCCACAGTTTCGATGTTTTTACAAAAATTTTTTGCAAAAAATTTGATTTTCGTTGTCGAGAAATTTTGGTCATTCAAAATTTTGCACCGAAAAAAATTCGCTGTTGAAAATTACGGATTTTTTATAAATATTTTTGAAGTTGAAAATGTATAATTTAGTTTTTTTTTTCAATGAAAATGTTTGACTCGACGGGTTTTGCTATCGGAGCCGTCTGTTTGTTTGTTAATATAAATTAATTTAATGTCAATTTCTTTTTTAAAAAATAATGCAAAATTGTTCACACTTTTTAACAGAAAAAGGCAACATTTTGTTATCTCAAAATAATAAGGCATTAAACATAATAACGACAGCAGGCTACACGAACACCGACTACAAAAGTCGTTGGCTACAATCGTCGCCTCGTAGTCAGCTACTTAATTATTTTTAGAACGACTACACCAAATCAATAACCATGAGTTGTTGTTTTTACGACAGTGTAGCCGCTTTCATATATTTAATACTCTTAAATACTGTTATTCCAATAAAATATATTTAAGGTCCACAATATTTCACAAGAAATCATTTCATTAAATTAAAAACATAGTTTGTTGTTTCTTTTTGTATAATAAATCAATATATTTTTAAATTTACAATAATTGGATTTATTTATATTAAACTGGCAACACTGCATCTTCTCATTGTCGCTCACCAAAATAGAAATTAATTTAATTTGACTACAACCACAAAAACAGCAGGGACAACAACCCGCAGCCGTGTTGCCTGTAGTAGTAAAAATAATCATTCTCATATACGCACTTGAATTCTATTTTTGACAAGTTGTAGTCTGTCGCCTGCTGTCGTTATTGTGTTAATTGCTTTAGTTTAATTTGACTACAACCACAAAAACAGCAGGGACAACAACCCGTAGCCGTGTTGTCTGTTGTAGTAAAAATAATTATTCTCATATACGCACTTGAATTCTATTTTTGACAAGTTGTAGTCTGTAGCCTGCTGTCGTTATTGTGTTTAATGCTTTAGTTTAAGTTGACTACAACCACAAAAACAGCAGGGACAACAACCCGCAGCCGTGTTGCCTGTAGTAGTAAAAATAATCATTCTCATATACGCACTTGAATTCTATTTTTGACAAGTTGTAGTCTGTAGCCTGCTGTCGTTATTGTGTTTAATGCTTAAGGAATTTATTAGAAATGAATCCAACATTCCTCACGAAAAATAAGTTCTGCTTTGATTTCTTTTCCAAACTTCCACTTTTTAGAAAATAAGTGGAAAAATGTTACATTTTCTGGAAAAGAAAATGGCATAAGAATATTTCCCTGAAATTTTTCAATATTTTCTTTCAACTCTTTTCGAATTTTAACTGTTTGCAAATGAAACTCAGATGTTGTTGTTTATTATTTATCCGAATATTTTTGCTGGCGGAAACTGTGCCTACTTGTGGCTTAAATTTCAAAAGTCCAGTTGGCTTAAATAGCATTAAATGTTTGTAATTTTGAATGCTGTTTTGTTTTGCTTTTAACTGAACATGTTCGAGCAGCAGCAGCGGCGGCAACTGCAGTCAAAGTAACCGACCAATCGATGAGCGGCTGCTGAGTGATCAGGGGAGCATGAAAGTGAATTTTACGTTTCATTTGACAGGCCACACCGGTTGCTTAAGTTTATTGATTTAAGGTCGCGAATACATTTAATACAGACCGATTAAAGTGTAACAAGTACTTCTGGTTTATATTTGTTTGGTTTCGTTGTTGTGATTCGTTTGGGCCAGCAAATAAATTAAAAAAAAAACAAAAAAAAAATCAATATGCGTATGTTTTTATTAATGATGAATTAAACGAGATTTGGCTAAAATGTCGATTTAGCCCGATAGTGTTTGTTGTTGTTGTTGTTTTTTTCTATTTAGTAATGACTCGTTCGATAAATTCCAACGTTTGGTTAAGCACAACTCACACGCTTATTAAGCCTTTTTTAATTGATTTTCGTTCAAAAATATTTTAGGATTGTAAATGAAATATATTTATTTTCACATTCTTTTTGGTTGTTTGTTTATTTATTTATTTATTTTTTTTGGCATTTAAAACTGACACTGATCTGACACTAACAACGTGATATTAAAAGCTATTTATGCACTTTATTTCAATTAAATTTAATTCTCAATATTTTTTTTTGTTGCACCAGAAACGAGCAAAACATTCATAAATTTCCATCAACCACCATAAAGAATATGATGGCGATGATGTTGATAATAATGATGATGATGACGATGATGATGAGGCCGACGAGCATTCAACGCAACAAAATGATCAGCACAACCAGCCGCAAATACCGACAAAACAAGTGCAACTACGAATTTACAAAATTTTGTATGATATAAATTTTAATTTTTTTTTTTTTATATTTTTTTCATTTTCATTTTGCCTTCAAAAACACTCATTAAAAATGCTCAAATTTCAGAAAATTAAATAGGCAAAAAAAAGCAGAATTAAATGAATAATAAAACAGAAATACTAAACGTAGAAGAGTCTGTTTCAACCCGTTCCGTTTCTGGTGTCACTGTGTTCGAAACAGACACTAGACTGACACTAAAGCTGCTCATAATTGAAAACGTCATTAAGTATTTATTATTGTACATTAAAAAAAAATGTCTGTTGGTGTTTATATTTTGTTGCTGCAAAAGCAAAAATAAAATTGAATTTAAAAAGGCATTTTATTTAGTGGATACTGGAGGGGCTTTTGTTCGCGAAATAGAACCGACTGACTAACTGACTGCCAGCCAAGTTGCTTTTTCATTAAATATATTTTCCAACTAAAATAAGAAAAAAAAAATCGTAAAAATGTGCGATATTTAAGTTTTTATTTCATTCTGCTTACAGATGTTTATTTTGGCTTTTATTATTAAGGCAGCCACCGTACAATTCAAAAAAGTTTCAAATCTGGATAGACGAAACCATAAAGTTCTTTGAGCAATTAATAATAAATTTTAGTTGGCAAATAGAGGAAAAAAAGAATATTTTTCATAGCAAAACTATTTGTTCAAGTGTTTTCATCGGCCATGTCGTAAAATAGTTTAATACGAGACAAGCAAATCGAATGAAAGTCAACGAAATACAACCCAGTCGCAGTGTAACCGTCCCACTCTGCTTGTGGTGTCGTCATTGTCTAGTTAAAGTTCTCAGTTTTCCTTGAATTCATTAAAGTCAAGTCATAGTGCACGCAAATGCCGATAGTCATAGTCGAGTTATACTTATGTCATGTTCTTGTCATAGTCTAGTCATTGTATTGTCACTGTCATAGTCTGATAATTTTTAAGTCGTAGTCCATTCTGAATATGGAAATTTTGTCATGGTCTAGTCATATTCTAGTCATGGCGTTGTCACAGTCATATTCTTGTCATAATCTTGTCACAGTCTTATAATTGTTTAATCATGGTCGTGTCATATTTTTGTCATAGTCTATTCCGAATATGGCGAATTTGTAATAGTCCAGTCATAATCTCTGCATGTTCATCATAAAATCTAGTCAATTTGTTGTCACAGTCTAACAATTGTTTAGTCATAGTCTATTCTGATAATGGCAATTGTCTCATAGTCTAGTCTAGTCATATTCCCTTCATGTTCTTGTTCAAGTCTGGTCAATTTGTTATCACAGTCATCTTTTAGTGAGAGTCCTGTCATAGTCTAATAATAGTTTAGCCATAGTCATATCAATATTTTTCCATAGTCTATTCTGAATATGGTAATTTTGTCATAGTCCAGTTATATTCTCTTTATGGTTTTGTTGAAGTCTAGTCAATTTGTTGTCACAGTGGTGTTCTAGTCAGAATTTTTTTACAGTCTTATAATTCTTTAGTCATAATCATGTCATGTTTTTTTCATAGTCGAGTCATATTATCTTCATGTTCTTGCTAAAATCTAGTTAATTTGTTGTCAGAGTCGACTTTTAGTGAGAGTCTTGGTTCAGTCTAATAATTGTTCAGTCATGGTCCTGTCAGGTTTTTATCATAGTCCATTCTGAATTTGTCAATTTTGTCATAGTCCAGTTATATTATCTTCACGTTCTTGACAAAGTCTAGTCATGGTTTTATCTCAGCCATATTCTTGTCAGACTCTTGCCATAGTCTAATAATTCTTTAGTCATGGTTGTGTCATGTTTTTGTCATATTCTATTCTGAATATAGCTATTTTGTCATAGTCCAGTCATATTGTCTTCATAGTCTTGTTATAGTCAAGTCACAATGGGTACATCGTGTTGTCACAGTCATATCCCACTGAGAGTCCACTAAAAGTATAATAATGGTTTTACTTACAGTCCACTAATAGTGTGACCATATTCTTGTTATGCTCTTATCCTAGTCTTGTTACAATATGTTGCCATGGTGCAGTCTTTGTCTAATAATAGTTTAGTCATAGTCTAGTGTTATATTCCAGCCATATTCTTGTCATGTTTTCGTCAGTATTCTTATCCTGCTGTTATGTTTCACTTATAGTCTACCCGTAGTATAATAAAAGTTTAGTTATATTCTTGTCATATTTTTGTCATAGTCTAGAGGGAATAGGGTCATCGTGCTGCCTTAGTCATATTCCACTCATAGTCTATAAATAGTCCAGTCATAGTCTCATCATGTTCCTGTCATAATGTGATCATAGTACTGTCATATTCATATTATACTCAGCGTCTACTCATAGTCCAATAGTAGTGTAGTAATACCACAGTATTATTCCAGTCAAAATGTCACCATCGCTTTGTCATAGTCCTATCCTACTGATTCTACTCATAGTTTGGTCATAACATAATCGTATTCTTGTCGTGTTCTTGTCATTATTTAGTCACAGTATTTTCATCGTGCTTTCATAGTAATTTTCTACTCAGAGGCTCTTCATAGTCCGATAACAGTTCTGTCGTATTTTAGTCATGTTCTGGTTATATTGTAGTCACAATATGATCTCATTGTGCAGTTACAATCATATTCTACTGAGAGTTTTGTCATAATATAGTCACAGTCCAGCCATAGTGCAGTCATATTCGTGTCATTTTTTGTCAAAGTCTAAATATGGTCTCTTGATGTCATATAGTCATATTCAACTCACCGTCTACTTATAGTCCAACAATAGTTTTGTAGCAGCCCAGGACTCCAGTCATATTTTCTTTATATTCTAGTCACTTTGTTGTCATATTCCAGACATATTTTCTTTATGTTCTAGTCACCTTGTAGTCATATTACAATCATATTCTACTTTTAGTGTGTTCGTAGTCTTGTCGTAGTCTTGTCGTAATCTACTGGCAGCTCAGTCGTACTCTAGTCGCGGTTTTATGGCAAAACCTCTATGATTTAATATTTTTGTTTTAGCACATTTCGCGTGGAGGTCAACTGAACTGAATATCTTGTTAAACGTCAGTAGTTTCTTAAATATATTTTCCAATTTTATTTGAAAATAATTTTCTAATACAGTTTTTGTTGGTTTATTTTCACAACAACAGCTCGCATTTGTTGCTTTAAATGGCAACAAATAAAATATTTGAAAAACGAACTGCCCTGTCATTTGAACGTGAGTTAACACATTTTAAGTAGTCATTTTCGTGTGAAATAAAGTCAAATTAAGATTTTTTACAGTCTTAATGGAGACAACTACTGGTAAAAGAAAATTAAGCACTTATTGGAGCGTAAAATATGTAGTTAATTTTAGAAAAACAGTAAGCGAAGTGTTTATGCGATTAGAAAAATGTAAAATAAAATAAAATAAAATATCAAATAGTTCACAAACTCTTCGAAATATATAATTTATTTTTTACACGCTTTAGGTCTTTTTAAGTATATATTTTCGTTATTTGATAAAAAATTGTCTATGGAACTTCATTAAATAAATCCATAAAATAATAAAAATCCAAAATTTTGTGGTACACTTTACGGTACATTATCGTTCAACAATATTGATGAATCATATATCATTTGAAAGGTACTTTTGTGTAGGTATGTTCAAAATAAATATAAAAAAATTTGTTGTAAAAGTGGTAAAATATTCTTTAAAAAAAACAACTAAAGTTTACTATTTTCTAGTGTTAATTACGAATTTACCTGCACACAATTATAAACGTTGAAAATTGGGATTGGGAATTAAATCATTCCAGACTTAATTTACAAAATTTTTCCCTCCGATTTATATCAGGTTTATAACACATAATTTTTATACAAAAATCTCTTTTACGAATTAGTTTTTTTTTTTATAAATTAGTAAATAAAAAATTATTTTTGAATTGAAAATAATGAATTAAATAAGTGCCACTCACTGCTTTCCAACCCATTAAAAACCCGTTAACAAAATTCTATAACAACTTAATTTAATTATTTTATGTTGTTAATTATTTTATTTAATGTGTCTTAAAATCTCCAAGGAAAAACATCTTAAAAGAATCTCTTTAGAATTCTTAAAAGAGCTGCCACTTTGATTGGCCACTTAAAACAAACACTTAATTATTTACAGAGAACTGGTCACAGGCAACTTCTTATGGAATTAATTGCCCGTGATATTCTGTAACCGAATCAAACGAGTTTATTTAATTTGCTGGCAAGATAAAATTGTGCACATAAAAGAAACAAATTTGTTAACAAGAAATTAATGAAAAGGCCTTAAAAGCCCTTTAATTAAATTTGATAGGCCACAAAACATTAGCCGGCAATAGACGCAGTTGATTGTGTGTTACTAAATTTTAATAATCTGGTCATTTATTATAATTAACATGTCAACACGTTTCATGTGCGGAGCTCTTCTCTTTGATTTTATTTCCAACATGAAATCATGTTGTATCATTTCATTTTTGGTTATGCAAGTGGTTCTAAACGTTTATCAGCAGCATTTACTTGGCTGAATAGAAGAAATCGATATTTTAACGAACAAAAAATTATAGAAAAAAGTGCAAAAGTAGAAGGCAATAATAAACCACATTTAAGACCAACGCTTTTGCAACAATTGGGTATAAAAACCGCACTAAAAACATGCATTCTAAAATCGAACATGTTTTTCCTATTCCTTTTAAGCAGAATTGAAAAACGTCTGTAGGCTTTTAATAGGCGGGTAACCCCGTCTGTATATAAAAAAATTTTAAATTTTTATAGAACAAAATAGATTTGTAAATTAATAATTATCCTGCATTTTTTACTTGAAAAATAATGGCGTGTTCTTTTCTGAAAAACATGTAACATTTTTTCACTTTTTCTCTAGAAGTTCTTAATTAGAAATAGTTCTTCGCCAAACATATTGGATTAATTTCCAATAAATTCGCTATTTTCAAATCACTTAATAGTGCCATTTGCTATTAAAAGGTGTGGGAAATGTTGCATTATTTTAATTTCTAATCAATTCGCTATTTTGTAATCACATAAAAGTGCAATTTTCTATTAAAAAGTGTAGGAATTGTTGCATTATTTTAATTTCTAATCAATTCGCTATTTTAAAATGACTTAATAGTGCTATTTTCTATTAAAAAGTGTAAGAAATATTGCATGATTTTAATATCTTATAAATTCGCTATTTTCTAATCACATAAAAGTGCCATTTTTTTATTAAAAAGTGTAAGAAATGTTGCATTATTTTTTAGAAAAGAAAACAGCATAAAAAAAACTACTTAAAAAAGCATGAGTAAAGTAATTTAAAAAAGTTGTTCAGCAACCAAAAATGTAATGCCACTTTTATGAGGCCATGCATTAAAATTATAATCATGTGGTAGCACTAAGAGTGGCAACTTTGTAACAGCCGATTCTTGTAGAACACAAAACTACGCGCATGCAAACAAATAAATTTGCAAAATATTAAAAAACAATAGAACAACTATTTTCGTTGCAATTCAATTAATAAAAAAGCCAAAATAATCGTGGTTCTTAACAGAATTGCGTGCTCTGGCAACGCCGTATTGTTGCCAGAGCACGCAATACCAGATCATCAAAAATAACAAAAATTTTGTTAAGAAATGTCGTGTGATGCCACATATTTAATTTGCAAACAGTTTCTTATTTGCGAATTGTTTTTGTCACTTTTTAATTCCAACTAAAAAAATTATATGGCAACGCTCTACACTTTTATTTGGAAATAAAAAGTGGCTGGACCACGACGTCACTCAATAACGATCTGTCGATAAAATACACTCAAAACAAAAGCAAATTCTAAATGGCGTCACCCGAAGACAAGGACCAGGCAGATAAGTTTTAAAATTTAACTTGATTTTTGAACACACCTCGTATATATCTTGTATAACCGAGCTTTTGAAAGAACTATTTTATAAAAGACTATTTTATATCATTAAATTGTGGGAAAGTCCCAACTGTGAATCCCCTCTTTAACGAAGCAAACTTTTCGAGTTACCAGTCTTTTACAGCAAACGGCTTTATGCATTTCTTGAATATTTTGATCAGCGCTAATACCATCCAATAGCAAACCGCAAATGGCTAATAGAACAGAATTTAACAAGAAAAATATGTTACGAGTTTGAATTAGAGTGACCATCATAATGATGCTGATGGTCGCCATCTAATTTTATGCCATTTGAAATGTTTCAGCGGCGTTTGTGTGTTTCCCATCTGCTTGTCCGTTGCAATTGTAGAAATATTTACCTAAACGATTATCGGCCATCCATGTGTTTGTGTCTTTGTGCGTGCTGCCTGTAATTGCCATTTAAATGGTATTGAGCGAAATTGTTGGTATTTGTATTGGCCTAAAAATGGTGACCTCTAGCACATTGGCAAATTGATAAATGAATGAAATGCAAACAGGGTCATTAAGTTTCATATTAACAGGAATAAGCCGTTTTAAATAAATACCAATTTGCATGTGTGAGTGTGTGTGTGTGTGTTGCACAGAAACATATAAAATTATTTGGGAAACGCACATAATCAGGTTGGCTGTTCGTAGCCTCTGGCATTTCCACTCGTCATGCGTTACCAAATTGCAGCGACACAGAAAAAGAAAAAGATTTTCAAAATCTATTTTATTTATAAACGATAAAAGGTGGGGCAGAAATAAAAGAGATCTGCACGTGATTTTAATACCAGCATTGGAGCCAAATTCTGAACTGGAAGTTGAAAAAGAAGTAGAGGGTTATAAAATACTTCATCTAGAAAAAGTTTTTCTTTCAAAAATTACCACCGAAATGTGGTCTCGTTTATGGGAGAAATAAATAAGAAGAAAACAAGTGTGAGTCTGTACTTGCATTAATTGTGGTACAATTTTATATATTTTATTTTCCACCGATATTGCTGAAATATATATCATTTGAAAGGTCTTTTCTTGTAGATGTGCTCAATGTAAGTTCTTTTAAAATTTCTAGCGAAAGCAATATAAAACGCTTGGGCTGAAAGTAGAACTAAAATGAATTATTATTCAGAATGCAAATCTTTTCAACTGGAGTTCCTTTAACGATTATCTGAGTGCAGTTAATTGCTTCCCTTATTAAAGCATTTATTTCATTTAGTTAATTTTATATATTATTTTTATTAGTGGCAAATGTTACCTCCTAACGTAGCACCCTTTCAGGCCAATGTCATTGTTTGCCAGACTTTTTATTTTCTTTTGTTCATTTTCCTATTCACTGGCATTTCATTTGATTCTATGGATTTTCTGTGTTTTCCATTTCAATTATTTTCTGTGTATTTTTTTTTTGTTATTTTTAATTTGTATATTTTTTCCCTTGTTATTGATCTCTTTGGCTGATGACGTCTTGTTTTCTCAATTATCATATAATTGGTTATATGTTGTACCCTACTATTTAGCCAGCACAATAGCTTTGGAAAAAGTTAAATGCTGGATACAAAATTTACAAATTTTAAAGCTCTTAATTGATTGATTGGAATGAATGGAATAGAATAAATTAACCCTAGATGGTTACTCTTCAATTTTGGACTCTTCGTTTTATTAGAGAACATTTTTTAGTAATAATTCCAGCGGAATAATTTTTGAAGTTCAAAATAAAGAAAATCATTTTTTTAAGTGTTTTATTTAAAAAAAATTATTTCTGAAGTAAAAAATAAATAAAATTCTTTTTAGTTAAATATTTTCTTTAAAAAAAAAATAATAACAAAACTTAAATAAAATATAACAAAAACTTTTTTCTTTTTTAAAACTCCATACGAAATTAAGAAAAATAAGAAAGCTATAAGACGAGCGGTATCCATCCAGGGTTAACTATTTAATTTAAAAAAAATGTTGAAAAAGATAACAAAAATTAACATAAAAACTTGTTTGCTCTCTTTAAATTCGAAACGAGTTTAAACGAAATAAAATTGTTAAAAGATAAAGACCCAATGAGCTTGGTCGCTTCGACGAACAGTAACCATCCGGGGTTAAATACATTAGAGAAGCTCTCTGTTCAAAGAAATTCAGACAAAAAATAAAAGTTGGCAAAATCAGCAAAAAGTTTGTAGTCAATTCTAAATTTTTTAAGGAAAAAAAAACAACAACAATAATAAAACCTACAAAAACAAAAAGGCAAAGATTTCACTATAGCATTCGTTATACGGAGATATGACTGTAATTTTGCTATAAAAATTTCCACAAAATAATTTTTGTCGGGAATAATCAGAAGTATAGGGTGTTTTTTTTAGAGTGATACAACTTTGAGTTTGCATCACTACTTTATTTGACCACCCTTTTAACAGCTGATAGTTGCTTTTTGTTTAATTTGCTTTGACATTTTATTATGGATTGACTTACACCAGAGCAAAGCGTGCAAATTGTGGAAATTTTTAATCAAAATAATGGTTCTGTTCGTCAAACTTATCGTGCACTTGGTCCATTCAAAATTTCATAATCCGATGAAGCCTATTTTTTGGTTAAATGGGTACGTAAACAGACAGAATTGCCGGATTTGGAGTGAGGAGAATCCACAAGCTTTTGTCGAAACACCAGAGAACATCCACAGAAAATTATTGTTTGGTTGCGCTTTGTGGGCTGGCGGAGTCATTGGCCCTTATGTCTTCTAAAACGATGATGGTCAGAATGTTACTGCAGCCGTTGCGGCCACATGGCCGAAAACATATTTAAAAATTAATGTTATAAAATTTTCTATCCAATAAAGACCGTTTCATTGACATCAAAAATATATTACTATGTTTTATTATGATTTTAACTTGTATCACTCTATAAAAAACTCCCTATATGTACGGAGTGGGCAAATTTTGAGGTTAGGAAGTAAATTGGCTGTCAAATAAAGAAATATAAAAAAATTTTGACATCATCTTTCGACATTTATTTAGTAAAAGGCAGGGAAATTTTAACCCTGGAAGGACGGACGATCATTAAATGTGCCGAACGTTTGTAAATTGCCGATTCGTAAAACTGAACGAAAACAAAGCATTTTTTTTTAGCAAATTTAGCTTTAATGATGAGGCCCCTTTTTCGATTAGGCGTTTATGTAAAGACTGAAAATTATGCTAATTGGGGCTCACAAAATCCCCCAACAGTTCTCGAAATACCAATACATGCAAAGAAAGTTACCATATGATACGGTGTATGGTTAGACGGCATGATCAATCTATATTTTTATGAAAATGAAAAAGGAAACGTCATCACCGTTAATATCTCTTTGCTACCAAAGCATGATAACCGGTTTTCGGTGGCCGCAATTGGCTAATGTTGACAGCAGTGTCATTTGTTTTGCAGCAAGATGGCGCCACAAGTCACTCAAGCGGCCAAATAATTCAGCTTTTGCATGAGAAAAAGTTTTCCAGTTGCTTAATTGGCTGCCTCGTTATTGTGATTTAACGCCGCTGGACTATTTTCTCTGTTGCTATTTGAGAGAACAAAACAAACGCTTGGAAAGATGAATTTCGGTTTTCCATGCACGAGATAAGCGAAGTTTTGTTGGGAAATGTGGTTCAAAATTTCTTGTAAAAAGAATGGGCTTGGGCCAACGAGCCAGAGTTCCAGATATAGCCGATATTATATATCATTATAAATTCCCATATCTCTACTTCTCACTGGCATCAATAATACTGAATTTGTCGAAATAACCGTGTGTTTTTAAGCCACAATTGTTCCTAACCTCAAATTTGCCCACATTTTTAATGTCTAATTTTTTTAAGATATTGAAAATTTTGAATGTAAAAACTCTCAATTCTATTTGTGAAATACAAAAACTAAAAGTAGCGCATTTAGAAATTCTCTACTGCCCACTTTTAATTGTTTTTTTTTTATCTTTTATTCTATTTTTCTTTCACACCTTTTTCTTACACCCATTTAGTCAGCTCTTATGCAAAATAGTATCGTCGATGCACGTTTACAGTGTTCCGAAAAAAAAGAGTCAAGTTAAAACAGGCGCTAATAAAAAGAACACGACAGTTAATCGTCAATGATTTGGATATGGGCAAACCCAGAAAGTAGTAAAAATATCTTACAAATACAAATCAGCCGTTTAAAGTGGAATAAAAATAAAAAAAAGAAGCAGATAATGAAAAAAGAGAACGCTCGTCCATATTAAAATTCCACATGAGCTGAACTAGCAAAAGGCGTTGAGATGAAAACGTACTTGAATATATCGCGATGATGAATATTAATAGAAAACAATAAAAAACTAAGAAAATAAAAAAAAACTATGAGCAGCAATTAAGATAATCTCGAAGATACTTTTACCTCTCAGCATTAATTCTAAGGCTCAAGTAGTTTGGAAATTTAAAAAGAAAACACTTTAAAAATTTATTTATCTCTTTAATCTTGTTAGTTTTTCTTTTAATTTAACAAGTCAATAAACGATTTTCTTTTCGTACAAAATCACGTTGATTAGAATGAAACTGCGTCTGTAATTACGATTCAAATTAAATCTGTAATTTGCCACAAAAAAATAAAAAAAGAAAAGAAACTGACAGCAGAGGGTTTCATGAAAGAGATTTCAATTCAAATCAGTTAATTTATATTTCCTTTCATCTAATTTATTTGCAAATATTTATTCTAATTATATTCCCTGTTTGAGATAAAATTATTTACGTTGCGTCAATTTTCTTTCTTTTTTTTTTTCTTGATCATTTCAAACAGAGAAAAGTTGAATTAAATGTGCTTAAAAGTTCGAAAGTTGAGATATTTTAACGTTGTTGTCGTTTCGTGTCTTGCGTATTTCTTATAAAAGACTTGTTTACCAAATTTGATGGAAGCGATAAAGAGTATTACCGCACTTGAATAGTACTTTTCTTGTTAATGGGAAAACTGTATGAGTGATATGCGCTGCTAAAATATAAAACATAAAGTATCCGTCTCATATCTCTGGGGGAAAAAGTTGTGTGAATGGAAAGTACCAGTTTAATAAATTTTAAAAACTTTGTTCCACAACGAACTGAATAATATGAAAAAATTTAAGAAATAAAAGAAATACAACTAAAAGTTTAATAAGAACTATTGCGAAGTGTTAAAATAACTCCGCGCTTTCATTTGTTTACTTCAGCCATTTTGTAAAAATATATCCATAAAAAATTTATCTTCTATAAAAAAATACACTTTTAAAAATAAACACAACAAAGGAAAAATTTTAAAAGTAAAAAACATGGAATTATATATCTTCCAAAAAGTTTCTTTGGTAAAAAGTCCCCTTTTAAAAAAGTGAATTTAATAAAAATTATCCCTTATAAAAATAGTAGCTTTTAAAAAGAAGCCTTTATAAAAAGTCCTTTAAATCAAGCTAAAAAAAGTACCTTTTGTGAGAAGTATTTCTTATGAATTAAAAAAGAATCCTTTATAAAAAGTACCTTGTATAAAATCTTTTGTAAAAATTATCCCTTATAAAAACTTCCATTTACAAAAAGTAGCCTCTAAAAAGAAACCTTTATAAAAAGTCCCTTAACTCAAGCTTTTTGAAATGTACTTAAACAAAGTACCTTTTGTAAAAAGTATTTTTTATTAACTAAATTTTTACAAAAGGCGTTTTGCTTAAAAGGTACTTTTAGAATACTTTTTAAAACAAAGTATCCTTTGTGAAAAGTACCTTTTATAAAAAAAACCAATTTACAAAAATTAACATGTCTAAAAATTATCTTTTATAAAGAGTATTTTGCATAAAAAGAGTTCTATTGTAAAATGTACCTTTTTAAAAAACTCCGTTTATAAAATCTCCTATTTGTAAAAATGCCCATCATAAAAAGTACCTTTTACAAAAATTATCGTTTATTAAAGGAAATCTTATAAAAAGCCCTTAAAATTATTTGTTGTAAAAAAGTCCTTTTTAATAAAAGATATTCTGTTTAAAAGGTACTTTTGAAATAGTTTTTTGAAAGAAGTATCTTTTTTGAAAATACCTTTCATAAAAGGTACCTTCTGCAGTAAGTACTATCTATAAAAAGTAGCTTTTACAAAGGAAAATTTTATAAAAAGTCTTTAAAGGTTATTTTAAAAGAAGTTTTTGTACAAAAGTCCTTATTAATAAAAGGTATTCTGTTTAGAAGATACTATTTTATTTGTTTAATATATGAAAGATAATTGTAGAATAAAAAATTTAATAGATATAAGACTCATCTGGCCTCAGCGCCATAAAGGCATTTTTAAGATAGTTTTTTTAACAAAGTACCTTTAATAAATAGTACCTTTTAAGAAAATATCTGTTGTAAAAGTATTTACAAAAAATAACTTTTAAAAAATTATCTTTTAAAAAGTAGCTTTTAAAAAAGTGGCTTATATAAAAACCCTTTTATAGAATGATTCAATTTATAAAAGTACCTGCTAATAAAAGTATATTTTACAAGAAGTTCCATTTATGAAAAATAAATTTAAAAAAAACACTATAAAAAGTCCTTTTAAATCCTATTTTAGAAGTACCGTTTAAAAAAGTTCCCTTCATAAAAAGTACGTTTTATAAAATGTCCCTTAAATAAAAGGTACCTATTATAAAAAACTATTTTCTATAAAAAGTACATTTTATAATAAGTACTTTTCATAAAAAGTACATTTAATAATAAGTACCTTTTATAAAAAATAACTTTAACAATAAGTATCTTTTATAAAAAGTAGCTGTTACAAAAAGTGTCTCATATAATAAGTACCTTTTAGAAAATGTTAATTTTTAAAGAGAGCCTTTTATAAAAAGTACCTTTTATGAAAACCACTATTTATAAAAATAACCTTTTAAAGTAAGTACTTTTTATAAAAAGTATTTTTATAAAGAGTACATATTTTAAAAAGTGATATAAAAAGTACCTTTTATAAGAAGTACATTTAATGAAAAGTATTTTTTATTAAAAGCTTATTTTATAAAAAGTAAATTTCATAAAAAGTAGCTTTTATAAAAAGTACCTCTAGCAATAAGTAGCTCTTATAAAAAGTATCTTTTGCAATAAGTATCTTTTACGGAAATTACCTTTTACAAACAGTCTCTCATATAATAAGTACTTTTTATAAAATGTTAATTTTGTAAAAAGAATCTTTTATAAAAAGTACTTTTTACAGCAAGTACCTTTTATTAAAAGTATTTTTATAAAGAGTACATATTTTAAAAAGTGATATAAAAATCACCTTTTATAAGAAGTACATTTAATGAAAAGTATCTTTTATAAAAAGTACATTGTATAAAAAGATCCTTTTATAAAAAGTATATTTCATAGAAACTAGATTTTATAAAAAGTACCTTTTAAAAAAAATTCCTTTTATGAAAAAGTATATTTTGCAACAAGTACCTTTTATAAAAAGTACCTCTAATAATAAGTAGCTTTGTAAAAAGCATCTGTTACAGTAAGTATCTTTTATAAAAAGTAGCTTTTACAAAAAGTGTCTTACATAATAAGTAACTTTTATAAAAAGTTCTTTTTTAAAAAGTACCTTTTACAAAAAGTAAAATACGAAAAGCACTTTAAAAAAAGCCTTTATAAAAAGTACCTTTTACAGTAGGTACCTCTTATTAAAACTATTTTTATAAAAAGTACATTTTTTAAAAAGAGATATAAAAAGTACCTTTTATAAGAAATACATTTAATGAAAAGTATCTTTTACAAAAAATACATTTTATAAAAAGTATATTTTATAAAACGTACCCTTTGTAAAAAGTACCTTCTATAAAAAATACCTGCTATATCTTTTTTTAAAACTATACAAAATATTACCAATTAATTTTATAAAATTTTATCTTCTATGGAAATTAAATTTAATTCTGGAGCGCGTTTTCTAAAAAAAAATCTCTCATAAATATATTTCCTTTTATGAAAAAGTGATTAAAGTAAAATAAATACTTTTAAGCAAAGTGTGCCTTTTATAAAAAATTAAAGTACCTTTAATAAAAAAGAGTACGTTTTATAAAGGATTTTATAAAAAAAAAAAAAAAATACTTTTATAGAACAGTAACTTTTATAAATAAGTAACAGATACAAAAACTATCTCTAACAAAAATCAAGTATAAAAACAATTCCATTTTTAAATCTGTTCTTTATGGAAAACAACAATGAAAAAATATTTCACCTGCAGTTATTTTGTGAAACTCTTCGAAGTTAATGTTATTTATTCCGGTAGTAGTTTCCCTTTGGAATTCCTGAAGGCCAACTCTAACAAAAACTTGAAAACTGTGTTTGTGTTTCATCTCTTTAATATTTTTAAAATAATTCTATAATTCCTTTAAAGTGTGTCCTTCAAGAGCTGGCGAAGTTAAGGAGTAGTCAGGATGTCGATAACGTTTGCAAATATTCTTTAAAAGTTATTTGTTTAAAAGTACTTCATCTCCTTCGATTTGCTGCAACTGATGCTCTCCTTATTGTTCTGTGAGAAGCTTAACGACAATTTCTTAAGGGCCACGTTACATATCCAACGACAAAGTCCTTTTTATTTTATTTCTCTCTTCCAGTGCTGGCATTTGTCTTTGTTATTTTATTATGGATGGATCAGAGGTCGTTGGTGCCTGGCATTTCCTTCGTTGTGTTGGTTTTTCTTCTTCTATTCTTTTGTATTGAAAGTTGAGATAAGATGTCAATTGTAGGCTTAAATGGCTGAAATTGTAAAAAGTAAATAGACATTTTATTCTCCAGATAAAGTTGTGCTGTGCCAGAGTGGTTATTCTGGAAATATTTTAATTTATTACCGCCATTATAAATAAAAAATAAAAAAAATAAAAGAAAACACTATTTTGAAGGGTTGTTAAGTTAAAAGGAATTTTATTACTTCAGCTTCTTTATCGCGGTCTCAATTTTCGTAATGGGAAATAGAAATGATAATTGCTTATGTACGAATATGAGGTGGAACTCTAAAGGACATGAATGAAATTCTTAATATATTTTTTTTAAAACTTTGAAACACGCTCTTCATTTCGTTTCATCTTGTATCTGTCAGATATTAGCTTTTACGTTTCATTGCGAGTTATTAAAAAGTTAATATATAAAAAATATACTTGTTTTGTACAAATAAGATTTGGAACAAATTAAAGTACTTAAAGTACTTTAAAGTACTTAAGTCCTGAAGCGGAAAATATAAGATATTTTTTCTGAATTTATATGTTATTCAGCATAACGATAATTTAATTGTGGTACTTCTTTTAAAAAGTACCTCTTATAAAAAGTGTCATTTATAAAAATTCCCTTTTACAAAAATTACTCTTTCTATGGATAGTACCTTTTATAAATAGTACCTTCATATATAATACCTTTTATAAAATGTAGATTTCTCAAAAAGTACCTTTTATAAAAAGTACCATTTTAAAAATTCCCTTTTAGAAAAATTACCATTTTAAAAATTCTCTATTAGAAAAATTACTCTTTCTATGGATAGTACCTTTTATAAATAGTACCTTTATAACTAATACCTTTTACAAAAAGTACTTTTTATAAAATGTTAACTATGAAAAGTACTTTTTATAAAAAGTACTTCTTTTAAAAAGTACCTCTTATAAAAAGTACCATTTTAAAAATTTCCTATTAGAAAAATTACTCTTTTTATGGATAGTATCCTTTATAAATAGTACCTTTATAACTAATACCTTTTACAAAAAGTACTTTTTATAAAAAGTTAACTATGAAAAGTACTTTTTATAAAAAGTACTTCTTTTAAAAAGTACCTCTTATAAAAAGTACCATTTTAAAAATTCTCTCTTAGAAAAATTACTCTTTCTATGGATTGTATCCTTTATAAATAGTACCTTTATAACTAATACCTTTTACAAAAAGTACCTTTTATAAAAGGTAGATTTTTTCAAAATTTATTAAAATAAAAATATTCAACTTAATAATTTTGCTGTAAAATTTATTTTGTTGCATGGTGTAATTAACGAAGAATGGAAGATTTATTAATTAAATAAAATTTTTTGTTTTTAGATATAATTGAAGTAATTTTAGAATTTCGAAACCGTTAACAATTTCCGCCATTAGCAGTCATTGTGGTCCTTGTTTATTTCCTTGAAAATGCAGTCTTTTGGATAAGAAATAGTTTTCTTTATGAAAAACTTATTTTAATATATAAAATTAAATTTAATTCACTTATAATAAAATAACGTGCTAAATATGAAGGCCAACGAAGTTTATCAGCACCTTGTGTCCTTTCTCCTACATCCCACTAAAAAAAGTCCATCTAAATCGCCATGTTAATATTCACTGATGTATCAGTTCTTATCAACGAGGACCAGCAGAGGCCCTTCTTGTGATTTTATTTGGCTTTTATTAATATTATTTCACAGTTTAAAAATTACCTTGTAATAATAAGGAAAACTTCAGAAATATAATAAGAAAAAAAAGCAGGAAGAATTTATGATACATTAATTTGCTCATACGTGAGATAAATTTGCCAACGAGGGAGCATCCTTCAGCAAAATAAAATATTCGCAGTTCAAATATTTTAATTATAACAAGAACTTGAGTTCATTTACACCAACATTCATTTACACAACGTAGAGAGAGAGAGAGAGAGAGAGAGAGAGAGATAGAGAGAGAGAGAGTCTCTGGCAAAGGATAATGTCCACAGACCTTGTCAATATGGCTATTTGTTTCTCCCGATGGCCATCAATCTTTTATGATTTTCTTTCCTTTTTTTCTTCATATAAATTCCAGGCTATTTTCATTCATAATTAATAATTCCTTTTGGTTAAATAATTTCTGTGCTCTTCATATTATCTATTGTGTTAATTAAGCAGGGAAATATGAAAAACAAAAATGAAAATCAATAGTTTTATTGTTGAAAAGAATATACCAACGAGTTTATACAAAAGTTTGTTGTTGCTGTTGGCTGAAAATGCTGCTTCATTGTTTGCTGCTATTTTTTTTGTTGTTTTTTTTTAATGACTCCGGTTTATGCTTCAGTAGGTTTCATTTTAATTTTACGCTTAATGAAACATAATTTTGTAATCAAATAAAAAACACTCAAAGTTATTTTCAAAAATATGCTCTAGGAAAGTTAAGCACAAACAAACACACACACACAAACAGTCTCACAGAGTTACACTTTTACAAAAACAAACACACACACACACATACACTCAAGTGATTGTTTGAATACACCTACAACCAGGTGTACTTTTGCTTATGCTACAGTTGTTCAATTGCTCTCATTATATGCACTCACCTCAGAGCACCACAAAAGAGCCGTTTTTTTTCACAAGAGTGTTTGTGTCTGTAAGTGATTTAAGCAGGTAATTACTATTATGCAGGTGTGTGTGTGTATGTGTGTGTGTGTGTGTGATTAAGTGGCTGCTGTCATTGTCACCTACAAATATTCTTTGCTTTTGTTATATTTAAAAACTCCCAAGTTTTCATGTTAATATTCAAGCGTTTCATCGCTTGTGCAAAACACAATGGGCCTGTTCACTATTTAAACAGAAATTCGAAAAAAATATTGTAATAAAAAAAAAATTTTTATTAAATTGAGAATAATTGTTAACAGAGAGATAGAAAAAGCTAAGAAATTTTAAAAATTTAAAGAAGTTCTATTCACGCCCATAATAATTTCCTAAAATTTTTTTTATTGAAAATCAAATTCAATCTATCAGAATTCTATAAAATTTTATAATATAATTTAAATAATATTCCTAAGCCTTAGAGAGACCTCCTTCAGTTAGTGGTAAGCTTTAACTACGAGGTCTGTTCAATAAATTGCCAGCAATATTAATTCGTACAAAAATGAATTTATATTTAATAATTCCAATTTTAGGATTATTTTAATTATTTAGCCTAGAATTATTATTCAATTTTATGTTCAAATACGCGAATTTAATTAAATTTTTATCTAAGAATTTATATTGACAACGAATTTTTAATAAAAAGCTGATTTTTCTGTGGAACTGATCTGGAAAGTCGGTCAAAAGTTATTAAAAAAAATACAATTGAATTAAAAAAAATTTTTTTGGGTCAAGGACCAGCACTCAGGGGATGACCACTAAATATGCAATATATTGGTCTGGAACTAGGAAATCAGAGGCTTGTTTAAAAGGATAATATTTTGTTGTTTAAAAAATCAATATTTTTGCTACAGGTAACGTCGCAGAGGGTGCTGTTTTCTGCTCTTTAAAACAAGAAGCTGTTAATCGCTGTCGTTACTGTTCAGCGACCAGTGCTTTGCCTTCGTCACTGAGACCAGCCGACAAAAATTAACACATCAGTGTACTTATTCAGATCAGAAAAATTCGACACCATATTCATGTCTGGGGGCGGAGTCGAACTCGGGACTTAAGGCATCATAGTCTTGTCTCTTTTTACTTCAGCCAACAGAGATCTATCGGTCGCTATAAGTTAAAGTGCACTTCGAGGAGTCACACTTTTGACAGAACTTTTTGGAACCCCGCTATTTTAGTTCGGTACGGTCAAGCCGTTTAAAAATTATTAGTGGTTCACATACTTACGCACACATATAGACAGATATATAGAAACCCTCCCAGGAGTAGCCGGGGTATGAATCTTCTTAACGACTCTAGCAAAGAGATGTAGACATCAATCCTCTAGAGTAGGACAGAGGCAGCGCAGGTCCTCTTCATTACAGCTAATGCCCATATTCCATACAATATATACCCATAATCCCATACTCACTTTGAGTGGGAAAATAAATTTTCTTTTTATATATCGTTTATTTTTATTATCGTTCTTATAAACTGAAGGCCTGATTTGGTGAATTCAAACGATTCTAAATGTTTCAGATTTGTACGGAAAGATTTCGATGCGAATATTTCTCATGTTCCAACAAATATTCAACGTTTAGAAGCGTTTTTTTTTTGTAAGAAAATCAGGCCACAAGGCACATACTCGTTTAATAACTATTTTATAAAACTAAAATTTTCTAACAATAAAAATTACCAATAAGATCTGTATACCGTAGTTGTCTTCTTAAAGATAAAAATTTACAAGCACTTCTTAATTTACAAGTAACTTAAACTAAGAATTCATCGTTCACTGCTCGATCGCTGAGAGAGAAAGAGAAAGAGAGAGAGGGAGACAAATAGGGAGAAATAGAGTATGAGACAGAGAGATGAAAAGAGCGCGAAAATTAAATAACATTGAATTGCCTTAAAACTAATTTAAGTAAAATATTAAGTATTTTCTTGTAGCCTCCTCGGCCAAAAGTGAAAAAATTATTCAAAGAATCTAATAGAAACAGGCTGCACCATATTCAATGCGGAACTCTTGATTTGGCTGACCCACATCACGTACGGCTACATCGATTATGGGCAATCGTTGGGACTTGTCGGTGGTGTAGCTGATAATCGTTTTGTCCCAATTGTTTGAACGTTTCTGAAAGCAAAAATTTAACAAAATAAATGCCTCAACAAAATTAAGAATTTATTTCTCATATCTCAAACTCACCCTGCAGCCATCTATTTGCGCTTCGTATCTTAAACGCTGAGGTCCGTTGGGTGTCAATTCGGCATCGTTCCATGACAATAATTTCAAACCAGTTCTGTAAAATAACAAACTCTTTAGCAAACAAATCAAATAATATATCTCTGCTTCAACAACCTTGAGGAGTCCTTGGCATCGTCTTCATAAGCCACTGTGTTCTTGCAATGGAAGGTAATATTTTGTGTGGCCTTGGCCGACATCAGCTGCAGGAAACCCATTTGATAGGAATCAATTTTGTAATAAACTTTCATGCCTCCTGCTATTTCGCCCAACCATATTTCCTTTTCATTTCCTTTGTAGCTAATGATTTTCGATTCTTTGGGCTGGGGCTTAACGCATGAAGCTCTTCTCTCCTTTTCGCAAAACACTAAAATGGCATCGCTTTCATCACCCTCATTTGGATCAATCCAGTAATCGCCGGAATTATATTCTGGATATGCTGCAAATAAGTCTCGGCATGTCTTGGCTGGTGCCGTTTTTTGGCCATTCGGCCGGACTAATCGTTCGTAGGAGGCCTTAACATGTTCGTAAGCTTTTAGAACTAAAGCATATTTTTGCTCCTCGGATAACCCACCACCATTTTCTTCGTCCATGGGTTGATCGCTTAAGACATCTACACCCTTGGTTTGGCCTTGACTGAGTAAAGCGGTTAAAGCAGCCACATCATAGCCAAGAGTTTCTCCTGGTGGTCCAGGAGGACCTGGAGGACCTGCTGGACCCATAGCACCGGGCTTGCCATCATTTCCGCTAAAACCTCTGGGGCCAGGTTGTCCTTGTGGACCTGGTAGTCCTGGATTGCCATCTCTGCCTTGAGGACCTCTCATGCCCAAGTCACCTGGCTTACCGGGTGCACCTGACACACCAGGTACACCAGTATCACCCTTTAGTCCTTGAGTGCCAGGTAGCCCTTGCAAACCGATTAAACCCCTGTGACCTTTAATTCCTTTTGGACCAGGGTCGCCAGTTTCACCTTTTGCACCCTCAGGACCAGGTGGCCCAGCTTTGCCCCTTAGGCCCATGGGTCCTTCTACACCAGGCAAGCCATTTTCACCTTTAGCACCACGTTCCCCACTAGGTCCGATAAGTCCCACTGGTCCTGGAGGACCAGGCAAACCAGGATTGCCAGGAGAACCTTGGTTTCCTTGGAGTCCTGGTGGCCCTTTATCGCCTGGACGCCCAGCTATACCAGGGGATCCGGATTTTCCTGGTGGGCCTTCTGGACCTTGCTCTCCCATCGGACCTGGATTTCCTGGAGGACCAGCTATACCTTGTGGCCCTGGGGCTCCTTCTTTGCCAGGTTTTCCTTGTTGCCCAGGCTCACCATGAGCGCCTCTCAAGCCTCTTAGACCGGCTGCGCCTGGAGGTCCAGGCAAACCAGTCACGCCACGATCACCCTGAGGTCCTTGGGGTCCTGGATTACCAACAGGACCGGGTGGACCATCATTGCCTGTTTCTCCTTTTTGTCCTTCTGATCCAGGCAGTCCTTGCAAGCCAGGAGTGCCAGTCAAACCAGGGCGACCAGGCTCACCTGGATTTCCTTTAAGTCCTGGTTGACCAGCAATACCAGGCAAGCCTTGACTTCCAGGGTGGCCCTAAAAATTTTAAAGTGTTCAATATATATAAAAATATCTTTTAAATCATAATTACTCACTACTGGACCGGTATCTCCGGGGCGACCGGGAAGACCACTTAGACCAGGCTCTCCTCTTAGGCCTGATTCACCTCGAGCACCTTTGGGTCCGGTTAAACCTATAGGACCCGGTGAACCCTGTTCGCCAGTATTGCCATGCGGGCCTGGACTACCTTGTTCACCTTTTATTCCCATCAAACCACGATCACCTTTTGCGCCTTGTAGACCAGCCAATCCAGGAGGTCCAGCAAAACCAGGGGGTCCTGGAGGACCAATAAGACCTCTTTCACCAGGCACACCGGTGGCACCTTGTTCGCCAGGTGTACCAGGATTTCCCGGCTCTCCTCTTTCACCAGTTTCTCCAGGAGCACCAGGTGGGCCGACATTTCCTTGCGGACCACGATCACCAGGACGGCCAAACGGACCTTCAGGTCCTATTTGCCCAGGACTTCCACGTTCACCCTTAATACCAACTGGTCCGGGGAGACCTTTATGGCCAGGCATGCCCATCATACCGGGAGCTCCCATGTGGCCTTTGTCTCCTGGTTTGCCAGGAGCGCCCTTAAAAAAATACATTTAGTAAGAAAAAAATTTATTAATTAACATTTTCAAAAACTCACCGTAGCACCGTCATTGCCAGGATTTCCGGGCTCTCCTCTTTCACCAGGAGTTCCAGGTTGACCAATAGATCCTCTTTCTCCAGGATAACCACGCTCGCCTCTTGGTCCAGCAGGACCTAATGCACCTTGGGACCCTGGCGGTCCTTGAGCACCATCTTTACCTGGAGAGCCTGGACTGCCAGCAAGACCAGGTAAGCCCTGAAAACCTCTAGGTCCAGTAGGACCAGCCTCACCTCTTGCACCGTCTTGACCTGTAGGACCAGGTGGACCCTGAGCACCCGGTAGACCATCTTTTCCATTATCACCACGTGGACCAGGAGAACCTATAGGACCAGGCTCACCAGTTTTACCATTTTCACCAGGAATACCCTTATCACCAGGTATACCCATAGGACCGGGTAAACCTTGCAGACCCTGAGGACCTTGTTCGCCAGGTTTGCCATCAGCACCAGGAATACCACGTTCACCTGTAGAACCTTGACGACCAGCGGGCCCAACACGTCCTGGCAAGCCGCGCAGACCTTGTAGACCTGGTACACCTGGAGGACCAATGTCACCAGGATTTCCTTTATCTCCAAGTGGTCCTTGGATACCTCTATCACCCGGCGTTCCCTTGGGACCAATAGGGCCATCAGGTCCTGGTAAACCAGGTAAGCCAGATGCGCCTCTTTCACCCGTAGGACCAGCTAGACCCATAGGACCTCGCATGCCGCGCTTACCACGTTTACCTTCAGGACCTACAGTTCCAGGTAAACCACGTGGACCAGGTTGCCCAGATTCACCTTTTATACCCTGATCACCTGAATAAAGTAATTGTATACTAAATATTCTTCTTCTTAACTGCGATATTGAAAACTTTACCTTTGTATCCTCTTTCACCAGGTTGTCCGGGAGCACCCTTAATACCTTGTTCTCCAGAACTGCCGGGCAAACCATCGGGACCACGAGGACCGGGAAAACCTTGAGGGCCACCAACACCGGGTGCACCCATCGAACCTTTATCACCTGGTAAACCGTCTTTGCCACTTGGACCTGGCAGACCATTCTCTCCAGTAGCACCGGGGCGTCCAGCTTCACCTCTAGGACCTTGCAAGCCTTGATCACCCTTAGGGCCCATATGACCCATATCACCTTTAGCACCGGGAATACCAGGAAAACCGGGAGCGCCAGGTTTTCCAATAGCACCAGGCTGACCAGGACTGCCGCTACTGCCATCTAAACCTCTGGCTCCAGGCTGACCAGGAGCCCCTGCATGACCACGTTCTCCTCTTGAACCAGCAGGTCCCTTAAAAGAGCAGACTTTATTGTTTTTTAAACTATTGAAATATTATTATATGGTTACTTACAGTAACGCCAATCGGTCCCACAGGACCCATAGCACCCGTAGAACCTTTTTCACCGGGCGCACCTTGATCTCCCTTAGCACCATCCAGACCAGGAAAACCACGATGACCCTTCAATCCCGGTTGCCCTGTAAGACCGGGCAAACCGCGAGGACCAGGAGTACCAGCTAAACCTTGCGGCCCTACTTCTCCATCTTCACCTGGTGTGCCATCTTTGCCCGGAGGACCAGGTAAACCACGGGGACCCATAGGTCCGGGAGGACCTTGTAAACCAGGCTCACCAGCCTCACCACGTACTCCTTGAAAACCCTGAGGCCCAGCAGGCCCCAAATTACCGGGGGCTCCTCGCGGACCAGGTTGTCCAGCAGATGCTTGTATAAATTGAGGAGCAGCAAATACAGGAGCATTAGGACCCTTATCGGTGTTAGCATATTCAGCGGCCAGTTGTTGATGATAAAAACTTAAGTCGGGCACAGGACCAGGAGGGCCGGGGTTGCCTGGTATACCAGGATTGCCGGGTGTACCTGGAAAACCAGGCTCACCGGCTGGGCCTTGAGCTCCAGAATAGCCACGATCACCTCTAGGGCCACTGAAGGTGCCGTCATATGGACTATAAGCTGGCGTATGAGCTTGAGTTGGTGTTGGCAGTGTCGGTTGGGCAGTGGTAACAGGAACTTCATCTGGAGGCTGGTGATCAACATTTCCCGCACCGGGCCTACAATTATCAGCTGCACGGCAAATCACTTCACCTTCAATACACTCACAATTATTAAGACAACCATCATGTTCAGTCGTGAACTCATCATTTTCACGATACCAGTTACCCTCAAAATTGCAAGAAAAGGCAGCAATCACATTGTCAGCAGCACGAGTGCGGGGTGTCGAGGAAACAGCGACTGAGAAAATATGGAAAAATTATATTATTTGCAATGGTAAAGCTAATTTTGCAAATCACGCCGCTACTACCTTCCTCACGTGCCACATCGGCATTGTTGTCTGCGTCTGCAAAAATCAAAAAGAGAGGAGGGGAAAAATTGCATCAATTGACCATCAAGCGAAGACATAAATCAGATACTTGTTTCTGTCTACAATTAATATAACAAATACACACGCACACACTCACACACATGCATTATACACACATCTGTGTTCTGCGGTATTATTTAACAACATTCTATCTCTCTGGGTCAAGTATTCCAATCGAAATTTGACTCAGCGTTAGTGTCCCTGCAGCCATGGTTTTTCAATTAACGTTTTTCTTTGTGTTTCTTTGTTGCTTTGTGTAGAAGCGCTGTCGAACGACAATTTTCTACTGACAAGATAATTTAGCTAACGATACTGATTTTCAGCTTACACACGCAACCACAGGGGATTCTTACGAGGGTGAATTTAATATATTTAACCTCATTATGGTTGTTGGGGTCGTAACGAAATCGATAAAGTGTGGCAACACTTGTCATATGCTTAACATCGATTAAGATTAATCGATTATTTTTAGTCTTACCAACATTTTGTTAAACATTCTCTGAACAAAGTTGCTGGAATTCATTGCAACAAATAATAAAATTTTATTATAAATTAAACTCGTTCGAATAAAAATTGGAAAGTGAATTAAAAGGAATATAATCGAATAAATCTAATAATAAAATATTAAAAATTCAGTGTAAAAGTAAATTCACTATAACTATAAGAAGTATAAATCAATAACAGTGATTCTACTTAACGTAAATATTATTCGAATAAAAATTAATCGAATCTAAATTAATGTGTAAATAATTTTAAATTCAGTTACTGTAAGCAGCTATTGGAATTAATATTATTCGACTAAAATTTATCGAATATAGCTAATCGAATAAGTTTAGTTATATCGAATATAGTTAATCGAATAGATTTAGTCAAGTGAATTACAATATTTGAATAACATTATGCGCATAAAACTGCGAAGAGCTTGTAAACAAAACTAATTAGAAATATATTCGAGTAAAAGTTAATCGAATAGAATAATTCGAATAATATAGCTAATGCCGAAGAAATTGCTCAGCAAATTTTTGAATAAACAAAATTTCCATATAAAATATTCGAACAAAGTTAGTCGAATAATGTATTTTAATTTTAATAACAAACTTTTTGACATTTAATCGAATATAAACATTTTAAGTCACTGCAATAAGCTACTGGTATTATGATAAGCAAAATTGTTGTATTAATAAATATTATTCGAATATAGTTTGTCGAATAAAGTTAGTTCGTATAAATTTTATTAAGGGAACTAAAATTTTGGAATACAAATCTAAAAAATGTATGTGAATAAAACTAAACAAAATTTTATTCGAATAAAAATTGTTCGAATAAAACCGATCGAATACAAAATATATTCATGGTGAAATGAATTCTTATTATAACTGATATTATTCTGTGTACAAAACAAGGAAAATAAGCAAGCGAAGTTGAAATAAATTTTATTCGAATAAAAATTATTCGAATAGAACACATCGAATAATGTGTAAATGGTGAAAAGAATCGTTATTATTACTGATATTATTCTGTGTACAAAACCACGAAAAATAAGTAAGCGAATTTAAATTTCATTTTAATCGATTAAAAATTATTCGAATAGATGAATTTGAATAATATAGTTAGCGGAGTGAAAAACAAATTTGCTCACCATTCTTTGAACAAAATTTGCGTTTGAAGAAAAATTGTTCGAATAAAATTAGTCGATTAATAATTTTCAATGTTATTAAAAAAAATTTATTTACAAAAATTATTCGAATAAGTTGAATAATATGTCAATGATGAAAAAGACTTTTTCAGCACTCTTTGAAAAAGGATACTGTTATAAACAAAATTTGCATTTAATTAAAAATTATTCGAATAAAAATAATCGAATAATATATTCCAATATTATTAACAAACATTTTAAAAATATATTATTCGAAAAGAATAAGTCCAATAATGTTTGTAAAAACGTTTTTCACCATTTAAATAAAAATTATTCGAATAAAAATAATCGGATAGTTTTTTTTCAATTGTTTTTGCAATTTTTTTAATAACTATCAACTATATGAAGTAATAAATAAATCAATAACAGTGATTTTTATTTGCATAAATATTATTCGAATAAAAATTAATCGAATCTAAATTAATGTATAAATATTTTTAAATTCAGTTGCTGTAATAAATTGTATTGAGGACTTTACAATTTTAGTACACAAATCTAAAAAAAGTATGTGAATAAAACTAAATATAATTTTAGTCGAATAAAAATTATTCGAATAAAACAAATCGAATACATAACTTATAAATGGTGACAGGAATTGTAATTATTACTGATATTTTTCTGTGTACAAAACTATGAGAAAAAAGTAAGCGAAGTTAAATATAATTTTATTCGACTAAAAATTATTCGACTAAAAATTATTCGAATAGATGAAGTCGAATAATATGGTTAGTGGTGAAAAACACTGTAACACTTTATTCTGTAACTACAGAATAAAGTTATTGAAATGATATATAAAATATATTTTTAAAAGAAAGAAAATAATAATTATCTGACAAAGAGCACAAAGCAATAGATTCGATTAACAATATTCGAATAATAATTTATCGGTATAAATTTGCAATATAATTTATTGAAATAGAAACTGTTCCAATAGATTTAAATATTTAAATAAAAATAAAGTGCTCGATTAAATATTGTGCACATAAAATTACTCGAGTATATAAAATTATTCGAATAATTTAAGAAAAAAAGTTATGCGAATATATAATAATTTTGGAGAATAACAGAAATCGCCAGTAACAAAAAGTGGACGACAGAAAGTAGTAGTTGATTTAAGAATTATAGAAAATAATTTTTTAAACTCATTTACAATGGCGCCTCGTACAATGTTCGGTCATGCCACTGCACCAGTTGTGTAATTGATGTTGAGCAAATAAAATATTAAATACAGAATAGCATTGCACAGTTGCAGGTTCCAATACATGCACAAGTATATGTGTGTGTGTGTGTGTGTGCGCTTGTACTTGCAACCCCATTCAAGTTGACAATTCACGCTTTTCATGTGGACTCTTAACAAAAAAGATGAAAAAAAACCCATGAGAAAAAACAATGCACTTCAATTGATACCAACGGCCGAAAGAAATGGAAAATGTTGTTGGCGCTATCAAAAGCGCACGTTGTGAGTCTGATGATGATGATGATGAGGCAGAAGATGATAATCATGACGACTATGACGATAATAGCGCCATTTGCCACTAATTGAACAAAATATGTTCGAGTAATAAAATGAAAAAATTAATGATGACGATCATTATGTGCCTGCCTGATTATAATGGAGATGAATGATGTTCTGTTTTTTATATTCGTTTTTTTCTTTTCATTTTATTTCTCTTGAATCAAGAAAAGTGTTTCAAGTTTTCCTATTTTATCTTTTAATAATCTATTGCAAATGTTGTGAACATGTCGGCTATTGAGGACGCTCATTGATCTAGATAAATAACTTCAAAACACTTGAATTGATTGTTATTAATGGCATTTTTTAAATTCCTATAAAATCACAACTCGTTATTTAAAAGAGGCTCATAAATTTCTTTTAATCGAAATTACTTTACTCACTCACCTTCATCGTAATTATTGTAGTCATAATTTTCCACATCTTCGAAATCAGCCACATCCGGTTTAGCCTCTTCAGCTTGCGGCCGTTCTAAATGATCTTGAGTTTTCTTAATTTTGCGAAGTTTCTTAACACGTTTTCCCGATTTCCTATTATCTGCATCTGCTTCCTGGGCGGCGGCAGTTACAATTTGTATTAGAACACTAACGGCAATAAATAACCAAAATAGTTTGAAATATTTCAAATGCATTTTATTTCCTGCTCAGCTGTTCTCTGCTCTCTCTTTCGTTGCGAAATTGATACACACACAAAATTGACAAGAACAACAATAATAAATTTATTGAGGCATGAGTGTAAAGTATTGAGTGAATAATCTAAAAATAATTTAAAGAAATCATAAATAAAGATTTGAAATTAAATACATGCATGTGTTGAAATTGGAACAAGTTAATGTGCTGTTGCACAGTGGGGATGATGGCACAAAATGTGCTTTACAAGTAACTTGAAAAAAAAAAAATATATACAAAAACAAAGAAGAGCAGAAATGTTATACAGCTTTTAGTGGGTTGAGTGAAAGTTTCCAAAAGTACTGGGAAATGAAGCCGATACTTAATAAAATTCTGAACGAATAAAATAAAAAACATTTTGTTTTCCTCTGGAGCTGAAATATTCAACGATGTGGAAGAATAAATTTCGTGTTTAAATCCTGGTGTAAAAATGGGATGCTAAATAAAGATACAGTTGCTTCTAAGGACCTCTAAAGGGAAATTAGCCGATATTAAAAAAAAAATTCAAGATATAAAAAAACCTTAAGTTCAATGAACTTTTGTAATCTGGAAGTAATTTTATTTGCGCTATCAGAGATTGATTTAGAAGATCTGATCAGATATCTTAATGCAAAAGGTTCATTATGGTACTAATAATCGGAATCCACCCGGCATATTTTGATACGGGTGTTTGCAGTGGTCTATCTAGGTAAAGGAATTACCTAGACGCCAGACCTGGCAAATAATAATTACAGCTGTAATTACTTGCTTAAGCAATTACAAACTTTTTGTAATTGTAGTTGAAAGCTTTCCATTACAATTACTTTTTGCTGTAATTGAAAATTGACACAAAAAAACAATTACATTTCAAAATAATTGTGGTGGAAAAATTTTAATTACAATTACAAGTAATTGTAACCGAACACAATTAAGAAAAATTAATGACAATTACAAGTAATTGGAAAATTAATTTCACAAGTAAATAATTATAGAAAACTTAAGTAATAATTAATTGTTTTTTTTAGTAATTGGAAATATTTTCAATTGCAATTAATAACACAATTAAAAACTTTGCAATTTGTATAATTAAATAAAGAGCCACATATCGTTAACTAAAACGCAAAACGCCGTAACTATTAAAAAATTTGAAAGAGACAATTTATTCAAAATTATTCAATATATTTAATGAAAAATTTTAAAATTAAAAAAAAAATACTTTCACCAAAATGTAATCGAAATACGTCAACTAAAAGTAATTGTATAAATTTAATTACAATTAAAATTACTTGGAATTAAAATTGCAAAGGGACAGTTGCAATTAGATTTAAATTGCAACAATTACATTTTGTAATTGCAATTGATTTATTTTCAAATGCAATTACATTTTTGTAATTGGAAAAAATTTCAATTACTTAAGCAATAAATTGTAATTGAGATAAATCTGCTAGACTCTAATTGACTTTTTTGTAATTGTAATTAATTTTTTTAATACAAAAACATTTTTGTAATTACAATTGGAAATTATGTCAATTACATGAGCAATACATTGTAATTTAGATGAATCTGCTAGACTCTAATTGACTATTTGACTTTTTGTAACTGTAATTAATTTTTTTCAAATTTTGTAATCGGCAAAAATTTCAATTACATAAGCAATAGAATGTAATTGAGATAAATCTGCTAGACTCCAATTGATTGTCTTGTAATTGTAATTAATTTTTTGAAGTACAATTACATTGTTGTAATTGTAATTGGAAAAAATTTCAATTACATGAGCAATAAATTGTAATTGAGTTAAATCTGCTAGATTCTACTTGACCGTTTTGTAATTGTAATTAACTTTTTTAAGTACAATTGAAATTTTGTAATCTTAATCGGAAAATATGTCAATTACATCTACATGCAATTGTAATTGAAGTAAATCTGCTTTATTCTAATTGACTGTTTCACTTTTTGTAATTGTAATTAATTTTTTTTCTAGCACAATTACATTTTTGTAATTTTAATTGGAAAAAATTACAATTACTTGAGCAATAAACTGTAATTTAGATGAATCTGCTAGATTCTAACTGATTGTCTTGTAATTGTAATTAATTTTTTTTCAACTACAATTACATCTTTGTAATTGTAATTTTAATAAACTTCAATTACTTGTACAAGTAATTGTAATTGAAATAAATCTGCTGGATTCTACTTGACCGTTTTTTATTTGTAATTAATTTTTTTTTAAAGTACAATTACATTTTTGTAATTGTAATTGGAAAACATGTCACGATGTAATTGAATTAAGTCCATTGAGTTTCAATTGATTCTTCGCGGTTAGTGGTTGGCCACGTTATTCAGCCAATTAATGCAAGCGATTGAAAATTTTGAAAGCTTTTCTATACTCATACATGAAAAGAAAAAAATAATGTCGATGTAGCGATTAATATCGCATAATACCATGCATCGGCATTTGTAGGATGTATTGCAAGCAAAGTAACGATGTTTAAGATGCGTTAATTAACAGCGTGCAAATCTAAACCGAACTTAAACACTGTGGCTGGTAGCTAGAAATTCTAGACCATCAGTCTGAGAGTCCTGGATTTTATACCGGCCAGATTTTGCATTTTCCGCTGGCAAATAAATCACCTGGAGGTTTCGGATTGTGTTGAAAAGAAAAACGTCAAGTTTTCTGCAGAGAGTTGGAAGCTCTTTGTTCATCTGTTATTGGGGCATGCATAAACATGTTCTTTCCTGCTTAAAGCGATTAGCGGTTTCGTTGTTGAGTCAGGTCGGGTCTTGCCTTGGAAAAGGGCATTTTTACTTAATAACAAATGCGAAGATAAACGACTACTGATTTATTTCCACAAGAGATCGTATCTGTCCTCTCATTCCAATTCCTGTTAATTGTTCGATCTGTGCCATTAACAAATTCCACACGATTTTCAATTGTTTTTTAATTTTTTTTTTACAAAAAACCCCACGGTGCCTGACTCTTTATTTATTTATTTATTATTTCCATTTAGCCTGCCTGCAGCTAGACAATCATAAATCAATAAATCGTTTAAATTTTCATTGCAAAAGGCGCTCATATATTTTTAATGTTGCACAGTTTTTATTGACAAACTGCACTTGAAAAAAAATAGTTCATTTAAAATTTTGTGCTGTTCTTTAGTTTTCTAATAGTTTAATCACTCTGAATTAGATTTTTATATATAATTTTTTTCTTCACAAAATGTTAAAGTTCACTTGGCATTTTTTGATTATTTCTTGTTAGTTTTGGACTCGTTACGAAAAGTTGGAGTAGTTCTTATCATTTTATTGAAAAAAAAAGACTTAAAAATGTGCTTTTAGTTGTTAATAATTAAAAATTAATAATTTTTTATTTCCTGTTGACGTTGAACACAAAATGCTGAACCCGTTCATTCGTGTAGTTTCTGTTTCTCAATTAAGATTGACTGACATTTTTAAATTTGGTGTGACACAATTAATTCTTGCAAAGATTTTTATTGAAAATCATTTAGAATACAAAATCTGTATATATAATTTGTGACAATGCCATTATATTTTCTGAAAACGAAATGTTTGTCATGTCTTTTATTGCAAATATTTTATCACAAGTTTTAAAATTTTGTTTGCAATTTGAAGAAATATTTTTTAGAATTTTCTGCAAGTTGCACACGATGCTCATTTTTTCTAAAATGGGCTTTTTATTTAAAAAATTTTAGTTAAAAGTTTTTTTTTAAATACATTGTTAATGCAAGAAAATTTTGTAATTATTTTAATTTTATCAATTTACTTGGATTGAATTTTTGTTTATTTGAAAAAAAAAACTTTCAATTTCACAGGATTCGAGAGCCAATGAAATCCTTGTGTTTTTTACAAACCTCTTACCCAGAGGTGTGAATTTTTATTTGAGAAAATTTCGTATTGTTATAATTTTAATTAATTTTTTAAAATATAATTTAAATTATTTATAGATATTTTTACTTGTTACTTCCTGTAACTTTTTTTAGCTTATATATAATTTTAATTTTCTCATATTAAAACTTTCAAATATTTTTCCATATGGCGTTCTCTTTTCTGAAAAACAGGCAACATTTTTTTCACTTTTTTTCGACAGAGTGGCAGTTTAGAGAAGATTTAGAACAGGATTTATTTTTCGTCAGGAATGTTGGACTCATTTTTAAAATGTTTTAACTTTCAATTAACGGAATGTGGCCATTTTGTGTTATAAAGTGTAAAAAATGTTGCATTTTTTTTAGAAAAAAAGTGTTTTTTATAAAAACTTTCAACCAGAACGCTTGATTTTGATAGAAATATTATTTATGGAATGATTTTTAATATATATTTCTTTTTAAATGACAGAATGTGGCCAGTTTGTATCAAAAAGTGTAAAAAATGTTGCATTTTTTCTAGAAAAGAAAGTGTTTTTTCTTAAATTTTCCACCAGAATGCTTGATTTTAATTAAAATATTATTTTCTATATTTTCACTTCATTTTTAATATGTTTTTAGTTTTCAAATAACAGAATGTGGCCAGTTTTTCTTAAAAAGTGTAAAAAATGTTGCATTTTTCCTAGAAAAGAACACAACGATAGTGTTTTTTTTAAAAGCTTTCAAACAGAACGTTTGATTTTAATTAAAATATTATTTTCTATTGCACTGTTTTTTAACTTTTTTTCACTTCGGAACAATTTTTTTTTGCTTCTGGAGAATTAACATTTTAAATACTTTTTTAAAGTGCTTTTTTAGAAAAATATTCAAGCAAAATGCTGCAGTTTTTTATATAAAAATTTGTATAAAAAATTTATATATACTTTTATAAAATTGTTTCCTTTCATTCGAATAAAAACTTTTAATTTTTTAGCATTTTACCACCAACATATTTTTTACCGTGATATTTTACAAAAACTCTTTTACAACTCTGGATTTGAAATCAAATCACATCGCATAATATAAAAAAAATATATTATTTCCATATATTTTTATCAATTTGTTTCCTTTAATATTTTTCATTTCCAACAATTTTTTTTATTTTTTAGTAGTAAAATTTTAAAATATTTTTACCGGCCTTTTTTTACAAAAACTTTTGACCGGATCTCTGGATTTTTAATTCAAAAATTATTTTTTTTCTCTCGTAGTTTTTTAAATGAAAATAACATTTTTTCTTTCACTCCACTTTCATTTCCAGAATATATTTTTTCATGTGGCGTTCTGTTTTCTGAAAATAATGCAACATTTTTTCAATTCTTTTCTAAAAAGTGGCAGCTTAGAGAAGTTTTAAAACAGGAATTATTTTTCGTGAGGAATGTAGGATTAATTTTTAATATATTTTTTCTTTTCCAAAGACAGAATGTGGCCATTTTGTATTGAAAAGTGTAAAAAATGTTGCATTTTTTCTAGAAAAGGGATCAACGATGGTTTTTTTTATAAAAGTTTTCAACCAAAACGCTTGGTATATTTTAATTTTAATTTTTTCTTATTGTTTTAATTTTTTAAATTTCAAAAACTTTTACAAAAACTGTTACGCCCAACTCTGGATTTTTATTTGAAAAAAATTGCATCATTATGTTTTGAAATCAGATCCGAATGGATTTATATTTTATTTGTATAATAATAGTTCTTTTATATATATTTTTATAAATTTATTTCACATATAATTTTTTAATTCCAACAATTTTCAAAATTTTATCATTGAAATTTTAAAATATTTTTTTATCGTTTTTTCTTGTAGAAACTTTTAACCAAAACGATAAATTTTTATTTAATAAAAGTTTCTATAGCAAAACTTTTTTATCTGTAAATTTTTTTTCTTTTATCAAGTTATTTCCTTTAACTCTTTTTTCATTTCTAAAATCAAAAATTTTTTTCAATCATAAAATCTGAACTTTTTTTAAAATTTTTTTCTTACTTTTGATCCTGTTTTTTTTATACAAAAACTATCACTAAGAGAACTCTGTCATGTTCTTTTTATACACTTTTTTGTACGGTTGCACTTGATTTAATGTTTTTATATTTTTATGCGAATACCCGGACCGCGTTCCCTTTATTGAAAATTGAAGATGTTAAAAGTATAAAAATTTTATTAAAACTGTAAAAATTCCAAGTTGGGCTTGTGTTTTTATAGTGTTTATTATTCTGAGCAAATAAGAAAAAGAAAAAAAAAAAGTCAAGAGCATAGAAAAAACTATAACTGGAACCACAAACTATTTTCCAAAGACTTACAGTGGTGGCCAAAACGTTTCGGTAGTTTTTGGTATCAGTATTTGCCTTCCAGCCGATAGTGAATAGTTGCTGGCGATTTTTAATTGTGACAAAAAATAGTTTTAGTTTCCGTTCGTTGACTTGTTGGAGTCAAACCCAGGACATGTTGCTCACCTTGTTGAGGGCTTCACTCGCTGCAACTATTATTACGACCACGTCTATCACTTGTTTTTTCTAAAATTTTAACTGATTTCTCTTCCTTTGAGAAGATGGGTCTCTATAGAAACAATTTACGAGAATTTTAGAATTTTTTTGTTGTTCTTTCTGGGGTTGATATACTTGACTATTTCGGCATTTCAAAATTTTAAGGACTTTATTTCCTTCCAGCCATTTGGAGCGAAATCAATGCTTCGCTTTTTTTTCAACTGATTAAAACTGTTATTGAAAGCAATAGAAATCGTTTAAAGCAAAAAAAAAAATTTTTTGACATTATTTTCACAAAAGTTTTGATCTCTTCTGTACGGAATGCATTCAGCATAGAATTCAGCATTAAAAACAAACACAAAAGCAAATAAAAACTTAATTTAAATATTCAGCATAACTCGAAATATTTATGCAATAAAAGAAATAAATATGATTGCCAGCAAATATTATAGAGAATATCAAAAAGAAAGAGAGAGAAAAAGAGCGGATTTAATAAACTGAGAAATTTCATTAAATTCACTGATTGCACGCTTTCATTTATCAGTTGGAGCATAAAGAAGATCGGGGCAAATATAATTTTGAGCATCAAAAGTCTGGAGCTAAATTCTTATCTTATTAACAAAAATAAAAAAATGAAATAAAGAAAAAAATGCCGGCCGGCTGTTTGTTTGGTCTGATTAATAAATTGCGACACCCAATTGTTTGTGTGAAACACTTTCAACTCATTTATTTTTATTTATAACTTTTTTAATTTCAATTGTGTTGCATGACTTGTAATGCTCGTTTAACTGAAAAGGTTAAGTTTATTTTCACAATATTTCTATATTTTATTTAGAAGCATTAAAAGCATTCAAAAATAGCAGCACGTAAAAATCTAAAGCTCAGGGATTAATAATATTTGCAATGAATTGATAAACTAAGAAAGACAAAAAATATGTAGATCATTTTGTTGGACACTTTAAAGATTCAACAAATTTCAAATATGTATCTGGGTGCATTGAAATGAATTTTTAAATAAAATAATTCTTAAAATATATTTCTAGTTTGAGATTTTTTAATAATAAATTTTTTAAATATTTCATATAAAAGTTTTTTTAATGTATTTTCCTATTTTCCATAACACCTCGAGGCACTTGTTCGAGAAGAGCGCACCCACATAAAAAAACGCTAATCAAATGTACGCTGCTCGTGGGATTTGGCAGTTCTCAATACGGCATTTCATTTTATTAACAATTTGTAAAAATCAAGATTCAATTTCTTGAAATAAATTAAGAACTGAAAGTTTCACATTGTAAACTTTTATGTTTGCCAAAGAACAATTCCTCTAAATCAGCCGTTTTCTCTTAATCAGCTGTTATCCCTGCAACAGCTGTTTGATATGCCTCAACTATTTCGTTGTTTGTGTTTAATAAATATTTCATAGTCGAATTCAAAAAAGAAAATATTGAATAATTTTAGTTTCTTAATCAACAGCTCCTCTAAGTCAGTTGCTTTTTATTTATCAGCTGTTCTCTCTACAATCAGCTGTTTCTTTTATGCCAACTTTTTCGGTTTTTTAAGCTAAAAAATTTTGTATATCAAAATCGAGGGAAGAAAATATTGAATATATTTCGTTTTCCAATGAACAATTCCTCTAAGTCAGCTGTTTTTTCTAAATCAGTGGTTTTCTCTAAATCAGCTGTTCTCTCTACATCAGCTGTTTTATTTTCCTGAGCTATGTCGTTTTTTGTGTTTACTAAATATGCCATATTAAAACTGAAGGAAGAAGAATATTTTTTGAATTGAATATATTTCGGTTTCTAATGAAACATTTCCCTAAATCAGCTGTTTTACCTTAATCAGCTGTTATAAGCTGCATCAGCTGTTTTATTTGCCTCAGCTATTTTGATGTTTGTGTTTAATAAATAATTCATTGTTAAATTGAGGGAAGAAAATATTGAATATTTTTCAGTTTCTAATGAAACATTTCCCTAAATCAGCTGTTTTACCTTAATCAGCTGTTATAAGCTGCATCAGCTGTTTTATTTGCCTCAGCTATTTTGATGTTTGTGTTTAATAAATAACTCATAGTTAAATTGAGGGAAGAATATATTGAATATTTTTTGTTTTCTAATGAAAAATTTCTCGAAATCAGCTGTTTTCCTTAAATCAGCTGTTCTCTATACATCAGCTGTTTTATACGTGTCAGCTATTTCATTGTTTGTGCTTAATAAATAATTCATTGTTAAATTGAGGGAAGAAAATATTGAATATATTTCGTTTTCTAATGAAAAATTTCTCTAAATCAGCTGTTTTACTTAAATCAGCTGTTCTCTATACATCAGCTGTTTTATACACGTCTGCTATTTCATTGTTTTGTGCTTAATAAATATTTATAGTGAAATTGAGAAAAGAAAATATTAAATATTATTCGTTTTCTAAAGAACGATTTCTCTTAATCAGCTGATATTTTCTAAATCAGCTGTTCTCTCCACAATCAGCTGTTTTCTCTACATCAGCTGTTTTATATGCCTCAACTATTTCGCTGTTTGTGTTTAATAAATATTTCATAGTCGAATTAAAGGAGGAAATATTGAATACTTTTCGTTTTTCAATCCACAACTCCTCTAAATCAGTTGCTTTCTATTAATCAGCTGTTCTCTCTAAAATCAGCTATTTTGATTATGTCAGCTATTTCGTGGTTTTTGCTTAATAAAAGTTTTGTATTAAAATTGAGGGGAGAAAATATGAAACATTTTTCATGAAACTGTATAAAACTTGCAAATTGAATTTTTTCGATAAATTTTTATTATTTTTAATACATCTCTGTATGAAAATTTAGTACCACATTCCTAGACCTCGTTATGTGAATGGATAAGAGTGGCAGGATTTTTTTGCTAAATATCCTGAAGTATTTAACTGCAACTTAACTTTTTCTTCACTTTGTCGTGCATGTCAAGTGTGACATATTTTTTTTGTTCTTCTTCTATATTTTCCTTCGTTGGGTTGAACACTTTTCTGGAAAACAAAAGGAGACAAAAAGAATTGTAGCAAAAGTAATTGTTGAATAGCAGCTGTTTTCTACTACACAAATATTGTTTTTATTCTCCCCTCCTCTTTATCTCACTCTCTCTCTCTCTCTTTCACTCAGATTTACATGGATTTTAGCTTGAGCTCCCAGCCGGATAAACTGTTACATAAACATGTCAAACATTTAACGAAGAATGCGGGTAAGAGTATGTGTGTATGCTTATGTGTGTGTGTTTGGGTATGTGCTTGTGCATGTGTTTAAGAATCTGAAGGCATGCAAGCATGTGTGTTGGCTGCATCTTCCGTTTCCGTTATTTCTTTTTAGGTTACACAATAGTCGTTCATGCATTCACACATTTAACTCAGTAGTTTTAGGGCAACAGTGAATTTAAGTTAAACATCTTCGTGTTGCAACACCAGCTGCTGTTGTATGATTAAAAGCGTACAACAACAACCAGCAACAACAGTAAAGCTAAACGATGGTATTTTCTTTAGCAAATGAAAGAAAGCAATTTAAGAAAAAGTACAGAAAACATCAATATTTTGAGCAACTTTTCACCTGAAGGTTATTGTATTACAAAACAGGAATAATTATGCTGAGAAAATTTACGTTCATGTTTCCTTTTATATCGTTTTCATTTATTTATTTATATATATATTGAAACTGGCCTTTATGGCCTCACAATAAGTGTTAAGGCTGGGGCACAGCTGGGACGAAAGGTGAATTAATTATTTTTGGAAATTAAAATTTTTATTTGATTTAAAATAAACTTTTTGAACGAAAAAAAATATAGAAATTTTCGTCAGCCTTATTTACCGATTGTTTGTAATAACAGATGTAACATTATAATTCTCATTTGTTTAATGAGAAAAGGGACTGCTTATTCGAGACTTTTTCTTAACATGTCCGGCATAGTTTCGAAGATTTCACTTCGGAAATTGTTGCTTTCCTTTAATGGTATAAAAGACTTCACAAGTTTTAGCTTTTGCTCCTAAATGGACTTTTTCTTTCAGTCTTCTTTAAGGCAGGGCTGGCAAATTTTGTTATAATAATGATATCGCCCGTGTTAAAGTTAATTGAAAATAATAATTGGGAAGAAAAATTAGCTTTATTAATTGTCTCGTTTGCAGTTGTATTTATAAAGAAATTTAAGAAAAAATTTTTTTCTTTAAATAAAAAAACAAACAAAAAGAGATTAAAATAATTTTATAAATTTTGTTAGAAATACTTTTTTTAATAAGAGAGAACAGAGTCAATAAAATTTTTGAATAAATATTATCGGGTGTTTTTTATAGAATGATACAACTTTGAGTTGGCATCACTGCTTTATTTGACCACCCATTTAACAGCTGATAGTTGCTTTTTGTTTAGTTTGCTTTGACATTTCATTATGGATCGACTTACACCGGAGCAACGCGTGCAAATTGTGGAAATTTTTAAACAAAATAATGGTTCTGTTCGTCAAATTTATCGTTCACTTCGTCCATTCAAAATTTTATTTTCCGATGAAGCCCATTTTTAGTTGAATGGGTACGTAAAGAAATAGAATTGTTGCATCTGAAGTGAGGAGAATCCACAAGCTTTTGTCGAAACTCCACAGAAAATTATTGTTTGGTACGCTTTATGGGCTGGCGAAGTCCTTGGCCCATGTGTCTTCAAAAACGATGATGATCAGAATGTTACTGCTTGTGAAAATTGATGTTCCAGATTGCGCCTTGTACGCGCCAGCCGTGGCGGCCACATGGCCGAAATCATATTTAAACATTAATGTCGTAAAATTTTCTACCCAATAAAGACCGTTTCATTGTTATCAAAAATATATTAATATGTTTTACTATGATTTAAACTTGTATCACTCTATAAAAAACACCCGATAAATGCCTGCTTCGTTTGTTTGTGGTAATCGAAGTTGCATTGTAATTCTCATTTAGTTAATATTGTGTTTGGTTTAAGGGCAAAAGGGACTGCATATTTGCGTTGTTTGCTTAACGTGTCTGAGCTATTTTCTTAATGGATAAAAGCTTTCACAAATGTTAGCTTTTGTTCCTAAATGATTTTTTTCTTTAATCTTTAAGGCAGGGCTGGCAAGTTGTTTTTTTTATTTGTTATATTATGATGTCGTTAAGGGAAAATAAAAATTTGAATGGACTACTTACTCCATTTCTTGTATCGTTTGAAACTGAATTTATAAACAAAATTAATTTTTCCTAAAAGAAACTTTCAAAATTTATTTTATCCAGCTCTGCTTTAAAACCAACTGCTGCTTGAACATTTACTTAACTTGGCTGTGTTTAGTTAAGGCGGTCAACCATGACCCAAAGCATTATTAATGAGTGAACATGAATTGTGTTTAAATATGGAAAAGAACAGCATATTTCTTTCTTAAAAAACTCATTTTATTTCCTTTTCGTACTTCTGATATCCGCTGATGTTAAATTCTAAACATTTTCAAATAAAAAAAGAAATCACACACTCACACACACTGTGATTGAATTTATTGGGAAACTAAAACAAAATATATATTAAACCTTTTTTAGTTGAAAATAATTTTAAAAAATCTTAAATTAAATTTTTCAATTGATATTAAATAAATTGAGACACATTGACTGGGTTAATAAAACTACCCACTCCCGAATTTTTATTGTAAAAAAAGATCTATTTATTTTATTCTCTACAGAAAACATTAAATTAAAATAAGAAATTGTTTTGTAGCCACTTCACAATAACTTACTTGGGGTTATTGTTGAAGCATTTGCTATTTGCTGAACAAGAAAACTATCAAAAAGGACTGCAAAAAAAACAAGAAAAGAAAAAGGTTAAAGAAAATAAATAAATAAATAAGTTAAAGTAAATAGTCCGATACAAAATCTTCTTCTATGAGGAGTTGAAAGAATAAATTTTCCTGAAAAACTTTTCATTGAAACAAAGTTTTTTTCTTTTAAATTTATTAAGGGTTAAGATTTTTGTCTTTTATATTAAATTTAATAAAAAAATATCCTTGTGACGCAACCCAGCAAACATTTTAGTTATAATTAAGTCAACAAGTGCATTAAATTAAATTTTCTGGAAAATGGTGCAAAATTTTTCAAACATTTTGGCATTTCAAAACAAGGAATTTATTAGAAATGAATTCAAAATCCCTTACGAATCATAAATTCTCTTTTAAATGGTTTCCAAACTGCCAAATTTTCGAAAATAAATGAAAAAAATTTTACACATTTTCTAGACAAGAAAACGTAATAAATTTTAAGGACATTTTTTCATGATAAATATCAAATCAAATCCGTTTTAAATACTAAAAATAGGACACAACACGCCCACTTTTTTTACAATAATATTTGCAATTTTATTCTTTTAAAATTTATGTATGACTTTTTAGGTCGATTTTTTAAAAAAATGTTTTTAGTTTTGCTTTTAAGCTAAAATTAAAGTTTAAAATAAAAACTCCTTTAACAAAGTTTTATTATATGAATGAAAAATAAAATTCTCTCTTTTAGGAGTCTCATCCGATCTTTAATTTTTACGTTGAAAAATAACCATTTAACTGCATGATTTTTTTATAGAATTAATAACAATTACGGACCCTGTTATTCACGTATTTTTACTTGTTCGTTTGTCATAATATTTTGAAAATAGTATATGAAATATTTCACTTTTTTCCCCCAAAATCCCCACAGTGCAGTGGTGCACCAAATTGAAAAAAAATTAAAAAAAAAAATTTTTTGTTTTTAAATATCTTTATGAAAACAGTTTTAATATTATGAAAACAGATTTAGTTAAAGCAATTGCATATAAATTGATTATAAACAATTTAGAAATGAATCTAGTTTCCGAAAGCAATTGCAGTCTGTGATATGCCTGAATGTTTCGAAAGAAAAATACCGCTCAAGTTGAAAACTCTCTGTAATTGAGAAATTTACAATTAAGGAAATACTGTCACTTAACGAAATATATAAAATATGCGGAATTCGATCAAAAAAGCGTGACCGCTAAATATCAAAGAAAACCGTTTTTATTGAAACGAATATTTATTGAATTAAAAAGTTTTCAATAAATTAAATTCTATGACATTTGTAAGAAGCTGTTCTACTCAAAAAAAAAAAAAAACTTAAGCAGAATCAAAATATTTTTCTTTACCGCATAGGGGTTATACTTTTCTGGCCAAATATTTGCCTAATGTGACCGTACCCTTAGATATACAAATAAATTTGCTTGCTCAGCTTTTTGTTAAATTTTTTTTTAAACTCAGTTGAAATAGAAATATAGAAATTTTTTTGTATATTAAAAATTTTTAATCATTGATTATGAGTACAAAATTTCTTGGATGGGGCCCAAGTTTCAATAGAGCCCTTTTCTTCTATAACCAAATTTTTGAACATGCTGCGGTTGTATTTTGATGTGAAATCAACTCGAAACTGTTGTTTCTTTTACAACATTAGCGAGATCTCTTGTAGCCGAGTTTTCTGCAACGCCAAATAATTATCTATAATTTTATTTGGCATCCTTCTTACACAGAGTCCTGCAATTATAAAAGCCTGAGAAAGAAAGTCATTAAGTTGTTAAAATACTTAAATGTACATGTCCGTCCTCTTGGTAATAATTTGGTTTTCTATTTCTTTTTATTTTCATTAATTTTTTTATATTTCTTCAAAGAAATTATCTTTTGTTTTTCTCTTAAGACCTACACATTCCCTCTCTCATTCTCTCTTCTACTTAAACTAGTTTTCTGTTAACAAAATTTATGTGGTTAGCGTGGGGGCCCATTTTAGCCTGGTGCTAATGAAAATGGTAGAGGGGCATAATAATTTGCAACATGTGAACGCTTCACATGATGGCTAAACTATGAACAACAACAATAACAACAACAAGAACAACAGTAATAAAAAGAAATTATAATCTAGAGAAATGAGAACTAAATTTCCATTTGCCTGGCTTTGAACAAAACACATGTTGTTGTTATTTTATTACTTTTGCACCCCAGTGAAAAATAGCGCCGCTGGCGATTCCCAAGTTTTAATGATGGGGGTCGTTAGCGAGCGAAAGTTGCAAGAAAAGCTTAAAAAAAATATCTTTGAAAAATTATATATACTTTCAATAGCGATTATGGTCTCATTAAATAAATATATTGAGGCTATACGAGGTCTGTTCATTCGATTAGCGTTTCTCTTTTTCATATTAATGTTTTTGTGTGCATCATAAATTCCCGCTTTCGGGATCGTCTTTTGAGTGTTCGGGGATTTTCTGCTGCAAATCAAAGAGTTTTTGAAAAATTTTGTATTAAAAATAGAACAGTGCTGGTTCTCCGAGTCAGAAAAAAAGCCTGTCAAAAATGATGGAAACACTTCGGCTGATCAACAACAGATGGAAGTGGCGAGAAAAAATTGTCAAGGATGATGCTGGAAATTCTCTTAAAGAAATTGTTGAGAATGTCTTGATAACGTTTAGCCAGCAAATTTTTTCAAAAATTCTGGACATAAAGCGTCTGATAGTTCTTAAAAAAAATGGCTACACTGTAACCGTAATCATCCATATTTAGCAGATGTGGCCTACTGTCACATTTTTTCAGTTTTCATGATTGCAGAGATCCGATTAAGTAAATAAATCCCGAGCTGATTAGAAACTTCAAGGAGGTACCAAGAAGTCCATATTAGAAGTATTGCGAGGAGTGGAAAACATTCCGACACAAACGTGTTATATCTGAGGGGAATTAGTTTCCCGATGGAAAAAATATAAATTGATGAAATGATCACTTTTGAAGAATAACCAAAATTTACCAAATATTTCGAACAGACCTCGTGCAAGCTGAAATATTGAATAATTGAATATTAAAGGCTATCAAAACTATTTTTTATTAAAATAATAAAATTGGCATCTATTTTGTTCATATACTTTCATACAACAACTTAAATCTTATACCACAAATAAGCCAAACATTTTATTGTGGTACACTTTTGAGGATGTTAATGACCATTAATATTAAATAAATTGTTGTTATTTGAAAGGTTTTTTATAACAGATTTGCAAAATCTAAATTACAACAACATCAATAATGTTTTTCTATTTTTATGTACACATTTATTTTAACTATTGCGATAAGATTAGTCAGGTAGACTCCAACTTAAATTCGCTAACTTACAAATAATTTTATTTGTGTAAAAATTTGTATTAAATGGGATGTTATTTTTATTGAGAGTGGAATAATTAAAATACTGTTCATAATAATATTGGAAAACAATTTTTACGGATTTCGATGCCGCACACTGGGCGTGTTTGAATGGAGGAGCGTATTTGGTTGATTTTTTTTTAAATTAATTAACCAGCTCCAAGTTCAAATTTGTAATGTGTCAAACAATTACTTTAGTTTGTTTAAACTCTATTTTGATAAAAAATTTAATTTTTAATAAAAAATAAATATTAATTTGAACAAAATCAAAAAATAATTTAAAACAAATTTTTTGCTTCCATATAAAATAATAAATTTTTGCTCATTTATGCCACTCACCACTGGCTTCTTTGGCTGCCAGCGTTCCGGCTTGACGCGTTTATTAAACGCCACAATTTAATTGAAATTATATTAACACCTGGTTTCTATAACATTTTCATTTCATTTTGTTTTTATATAGTCTTATTCGCCTGCTTTACTTAACATTTCCTTAAAGACACGTTTAATAAAGTAAAAATAAATAAATTTTTTTCGTATCCAACAACAACATATAAAAATTGAAAAAAAAAAAATGTGTTTCGCTGTTATAATTTCGTGTAAGGAAATATGCCCTTTTCAAACAGCAGGATATCAAAAAAATACTCTTTCCCTCTCCAGCTTCCCTTTCCTTAACAACCAACAGTTTTCATTTTGTCAGCAATATTTTACAAGAGTAAAAGAAAAAAAGCACAGTCAAGCGAAAAGTTAAAAACACTTGTTGACAACGTCGCAACAACAGTTTCCTTAAAGTAAATTTATAAAACAAATTATATAAAAAACTATGGAAATATAAAAAAATAATTGAAAAGCAGAGTTTGTTAAACAGCTTATTAAACACAATAACGACAGCAGGCTACACGAACACCGACTACAAAAGTCGTTGGCTACAATTGTCGCCTCGTAGTCAGCTACTTAATTATTTTTCGAAAGACAACTCCAAGCCAATAACCATGAGTTGTTGTTTGTAGCAGAGTTTTCTTCATACGCCAGTGTAGCCGCTTTCATATATTTAATACTCTTAAATAGTGTTATTCCAGTAGAATATATATAAAGTCCACAGTAAATGACAAGAAATCATTTCATTGGCTCGGAAATATAGTTTGTTATTTCTTTTTCTATAATAAAAAGATATATTTTCAGGTCTACAGTAATTGAATTTATTTATATGATTCTGGCAACACCTCATCTACGCATTGTCGCTCACCAAAATAGAAATTAGTTTAAATTTACTACAACCATAAAAACAGCAGGGACAACAACCAGAATAATCATTCTCATATAAGCACATGCATTCTATTTTTGACAAGTTGTAGTCTGTAGTCTGCTGTCGATATTGTGTTTAATGCTTTATGACTTTAAGTTGTAAAGCAAAACAGCTTGACAATTCAGGAAGAAAACAACAAATGCTAAGGAGAAAAAAAGAAAGATATTGAAAAAAAAAAAATTATAAAAAAATAACAACAAAAATGCTGCTGCAAAAGTTTTGACAAAAATTTTTACCCAAATGAAATTTACAATGTCAAATAACATCAAAAGTTATTTGTTTGCCTTTTACAATAACAAAAACATTTCTCTCTCTCTCTCCCTCACTTTCTTATGGCACCCTTCAGAAAACTGTGAAGGAGTTTGTTACTGCGTTCGTAATATCCTCAATAAATATATTTTGGACGCTTGTGAATAGGGGAAATTGGTTTTCTGCAGTCCACAGAACTACAATCACGGACTGATGTAAAAATTCCCATAAAAATTGAATTTCCAGAGCTGGAAATCTTAAGTTAATATATAAAATTGATTTAATATATAAAAAACCCCATTTTTGTATGTTTGTTACATAAACCTGTTTTATTAAATTTTAAATTTAATTGCAATTTAAAATCAAATTTAAAATCGAAAACTCAATTCCAGGCCTGGACACTTGTATCTATTTTCGAACATAAAAGTAACCACGTTAAAGAAAGTTTGCCCTTTTCCCTAGAAATAAAACATATTTTAAGGATTTTTAAGGAAATTCTTTGGCATCAGAAATCAGAAAAAAGCAAAAAATGATATCTCCAGAGCTGGAAATTTTAAATATATTTTGCGGTAGCAAATTAATTAAATGAAATTAGTTCATTTTCCTCAAAACTATATTTTATATTTTTTAGTAGGATATTTAAAATATACAAAAATCAGGAACTCAATTCCAGGGTTGGACAATTGAAATATTTGTTTGCCTGTTTTTCTTTAAAAAATTAAACTTTTTTGGATTAATTGGAAGAATAGTTTTTGTATCAGGGATTAGAAAAATATTAAAACAGCTCCAGAGCTGGAAAATTTATATATATTTTGGGATATTTAAATAATTGAATTATACTAATTTAAATGAAATACTTATTTATAATGTATTAGAAAATAATTTAAATTGGTTTTAAAAATTATATAAAATCAAAATTAATTTCCAGGGTTGGATAATTGAAATATTTTTTCTCTGCTTTTTATGTATTAATAATATTTGATGTATTTGAAAGAAATTTTGTTGTGCCAGTGTTAAAGAAAATCCAATAAGACAATTCCAGAGCTGGAAAAGTAACTTTTTGTAATATTAAAGTATTTTATATAATAAAAAAGGATTTATTTGTCAATTTGAACTTTTTTTTGGTGCTTAAAAGTACCATCGACCGTTTGTCGGTGTGAAGGGTGTATAACATTCGGCATAGCCGAGCACTTTTACTTGTTTTTTTTTTTTATAACAATAATTTAAGGAATTTTTCATCTGAAAGAATTCTAATTACAAAAGGGTTTAGGAAAAGGATTAAATGAATTATAACAAAATGTCACACAAAGTAGAGAAAAATAAAATAAAATTTGAGATAAAAAGTAGATATTTTAAATACCAAATAAATACAATAAATAATTTATAATGTGCAAACGGCTATTGAAATTAGTGGCTGGAATGAGTACAAAACTGTTGATCACACAAAATATCAAACATAAAATGTTTAAATATAATTTGTGCAAAAGAAAATATATAATTGGTAATTATAAAAACTGGAAAAAAATCAATTTTAGAGTCCAGCAGTTTTGCTGGTTTCACTTGTTTTCCAAAATATATTGAAATTGAATTGCAATAAATTCCTCAAATAATATCTGATCAAAGTTGTCACTTTCAATTTCAAGAAGTGCCGCTGTGCTACTTTTTCTTTAAAGAATATTTAGTTTGAAGATGGAAGTAGAAATTAAAGATTTTGCCGGAGCTCAAATTGAATAAAATTATCCTGCTGTTGGTGGAATTAAGAACTTCCCAGTAAATCACACTTCAAATGTTTGTGGAAAATAAATTAATCAAAATGTCTCAAATAGCCCAAGTGGATTATTTCGAATTTTATTTAATCAATTTTCTTTCCCTCTTAAAGTACTTGCGGATTTGTGTTAGAAGCAGACAAGGATTTTGAAGGATTTGCTCTTGTTTCATATTGTTTTTTTTTTTATTTTCCTGCTGTCCACTTCTCTCCAGTATCCGGTATGTTTTACCATGTATTTGTTGTTTTTGGTGTTTATTTTCAACAAAATCTCACAATATGTTGTGTTGTGACCTTTTTTTATGCAAAACAAAAGCGGAAGGAAGAAAAAACAAAACAAAACATGTTTCGTCATCAACTTGATTTATACGTGTGTGGTATAAGATTAATTTGATTTGATTCCTTTTATTTTACTGCCCACACAAATACACACACACACACGCACACACACTCGCACACCCACATAATGCTTTTATATTAAAAAGACATCTGGCTAAACCACAACTTGTTAAGGGATACACTTTTCTCTTCCTTAAAATTGTATAAAAACAAAACCATCACAGTTCGTCTTTGGGTAGGGAAAGAAAGTTTTAAATTAAATTCATAATAAATGATGTCTAGAGAGAATCTTTAAATAAGTTTAAACATCATTAAAAATTCAGGACATTTAAAAGAAACGATAGCCTTCAGCGGCACTTAAATTGGAAATTTTCTTTTTGTATAAAAATGCCGCACCTGATATTTTAGGAAAAAAATATACGGAAATTAAATAAGCTTTAGAATTAGGAAAGAAACTTCCTCAGGACTTTATTAAACAAGTTAGCCGTTGTTTTGAGGAGGCTTTTGATAAGAATAAATTTCCTACAGCAGTTTCTATCTAAGCAACGGGCGTTTTTACGAAATGCAAAATTGTAGAATCAAATCCAATGAATTTTGATTAGATTGAAGTTGGCTACATGAAATTGTTTGCTTGCTGATGTTTTATAATTTTTTTAAAATTATTGCAGCGAAATTTATAAAATAAATTATTTGTAAGAGCCTTATGAAATAAATCCTTATAAAATACATCCTTACAAAATACATCCTTATAAAATAGATTATACATCCTTATGAAAAACATCCTTATGAAATACATTTTTATAAAATACATTCTTATAAAATACATCGTGATCAAATACATCCTTATGAAATACATCCTTATGAAATACATCCTTATAAAATAAATCCTTATGAAATACATCCTTATGAAATAGATCGTGATAAAATACATCCTTATAAAATACATACTTATGAAATACATCCTTATGAAATACATCCTTACAAAATACATCCTTATAAAATAGATTATACATCCTTATGAAAAACATCCTTATGAAATACATTTTTATAAAATACTTCTTATAAAATACATCCTGATCAAATACATCCTTATGAAATACATCCTTATGAAATAGATCCTTATAAAATACATCCTTATGAAATACATCTTTATGAAATAGATCTCGATAAAATACATCCTTATAAAATACATACTTATGATATACATCCTTATAAAATACATCCTTATGAAATACATCCTTATAAAATACATCCTTATAAAGTACATCCTTATAAAATACATCCTTATGAAATACATCCCTATAAAACACATTCTTGTGAAAATCAGTTTTGTATGAAAAATTGATTTATTAACCTGTTATGTTACAATAATTTTTATGGATTTTGCCCTGGATATTTCCAGAATTTATTATATCAAACTTATACTCGTACACAATTTATTGAAATTATTTTGAAATAAATCGAGGGTCTAATTCAAAAAAATATTTTCTGCTTATAAGCTGCTTATAAGACTCATTTTCTTTACAAAGTATGAAAATTAGTTTTATAAGCAGCTTATAAGCCTAAAAAATTTTTGTGAATGAGGTTTTAATAAATTAAAAGCGAGTGAAAAGTTCTCAATATAAAAATAAATATATTGACAAACGAAAGGTTGCATTATTGAGAATTATTTGTTAATAAATTCATTTCCATATTGAAAATCATTTTAACTTTTTAGTTTCAGGGCTTTAATTATAATCGAAATGGATGCCCCACTCCAACATTTATAAATAAAATATCATAAAACTGTTATAAAATAAACAATTATTTCAATTACTTAATTAACAAAAAAATATATATGATGCTTATAAGCAGCTTATAAGTACAAAATATTTCAAATACTTTCAATAAATTGTATATAATATTGATATAATAATTTCTGTAAATATCCAAAGCCAAACTTATATAATAAGATTGTGACTTATAACAGGTTAACAAATCAATATTTCAGAAGACACATTTCAGACAGAAAATTTGTGTATAATTTATAAGTTAAACATTTAAGGCCTTATTCATAAAAAATTTTTGATGCTTATAATTAAACAATATTTGTCATATATCAGCTGGAAAATTATAAAAAAAAAGTAGTGCGAGAAAATCACTTGAATACTGGGTATGAAAGTGTAGCGGCTCTCGAAAACAGCTATTCTGCTCTGCTGAAATTTTAATAATTGCAACTCATGTTAAATTTTTCTTATGCTTTGAAATATTTGATGATGAATTAAAAAGACTATTCGAGCAAGTGGCCAATCAAAACTAAAAATAAATATAATTATTCTTTTTATACAAAATTTAATTTTTAAAGGATAATTATTTAAAAGATATTTTTAATTCAAAAATATATGATAAATATTGCACAGCACAAGAGAAATTTAATGCCAGCTTATAAATACTCAACTTACACGGCAGAGCAGAACAGCTGTTTTCGAACGCCGCTACACTTTCACTGTCAGTGCACAAGTACTATTTTTGTTTACCACCGCTTATGGCGTAACTTATTTGAAGGTGACAACAGTTTTTATTTTTACAAAATTTTATTATGAAAAAGTATACGAGAAGTCTATTAAAACTAAACTGACATGCACATGCTTGAAAAGCTGTCAAACATTAATTTTTATTAGATTCAATTTTATAGGCTAATATTTCGAAAAGCTTTTTTTTTTAAATTCAGAAAGCATAAAAGAAGGCCAACAGCAGATTGAATGACTTTACTTGCACAGCAGAGCAGAATAGCTGTTTTCGAAAGCCACTACACTTTCATCTTGTGTATATTTTTATTTATTAAATTTTGTTAGGTGGTTAAGTAGAATGTTTGTATTATTTTGATTATGAAAAAGCGTACGAGAAGTGTATCAGAACGATGATAGTGCCCTTTTATTAAGTCACTGTGTTGCCGTTTGATTATTTTTCTTCATGTCCTATTTTTAACATTTTTTTGTTCCATATTTCTTAACTCAAACTTTTTGGTTTAAATTTTCTTAAATATATTTGAATGTTTTTATGCCCTTTCAGTGTTTTCGCACGAGCCACAATTAAAACAATTTTTTTCTTTTATTTTGCAGAAACAGAAGCTGTTGAAATCTCCAGGGTGACCAACACTTGCAGGTATGAGTCCAATATTATTATTATTTTTATTATTATATTTTCCAAATCATTATTTTCCCAAACCGGCAGTTCTTTAAATTCCTTTTTTATTTATTTATTAATTTACTAAATTTTGTATTATTATATTTTCCACTATTCTTGCCTTCCACGCGCCATAGTGCACGGGATATAATATAGAATAAATAAGAATATTATGAAACTTGTAAAGTTTAAAAATTTTTATATGAATAAATCTTGTAAAACGAAGTGCTGCTATTTATGTGCCACCGGGGGACTTTCCTTTTACACCAATACAAGTGTAAAATCTACTGCGACTTGCCCCCTGACATATAATTACGCTATCAACGAATGTTTAGAACATGTATGCCCTTCTGACGCCTTCTTTTTTTTTAATATATTTACAAAATAATTATTATGCATGATTATTATTTTGGAGATAAAGTCAAATGTGAAAATATGTGGGTGTGTATGTGTGTGTGACGGCGTGTATATGTGTGATTTATGGCAGTGATTTACTACGTTTTATTGCGAGCGTGTGTGAGTGTGTGGGCATTGAAAGCAACACGTAAAAATAAATTTCCACAAAGGGTGTTTCTATGTATGTGTGTGTAAGTGTATGTGTTCGTGTTTGTGTGCATGTAAGTGTATGTTTATGGGTTTGTATATTTGCTTATGCCTGTGTGTGTGCATTTCTTTATGTGTATGTTTTATTGTGCGTGTGTGTACGTTTGCTTCTATACATACTTGTATGTATGTATGTGTGTGTGTTTACTTGTATGTAGGTGTGTGTGTGTATGTATATATGTGTGTGCTTTTGCATGTATTTACGTGCGATAAGATAAAATGCTGTATCCACGTGGGTGTGAATTAAATTATCACGCTTTTACTTAATCTTTTAATGAACAAGATTTTAACAATTCCACGAGTACTTCTGTGGGTTTCACCCAACGACGACTGCATGTTTGTTTTGTTTGGGTGTTTTATTATGTCGATGGATGTTCGTTATTATCTGTGGTACTTCTTAAGGATAACGAACGGAGACTAAATAAAATCGTGTAATTAGCGCGTGAATTAGAGGACACTGTCAGGATGCTTAAATTGTTAGTAAAAATTTTATGTGTTTATTTTAATGTTAATTTTTTTTTTATTAGAACGCACATAAATTCAAATAAGTTTTGTTGTTGTAGTATGAACGATTAGAAAAAGAGATTTGGATGTTTATTAAACATCGAATTTAAAATAGAAACTTGTCAAATAAGAAGTTAATAAATAATTAATAAAGCGGTTAATTTATAAATTCATTTAATGCAACGTAATCGAAAGGAATCACCGTGACTCTAAATAAATGCCTGCTTTTTGGCGGCAGCCAAGTAAATCACTCTTTTATTAACCCTGGCTGGTTACTCTTAATTTTTCTACATTAACGTTACTCTTCGTGGAATCGACAAACAATTTTTAAACATAATTCTAGCGCAATAATTTTTAATATTAAAAATACACGGAAATATATTTTTTAAGTGTTTTATCAAAAAAATATTAATAAAAAATGTTGTTTTCTCTCCTGAAACTCGATACGAATTTAAGCAAAAATAAAAGAGTTACACGATAAAGAGGAAATGAGCTGCGTCGATTCGGTGAACAGTAACCATCCAGGGTTAATATATTATAGATTCTCATGTTAATAATTATTATATTTCGGCAGTTGCCGGGACGTACGAGTACTATTTGTCAAATAAAAATTAATCACGAACCGGTGATGCCACCAGATCAAAAACTACACTAAACTGTCAGTTTTAGTGGATGCCACACAGTCTGAACATACGACTGAATACTTTCCTAATACGCCAGTTTCATTTAATGACGTATCCACTCCATCTGATGACAGTCAGTAGAAACAAATTCGTGATTTTCAAAATAAATTTACATAAATTTCGAAGTGTAGCTCAGGCGTCAGTCTGTACGTGCTGAACATAAATCACTTGACAGTTGAAATACTGTTGCCAACTTAAAGTTTTATATCTCTGCAAAAAACACAAAAATATTTTTTATGTTAAATCAGTTTTTCGAAGCAGAAGCTTCTGAATAAGTCCCACATAAAATTTTTATTGAAATTCAGCAAAATTCAAAATATTATTAAATAAAGCCACAGATTAAAATAATTGTTTAAACCTCGCGCTAAGAAAAAGATTTAAATTTTAAAAAATCGGAAAGTTGTTGGTTATAAAAGAATCGAGTTCTCATCAGACCTCTACGTTTTGAGGTCCTAGAAAGCTTCCCACACTAATTCTGAGAGCCCCTTATTATTCGTGTATGAATGTATGTGTGTGTGTGTGTGTGTGTGTTTGTATGTAAGTATGTGATCTGCTTATAATTTTTGGACGTCTTAATCCAATTCTAAAGTCAGTTCTTACATTTCCTGTGAATTTGAACCGATTTAAACCGTTAGATTTCAAAATATCAAAATATCAAAAAAAAAAAAAACATAAATATATAGTTTTTTAGAGTGTTTTTTTTTTATGTTGTAAAATAGTTTTTAAATAACTGAATTGACCGAATCCAAAATTAGCTCTGAACATTTAAAAACTACGATGACCACCGTCAACCGGGTCGAAATCGGTTAATCCATTCGTGCCATAAATTCATGAACAAAAACATTCGAAAAACGTGATTTCTTTTTTCTTAACTCCGAAATTATATATCTGATCGGTAGGTATTATCAATTATTTAAAAATAGTAATTGACCGTCAACCGGGTCAAAATCGGTTAGTCCATTCGTGCCATAAATTCACGAAAGAAAAAAATTCGAAAAACGTGATTTCTTTTTTTTTAACTCCGAAATTATATATCTGATCGGTTGGTATTATCAATTATTTAAAAATAGTAATTGACCGTCAACCGGGTCAAAATCGGTTAATCCATTCGTGCGATAAATTCATGAACAAAAAAATTCGAAAAACGTGATTTCTTTTTTAATTCCGAAATTATATATCTGATCGGTTGTTATTATCAATTCTTTAAAAATAGTGATTGACCGTGAACCGGGTGAAAATCGGTTAGTCTATTCGCGCCATAAATTCACGAAAGAAAAAAATTCGAAAAACCTGATTTCTTTTTTTTTAACTCCGAAATTATATATCTGATCGGTTGTTATTCAATTAAATTTTTTTACAGTAATCGATCACTAGATCAGTCACCGTTTATCACATGGGAATCGGTTGATTTGATAATGAAAAAAAAGTGTTTTTACTTGAAGAGCTCAGAACTATAGAATAACAAAATAGAAAGAAAAACCCGACTACGATAGTGTTGCGGATAAAATTAGCGGAAAGTTGCAGGGATGGCATTTGGCATTAACTGTTTTTCATTTTATTTTTATTTTTTATTGAAAATTATTCATGAGCGGAGCAAAAATTTTATATAAATATTGATTCTCGTTAAACAAATTTGACTGCATCACAGAAATTGTTTGGCCAAGACTGTTGAGAGATTTTGTTATTTAAATTCCTTTTTTTTTGGAAGGTCAAAGGTTAACGAAATATCTCTAAACTTGTATGAAAATTCTTTGCCTCATGGCATTGAGTCCTTCACAAAATTCCTCAACAAATCACACACCAAAACAGCATTAATTTCAATATAAAATTGTGTCACCGGCTGACATTTTCATAATTTTTCCAATTATTTATTGGCTTGACACTCTGGCATTTCATTTGGGATTTCTTATTTCAAATTTATTCATGCCAATTTGTCAAAACACTTCATGCAGTTTCCTGGTGATGAGGAAATTCTCTTAGAAAATTGGTTTTAGTTGTGACATATTTTGCACTCACAATTTAATTTGCTAATTATCGAATTTTGGTTTTGGTAAAAATATTTTTACTGAAGAGAAATATTTTGAATGTAATAAAAAAAAGAAGAAAAATATAATAAATAATTCAGGATTAAACCCGTTATTAGAAGGATGTTGTCTGTGATTTAATTAAGTTATTGTTTTATTTAATCCTAATTTTTTTTGAAATTTTATTATTCCTGTTAATGTCTGACAGCAGGTTGTTTTCATTCTTGCAAAAAATCTCATCCTCTTCTTCTGATGAACTGTGGTAAAAGTCTGTACTAAAGATTAAAAAAAAAAGTATTGATATCCAAACTCCTGGGTTGCGTTCTTTTAATTAAAAAAAAGTTGTTACTCGAAGAAAAAGTTCGTGAGCATTTGAAACTTCTTTGTGACGCTTAAAAGTAACAGACGTAGATCGGTGAAGGGTATATAAGATGCGGCACAACCCAGCACTTTTACTTGTCATTTCTTTTCATAACAATAATTTCAAGAGTTTTTTTTTATTCAAAGGACTCTTTATTCACAAAAGGGTTTTAGACAAATTTTTCATAAAATATAAAAAAAGAACAGAAAAATAAAGTAAAAAATTTTAAATTAATTTTTATTAAAATATAAAATAAGTAGAATCTGGAGAAATATTTATTTGAAAAATACTATGAAAGTTAGTGGCCGACTAAAACGCTTTTACAGGCTTTCCTTCAATTTAACATCGTCTGCTTGTTGGAGTTCCACTGTGCATGAAAATTTTCTAGATATAAAACTTTTCCAAGGATACAGTTTGTAAAATAAGTCATGACAAAGATTCTCTTTGATTTAGTCAATGAAAATAATGGCCTGAAATTGTTCAGGATAACCTCTGCCGGATTAAAATCTCTGCCACCAGGCATCGTAACAAACATTTTGTTAAGGAAAGTGTTTCGAACTTCAGATAATGCGAACGCACATCCTTGATAAAAAATAATAAAAATAAACTTTTACGAGCAACAACTTGCATTTTATTCATGCCTGATTAACAACAACATAAAAGCCAAATACTCACGCAACTGTAAACAAAAAGCAACTCTCCTACTTTCCCATCTCGTGCTCCCATTTCAAAGTTTAATTCTCATGGCCTGTTTTTGTTGTTCACAACTCTCTTTTGCCAACGAAATTCAACGTTAACTTCGTTGTCGAAACTTTACAACTCTCAACAAGTTATTTTAAAACGGGTTTCGAAAAAGAGTCACAATAACAATAACAACAAAGTTGAAGCTTTAAAAAGAGTTGTTTTATTTAAACAACTTTCTGTAGAATGAAAATACAAACGAACACGAACTCACAAAAGGGGCAACTTGTTTGGCAGGTTGTGAAAGCTCTATAAATCATTTGCCATGGGAAATAACACAAACCTGGATTCACATAATATGCCCAAAAGCTTTTGCTGACCATTGTTGTTGTTGCTATTTCTTGAGAAAAAAAAAATGAAATTTTCACCCCAGCAATTTAACTGGAATAAAAGAAAGTTTTCAACTTTCCTCGCAAAACACTTAAACTATTTGTCAAATTGTATTAATTTCAAAAAGGGACTTTGTGGTTTGTTTGGAGTCAATATGCTGCATGGAAAAAGCAAGTTGTTAACTGCACTGTGGGGCCGCTTGCAAAATATTTGCTAGCAAATATATGATTTATTTGAATTGCACTAGAATAAATAAAATATTTCAACATCGTTGATTTTAAAAAACTTAGATACGATCACAAGATCAGATCCACTTAATATGCTGATCTTAATAGGCCATGTGGGTTTAAATTATGCTCAGCATCACTTAATATTATGATGTAAATAGGCCATTTTACTTGTAGCTTATTGTCCTGATGGATTTCATTTCTCGAGATCTCTTGAAAAAATAACATAAATTTTGCAGTTGTACAGCAACTCTGAGTCGGCCAACATCAAACTTCGTGGGCAGCCAGATCACTGATCGCTAACGCTGTTGCGAGTGTTTTTTGTCTCACTTCCACTAGTAAAAGACTTACGGTTCTATTTAGGAATTTTCCGTTGCTATCCAGCAGGGTATTCAAACAAATAACTGTTATTCGATTAATCGATTAGTTCTAGGCGACTAAAAATATGCGATTCTACTTAGGAATTTTCTATTGTCACCCACTAGGGTAACCAAACGATTAAACCTTGTTCGATTAATTCGAAATTCAATTAATTTTCAAGGATTAACTGCTGGAATATTTTTTAAATTGCCTATAATCGATTAATGAATTATTTGAATAATTTATGGCGATTAATCGATTCTTTTTTACAAGTTATTATTTTTATGCCAAAAATACAGGACTTAATAAAATTAGAGTTTAAGAAAAGCGAATACAAGTTTTAAATACTTTTGTCTTGTTGTAAAAATAAGTAAAAGTGTTCGGTTGTGCCGAATCTTATATACCCTTCATCGGATTTACGTCTGCTACTTTTGAGCGCCACAAAGAAGTTTTAATTGCTTAATCCTGATATGGTCTTTTAAATTTTGAATTTTGAATGAATTTATATCCTTCCGGAGGCATGAAGTGGGCTTAATTAAAAAACAAACAATAATAATAATAATAATAATAATAATAATAAGGAAAAGGTTTTCTATCCCTGTAACTGCCTGCAACTTTATCCGCACACCATCGTAATCTGGTTTTTGTTATTATTTTGTTATTCTATAATTTTGAGCTCTTCGAGCTATACATTTTTTTTTAATTTTCAAATCAACCGATTCCCAGGTGATAAACGGCGATGGATCTAGTGATCGGTTATTGTAAAAGAATTGAGAATACCAATCGATCAGGTATATAATTTCGGAATTAAAAAAAAAATACTTTTCTTGAACTCTTTCGTTGAGGATATCTCACGAACTGATTAACCGATTTTGGCCCAGCTTACGGTGCTCGTTGAGGTTTAGAAACGATCGCTCAGGCCGCTTAAAAATCGGTATAAGAAAACTGCTTTAAAGACTGTGTTATTTCAAGGTTTTTTTAAATATATATATATTTAAGCTTTTAAGCTGCTTATACGACACATTTTTTTATTTGTCTTATAAGCAATTTATAAGAATATAATATTTTTATGAATATGACCTGGAATCCGTCTCAAAGTTATTCTCAAAAAAAAAAATCCTTGAAAAATGTGTTTTTTTATTTTAGGTTTATTTTTAAATATCTTCAGGCTTATAAGCTACTTATAAGACAATTTTTTTTTAGAAAATTTCGTATAGAAATTTTGTCTTATAAGCAGTTTATAAGAATAAAACATTTTTTATGAATATGAAACCGCTAGAAAAATATATATATTTTTTTGTTTATTTTTAAATATCTTGAGATAGATTACTTTGTCTTATAAGCAGCTTATAAGACTAAAATATTTTTTATGAATATGACCGGGTAATCGTTTCAAAGTTATTCTCGAAAAATCAATTTTAAAAATACGTTTCTTCTTAGTTTATTTTGGGACATCTTGAGACAGAAATTTTGTCTTACAAGCAGGTTATAAGAATAAAATATTTTTTTATGAATATGACATTGAAGCGCTATCGTCGATATTCCCAATATTTAAAGTGATCCTCTTAAAATTTTTCCTACAAAATTAAATATATTTTAAGTACAATAAAATTTTTTATGAATCAAGGAATTTGTTTTTTTTTCCTTGAGAAGATTTATTATTCATAAAAATTAAATTTTTCCACAAATTTTTACAATCCGCTATTTCTCAGAAATAAATTTGGTGTAAAATTTGTATTAAAAATGGTAAAAATTTCATTTAAACAAAAAACTCATGTAATTTGTAGACTTTTTTAAATTTTACGGGGTTCTAAAACGACAAATCTCAAGCCAAATCCTTGAAATTTCGCTACACGATTCAAAATCTCATTCTCTGGCGAATTGCGTATTCATTTTGATTCAATTTTCTTTCGCTGTTAATTTGAGATCTCATTAATTAAAAAACTACGTTGTAATGAAATTATAAAGATTGCGACAGCATGGAAAGAATATAAAAAAGTAACTTGTGAATGCTAAAGATTTGTAAGATATTATGAAAAGCGTTGTTGGTCCTTTTATAAAAAAAAATTAGTGTAACATTCATTCAAACAAATTATGACGGCACTGAACAAAAAAAAGGATCCCCATGTTCTTCATGCATCAGTGAATAGTAAAATTTTCCTCGCACTCGTTGAAAGAGGCAAAACAATGAAGGACTTGACTCCGACTCGTCTTCATGTTCTGTCTGTCACTCACCTGTTTGCATACGACTCACCTTTTTTTGATTTATTTAATGTTTAAAAAGAAAAATAAACAGGAATAATTTATTCAAATTATAATGTCGAAAAGGACAAACTGTTTACAGAATATTCAATTAAAGGCTGCCAAAAGGTTTTCCTTACGCTTCGCAAATTCCTCAGGGTATCTTTTTGCATTAAAAAAAAGTAACTCGAAAAGGAAGGCCAATTTGTAACTGAACACAATCTGAAGGTGTTGTTGCCTGACAATTACATGCCCTGTTTATACAAAAAGAAAACCCAAAAGATGCCGCCACAAAAAAGCATTTTCAAATAGGTCAACTGCTAAAATTATCTCGTAAAGTTGAAGAGGTTTTAATCTGGCTCTGAGGAAATGAGGAAAATGAATAATAATTTTACGCAACTTTCCTGTCTGCTAAGACAACAACACTAACAAATTTAAATGTGTTTCAGTGTTGTAAAGACTGGGTTTTTATCTGGCTTTTTATGAATTATTGTTGTTAATTTTTATCCCTCCTGTTTTTCTTATGTTTCCATGTCTTCTCTTTCTAATTTTCGTTGACTGTAAGACATGCAGCGGCATGAGAGAGCATGTTTTTTAATGTTTATGTCTAAAATTTTTAAATGTGATATCCAAAAAGTTAATGGAGTGTATAGAAATATATTTTTATTGTGTCACGATGGGAAGGAAGTTCCTTACTCGCTTAGTGTATTGCACAGTGGAACGGTTTCAAATGCTTTTATGTAAAATATCTAATGTGATATGCAAGAAATTAATGGAGTGTATAGAAATATAAATTTATTTTGCGCATAGTGGGAAGTTTCTTATTCGCATAATGTATTGCACAATGGAGCAGCTTCAAACATTTTTGTGCAAAATATTTAGATGTGATATTCAAGAAATTAATGGAGTATATAGAAATATAAATTTATTTAACAACGATGCGGAGAAATTTTCCTATTCGCATAATGTATGGCACAGTGGAACTGTTTAAAAAATGTTTGTGCAAAATATTTAGATGGGTTATCCCAAAAAATTAATGGAGTGTCTAGAAATATATTTTTATTTCGTAATGATGGTAAAGAAGTTTCTTACTCGCATAATGTATTGTACAGTGGAACGACTTCAAACTTTATTGTGGAAAATACTTATATGTGATATTCACGAAATTAATGAAGTGTATAGAAATATAAATTTATTTTGCCACGATGGGAAAGCAGTTTCTTACTCGCATAATGTATTGCACAGTGGCACGGTTTCAAACATTTTTGTGTAAAATATTTAGATGTGTTATCCAAAAAATTAATGGAGTGTAGAGAAATATATTTTTATTTTCCTACAATAGGAAGGAAGTTTCTGACTCCCGAAATGTATTGCACAATGGGGCAGCTTCAAACAATTTTGTGCAAAATACTTAGATGTGAAATCGAGTGTATAGAAATATAAATTTATTTAACCACGATGGGGCGGTATAGTTTTGGACTATTGAAAGTAGGCCTCGAGTACTTTAAATAATAAATAAATAAAGAATAAAGGTTTTAAAGCTCTCAAAATATTTTCTATTCATGCAAAAGTTTTTAACTGCTTTTCTGGTAACGGAACAGTGTCCAAAATTGGATAAATACTACAAATTTAGGAGACCCCTATAATTCAATAAAATAACACAAAAAATCGGATTTGAAAAAATTAAAGTCTGCTCAAAACAATGCCAACCAATTCTTTAAAACGAAAAATTATTTGTGTATAAAAAAAATGTATAATAAAATTTTATGTTTAAAATTTGCTGGCATATTTTATACAATTAAAATATGACTCGTCTCGTTACACATTGACAGTCAATTCTTTCGCGTTACGTTGATCTAAATTATCTCGAATTTGCATCAGTGATTTTTGTAAAAAAAAAATGTTTTTCTTCATAAACTCATTAATATTCGCTGAATGTGTGTGTGTCAGCAAAACTCCTTAACAATATTGCCAAGGAAAATGAAGGCTATAAATAATTCTAAATAAGTGAAATCTTGAAAAATATTAAAAGAATTTGAGAAAAAAGCTGCTTTGACTTTTGCCAAACTGTTGCTGACTGAGTTTTTATGGCTGTAATCAAGATGATAATAAATTAAACACTTACATGCGACAAGGCAGCGGAAGTACTTAAAACTCGCTAATTTGATTTCTTTCAATTCATGAACAAACACACTAACAACAGCAACAAGACTGTGAGCAAATAATGGGCGTTAAGTGTGCGTCTACATATAGGGAAAGTAACGCAGAATTTTTAAGGAAGATATGCATTAAATAATAACAACCCTGTAGATCTGATAAAACATATTTATAATATCAATTGCTTAATCTGTAAAAGCACAGGTTGGTTGAAAAATTCAACCCACTAGATTCTTAAACGGGTCCCATTGTGATAAATCAGTAGTTGCTTGCAGTTATTATTTGTTCATATATATTAAATAAATTTATTGCATTGCATATACAAACTACCTCCAGAACTGTTGGGTGCATAAAAATCACAGTATACATTTTGGGAAATACTAAAAAAGGAAACAAAAGTTAACTGTAAAATGGATTAGAGCGCAAATCCATTAACATAAAGTTTGGCGCTAATTAAAAAGTTTACGTTGTGGCTGTTCCCATTAACGCAACCAACATAAAGTCAACTTGAGCAAATATCTCACTTTAATCTGTGCTCGTATAATTATTGCAACAGATTAGTGGAGTTGTAATAGAAACATGAGGTGGGAGTTACAAATTTAACTTAATTGAATTTAGTATCACTCAAGTTGAGCGCAAATTAATTCAGTTAACAACAATTAACGTTGGGAAATTGTCGCTTGTCTTGCAAAATTAATCAGTTGCTTTGCGAATTCGGGTAACTAAAGAGATTTTAAAAATAGAAATTATATAATTGATTTATAAATTTTTAAAAGTAGAGTTTTATAACATGTTATTGAGGCAATTAAATTTAAAGTTAATCAGTTTAGATTCAGTTAGATCGCCATTTGTTTTTTCTTTGCTTGTATTAATTTTTCTACTGGACTAAAAGGAGCACTTCTCAGCAAAAACACTTTTGACAGGGGCTGCATTTGAAATTGTAATCAATTAGTGACGCAATTAATCAATACCGGATATTGCATTTGAGATCTATCACGGGCTTAATGCCGTAAATTTCTTAATTTTATAATTAACTATTTCAGTCAACAATAAAACGATTTCAAATATCCTGCATTCGATCCCCCGCACTCAGTTACGATGTGCATCCTGTTTCAAGGATGAAGGCGGCATTCAACTTGTTACTGAAGACAGCCATTGACACTAGCAGTGACTGCACTATAGCACCCACTCTGGCCGTTACTATACCAACATTTCAGCGGTACAGTAAACAAATTGTTACAACAACAACTTTTGTTTCTCGTCCTTCTCCATCAGTATTTTCATAGTGTATCATGTCCTTCCGAACTGAGGGTCCTTTTGGCTAAAGTATTGAAAAATACGCCGCTTTTCATTGCCTCTTTTTAAATTTGTTTTTGGTTTTGGCCCAGCATTTAGGAGAAGATGACCCCTACAATGCAGATAATTGTGTCAGAATCAGAAGGGAAAGGATAGTGCTGAGAGGAGAGACGAACACGATTTAAGAGAGAGAGAGAGAGAGAGAGAAATTTGTTGTAGCTATTTTTTACCTAGCCATTGAATTTGTTGTTACAGATACCGCCGATAGAAGGTGCTGTAGTTCTTAGTACAAGACGGTGTTTTAATTGCCGTCTGTATCGTTCTTTGCCTTCGTTATTGCGACAAACCGACAACAATTAACACAATTTCGGATCAATGCAGATCTGGGAAATTCGCTTAGTAATTTATTTCTATTTCTATTTTATTTATTTCTATTTCTAAGAATACGAGAATTGTATTAAAACCATGGTAACATATGTTTGTTAAATTCCAGTGTTACCATTTTATTGTTTTCTTTATGGCCTATTAACAGATTTTTTTAAATTAATATTTTGTTTTATATTTCTTAAGACAAACTTTTTTGGTTTAAGCTTTCTCAAGTACCGATTCCCAAGTACTTTTTTTTCGTTTAAAAGTATTTCCGAAAAATTATTCAATGAAATCATATATTATTTATTTGTTAAAGACAATCCTCCTTATTCATAAAAACTATGAGAGGCTTAAGAGTGTAATAGAGCAAATTGCATATTAAATTTTGTTTTATTACGCTGTTATTAAACTCTCATAATTTTTATGAATTGGGAGGAATATCTTCCACTCAATTTGATTTGCTAAATCGTTTATTTGTTCATAATTTGATTTTGTTTTGCTTGTTAGTGATTCGTTAAAAAAAAAATAAACAACATAATTGTTTATCTTTAGCATCAGCATATATTTAAGTGTTTTTATTTTTGATAAATTAGTTTTAATTTTAATAGAAAACTTTTGAAATTTAGTTTAATTCCAATTAAAATGTTAATGATAAAATTTTATAATTTCTAAATCAATAAGTTATTTTTTGCAATAATATTAAGCATCATTTAAAATATTTTTTCGCTCAAATAGATCGCAAAAAAAAGAAATTTAATATAAAACATATTTTGTTGGGAATTTAGACAATTATTGTGAAACAAATTGGTAAATTAATAATGGCGAAGTATGGAACAAATATGATATTTTATTTAAATAAAATAAAGAGGCCTTCAGCTTAAATAACTATATCAGAGATAATTATTTATTTACTTTGAAAAAAAGGGGTCCAAAAACTACAGAAACCAAATAAATTTGTAAATATATTGAAACCAACATCAGTTTGAGTGGAATGCCAACATTTTTCCTTTTAAAAGGGACTTTTAAAAGTACTCAACTAATTTAAACGGCACAGATTTTATTTGTTAGAACTTCCTTCATTTAAAACCCTCCCACAAGTGAAATTAAATTTCTTAAATTTTTTATTTTCGCTCAATCGAATGCAACTGTTTTGTTGTGGCCAAAGTTGTTGTCCGGTGTGTATGATTATTTGCTAATATTTTCATTCCACATACGCCATGATGTACCCGCCATTGAAATAGCCTTTCTTGCCCTTTTCTTTTTTTTTCTTAAATGTCCTTTCAGCTCAATCTCTATCATTTAACAACCATTCCTTTTCGGCTGCTGTTATTATCCTATTATTTCTTTTATTATCTCATAATAGTCTGGACAACAGACAGCGTTTGTGAAACAATTTACTAAGTCCATGTATCCAATAACAACAACAAATTTGCTTATCTTTTCATTTTCCATTTATCGAACCTCCAATAATTTAGAAATTATTAAGAGAAAAGAAAAAGACTCGAGAAACACCCTCATATTTCAACATAATTGAAAGGAATTTACTTGTGTCCTTTTAAGCTCTTCATTTTATATTTCCACACGCATGTGTGTGAGTATGTTTGTGTGTGTGTGTGTGTGTGTGCATGTATGATTGTGTTAACACAACGTAGATAGAAATGTACAAGAGTTACTAGCCAAGTAGCTGAAATTTGTTATGGTTTCATATTGTAGTGCACTGACAAAAATATTATTTAAAATAAAATTCAAGCTTACTTATCCTTTTTAGCCAAAGGACCTTTTAACAAGGACATTAATTTTCTTTAAATATTTAATGCTTTCCCTAAAACTTGTGATCTCAGTATGACAGATGGTGTTATGATCCGGCAGACGTGAAAGTTTCTGAACGTTACAACTCTTACGGTAGAATCCTATTGGCTACCAATTTGTGAGCCGTACGCTTAAAGGATGCCTACAGGATTAATGCCTACTCTTTAAAGCTCTCTTTGTTATAATTATCATCTGTCTGGGATACTGAATAATTGAAAAGAAATACCTCTTCAGTAAATATTGAATAGGGAAATCTATCCAACAATTATTTTTTCAGTGTAAATTTATTCACAATTTTATTTTTGCTTTCATCTGCGAATATGAAAACATAATTTCCTTTACAAACAATATAAATTCTGTTATGAACACAAACACACATACACACACACACTCACATTCATATCTGTGTATATATGGTAGGATATACACAGACTGTTCAAATAGTTTTTTTTTCTTTCCTCAATACCACCACAGCCAAATAGACTGCTGCTGCTTATACGGTCTTATTTACTTGTATTCTGCCAGCTTAAAAGCCTGCACAGACATGATCAAATTTTCCTTGAACAAAAAGCAACACAATATTTCATATAAAATCCATAAATCATGTTAAACAAGTGTAAAGCGAAATACTATAGTTTTTATAATAAATAAACGTTCACATGCACTTAAGAAACTCCACATAAAAGAAGGCTCGGCTTAAGAAATCGTAAAGTATGGCAACACTGTAACTTAACTGAACTTTGATACAATTCTCGTATCCTTAGAAATGGAAATAATTAAAATAAATAGAAATTGTTATCACATTCAACTAAGCAAATTTCTCTGATCTGCATTGATGCGAAATTGTGTTAATTGTTGTCGGTTTGCCGCAATGACGAAGGCATAGCACTGGGCGCTGAACGATACAGATATCAAGTAAGCCACCGTCTTGTACTAAGAAGTACAGCACTCCCTATCGGCAGTATCTGTAACAATAAATTCACTAGCGAAGTAATAAGTAAAAAATAGCTGCAACAAATTTCTCCCTCCGTCCTTATCTGTCCTTTTAACACTATCCTTTCCCTTTCTAATTCTGGCACAATATTCTCCATTGTAGGGGTCATCTTCTCCTAAATGCTGGGCTAAAACTAAAAATAAATTTAAAAAGAGACAATTAAAAGCGGCTTAAGTTTCAATACTTCAGCCAAAATGATCCTCAGTTCAGAAGGACATGATACACCATGAAAATACTGATGGAGAAGGACGAGAAGAGAGTTGTAAATTTGTTTTACTGCACCGCTGTAGTGCAGTCACTATCAATGGCTGTCTTTAATGTTCAGTAATAAGTTGAATGCCGCCTTCGTCCTTGAAACAGGACGCACTTCATGACTGACTGCGGGGGATCGAATGCAGGATATTTGAAATCGTTTTATTGTTGACTGAAATAGTTAATTATAAAATTAAGAAATTTACGGCATTAAGCCTGTGATAGAGCACAAATGCAAGATCCGGTATTGATTAATTGCGTCACTAATTGATTACAATTTCAAATGCAGCCCCTGTCAAAAGTTTTACTGCTGAGAGGTGCTCCTATTTGTCCAGTAGAAAAATTCTTACAAACTAAGAAAAAACAAATGGCGATGTAACTGAATCTAAACTGATGACATATAAACTTTAAATTTAATCGCTCAATTAATATCAAATTGCCTCAATTAACATGTTATAAAACTCTACTTTTCAAAATATGTTAATCAAGTATTTAATTTCTATTTTTAAAATCTCTTTAATTGCCCAACTTTGCCAAGAAACTGATTAATTTTGCAAGACAAGCGACAATTTCCCAACGTTAATTGTTGTTAACTGAATTAATTTGCGCTCAACTTGAGTGATACTAAATTTTAATTATATTAAATTTGTAACTCCCACCTCATTTTTCTATTACAACACCACTAATCTGTTGCATTAATTATTCGAGCACATTAATTGCTTAATTAATATCAAATTGCCTGATATTAAGTTATCAAATCTTATCAATTAATTAGTTCAAGGGACTCCTGATCTGGCTGTTTAAGGATATAGTCTATAGCGTATTAAAACTTTAAATTAATCACGAGAAATTTGTTTCTTCTAATAAACGAAATTCCCGGAGAAAAAATGTTCTTTAGTCATAAATTCTTGGGGAAAGAAAAATAAGTGGGAAAAAATATCGAAATAACGAGGAGAACTATTTTATTTTAAAAAATATTTAAAGCGGAATTTACTAAAAGAAAATTTAAAGTGGGAAAAGCTGTCAAGAAATTTTTGTTTATGAATGGGCTGATTTTGTATATGAAAAATCATAAATTTGTTGCACAGTGTTATTTGTTCCTTGTCTTTATAAAGCGAGTAGTTCTGTTAGCTTTTTTCTGAAAACACTAAACCTTCAAGTCTTAAAAAGCTTCAGTTTGTAAATTAAATCACAGCTGTCGCTGAATTTGGGTCATAATTGAGATCAAGATTTTTGCTTTTGGCCAATAAGAAGAAAATAAACAAAAACATGTTGTTGTGTTGAAAACAAAAACAAAAAATTCTATATATTAATAAAATAAAAAAACTTTCAAATGAAAGCAGCCGCATTATTTATAATATTTAAAATGCGTTAAAATTTATTTCTATTGAATTAGATTCCACACTTCGTCCTCCGTCAGGCCATTTGCTGGCTTTCGACTATTTTATAATTTAGCCAAGTTTGTTTATCCAAAGATTTTCTTTTCATTTAATAATTTATTGAAATACCCAAAAATTTAAATTATCAACAGTCTAGACGCTCGTGTCACTGTCTGTTGGTTATGAACGCCACCCTAAAATCAATGAGAAAGCAAAAGACCGTAACGCCAAAAGCGAAGGTCGAATCTATAAAATTTTAGTAGTTTTCAGATACACAAAAGCAGATGTGAGCAGAAAAGTTAATACACAAATAAAAGCCAAAGATGAAATCTAAAATAAATAGAAGATGAATTTGAAATTGTTCGAGGCACTGGAGAATTTATGGAGTTCAAGAATTTCTTTAAGAAAAGTTTCGAGATGTATTTTAAATTAACTTGCAGTTGTGAGAAACGGTTCCCTGCTCTCAGTTGTAGTTAGATAATTTTATGTAAACAAAGTTAATAAAAAAATTTCAATTATAAAAATTATGAGGTGGCGAAGTGACTATGAAATCGTTTCTTTGTTGTTGTAGTCCTCATATAATGAAGTGATTCCACGTCAAATCGCTAAAGAGTGAGGCAGGACCTCTTTAAATTTTCACAAAATTCAATCAGCGGTCAAATAACCGCATTTTATATCGATGGAAAATTAAAAACGATATAAAATATAAAATTCGAACGATATCGAATGTCGTAATTTGCCCCAAAAGGCACTCTGTAGTTCTATTTAGTACTTAAACTAAAAGAAAAAAATTTAAATTTTTTTTTCAAAATTATTCAAATTCAAAATTTCATAATATCGCCGGATTAACCGAATTCGTTCAGTTCATTTCTTCAGTATCTTAAAAAACCATCTCAGACACAAAATTTATTTCTTCATCATTTCAAAGTAAACTTTTTTCGACTTACAAAATTCTATAAAAAAAATTTGTATTTTATGGCAAAATGTATTAACTACAAAGTTTTGAAATTTCCATAATTCAAATAATTAAATATTTTTTTGTATTAGCGCTTAAGGACTCTGAAATTGTAAAGGAATTGTTTTCATTATCATTTTATAGATAAAAATTTTTTAAATATATTCATTTTATATTTAAATATAAATAAATTTCATATTATTTTTTTATATATTTCAAATATTTTTAAATTTATTAATATATATTTTTATTTTACTTAATTACCAAAATGGGGAGCTTAAGAATAACTTCCTTTTTTCTTTTAAAACTTTGAATAAAAAAAGCTAAACCAGTAGGATACATTATTTGATAAAAGGTTATATCTTCAAAAGGATAAAAATATCCTTCCGGACCTTTAAATGATAGTTAATGCTATTATTTAAGAAAAATTTAAAGAAAACTTATGGACCAAAACTTTAAAAAAAAAATTCAAAATTTAACAGTTATTACAATTTTCCAAAAAATAATAATATTCAAAAATAAAATTTTGAAATTTCTTTAGTTTGAATTTTAAATGTGTTTTTATTCAAAAAAATAGTAAAAATAAATTATAAAATTTTTATCAAACAAATATATACTTTCGTTCTTTGATGAAAACCATTTTAAGGATTAAAGATCCTGGAAATTTGCAGATCTAGTTTTTATTTTATTTTCTAAGCTACAACTTTTTTCAATATAAATTTCTTTTTATGTTGTTTATTTACCTACTGTCGAATAAAGGCTTTAAGAATAAAGTATTTTTTAAATTTTTTACAAAATAATTTAAGTCCCCTGTAGCATTATTTTGTAAAAGGTCATATTTTAAAAAAGGAGAAACAATACGGCCTTGAAAATTTAAATATCTTTTGATAAGAGTTAAACCTATTATTAAACAAATCAGTTAAAACCAAAATTTCGTGTAAATATCTATTTCAAAAATTTTCAAAACTTTGCAGTTAATACATTTTTCCTAACAAATAAAAGTTAAAAATAGAATTGTATATTTAAGAGAGTCTTATAAAAAATAGGAGTTTTTAACAAATCAGTTAAAAAAAAATTATAGATATTTTGATTAACTATATTTTATAAAAAATTTCAAACTCTGCAGTTATTACATTTTTCCAAACAAATAAAAATTTTGAATAAAATTATATATATAAAAGAGTCTGTTAAAAAAAATATATCAACCAAAAATTTACGTTCCTTGAATAAAACCCTTTTTAGGATCTTAAAACTTTTGCAGTTATTACGTTATTCCAAAAAATAAAAAACTAAGAATTTAACTTTTTTGCTCAATTTTCTTAAGAAGCGTGTTTGTTTCTTTAACTTAATATTTTCATCGAAAAAAGTAATTCATAGAAAAGTTTTATTTTGTTGGCTTGTGTATTTAATTATTTAAGAAAAATTTTAATTATTTAATGCCAAGAACGAAATGTTTCGTTTATACCTGCCCGCAACACCACTAATTCTTTCGCTGCTGCTTTTAAGCCCCCCTTTTAAAGCCAAAAGCATTTTCATGTTTCCATCGGCATTCGTGCTGTCGTGTGTAAAACTTTTGCTTAGTTTTCTTCCTCAAAACAAGTCCAATTTATTTTATTGTTGCATTTAAACGAAAAACGTACAAGATAGAAAGAAAAAAAGGCCAGCGGACTTAACTTATTGACCTTAAAAACGCGCTGCCTGAAAAGTAAAAAAGGAATAACCACGAAAACTAAAAGAGCAACAAGAGTGAAAACTACAATTAGCCAAATTAAAAATAGTGATTGCAGATGATAACAAACCACAAGAAACATTTTTTCTCTTGCATATTTTTTTGCCAGCCTTAAGAAATCTTTAAATGGCAAAGCAGCAGCAGCAGAAGGAAATAGTTTTGAAAGAGTACTCCCTACAAGTACTTCACTGTTCTTTTTTAATTTAGCCGAAACAAAAAGTTAACTCTGGAAACTTTATGGCAGTTGCGATGCAACAGGGCCAAGTCATTAAAGTCAGTTTCAATTAAATTGAAAATGGAGGAAAAAACTAACAAGTAAAAGAATGAAGATAAGAAATTTCAATCAACCTGTTGATTGGCAAAAAGAAATAGTTAAAATGTTTTTTGGTCAATTGTTGTTCTTCGAAAATCGTTTAAAGTGCTGGAAAATGTTGTTAATTTGCATTTTGAAACAAACGAAAATTTCGCACTTTTTCTCTTTAAGAGAGTTTTAATCATGGGGACTCTTTTTTGCGAAACTGTTTAAAAAAATTGTAGTTGATAATAGAGGGATTTTTAGCCAGTTCCTATACTCATTTCACAGATTCCGTGCGGAATGGATTTGGATTCCGTTTTTCCATTCCCTATAAATTTATCTGTTTTTAGATATCGAGAGATGATCGTAGCATCGTTCGATGAAGCCGTTGAAAAGTTATTCTAAAAACACTTTTCAAAGAGTTTGTTATCTAAATTCTTTTTCTTTGACAATATCCTGGAATCACTGTACCGAATCGGTTAAAATTTACAAAAAATCCAAGCCCAGGAATATCTTTCAGAACGCCAACAACTTCATTTAGTTCGGTCGAGCTGTTTCAAAGCTTTAAACGGTTCACATACTTACATATACACATACATACACACACAATCATACACACATACAGACACACACATAAAGACACACACAAAAAAATATATACATGCCCACACACATAACAAACACACACATATTTATATACATATAACGGACATAGTAGCGGGCTCTCATAATCAGTCAGGGAGGCTTCCAGGGCTCTCAAAACATCGAAATCTGATGAGAACCCGATATTTTAGAAAACGGCGTAAAATCAAGGACTCTCCGATTTTGGAAATTTTTCAATTTTCCCTGCGGCAAGTCAAAAAAGAATAACCGGTTAGATAAGCAAGAAGTTCCCAGTTTGGAAAAATAAATGAAACACAAAATAAATTTAAAAACCTGACCAAAACTCTTTTCTTCACAGACATTTTCAGCCACCAAAAATAACTGATTTCTTCCATGTTAACGTTGGCATCGTAATAACAACATGTTTCGTTTGCGTCTTTACATTAACGAAATGTTAAGGCGGTTGCTCTTTAAATTTAAAATTGTCAAGTTTTATTTTTTACAAAAGATTCCTGGCAAAAGCTTTTGCAAAGTATGTAAAACAACTAGCACAGCTCTCATTCTGTTAAGTAGGAAAGTTATAAATAAATTAAAGGTTTGTGGCTGCGCTAAATTATTTATACTGTTATTGTGTGGAACTTTGGCATGTGGGTCATTTCATAAATCTTAATCAAAGTCTTTTCACTTAATGTGTGCTGCATAAAATTATAATTCAAATTAAATCAAATTTATTAGGATTTTATTTTTCTATTATTAAAAGATTTAAATAAAAATGTTAGCAAAATGACTATGAACTGCAAAAAATAGCAGGTCCTTTTAAACGTCATTAAAAACTCTTTGTTATATTGTGGATATTTTTAATTGTAGATATAAAACTTGTGGTTTGGGGAAGGGGACCCCTGGTCATGTTTCCGATACTTTAATTTATTTACTTTTTAGTCTCAAGCAGGACTTAAATAACGTCTTTCTATTATTAGCTTTTTATGCGGCAAAATAAATTCATTGCTGAATTACCTAATTAATGAATTACCTAATTCATGAATTACATAATTCATGAATTACCTAATTTATGAATTACATAATTCATGAACTACCTAATTTATGAACTACCTAATTTATGAATTACCTAATTCATGAATTACCTAATTATTGAATTACCTAATAAATGAATTATCTAATTCATGAATTACCTAATTCGATTTCTTTTATACAACTCCTTTTAATAATAGTCAATACGATTTAATTGATCCTTTTAAAGTTTATTAATTTCCTTTACAATTTTCTTAAATCATTGTTATAAATTCTGGATTCATGTAAGAGAATCCAATGAAATCATTCTGATCGAGATTCATCATGAATAATTTATCGGTTGGTGTTAAATCGGTCTTTTCCTGAGTAAAAGTTTGATCAAAATTGCAAATGTCCTTGCGATGTTTCTGGAAGAAGCAAGAGACAAAATTAATAATAATTTTTATTTATAATAAATTTTATTTGTTTTTAATTTTTATAACTAATTAATGGGGTTTTTTTTAACATTTTTTTACTTATTTTTTTAAAAAGTGACGGTTTGGAAAAGCTTTAACACAGAAATTATTTTCGTGAGGGATGCAGGATTCATTTCTAATAAATTTTTTTATTTTAAATGGCAAAATGTTGCCATTTTCTGTTAAAAAGTATGAACGACGTTGCATTATTTTCTAGAAAAGAAATCGACATAAGAGAGTTAAAATTTTTTAATTTTCCGACAAATATTTTTAAATATACAGTTATTACATTTTTCCCTTAAATATTTTTTTTTATTTGTTGTAAAGTCAAGTATATTCTTTAAAATGATAAGGAGAATAGTTTTTGTATGTTAGATGGCTTACAATATCATGGGAAGGATTAGATTATTTTATAAAAGACTTTAAAGGAAAATTTAGTTTTAACAAGAATTTTTCTGGCAACATTTTGGGAAAAAAGAATCAGCACGAAGTTAAAATCAAAGATAAAGAAAAATGTCTGAAAAAGGAAAGGAAATATAATAAAAAAAATTTTAGGACCTCCGAACAAAAGTAAGCACCGTTGCTATAGAAAATTCGTTAAAAATTAAATTGACTTCATCCATTTTTTGAATTTCAAAATTTTGCAGATATTACATTTTTACAAAAAACTTAAATATGTTGCTTATTTAAATTGTTGCCTTAAATGTTCCCTTCGAAATGATACAAGAATGATTTTTATATATATATATTAAATGGTTTTCGATATCTTAGATTATTTTGTCAAAGTTTTTGAAAAAAAAAATATTTTAAAAAAGAAAAAGAATGCACATCCTTCAAACCTTCAGGATCCTTAAACAAGTGTTAGCACTTTTATTAAAAACTTAACTAAAGAATAAATGCAATAATAAATTTTAAAAATTTCTCAACTCTGCAGTTATTACATTCTTTTACAAAATGGGACATAACTTTGCCGAAAAATAACTTTTTTTTCAATATTTTCCGTTGGTCTAAACATCATATAGAAAGGAAAGACATTCTCGATAGATGTCGTGTCTGTTGGTGTGTTCTTTTCTAGAAAACTTGTAACATTTTGTCACTTTTTTTTTTTTGTAAAAAGTTGCAGTTTGGAGGAGTTCCAAAACAGAAATTATTTTTGTAAATAACGTTGTTTAAATTTTTTATATGAAATAACAGAACTTTTTGTTTTCAAATGACAGAACGTGGCCATTTTGTACTAAAAAGTGCAAAAAATTTTGCATTTTTTTTAGAAAAGAAATCAATGCAAGTCCTGCTAGATTTGACATGGAATCACCCGGCTTAATTTGGGATGGTTTCAAATTTTATTACTCACCACATTCGGTATTATGGGTGGATCGATCCAATCCTTATCAGCTGCTGCCTCCCAGTCGACACCATTGAAAAACGGATGACCCTGAATTTCTGAACGGGCAAATCTGCCAGCGCCCAAGCGATTGTTAGGCTTCTTAGCCAAAAACTAATTGAGAACTTAATATTAATTTCAAAGTCCTTCAAACAAAATTTACTCGACACTCACGCTTGTTATAACATCCATAGATTCTTGGGTGAAATGCTTCGGAAATACGGCCTTCTTTTCCTTGGCATTTTTGAAAATGGCTTCATCGGTATCGCCTTCGAATGGCTGCTGGCCAGCCATCATTTCATACAATAAAACACCAAACGACCACCAATCGGCAGCATGGCCGTATGGCTCGAAATTAAGTATCTGAAGTTGAAAGAAAAAAAAAAAATTATTAAAAATTAACTTCAAGGTCGAAAGGTCGAAGAGAGTTCAGGAGTCCTTATTTGTGTCATTCTAACAAAACTTTTTATTTTCTTTTATATTTCGTAGTTAAATGAATATACTTCTAGTCTTTGCTGCAATAGTGTTATAACTCAAAAGTAAAGATTCTCAGATAATGATTCACAACTGAATGGCACTCAAGTAATATATAAGAAGGGCCTCCTTTTACCACTAACTCGTTAGTAAATTAAACACACTTTTTAGTGAAACTAACTTTTTCAGTTAATACTCTTTTCCTGAACCACGCGCTTTAATCGTATCGCTAAATAATCCGACTGCCCATGATTCAAAAATCTCTTCTTGTTTTCATTTTGCCATCAAAAACTCCAGCTTAGCGACTTAAACTTACCTCCGGCGCGATATACGAACTGGTGCCGCAAAAAGTCGAAGTGGTATCGTTCTCAGCTACATTATCTTTGGATAAACCGAAATCGGTTAACTTGGCATGACCCTCAATGTCCAACAAAATATTATCCAATTTCAAATCCCGATAAACAATACGGCGCTCATGCAAAAAGAATAAGGCCAAGGCCACCTCGACGGCGTAGAATCTTTGAAATACAAAACAAAGAAAACTAAAATAAATCTAAAAAACTAAACAGAAAAGAAAAAAGAACGTACATGGCAACTGATTCCTTAAACCTGCCGTAGCGCTGCATATGGAAGAGCAAATCGCCGCCCTTGCAATACTCCATCACAAAGAACAAACGATCCTGAAAAAAGATCTCTCCTTTAAGAAAGAAATAAGAGAAAATTAATAGTCCTTTTCTAACCCACCATAGTTTGGAAGCATGAATGCAGGGATACCAGGAATGGTGACTTTCCCGGCAACGCCAGGACACTCTTCTCGATCATGGGCAACTCCATGTCATCACTCTGTATGATGACATCCTTGCGCAGGACTTTAACAGCATACAGCTCGTCAGTACCACGGCGCTCGGCCAGTAAGATCTTGCCGTAAGATCCCTTGCCCAACACTTTGATGAAATTAAAGTCGGCTGCTCTTATCATGTCGCGTTTGCTCATATTGTGTGGCATATCTTTGTTATCCATGCGGCGAGAGTTGTTGGGCTTTTCGCGCTGCAACAGAAATTTTAAATTTATTTAAGAAATCATATGAAATAAATCCAGTTCTAATTAGATCCCCAGGTTTTGAGGTTCCAGGAAGCTTTCCTGAATCTCTTATACAACTTACCCGAACTTCATCTCTCAAACGCGCAATATCATTGACCGCATCACTGCAGGGTATATTGTAGTGCTCACCCTCCACTTGTGACAAAAATTTATACCAACCGTCAATAGGTTCCTGCAAATAAATTTCCGCCAAATAAATCGCGATTGTCTTAAAATGATTTCGATTGCTCCAATACCTTGCGAATCTCATCCATGCTAAAGGAAAAGGAACCCATGAAATCATTGCGAGACGTACGATCCCAATCCCACACTTCTATCAGTAGACGTTTCTCACGATCCGGCGGCGTTAAATCGCTAGAAAACAACACTCGTTAGCGCTTTAAGCGGGAATTTATTTATAAAATTCTTTCAAAATTTACTAAGTGAATGTTTCATTGAAGACTGGATTTAAATTCTTCTGTATGGTTTTGGTTTTCTTCTTGGTCTTGCCATTACGATCGGGATGTAATTGAACGGCCACATAAGGATCGCTGAGGCCGTTGGTATCCATGGGTATCAGATTAGCGGCTTCCTTGACTAGTTGAAAGAGAGAGAGAGAAGGAGAGAAGAAAATGAAATTCTTTTCCGATTTAATTTTTCCATTGACTCACTTTCTATTTTCAAACTGTTGCCTTTCATTTCAACAAACAGCAGCAGTTTGCCTCTCAATTCGCTGATATCCGTGCCACAAAGCGGCGGCACCTTATCCTTGCAGCCATGATGCACATTCAGATTACAGTCTGGCATTGAAATAAGTTATTAATTAATTAATTTATTTATTTTGTAAAACTTTTTTAGAGCAGCAACTTACTGTCACACTTGACGCCCTGATGGGCTACACCATGCAACAGCAAACCGCAGTCGTCACAGAATGTGGGGGCCGAATAAGTGGTGGAAATCCAGGAATGCTTGACTTTGGCACAGTCGGCATCAATATCCGTTTCGGTGCCAGGACACTTGAATACCACAAAACTAACACACTTCTGATGGATATTGAAACGGCAGTCTTGAGACAAGAAATATAATTTAAAAACATTTTTTTTTATTTAAAATCACTTCTCTTATAAATTAAATTATTCCCACCTTCACACTGATAACCCTGTTTGCCGAAACCCCTGTTAAGGAAATTAATTAAATTATTACACTGCGTATTTTTTTATTCTTGTTGAATGTCTTTGAAATTCTCTCCCCTTACCATATAAAGTCCTTGCAGTGCCCACAGTATGTGGGCTGTTTGAAAAATCTCACCATGAATTTGTGGCCCATCACCACCTGCATGCCCTTGCGCTTCATGCCACCGCGTCTCAAGCGATTCTTCATATAGTTGGTGATATTGGCTTCCCCAGCTATTTCCAAAAGATTTTTGGGCGCCCCTGAGGCAGCTCCTGCTGCTGCTCCTGCCGCAGGAGCTGGTGCTGTTGCCGTTGCTGCTGTTGCCATTTCCTAAAACAATTTTCTAGTCCCACTTTTAAGTCTTAACACTTTGCAGTGCTCTGCTAGACTATATTGTTGGAAAATCTATTCCATCGAATATGTATTTTTCAAAGAAGCCCCCAAAGTGTCCATTTATTAGTCAATGGAAATTTCACCCTTAAAAAGTTTAAGGCAGTTTTATATGTTTGTTGAACGGTTTACATGGAGGTTAAAATAATTGGCTTACCAGGGGTCATCGTTTATATAAAAAGCAAGAAAATGTTTGTGGTAAACAAAATACGAATTGGAAAACAATCGCTGTTTGAGCAAGACACGCAGAGAAAAAATATGGTCGACATAACTATATTATGTTGAAGAGCTTATTTCATATTGAAATATGTTTTATATTGAAATGTTTTCCTTTTCATAATTTTTAAAACCTAGAATTCAGAACAACATATTGTATCGTGCAAATCTACTTAAAAAAATCTTTTTATACATTAAGTTTTTATTAAAATTAAAGGAGGATTAGACAGTTGAAAGTGTACCACAAAATATCATATAAGAAATTCTATATATAAAAATGTTCTTTAAATTTAAATTCAGTCTTGTAAAGTTTTTAACAGCCTCATATCATAAATTTGAATAAGAAAAAAAAACAGAAACACTATGACATCGAAAGGCCGTGGGAATACTTAAGCTGAGGCCAATATATATATATATATTTTTTTTTTTCTTGGACCGGCACTAAAACTTGGAACCCTACTGACTTCGTGCCGGAACTGTGAAATGAACTTGAGCTTCCACTAACCTTCGAAAGCTTTGAAATTAAAAAACAAAAATTTTAATAAATTTTTGTGCATTTTATTTTGCATCACGCACCGCTACAGTTTAGATTTTTCGTAGACCACTAAAGCCTTGGGACCTCTTGCTAAATTTATTACAGCTTTGCCTTCCTGGTCCACAACAATTACGAGGCCAGTGCACTTATTCTTTAGCTTCAGTCCCGTCAATATATCACAGTAACTTCCCGCTGGCAAGCCCGTCTGCACTGTAGCTTGCAAATCTCTATTCAACTCCATATTGAATACCACAAAGCCGGCACTGCCTAGAGAAAAAGCAATTTGATTTTCACCATTTTCCCACCAATTCTGCAGCGCTTGGCCTCTAACAAACGAGCGGAATTTCACCATGCCTTGTATCTCCGGCCATCGATGTTCACACACCCAACCGCTGTTCAAAGTGTCGCAGAGATTATTTTCAAGAAAAGAGGGAGGCTTAATGTGACCCTTAGAATCCTCGGGAGGTCCTTGATCGGTAGTTGTAAAATTATAAGAACTCATAATTCTTGCCACTCCGCCATACGGATGAGTCAACATGAAAATTAAAGCGATTTTATACAACAGCGGCTCTTTAAAGGTTAAAATATCACCACCTCCAGCACCATGACCTCTTTGATTGTCATGATTATCTACAAAGACGACAGCATCCGAGGAGGGCAGCATACCCCACTGGGGACCCCAGTTCTTTAAATATTTCAACGAATTTTTACCACGAAACATTCGGCCCAGCTCGGCCGAGTATTTGAATTCAGTTACCGCTCCCAAATGGTTGTAATCGGTTCTGGGGGATTAAGAAAAATATATATAAAAATTAATTCTAAAATTTAAAAAAATTACTGCCCACTTTTTAATGCTCTCCCCGCCCAAATCGATAACCTCCTGGTAAATGTAGGGCCAGCTATTTTTGGGAAAGCCAAACTTTTCATTTAAAGGCTTCAGTCTGCCATAAATAATCTGCAAGTCTGCTGGCCACATATGCTTGGCAGCATCTATACGAAACCCGGCCACGCCCATATCTATTAACCCATTCATATAGCCGACTATCATGTCTCGCACATGCGGCACAGTTTGATTCAAGTCCATTAAAGTATTCAGTTGGCAATTTCTTACATTCACGGGGTCTTGATAATTATTTATGTTACAGGCCGAATGAAAATCGGCCGGCCCATATGGTACAGCCGGATAACTACGTTTATTATAATTGCAACGAGATCCAGCAGTGCCCATGGACTCACCCTCAGCATAAGCAGTCATATGATTCACCACAATATCCACATAAATGCGCACACCAACTTTATGGCAGCGCTCTATCATGTCGGCTAAATCAGTCCGGTTGCCCGATCTAGAGATCAGTGTGTAGGAGACAGGCTGATAACGAGCCCACCAGGGATTATTGGCGATTATACGCACCTCATTCGGTGGTGAAATCTATTCAAAAACACATTGAAGATTTTATTATTGAATAAATTTTATTGATGGCACCCTCACCTGTACGCCGCCATATCCCGCGGCCCCTAAAAACTCTTCACACTCGTTGGCTATAGCGGGCCAAGGCCATTCAAACAGATGCACTATAACCGAACGGTTGGCAGCGAAATAAGGCTCTTTTTGTGCCTCAGCCAAACCACAACAACAACAAGTAACACACACAAAAATTAAAAATACTACGTTTTCCATGCCGCTTTAAAATTATAAAACACTCTCTCTTTCAAAGCACTTGCAAGCTACTAATTAAAAACAAAATAATATTTAATTAAAAAGCACTAAAACATTAATAAACAATTGATAAGAACTGTAGCAACAAAAACAACACTATAAATCATTTACAACGAACAACAAAATTTGCTGTAGATTTCTATTTATTAATCAGAGTAGAGAAATTTTTGTGAAAACTATTGATATCTTTACAATTTCGAGCCACTAAAAATGGCTAAAGCCTGAGGCCCCTCAGGCAAATCAATGTCGGCCACGCCGTTTTCATCTACTTGCACTTTTAAGCCGCTGCACTCATTATCGGTCTTTATGCCCGACAAAATATCACAATAAACTCCTGCAGGCAAACCGGTTTGCAATGACGCCCTTAACTCTATATTCGTTTCCATATTGAAGGCCACAAATCCCACATTTCCGCGTGAAAAAGCGATTTGGTTTTCACCACTTGACCACCAATTCTCCAAGGCTGTTTGGCCCGCTGCATTGCGAAACTGCACCATTTGATGTATCGCTGGCCAGCGATGCTCACACACCCAGCCCACAGTGGCAGTATCACATAAATTATTTTCCAAAAAAACGGGAGCTTCAATCTGGCCATCGGCTGTTGCTGGCGGGCCTTGGTCTGTGCTGGTAAAATCAAAAGAGCTCATGACTCTGGTCACTCTGCCATACGGATGAGCCAACATAAAAGTCACAGCCAATTTATACAAGTCGGGTTGTTTGAAGGTCAAGATATCATCACCACCAGCCCCATGACCTCTTTGATTGTCGTGATTGTCTACAAAAACTATGGCATCATCGGAGGGCAACATGCCCCACTCGGTGCCCCAGTTATGTAAATATTTCAAAGCGTTTTTATTGCGGAATAAACGGCCTATTTCGTTGGAGAACTTAAACTCGGTAACAGCACCCAAATCGTTGTATTCGGTTCTAAAAAGTTTTCAAACGAAATAAAGTTTGAGAATAAAAAAAAATTGTTTGTGGGATTAAAAAAAATTAAGAAAATATTTTTAATAAATACAGTTTTAAATTAGAAAAACAAAACCACACTTTTATAGCAAAAAATAAACCTAAAAGTTATTCTTAATCTAGAAATAAATTTTTAACAGAAATTGTATTGAAATTCCAATGGGGAATTGTCGCTTTTAACGCTGCTATTTCCATCGTGCTGGTTATTTTTTCCCCAAAATGCTATTTAAAAATTCAAAAAGTCGTCATTTAAAGGGTTTTTGAGTCAGTTTGTATGCAAATTTCACTGTGCTGATGCAATACTCAGTGCTGATGTGTCAATTAATTACTCAGTACTGATGTATCTATTGATTGGTCAGCTGATGTATCAATTAATTACTCAGTACTGATGTATAAATTGACTGCTCAGTACTGATGTATCAATTGATTACCCAGCACTGAAGTATCTATTGATTGCTCAGTACTGATGAGTCAATTGATTACCCAGTGCTGATGTATTAATTAATTACTCAATGCTGATGTATCAGTTGATTGCTTAGTACTGATGTATCATTTAATTACCCATTGCTGATGTATCAATTGGTTACTCAATACTGATGTATCAATTAATTACTCAGTACTGATGTATCAATTGACAGCTCAGTACTGATGTATTAATTGATTGATTGCTCACTCAGTGCTGTTGTACCAATTGTAGTAGTGCTGATGTATCAATTAATTACTCACTACTGATTTACTAATTAATTACTCAGTGTTGGTATATCAGTTGAATACTCAGTGTTGATGTGCCAATTGATTGCTCAGTACTGATAAACTAAAAATAATATGTTTTTGGCTATAAATTAGCAACACTTTTAAATATCCAAGGTTAATTGATCTCAGTGCGAAATAAAAAAAATTAAGTTTCATGACAAAAATATATCATCGTGTAAATTTAGTCTACGATATTAAAAGAAAAAAAAAACTCAAAATTCTTACTTCTTTACAGCCTCTCCACCCAAATCGATTACTTCCTGATAGATGTACGGCCTTGCATTGGCAGCAAAGCCAAACTCTTCCGATAAATCATGCAACCCATCATAAATAGCTGCCAAATCCTCCGGCCACATGTGCTTAGCAGCGTCCACACGAAAGCCAGCCACGCCCATATCAATTAACTCATTCATAAAATTCACAATCATTTCGCGTACATGCGGTCGCGTTTGATTCAAATCGATCAACGTTGCCAATTGGCAATTTCGAACTTGACTTGCATCCTGATAATTTTGTATATCACACGCAGCGTGGAAATCATCAGGACCATAAGGCACAGCAGGATAATTACGTTCAATATAATTGGCCACCGAACCAGCCGTGCCCAGGGTTTCACCCTCATTATAGCCGGTCATGTGATTTACCACAACATCGACATAAATCCTAACACCGGCCGCATTGCAGCGGGCTATCATATCGGCCAAATCCTGTGCGTTACCCGAACGAGATACCAATTTATACGAAACCGGTTGATAGCGAGCCCACCAGGGATCACCTTCAATATCGCTGACCTCATTGGCAGGTGAGATCTTTTAGTAAATAAGAAATTTTTATTTTATATAATTTTCAATTCGTTATTTTTGTATTACCTGCACTCCCCCATAACCCTGGGGACCCAAAAACTGCTCACACTCCTGGGCTATATCACGCCAGGTCCATTCAAATAAATGCACTATTGTGGTGCGATTGTCCACAAAATGTGGCTCTTTATGAGCTTCCGCGGCAATACAGAATTTTAATAAAGTTAATAAGAAATATTTTATTGTGACTCGCATGTTGGCAGGTTTTTATCAAACTGATAGTTTTCCCCGGTCTAATAAATTTTTATATAAATTTTTTGTTTGCACGTATTTGAGATAAAAATCGATATCTGTTTTGAATACACAAACAGAACGCTGCCGAAACAATTGCACATCAATTTGTTGATACATTTCAATTTAATAATTTTATTAAGTCAATATTTGTAAGTGTTAGTAAATAATGTTTTTAAATAATTAAACAAACTTTCATTGTTTGCCATCAGTTGCCAGCACTTGCTGTTGGATTCTACTGATAAAATGTGAATTATTTTTTTTTAACTATGATGGAAAATTCCAATAAATTTTTGTATCTGATGAGAAGCTACTCTTGGCCCAGTGGGAATTTTCTTTTAACAATTTTCAAATATTCTTTTTCATTTATTAGAATCGTACAGGATACCAACTGCCGGTCTTTTTTAAATAAAATAGTTAATAACGTTCGGGAACAATAACAAAAAAATCTATTTTGTTTTTTGTTTTTTAATATAAAATTCCACACGAAAATTTGTATATATTTTTTATTAAACCCCTGTCTGAACTGTCAAATAGTGATCGATAAATTTCATTATGATTGATGATGACGGGAATTTAAAGCTGTCAAAGTAATATAACGCCTGCATATATGCCTCCCTCCTTCTTATCAGGTTACTTCATTTTGTTCTATTATAAATCAAATGAAAAAAATACACTGTTAACCTGATTTAAAAGCTTAAGTAGACTACAACTTAATTTTTGTTAACGAAATTTCATAAATTTAGTTTCAAAACTCAATAGCAAAAAACGAAAAAATCAGTGAAAAGAACTATAAAACATGCTGAGCACTTAATAACAAAAAAATAAAAATAATAATAAATGAAAAGTAAAACTAAAAGTACAATCATTTAAGCATTAAACACAATAACGACAGCAGGCTACACAAACACCGACTACAAAAGTCGTTGGCTACAATCGTCGCCTCATAGTTAATTATTTTTAAAACGACAACATCAAATCAATAACCATGAGTTGTTGTTTCTAGTAGAATTTTCATCATACGCCAGTGTAGCCGCTTTCATATATTTAATACTCTTAAATAGTGTTATTCCAATAAAATATATTTAAAGTCTACAGTATATGGCAAGAAATCATTTCATTAGCTTGGAAATATAGTTTGTTGTTTCTTTTTGTATAATAAAACAATATATTTTCAAGTTTACAATAATTGAATTTATTTATATGATACTGGCAACACTGCATCTACTCATTGTCGCTCACCAAAATAGAAATTAGCTTAATTTGATTACAACCACGAAAACAGCATGTACAACAACCCGTAGCTGTGTTGCCTGTGGTAGTAAAAATAATCATTCTCATATACGCACTTGAATTCTATTTTTGACAAGTTGTAGTCTGTAGTCTGCTGTCGTTATTGTGTTTAATGCTGTAGAAAAAACTTCTGATACGTTCCGAAATAAAAATACATAAAAAAATATCGCAAAATTGAGTTCAATCGCTTTAAAGGGAATTGTAAAAGCATTTTTATTCAAAGATGTATACACACACACACACACTCACCTGCACACATATTTCGAAAATATGTTTAGCAAAAACTATAACAAAACAAATAATAACAATAAGAATAAAAAAAGAAACTCTTGAAAACCTACACAAATGGAATACAAAATACGAGTATAATGAAATCAAAGTTCACTCTCGATACTACAGAAAGTTTGCGCTGAAAGAGCAAAACAGGAAACAAAATAAATATAAAACAAGAAAAAAATAATGATAAAAAGCCTGCAACACAAGTCCCACGAAAACCATTAACGGCAACTATTTTTACAGTGAAGTATTTATAAACGGCGTACCAACGTTCGTCAATGTTACCGCGAAATAGGTTTCAAAACGACTTAATATTAAAGCTATTTAAATTTAAAAAATCTGGCAACTTTGTAATTGAAATATAAAAATAGTTTAAGTCTTTTCCAGATAAATAACAAAACGCTCCAAATCAGTCCAGCTAATAATTTTGAAAGAGAAATTGAGAGAGTAAAATTTTTCAATTCCTGCGTAAAGTTGCACGGACCAGGGCTAATGATTTTCCGGCATTTAGGCGATTTTGGCTCTAAAATATATAACAAATAGCGATTTTCCAATTTTAGTTAAGAAACTAACAATTTTAATTATACAAAATGAAAACATAATCATTCCGCTCAAATTAACATGAGAATATTTAATAATAAAACAGGACGTATTTTTTAAATTTATCGTTTTAACAGCGTGTTTTCTTAAGCATTAAACACAATAACGACAGCAGACTACAGACTACAACTTGTCTAAAATAGAATTCAAGTGCGTATATGAGAATGATTATTTTTACTACCACAGGCAACACGACTACGGGTTGTTGTTCCTGCTGTTTTTGTGGTTGTAGTGAAATTAAACAAGTTTCTGTTTTGGTGAGCGACAATGAATAGATACAATGTTGCCAGTATAGTATAAAGAAACTGAATATTGTAAATTCAAAAATATATTGATTTATTATACAAAAAGAACTAACAAACTATATTTCCAAGCTAATGAAATGATTTCTTGTTATATATTGTGGACTTTAAATATATTTTATTGGAATAACACTATTTAAGAGTATTAAATATATGAAACTGGCTTCACTGGCATATGAAGAGAATTCTACTGCTAACAACACATGGTTATTGATTTGGTGGTGTCGTTCTAAAAACAATTCAGTGGCTGACTACGAGGCGACGATTGTAGCCAACGACTTCTGTAGTCGGCGTTCTTGTAGCCTGCTGTCTTTATTGTGTTTAATGCTTAGTAATACAAAATAAACGATCATTTCGTTCTCAAATGATATTTGCTAATTGACATGAGAATATGTAATAATAAAACAGAACGTATTTTTCTATGAAATTTGATATAAAATTTTGGTCGAAAATGCAGTTTTGAAATATAATATATTTCGTTTTAGCAGCGTGTTTTCTTATGCTCTCACTTTTCTGTGCTCTCTCTCAGAAAAATGTTGCCAAAATTTAACTTAATTTCATAAAAAGAAAGACGAAAGAAAATATAAAAAACAATGAGAGAGTCTGGGATGCTCGATATATAAAAAATAGGACACAAAGTGCCCTCTATTTTTCGCTATAATATTATTATTGCTTTGGTCCATTATGGTTTTAAGCTCCTTTTAAAATTGATATTTAAATTTTTAGTCCGATTTTCTTAAAAAGTGTGTTGTTTTTTAATATACTTTGAAAACGTGTAAAAATACTTGCACTTTATCAGCAAATAAGAACATGAACCACACCAGCAATCTTGTATGAGTACAATGTGACGTCTGAGTAACATATATAAAAATATTACGTATACGCCGGGAAGTACAATACAATTGAGAAAAGTTTAGCTTAGAAAATATGCAAGAAAAAAATTCAAAAAGTTATGACATGAAGAAAATAATCAGACGGCAACGCGGGGACCTAACAAAAGCGTACGTACTACCATCGGTTTGAAACAATATGCATACGAGTGCTGATGATGAAAGGGTAGCGGCTTTCGAAAACAGCTGTTCTGCTTTGATGTGAAAGTTGATTAATTAAGACTGCTATTGACTTCGTCTTATGCTTTCGAATATTTATCATGTCTTACCGAATTGAAAAAACATTTTTCGAACAACAAAATTGGATTTAACATTCATCATTCTATTTTCTGTAGCATTTTGAAAGAATAAAATTCATTGAAATTTTAAAAGAACTAAAAGAATTTCAAATTGTTTCGTGTACGTCTGAAAATTTTCTAAAAATTCACCGAAAACCCCGGCAAATTTGAATGGTCAAGAAAAAAGCTTCTTCTCGTTAAGTGCAATTCAATAAAAAGTTGCGAGTATCCGTGCAATTATAAAAACAAATTCAGTTTTGTAAACTTAATAAACCTCATTTGCTAACGTGCACATCTCGTGCATATTTCATGCACATGTAGTTGTGTACGTGTGTCTACATCCATGTATATGTATTTCGCTCTCTCACTCTTTTTTGTTTTTTTGTGTATGCGAAACATTATTGACGTCATGAATTTGTTTGTGTCTGCATGCAAAAGCACGTTCATAATTGTTTTTTATTTCTGCTTGTTGGACTACTTCTGCTACCTTTACGTTATTTGTGTTAAGCATTATTGTTGCAGCTGGTTGCCACTGTAAATGGCATTAGTCCAAATATTAGCGAGAATGTGTTTGTGTGCGTGTGTGTGCATTTCTGTTTTTATAAATTGTTTGCTTACCCTTCAGTACAGCTGAGAAAAAGTCAAACCAAGTCAGCAGGCAGCCAACCAACCAACCATGCAACCATGCAACCATGCAACCATGCAACCATACAACCTACCAACCAGCCAACCAACCACATTTACTAAACCTACAAAATCAAACATTTATTTGAAAGAATTGTTTTTTTTTAATATTTACATATTTTGTATTTTGCAACCAAAATATCCCATTATTTTTCTAATTCTCTTCCTCTCCCTTTTTGTTTTTGCCAACATTTTTACGTGTGTACACGTTTACACGTGCCCCACGTAGCATGAGTGTTATTACAGTTATTAAGTGTGCTGATGTGTGTACATGTTCGCTCCTTAAAAGCCCAGCCGTTGGTTGGGTTTGCGAATTCCTTTTAATTTTATTTTAACATTTTGACTTGCGCTCTCATTTTGTATTGATTTGCAAGGGGACTTTATTTGCTAATCCTAAATTGTCACACACGTATTTTTCTTTTCCTCCTCGTCGAATTCTCTTATCAGGGCTGGGATGTTTGTTTCGTGAAAATAATAACTACAGACAACTTTTGATATATTTAAACAACCAACGACGTACCCAACCGCACGGTTATATACTGAACTACGGAGCACAATAAGTTTTGCAGTATATTCGGAATAGTCCTCTCGGTAAGACGGACGACTATGGCAACAGAAAAATGGGCGCAGTGCGTTACCCCAATAGACCACTTATTTTGATAAAACAATTTCGTTATTTAAACGTGTTATTGAATGCTCCATTTAGAAAAGCAGACTGGATAAATAATAAGAAATTCGACAGGTCGGATGTAGGCTCAGCAAGATGGCCGCTAACAGCTTACAAAGTTCAGAAGTCCCTGATGGAAAACCCTTTACTATTGTTTTAAATTATATTAACTTGGTGCATTTGCGCAAAACGTATTGAACAGTGTTGTCAATTATTCGAGTCTTAAATTCATTTGAATAATATATCTTATACTCATTCTCGTTCGAATTGACGATAAATTTTGAGATTTTATTCGAATATTCAAAAGAATAAAGACGTTCATGCTAATATATTTGAAAAAATTATTCGGGTCTTATAACCATTCGAATAAAACTTTACATCTTGCTCGAACTGACGAATAATATTAAGCTTTTTTTGAATATTCGAATATATTTGAAAAAAATTATTCGGTTTTTAAAGTCGTTCGAATAAAAGTTTGCATACACTTTCTTGTCCGAACTAGCAAATAATTTTAAGCTTTTATTCGAATATTCGAAAGATGGAATAATGGAAAAAATCATGCCAAAAAATTTTAATAAATATTATTCGGGTTTTAATTTTCTTGTTCGAACTGACGAATAAACTAAAACTTTTATTCGATTATGCGAACGATTCAATAATAAAAAACATCGTGCCAATAAATTTGATATATTATTCGGGTTTTATAATTGTTCGAACAAAATTTCGTATACTTTTTCTTGTTCGAATTCACGAATAATTTTAAGCTTTCATTCGAATTTTCGAATAAATTTGAAGAAAAAAATATTCAGGTTTCATAACCGTTTGAGTAAAATTTTGTAAACTTATTATTGTTTGCACTGGCGCATAATTCTAAGCTTTTGTTCAAATATTCGAATAAATTTGAAAAAAATTATTCGGGTTTCATAGTCGTTCGAATGAAATTTTGCATACACTTTTTTGTTCGAACTGGCGAATAATTTTAAGCTTTTATTCGAATAAATTGGAAAAGTATTTTTCCGCTTTTATAGTTATTCGAATAAAATTTCGAATATGCTCTTTCTTGTTTGGACTGACAAACAATTTTAAACTTTTATTCGAATATTCGCACAATTAAGGAATAAAAAGTTAAGTGAATAAATTTCAAAACAAGTTAATAAAAATCGACTCATTAGTAAAATTGATTTTTTAACAATAAGAAAAAAATCCATGGGAAAAATAATATTCGAAAAAAAAATTGTAATAAAAAATTTTATTCGAGGTTAATAATTAATAAAATATTGTTATTTTTAATAATAGAATAATCGAAAAAATTTCCTTTTTGGATATTCGAATATTAAAATTTGTTGACTCTGCTTATCAGCGATATTCTCTTAAAATTGTGACTGCCGCTCTTAAAAGCGAATACTAAACATTCTGTTATATTCCCACACCGGCAACTCAGCGAATGTTTAAATAAAAATATTAAACAAAATATTTGTCGTCATGGAATAGAAAAAGAAATTATTTGGTTTTCATGTAAAGAAACGAATTCTGAAGAAAAAGTGCAGAGAGCAAATGAGAGCAAAATATTTTATATGGACGTAACTTTTCTCACTTTCACATTAAGTCTCTTTTTAGTTTTTTTCCTTTAAGAAATAGACACTTTTTCTTCACGTCTTTATGGAAGTCTCTACTGCTGGAGTTGCCAACATCAAAATTAATTGAATATGGGTGACTCCATGTCTGAACGGCAAAGAGTTAGACACGACTGATTTCAATAAAATTCGGTCATACTCTATTTAATACTTATGCCAAGGGAAAATAGTTTTAACATATTTTTTTAAATTATGATATTCAAAGTTTCATAATTTCGCCGCTTTGTCAGAATTTGCTCAATTTACTTTTCTAATATCTCTAAAACCATCTCATTCACAAAAAATATGTTTAAGTAATTTTAAAGGGAGTATTTGGGGACAAAATAAAAAAAAACTATTTTTAGTTCTTGGAAAAATGTAATATCTGCAAAGTTTTGAAATCTCAACAGTTTAATATTTTTCGATTCAATATAAAACCAGGGTTAATTTATTCAAATTTATTTACATGAATTTTTTATTCTTCAATTTAATTTATTCAAATTTATTTACATGAATTTTTTATTCTTCAATCTTTCGAATATTATAAAAACCGAATAAAATTTTTCGAATTTTTTTTTTGGCATGATTCTTTTCACTATTCAATCTTTCGAATATTCGAATAAAAGTTTAAAATGACTCGTCAGTTCGAACAAAAATACATACTCAAATTTTATTCGAACAACTATAAATCCCGAATAATTTTTTTTCAAATTTATTTGGCATGAACTTTTTCATTCTGCAATCGTTCGAATATTCGAATAAGAGCTTAAAATTATTCGTCAGTTCGAACAAATATTAGCATAAGAAATATTCATTTGAATTTTAAACTCGAATAATGTGCAGCCCTTCCCAATACGTTTTACACAAATACACCAAGTCAATATAATTGAATGCAATATTAAAGGGTTCTTCATCAGGGACTTCTGAACTTTGTAAGCTGTTAGCGGCCATCTTGCTGAAGCTACATCCGACCTGTCAAATTTGTTATTATTTATTCAGTCTGTTTTTCTAAATGGAGCATTCAACACCAGATTTAAATAACAAAATTTTTTTATCAAAATAAGTGATCTGTTGGGGTAACGCACTGCGCCCATTTCGCGGTCGTCTCACTGAGAATACTATTCCGAAAACGAGGCATAAGTTTGACACCACAATGAGGTCTATTAAAATATGTGAATTTGGAAATTTCGCTGATTGCTTTTTACCTGCAATAAAAACATGTTTTCACTAGTTGTGCCCTATTCTCTAAGGCGTTGAAAGCGTTATATAGTGATCTGACATCATTTAAATAAATATTTTAGTTCCTGATAACAGATAAGAAAACAGTTAAGAGCCTTTTATCAACGACAATCAAATAGCAGTTACTTGTAATTAACATATTTCAAGTGTCGTTCTCACCGACACGTAAAACTTAAATGGCCCCTACAAAATCCCATTTGAGTGGTGGCAGATTTCGAAAATACACAAACACTCATCGAACTACTAACGACGAGAGTAGCAATAAATACTTACTGGCAATCATTTCAATGTACAGTGTAACTATTTTCAAAACACCAACATTAGGGGGGGATCAAAAAATGATATTAAAAAATAAAAAATTTTAAATATTTAAATTTAGTCTAAAGCTTTTGCTATTTCATATAATTGAGTTGGAAATATTTCAAACTTCTTAACACAATTTGACGGAACTTTTTTTATCTCCTGCAAATAGGAGCCCGCCTAATTTTTAACAACATGATATTAACAGCTCGGAATACAATAGGCAAGTACTGCTCGAACATACACTCGCATGTTAACTAAAATAGACATAAAAAATGCACTAAAACACTTCAAGAGGCTCGTCAGTGTTCGTTGATTTTTATGGAGTCTTCAAGCAGGCAAAGAGGGGCGGGCGTACACCAGAGATTTTGTTATGCAAAATGTACTTTAACTGAAATTGTTGTTAGGAATAAAAATGAACTTCTAAATATTTCTAAGGATGAGGGCGAAATTAAATATTAATTTTATTGAACAATTTTTATAACAAAAAGTATTTCAAATTATAAAATCCTTTTTTCACTTTTTTTAAATCAGCTGAGCTTTCCTACAACTAAACTTTCTTGGCGAATCTAATAATTCGTCATAGATTGAAATAATTTGAATAATAAAATCTATGTATCCTCATAATTTTTGCCACTACACTGGACTACACGAAAAAGAATATAAAAATGCTGTTTTATTAAGGACCGCAACGGCTTTAAATTTTATTTTCAGACCATTGAAATACTGACTTTTATTTTTGGCTTAAGAAATGAAACTTATTTTTTTACTTTTTGAATAAAATTTTCTTAACAAAAAAATTAAACTCAATTTTGAAAGTAAAATTTTTTGAAAAATGTTTTTTTCTTAATTCGGGAAGACATGATAAATATTTCAAAGCATAAGAGAAAATCAATAGCAGTTTCAAATAATCAACTTGCACAGTGGAGAAGAACAGCTGTTTTCGTAAACCGCTACAGTTTTATGATTGGTACTCGTAGGTATTTTTATTTATTGACACTTGTCAGGGGGCTTATTTGAATGCGGTAACAGTTTCCATTTGTAAAAATTTTATTATAAAAAACAATATGAGAAGTGTATTACACCGAATGTAATACGATTTTGTTAAGTTTCCATATATTTTGTGGTTTTAACTTTACGCTTAGAAAACTTTAAATTTTATAAGATAGAGAAGTTATTAGTTCCACCCCATTTAAAACAAATTAAATTTCATTTAATTTTTTATGAGTTCTACTGAATTCGAACTAATAGATTTCAGAAAATCTCAAAAATAAGAAAAAAATATTTTGAAAACGGTTTTTTCGATAACAAAGCAACTCAAAGTCGATCAATCTGTTCGTCCGATACGTTGAACGAAAAAAAGTTTATTTTTCATACCAACCATTTCGACAAACAACAAATTTTCGCTTTAATGTGTGGTGAGTTTCACTGTCAAATCGACTGGGAAGTGTTGGGCCCTTCAAGTCAAGCCGTTTGACTATTTTCTTCCTGTCATGTTTTGTAAATTTTTTTATTGCCTGTTTCTCAAGTCAAATTTTATTGGTTGAACTCGGAATTTGGTAGTCCGCAATTTCTATCTCTCAGCTGCAGCGGCTACCACTGCATCTCCGAAATTATATATCTGTTTAGTTAGTGTTTTCGATTCTTATACAGTAATCGAAAACTATATCGATCACCGCTTATCACTTGGGAGTCGATTAATTGGAAAGTTAAATTTGCAGTGTTTTAGCTCGAAATAATAAAACGTTGACACTTTCTACTGAAAAGTGCAAGTAATGTTGCACTTTTTTTTAGAAAGGAATGCGATTTTTCTTTTCTTTGTTTTCGTCTTCGTTTTCAATAAAATCAATTTTGTTTTTAACATGTTTTTGTGGCAAATGTGAAACAAATTTTTTTTACTGCTTTTTAAAATAAATTTTTTAATAATTAATCTATTTTGAAAAATATAATTTTGGCATTTTCTCATGAAAAGTGCAAGCAATGTTGCACTTTTTTAAGAAAATAATATGATATTTCGTCTTCGTTTTCAATAAAATCAATGTCCTCTTTAATTTGTTTTTGTGGTCAATACCTGCCATAATGTTAAAGTTTATTTTAGAGTTTTTTAAAATTAATTTTTTCAAAATTCCTATTTTGAAAAATATAATATTGACATTTTCTATTTAAAAGTGCAAGAAATGTTGTACTTTTTTTAAGAAAGAATATGATTTTTTATTTCTTTGTTTTCGTCTTCGTTTTCAATAAAATAAAATTTAATTTTTCATTTGTTTACGTGCCATAATTTTAAAGTTCTTTTACTGCATTTTTAAAATTAATTTCTTAATTAATTCTTTATTTTGAAAAATATAACTTTGACATTTTGTATTAAAAAGTGCAAGTAATGTTGCACTTTTTTTTAGAAAAGAATATGATCTTTCATTTCTTTGTTTACGTCTTCGTTCTCAATAAAACCAGTTTCCTTTTTAATTTGTGGTCAATACCTGCCATAATTTGAAACAAGTTTTTTTACTGCTTTTTTAAAAAGAAGAGATGTCTAATTAATTTTTTAATGAATTCTTTTTTTAAATAGTATAATTTTGACATTTTTTACTGAAAAGTGCAAGAAAAGTTGCATTGTTTTTTTTTAGAAAGAAAAGCAACGTAAATTAAGAGGATAATAATAATTAGTTTTTGCTGTGACAAATTAAACCACACCATTAATAAAAATGGAACTGGTTAAATTTCACTACAAAAATTGGGAAAATTTTACGGTCACGTTGTGCAGCTCTGTGGCAAAATGTGGCTCAAAATTTTGTATTAAGAGAAATAATTGTTTGCAGGAAATGTTGTATTAATTTCTAATAAATTCCTTATTTCGAAATGATACAATGGCAACACATTCTATTGAAAAGTGCAAGAAATGTTGCATTATTTATTAGATAAGAAAAGAACATAATTTAGGAATGATTCTTCATTTCGTTATCCAATAAAATTAGTTTCTTCAGTGAAATAATTTATTGAAAAAAATTTTTAATTAAATGGTTTTCGATATTTATTAAACAGTTGATTTTTATTTTTTTAAATAACAACCCGCAGTTATTCAAACATCAAAAATTTAATAATAATTTTGTGCAGAAATTTCGCGATCACCATGCGAAGCTCTGTTGCAAAATGGGGCCTATAAATTTTGTGCGAAGAGCGGCCGTCTGTCCAGGAGATAAAGTTGGACATTTGCCCCGACATCGTATTTTATACTTCATATATCGAAGCCGGTCTCTTTGCGAACCATTTTCAGTGTGGAATGACAGCGAATCGTTTCCAAATAAAAATTCGGCTTTTTGTTTATTTTATTTATTAACTCTTGATATTTTTTACTTATTTTATATTTCTTATTTCATATAAATTTTTATAAAAAGATTTTATATATATTTTTATCCATTTTCTCTTCTTGGAATTCCATTAAACTTCACAACCACACAACGCAGTCACTCGTACTATTTTTCGTTGTTGTGAAGTGTTATTATTTCACTGACTGTCAGAATGTGCTGTTGGATTTTGTGTTTCTTTCAGCGAATTTTCTTTGTGTGTCAGCGTTTTAAAAATTAATATTCTTTATGGAGAAAATCGTGTTGCTTTTTTTTCTTAGAAATACAATCGTTAGTTTTTTTATTTAATTTTTATTTTATTTTTATTTTACTTTCACTTTGTGTAAAAGTGTTTTTCTGCTTTTGCAAACTATCAAAAGGGAGAATGTGTGTATGTGTATGTGTGTGTGTGTGAGTGTGTGTGTGCACAGTTTGCAATCAGACATTTGGCACGCAATCGGAAGTCCGTTTTCCTTGTTTGTAGTCACAATAAATATTCTGTGAAACGGCGTAAAAGTGTCGTTGTTTGTTTGCAGTTTTTATAAACGATTACACGGCATAAACGGAAAATGAGTCTCATAATTATTATTTTTATTTTATATATTCTTTTTCTATCAACCCACTCGCTAAAAGGCAATTGTGTTTGTGCCGTGTAGCTGGAATATTCAAACTTTCTGTGGCCATACAGTGTTTTACTTTTCAGTTTATATAAGAATTTCTTTTCATCCAATTCCCTTTTTCTTCTCTGGCATTTTTATTTAATTGCACTTAATTTAATTTCAATTCTTTTGCTGTCCATCATCAATCCGTTTGCTAAATGGACAACCGCAAGTTGTGTTTTATTGTCGGTGTCTTATTTTTAGACATCCAAGAAATTTAAATAAATCAGTTCTGTTGGTTTTATATTCCTTGAAATTTCACAAATACTTCAATTATTTATGGAGTCTCAAACGTATCTAATTGCACTTTTACACTGAACAAATTTTTTTCGCAGAAGCAGGAAATTATCTGTTCCTATTTTTCTTTGCAATTGAATGCAATTTACCATCACAGGGTTTAATCACTCCAGCACAGCCTACTGATCATTTAAAGAAACTAAAATTTTTTGTTACCCATTTTTTATAAAACTATAATTTTTTATTTAGCATTATACACAATAACGACAGCAGACTACAGACTACAACTTGTCAAAAATAGAATTCAAGTGCGTATATGAGAATGATTATTTTTACTACCACAGGCAACACGGCTACGGGTTGTTGTCCCTGCTGTTTTTGTGGTTGTAGTCAAATTAAAATAATTTCTATTTTGGTGAGCGACAATGAGTAGATGCAATGTTGCCAGTTTAATATAAATAAATTCAATTATTGTAAATTTAAAAATATATTGATTTATTATACAAAAAGAAACAACAAACTATATTTCCAAGCTAATGAAATGATTTGTTGTTATATACTGTGGACTTTAAATATATTTTATTAGAATAACACTATTTAAGAGTATTAAATATATGAAAACGGCTACACTGGCGTATGAAGAAAACTCTGCTACAAAAAATAACTCATGTTTATTGATTTGGTGGTGTCGTTCTAAAAATAATTAAGTAGCTGACTACGAGGCGACGATTGCAGCCAACGGCTTCTGTAGTCAGTGTTTGTGTAGCCTGCTGTCGTTATTGTGTTTAATGCTTTTTATAATAAAAATATTATTCTGGTTAATAAATTATTATTATTGATAATTCAATGTTCTTCAATTTATATTTTTTTCTAATCTTTTTGTATATCTGCCACCTTTTTATAAGAAAATTATAAAAAGAGTCAAAAACAACGGGCATGTTTTGTGCTTTTAAATCGCTGTATCTCGGAAAGTTTTGATCTAAAATTTCTTGACACTCTCACGACTACTGTTTTTTTCAAACTATTTCAAATTTAAGTAAATTTAAAGGACTGGGCTTAAAAGATGTGGCTTTTTTCATACCTATCCCTTACATCAACAGTTGTATACCTGGGTATGTATTATTAAATTTATTAAAATATGTCGGTTGCTGTTGTATATTTATTGTATTAAATAGACAAGTTTTTACTAAATTAATCACCTTATTCATAAAAATTATGAGAGTCTAATAACAGTGAAAATTTCTTATGAAATTTGCTCTATTACACTCTTATAAACCTCTGATAATTTTTATTCATAAAAATTATGAGAGTCTAATAACAGTGTAATAAAACAAAATTTCATATGAAATTCATTACACTCTTATAAGCCTCTTATAATTTTTATGACTAAGCGGGTTAGTCCCTTATCTAAATTTAAAAAAAACCCCATCAATGCAGCAACAAAGTTCATACAAAAAAAAATTTTAACAGAAATAAAACCAAAGCAACACAGAAATACACTAACTAAATAACAAATATTCCTTAATTAATTAATGAACATACCCGGGTATGTGGCTGTTGACGTATGTATAATTTTCTTTTACTTATGACATACAAGTTAAGGGAAAATCCGTCTAATTAAAAAGCCCTAAGTTATATGTTACAAATCCATAAAATATTAAATTAATCTTTAGCCACTGAAATAAAATTTTCCATTGTCCAACTCTGGATTGATTTTGTATAATTCGTTTGATTTTAATTATATCGATATAAATTGGTTTATTTACCAATAAAATAAAAATAGTTTAATTTTCATAGACTAATTTTTCGTTAACTGTTTTAAATTCAAAAAGATGTGATCAATATTTCAAAGCACAAGATCAGCAGGGCATAACAGCTGTTTTCAGAAGCCACTGCACTTTCATCGTGTGTTCTCGTGTGAAGTTTTTTTTTTAATTAATTAATTAGCATTTGTTAAGTGTTTTAGTTGATTGTGATAACCGTTTACTTTTCTAACAAAATTTATTATGAAACACAATACGAGAATTGTAACAAACCCATGGTATCACTAATCTCTTACTTAGTCCCTTCTTAACCGTTGAGGGTTTATTATTTTAAAAGGGAAACCATTTTATTTTTACCCACCGATGAAATGTCAGTCATAACTAAACAAGTTACAAGAACGGATCAGTTCTGATGATGGTAAAATATTTAACAAAAATTTAAATTTTAATGAATTCGTAAAATATTATGCAGATGGCTGACTTGATCCTAGAACATGTTAAATAATTTATTCCAAACAAAAAAAAAGTTCCACTAAGAAAATCCATTCATAATTTATTAATTTTAATAAATTTTAAATTATAATATATTTTAATTTAAATATAAAGTTCTAATTATATTCTTAATTACAGAAACTGTAATTAATTTCCAACCTCCCTGTTGAAAAGTGTGCTAAAAGAAATTCCATGTCTCTTTACATGCACGAGCTTGTCCCATTGTTTTCTTCTTCCTTGTACATGTGCACAGCAAAACCTTCGCACACATACATGCATGTTTAGTAACACATTTCCTTTTTCCCAGGCACACAACACCAACAGTTAAACAATTTTTCCTACAACTCTTTGGGGTACAAAAAGCAAAAACTCATGCTGCATTTAACACAATTTCATATGGAAAGTTTTGTATGGATGTGTGCTGAAATGGAGGTGTACAAGTGTGCATGTGCGTGTGTGTGTGTGGATTTCCTCAATGCTTAATTATTTAATTTTACATTTAGTCAAAAGTCGAGAAGGCATTAAAATGTAACATGACAAATTCACTTCAACACTTTTTCTCTTCAACACAAAAGTTTCACAAAAAGAAGGCAAAATTTTGTTTTACACAGAAATCTTTTTTTTTAATATAATTTAAAAAGAAAAAAAAACAGGGTAGTAAAATTTGTACCACGGGGTGGACAGAAAAAACTGAAAGTATATTATAACTTCTGCTTTAGCATTTTTAATTAAATTATAAAATAATTTAGTGCTTTAAATATCCCACAACTTTTTCCATAATTTTTGGCACAATTTCATAAGTTGATGATATCGTCCGGTATTTTTACTTTCTGACTTAAATACTTTGAGACAAAGTTGTGAATTAATTTCTTTTAAATACAGTAGATTACTCAGGTATTTAACATCGGTGATAACAACGGCAACACTGGGCTTTTTCTCCGAAATAAAAATATAAAAAATGGGTAAATTTTAATTTTTCATGAAACACCACATCAAGCGGAAACTTTAGAGAGTGCAATTGACTTTCTCTGAGATTTTCCTTATCCCGCATTTTGCGCACCCTTTTAATTTAAAATGGATTTCCCCACTCACAATTAAATTGGGGGAAAAAATCAAGATTTTATTCTGATTTTTACTTTTTTCTTTTTCGAAATTAAATTGCACAATTAAGTCATATTATGTCTCTATAAATTCCAGGACCAACTGAATATTATATGGAAATACTCTGCAGCGACTCTCATGAGTCTTCTGTTGATTCTTCTACATCTTCCCAAATAGTCTCCTGTACCCTGTGCACAGTTCCCGGTAAACGGAAAGGTTTTTTATTGGCTCTTCTCGAAAATTTGCTCTTAATTCTGTTCACTAAATCAAAATCAATTGTTTTTTTTTAGTTGAGAAAAATGTTGAAAGATTTGGCCACGTTATGCAATTGTGTACTGTTCTATTCCAAATTCTCCAAATATTATCACAGGATCGTAATATGATCACAACTGCAGTTCGGATATTTTATTTTTTAGTTTGATTGAAATAAAATTATTAACAGATTTATAAACTATTTTTGAGTGTTTAAAGAAAAGTTCGTACAAAATTTAATGGTTCAATTTATCGGAAGCCAATTTCGATCACATATTTTCATTAATAATATTTTTGAAGAATTTAAGAAACTTGCAAAAGTTATGTGATAATATTCCTCTATGATAAATGGAATGAAAAATAACTAATTTATTAAAAGTAAATAGTTTCAAATATTTATTTGAAATTTGGAATTCCGAAAAGTTAATTCATTTCAAAAAAAAAAAAAAAAAAAAAATCGTTTCCGCAGGAATTGGAACTCGGCTAATTATTAAAATAGTATTTTTTGGAGAATTGCCTTTTTTGATGTCGCAATTTAAAGTTCATTATGCTGATTTTTTTTTCTCCAAAGATTACAAAAAATCCAAAGTAGTCTTAAAGAGATTTTTAACAACTTATGGCTTTCAGGTTTGCTAATACTTCTCATATAATTCGATGGAATTAAATGAGATTTTTTCGGATAAAAACTAATCTGCTTTGGCCCTCGTGAAATTCTTATAAGAATAAGCTAAAAATTCCTCAATGATCATTTAGAATTTTTTGTAAAATTGCCCACCATTAAAACTAAATTGAAGATAAAAAAGTTTATAAGAAAAAAGTTACAAGAAATTGAAACTCTTTTTGGGTTATTTCGAACCCACATTTTTAAATATCGGGCTTTTTTATAGAGTGATACAAGTTTAAATCATAATAAAACATGGTAATATATTTTTGATATCAATGATACGGTCTTTATTGGATAGAAAATTTTATGACATTAATGTTTTAATATGATTTCGGCCAATTGGGCGCCACGGCTGGCGCGTACAAGGCGCAATCTGGATCACCAATTTCCACAAACAGTAACATTCTGTCCCTCATCGTTTTTGAAGACATATGGGCCAATGACTCCGTCAGCCTATAGAGCGCACCAAACAGTAATTTTCTGTGGACGTTCTCTGGTGTTTCGACAAAAGCTTGTGGATTCTCCTCATTCCAAATGTGACAATTCTGTTTATTTACGTAACTATTCGACCAAAAATGGACTTCATCGAAAAATAAAATTTTGAATGGACGAAGTGCACGATAAGTTTGACGAACAGAGCCATTATTTTGATTAACAATATCCACAATTTGCACGTGCTGCTGCAAGCCGATCCATAATGAAATGTCAAAGCAAACTAAACAAAAAGCAACTATCAGCTGTTAAATGGGTGGTCAAATAAAGCAGTGATGCCAACTCAAAGTTATATCACTCTATAAAAAACCCCTCTTACAAACCACTAACGTAAAATAAAAGTCGTACTGGTTTTAAAATTAATATTTTGCGAATTTTAAAATAAAACTCTTAATGACTAATAAAGTTCTTAAATGATTTCCAGGACCGCGAATTGTTTGGCAGTTGTGATTTAACTACGTTAAGAAAGTTCACTTCCAATTTTCAGAAAGTAATGAGCACTTTGAAGGCTGTTTGTTGTTATAAAAAATAGAAATAAAAATTTGAACTGTTAAAAGTTTCAAAAGAGAAAACAAAACGAGTTTCAGAAATGCATGAATCGAAGCACTTGTTTCCTGTCCTTTTGCCTCTCCTGCCGAAAGCTTAACAACAATTTGTTCACCGCAAACATTTCTTTTCGACTGCATGTTTGCAGTTATCTAAACTGTCCCATTTCTTCCTGCAACCAATTATTTGGTTTCCTGTTTACTCCCCACCAACTGTCTGAGCATGAAAAAACTTTATTCAAAAGGTTGGCATAACTTAAGGCTGATATAATTTCTTTATTTTTGCTTGCTTTCTTACTTGAATAAAAACTCCTTAAATAATTACCAACTCTTTCTTGTTAAAGGTAAAATAAAATAAAAAAAAGTTAATCAAATTTCAGTCTTAATTTCCTTCGATTGCATGCCACACCATAATAAAAAATTACATAGGAAAAAGTGTACAGGAACGAAACTTGTAGTTAATTAAAAGAAACTTGTAACTTCTGGCATTATCCCTCGAAATATCTACACTGAAATTGAATACAAAAGTAGTCCTAAATCAAATCCTTTGCCCATATTAATATCACACTTTTTTAATCACTCCTTTTAAAACAAGCCGATGTGATTTTATTGCTCGTTTCATATCCACCAGTCGTTAATATATTTACCTAAAGCCTGTTAAGCAAATATGCTGAGTAAAATAAAATAAGCTGATAAGCTGTGGAATATATTTGGCTTGACCCATTTTCAAAAAACCTCAAATTAAACCACAAGGATCTGATTACGTAGCAAAAAAGAAAGGCTATAAAGAGCTGCATTATGAAAAGTGTCCCCAAACAGCATTAAATTGCCTCCAAAAGATTTTGCCATAAAATTTAACAAAACAAACAACTTGAGAGATCCAGGGCCAAAATACATTTTCTATTTTAAGCAAACAAAAAAAAGCAAATCTCGTGCAAATCCCTCGTCCAATCCCCAACAGCTCAAGCAACTTAACCATTCATAAATCAATTAATTATGTGTAGCAACTAAAATTATATCAGTACTTCTAATTTAATCTATTTACACTTTTTGTATACTTTTTGAACAGAATGTCCTCTTAAAGACTTCAAAGCTTGCAGTTTGTGATAATCTGATATAAAAGTTTCAAAATAGTTTTATATTTTCTTTTTACAAAAATATCGAATACCACTGAAGTATAACATTTTTCATGTAGAGAAATAACGTATTAAAAACCACCAACAACACATGGCCTTATTAAGTGTGTAGTACATGTACTCTTGTACTCGTATGTGTGTGCATGTGTTGGTATGTGTATGCCAACTATAAGTCTCTGTGATGTTACCACAAACCATAAAAATTTATATAAAATAAATAGAAAATCGCACATACTCCAGCACATGTGAGCACATACACCCAGCAGACCTGCCCAATCAACAGTGAGGGGCATAATTATTTAAGATATATTTTATATTTTAAAAGTTTTCTTGACGGGAGACTACGAAGCTTCCAGTAATTTATTTTGCATTAATAATATTCTATTATATCCTATATATTCATACTGATTTACTAAAAGGCAACATTTTGTACGAATAATTAAACCTTAACAAAAGGCAACATGTTCTATTGAAGCTTTAGCATTGATAAAGGGCAACATTTTTTGCATAAAATGTTGCATTAAAAAAGGCAAAATTTTTATACAAAATATTTTTTTATCGCAAATGTCGTCTTTTATTGAAGTTAAAATTTCAAAAAAAAAAATTCTACTTTGTTTTGAGTTTAAATTTTCTATAAAATATATTGACTTTTTAAGAACAAATTTGCTATAGAAAATGTTGCCTTTTACTTAGGCCACACTTTTCAAAAACATTCTGCTTTATTTTGAGATTAAACTTTCTATAAAAAATATTGAATTTTTAAATAAAAGGCAACATTTCTTGCAAACATTTCTTGCAAATATTGAATCTTAATAAAAGGCAACATGTTCTATTGAAGCTTTAGCATTGATAAAGGGCAACCTTTTTGTAGAAAATATTGCATGAAAAAGGCAACATTTTGTACAAGAAACTATTGAAGATTCTATTGAAGATTTAACCTTGATAAAGATTAAAGGTTAAAAGGTGTTTTACATAAAATATTGCATGAATAAAAGGCAACATTTTATCCGTAAAAAAGTCAATATTTTCTAAAGAAAAATTTTGCTTAAAATAAAGCAAGATGTTTTAGGAAAATGTGGCCTAAATAAAAGGCAACGTTTTCTATAACAAATTCATCATTAAAAAGTCAATATATTTTATAGAAAATTTAAACTCTAAATAAAGTAGAATTTTTTTTTTTTTTGAAATTTTAACTTCAATAAAAGGCAACATTTGCGATAAAAAAATTTGCCTTAATAAATGGTAAAATTTTCTAAAGAAAATTTAGCCATAATAACAGGCATCCTTTTTATAAAAAAATTTTCACTTTAATAAAACGTAACATCTTCTTTAGAAAATTTAATATCAATAAAAGACAGCATTTTATGAAAGAAAAATTTAGTCGTAATAAATTAAATTTTTTATAGCAATTTCGCCTCAATAGAAGTCAAAATTTTCTATAGAAACTACAGCTTAAATAAATTTTGCCTTAATAAGAAAAGATACTATTTTTTGCTAAAAAATTTATCTTGATAAAATGAAATCTTCTTCAGAAAAGATTTGGCGCCACATTTTCTACAGAAAAATTTGTGCTAACAAGAGGCAAGATTTTATATAAAACATTTTGTCATAAAAAAGGCAACATTTCCGTAAAAAGTTTTGCCTTATAAAAACAAAATTTTCTAAAAAAAAACTTTGTCATAATAAATTACACAATTTTTTATAAAATATGTCATCTTAATATAGCGTAAGATATCTTTTAGAAAATTCAATAAACGATAGTATATTTTATAAAAAAATTAGTTAAAATAAAAACCAAAATTTCTTTAGAAAATTTTACCCTCAAAAAAAGGATACATATCTTGTAGAAAATTTGCCTTAATAAAAGGCAACAGTTTCTTTAAAACATTCAACCTCAATAAAAGTATATTTTATATAAAAAATTTAAACTTAAAAAGGCAGCTTTTTTATACAAAATATAGCCTCCATAAAAGGCACCATTTTCTATAGAAAATTTGTCTTAAATGACAGAATATATTTCATATAGAAATCTTAGCCCCAATAAAAGTAATTTTTCTATAAAAATTGCTCTCAATAAAAGACAACATTTTTAGAAAAATTGGTGTTGGTAAAAGTTATTTTTTTTTAGAAAATATTTAGTGTTAATAAAAGGCAACATTTTCTATATAAAATTTTGTCTTTAATTTAGTCTCGATAAAAGGCAGCCTTTTCTTTAAGTAAGTTCTGTCATAATAAAAGCCAACATTTTCTATAGAAGATTTAACTGTAATAAAAAGGTAAATTTTTATAGAAACTTCAGCCTTAATTAAAGGCAACATTTTCTCGCAAAAATTAGCCATATTTTCTATAGAAAATTTAACTACAATAAAGTGAAACAGTTTTATAAAAAATTCGGTATTAATTAAAGGTAGCCTTTTCTGTGAAACGTTTTGCCTTAAAAGACATAATTTGGCTTATATTTTCTATTTCTATAATTCTATAATTTGGCTTAATATTTTCTATATTAAACTTCTCCTTAATAAATAAAATAAAAGGTAGCATTTCCTATAGAAAAGTAGAACATGTAGTCAATAAAGGGCAACAATTTCTATAGAAATATTTGTCTTAATAAAAGGCAGCATTTTCTATAGAAAATTTCGCCTTAACAGAAAGCAGCATTTTCTATAGAAAACTTGTCTTAAATGAAACGCACTATTTTATGTCGAAAATTTAAAAGAAAACTAATTGTTGACAATTTTGCATTTAAAAGGGCAACATTTTCTGAAGTAAAATAATAAAAATTAGCATTTGGAATATTAAACTTCTCCTTAATAAAAAATTAGACTATCTAGCTATATTAAAAGGCAACAATTTCTATAGAAAATTTAACAAAAGGCAAAATTTTCTATAGAGAATTTGGTTTAAACGAAACGAAGTATTTCATATCGAAAGTCTTGCCCCTATAAAATTCAATATTTTTTGTAAAAAATTTTACCTCAATCAAAAATTATATGTTTGCATGAAAATTGAAGTCATAAAAAAAAGGGCTAAAATTTCTATGGAAATATTTGCCTTAATAAAAGACAACATTTATATTAAACTTAACCTTAATTTTAAACTTAATAAAAGGTAACGTGTTCTATAAAAATTTAAACTTAAAGAGAGGAGGCACTTTTTATGGAAAATTTAGGCTAAAAAGGCAGCATTTAAAAAAAAAGTAGTCTAAAAAAGACAGCATTTCTTAAAGAAAATGTAACCTAAAAAAGGCAGCATATTTTTTACAAAATATAGTTTAAAAAGGCAATATTTTTTTATTGTAAATGTAACCTAAAAAGGCAGCATTTTTTATAAAAAGTGTAGCCTTAAAAGGCAGCATTTTTTTATAAAAAGTGCCGATAAAACAAGGCAGCATTTTTATAGAAAATGTAGCAAAAAAAAATCAGCTCTTTTTAAATAAAATGTAGCCTAAAAAAGGCAGCATTTTTTTATAGAAAATTTAGCCTTAAAAAAGCATAATTTTTTATAAAAAATTTAGGCAAAAAAAATCAGCGCTTTTTAAATAAAATGCAGCCTGAAAAAAACAGAACTTTTATTGAAAATGTAGCCTAAAAAGACAGCATATTTTATAAGAAACGTAGCCTAAAAAGGCAGCATTTTTTAAAGAAAATGTAGCCTAAAAGAGGCAGCATTTTTTTATAAAAAATGCAGTCAAAATAAGGCAGTTTTCTTTATAGAAAATATAGCCTACAAAAGCCATCATTTTGTTTATTGGAAATGTAACCTAAAAAGGCAGCATATTTTAAAAAAAAGTGTAGCCTAAAAAGGCAGAATTTTATATACAAAATGTAGTTTATTAAACGGCATTATATCATATTTAATCAACATCAATAAAAGGCAACATGTTCTACAGAAAATCTAAGCTCAAAAAAGGCAGCATTTTTTATAGAAAATCTAGCCTAAAAAATTTAGAATTTTTTAAAGAAAAAGTAGATTATTAAACGGCATTATATTATATTTAATCAACAGCAATAAAAGGCAACATTTTCTATGGAAAATTTCACCTTAACAAAAGTCGACATTTTCTATAGGAAATTCGTCTTAAATGAAAGGCAACATTTTATATGGAAAGTTTTGCCCCTGTAAAATGCAATATTTTTGGTAAATAATTTAATAAAAAATAGCATGTTTGGATGAAAATTTAGTCATAATAAAAAGCGAAGATTTAAAATCAATTATTTTCTTAATAAAAACCAAAATTTTCTTTAAAAATCCGGCCTTAATAAAATTCCATATTTCCCTCAGAACTGTTTGCCTTAACAAAAGTTTCGCACCATTTTAAACTTCACTGTAGAAATAACTATAAAGCCAACATGCACACGTGTTTCACTAGTTTCAGTTTATTGCGTTTGTAGTGGTAGTTAAATATATAAATTGAATTTCAATAGTTTCCATTGTTAGCTGTTCTAATATTTCGCTACCCCTCCCATTCCCCTTCCCCTTTCAGCTCTTTGTTTGTCTAAAGTTGATTTCGATTCTGTCATTCTTTAGCCGTTTAATGGATACAAGTCTTGAATGCTGTTGTAGCTTGGATTATTGTTATTGTAATTACCCATGTCTTTTACACAATATAAAAGTTTGAGTTTTCTTTGTTGTTATTAAGGAATTATTTCTCTTTTCAGAAGTTTTTTTTTATTTATTTATTTATTTATTTATTTTACAGTCTATGAATTTACAATTCTTACAGACTATTTACATACATATACAGATTAAAAATCAAAGAAATATCAATTATTGGCTGTTATTTAATGCAAACAAAATATTTCGTTTAATCAAATTTTCACTGAAAGAGAAATCAACATAATAATATATCTTGTTAAAGTCCTTACAGCATCTAATAAAAGGATCAGAATTAGCGTAATTTGTTCTTAGAAATTTAATATTAAGTAGACAGAAGAAACGAGTAGGACGTTGAGGAACACAAAATGATAAATTTTCAATTAAGAATTCAGAGCAGGTTTTACCATTAATTTTTTAGTTGTTATATTTTGAAATGTTAAAAAATGTGCGACACGACAGTTCAAACTATTGTTTGGCATTGAAAGAGTTGCGAGATGTTCAGTTTGTTTGGAAATATTTGAAAAGAATTTCGGATAAATATATTCTTGGAAATTTCAGCAGAATGATAATTTTAATCATGTTATTTTTATGGAAATGCTAAGAAGCTTTTTGTTTCATGTCCCTCCTATTGAGAAATAAATTAGTAGAAAGAAAAATGTCGCTCTAATACAAATTCTTTCCTCTGCCTGCTCTCCACTATTCCAGTACAACGAATCGCACGACTAGCGGCCATCACCTGAATCGGTTCCACTGTACTCGTTGTTCATGGCCATTGTCTTGTCTATGAGTTAACACTTCGATAAACAATTAAAATTAATACGCTCAAATATTCTAGATATTCATCAACAAATTCCCATTTCCTTTATTTGTTTTTGTGAATAGGAAAATTTTCAATTTTTTCGATGAATAAGAATAAGAAAATAAATTACAAAATCTACGCAACGTTAGTCATGACAGGCCTCAGCATTTTGCAACAATTAGAACTTTCACACCGATAACAGCTTTTATGGCAACGACATTGTTACGAAATAATTTTCTTTCTCTTGTTTGGAAATCTAAAAATAGTTTCTGTGCAACTCATGAACATTTTTTGTCAGGGCTCATTAAGCACACAAGTCAGTGACCCAATTTACTGTTTACTTTCGTCAGAGTGTGTTCACCAAAAATATTGTGAATATGAAAAGGGAGGGTTATTGAAAGCACTGCAATTGTTGTACATGGATTTCTTTTTTAAGTTGTATTTTCTTGACAGCTGCTGGAATTAGAAGAAAAAAAAATTATCAAAAATAATATATTGATGTTTCAGTTTTATAGGCCATGAGTTTTGATTATGACAAAAAAACAACAACAACAATACGATGTTTTTTTTTCATTTTCAATTATATTTTCAGTATAATTTTAATAAACCGAATGAATATATAAAAAATGTATTAAAAAATGATTCTTAGAACTGCTTTTCTTTTACAAATATTTTGAATGTAAAACCATCATTTTTAAAAATATTCTTTATCAACTTAAAACCGCAACAGTTACAAGTTTTATTTTAATCTTCCTCCTCTTTCCTGCGTTTTATTTTTCGCTTTTTAAAATAAAAACTATTTTCTGAGCTCTCTTTTATTCCTCAGAAACTAAATTTTATTTGTAGTTGCTATAATATTTATACGCTTTTTATTAGCTTCAATAACATGTTTGTTTGTTTGTACGTTTATAATTCTCATATTGTACTCGTATTGTGCTTCCCCGCGTATACTCAATATTATTGGAAACGTTGCACATACGTCGTGAAAAGTTGTTGATGGGGTCCATTGTTCCTTTCTTTTCATAACGTGTAAATATTTTTACACGCTTTCGAAGCTCATGAAACTAGAAACTAAAAAATAAATCGAGTTAAAAAAAACTAAAAAACACGCTTTTTAAGAAAATCTAACTAAAAATTAAAGTTAAATCTTAAATTAATCTCGAAACAATAAAGAATCAAAATGCAAGTTTTATTAAAAATAATAAAGCTGTGGGCATTTTCGAAATCCACTCCACTGTGCAATTGGCTATGAATTTTTCACTTGAAACACTCAACCAGCTGACTGCAAAGTCTTCTGAATAAGAATCTTCCTCAACTTATTTATTCTCAAATAATGGACTCTATATTTGCACTCTTCATTATTTAGCAGCATCCCATCTCTGTGGAAATACAGAATTCATTTGTTTACATAAGAACTCATGTCGTTTGTGTTTGTGTTTGTGTGTATGCGTTTGTTATCTGCGTTTGTTTACATTCTTCAGCTTGAGTAACAACAAACAATAACAAACAAAAAACTCGTGCTAAATATTATTTGGAGTGCAGTTGTTGCTACCAAACGAGCTCTCTCATTACAGTCCTTCTCTCTCGCTCTCGCTCTCTTTCTTTTACTTTTTCTTTTCATATGTCTTTACCGTTATTTATATCATACATTTCAGTAAACAGAGAAAAATATTCAAAATTTTCATTGCAAAAAAAAAATTGCTTTTGATTTCAAAACAAATAGTGAGAACATTTAATTCGCGCGTCAAAGTGATAGGGAATTTTCGCCAACAAAATGTTGATATGAAATGTTTATCATGCAAAGCACAACATTAATCAAAGGTAACGAGGCCGCATGATTCGTAATAAACCTTTTTTAGCTTAAACTTCGGCGTGATCTCAGATTAAAATCGACTTTTTAAGGATGTAAAAATATTATAAAGATTTTTTTTCTAGAAATATTAAATATAAAATATTAATTAATAGCATTTATTAAATATTTTTTATAAATTAATGGCTGTTCCACGATGTCACAAAATATCATTTATGCGCATTTACATATAACGCCTGACCCTAAACACCATCTCTGTAACTTCCCGATAATTTTAATTGCAAAACTATTGTAACCTGGTTGTTGTGCTATTCTGTGCATTCGAGCTCATCGAGCTAAAACTGCATTATTCCAATTTTCAAATCCTCTGATTGCCACGTGACAATATTTGATTAATGCGGTCTTTGATTATATTTACGTCTTACGTAAACATGTACGTATTTACATCTTACGCAAATAGGTACGTATTTACGTCTTACGTAAAACATGTACGTATTTACCTCTTACGTAAATATGTAAATATATAATATATGTATGTCTTACGTAAATAAATACATAACACGTAAATAATTACGTATTTACGTATGCAATTACGTATTTAGTTTTTTTTCTACTCTTATTTGGAAATACTTCGAATTTCTTTTTGATTTGTCATTTGAATTTTTTCTCCAAACATTTATTTTAAACAGCTTGTGTTACTACTCTCTGCTTTGCCTAAAAAAAATTGCAAAGGCTATGGAGTTTATTGCGAAATGCAAATACGACCTCAGAGTATAAGTCGATAGATTTAAATTTCTCCAAATTGTGTGTGGGTATGTAAAGCAGCCTTATCCTTTTGGCGCTTGCAATCATATTTCCATTTCAGTTACAATACAAAAAACATAAATAGATTCTATTTAATAGAACCAAATTTGAAAGAGAAGTTGTTAAGAAGAGTGGAGTTTATTACAAAAAGAGAGAGAGAGAGAGAGAGAGAGAGAGAGGGAGAGCATAACATATAATAAAACTCTGTGTTTGGCCATTTCTGCTGCTTGTATATTTCGTGCACATTAACAGGTTATTTAACAACGTCTGAGTGGTACACATATATCGCTCATGTACCGCCATAAAGTCATAACTGAAAGTAAAATAATAATAAAAATAATAATAGAAAATCGCACTAAAAGGTTAATAATTTGTTTTAAATATGTTTTTTTAACAATAATGAACCAAAATGCCAGTGCTATTTCGAAGAAAAGCATCGGGCGCTTGAGATGCGAAAAAAAGGACACAAAAAGGAAACGCATTTTTATTCACAAAAATACTTGTATTTTGTTGCGTTATTGTTTTGGGACAATTAAAATTTTTTTCTTAGTTTTTAGTTAAATTTTCTTACGTTGATTTCTTTTCTAGAAAATAGTGCAACATTTTGTACACTTTTTCCTAGAAAATGGCAACCTTATGTCATTGAAAAATAAATAATTTATTAAAAATTAATTCAGCATTTTTTACCAAAATCGAATTTAAATTTAAAAATCCTTCAAACTGCCTTCATATTAGAAAAGATGTGAAAAAATGTTACACATTTTCCAGAAAAGAAAACCCCTTTAAACAGGTTGTTTTTAGTTTTTTAAACTAGAATTCCTTATTAGTTTAATGTGCTTGGAAACCGTGCAAAAATATTTACACCTTATGAGAAGATAAGAACATGGACCACACCAAGAACCTTTTATGCATACAATGCGACGTATGAGCAACGTTATTAATAATTAGCCTTATTACGTTTGGCGTTTTCCTCCTTCAAATTCGAAGATTTGTAATAGATTAAAGATAAACTCTGACTTTTGTCTTTAATCTATTACAAGCTGTCGAAATCGGATAAGAAATACGCCTGGTAGCACAATACAAACAAATAAAATCCAAAACTGAAGCTAATAAACAGCGTATAAAGTTGGATTCAATTATGAAATATGAAGAGAAAAATTTATTTATAAATTTTAATTAAATTTTCAGTAAATTTAAAAAAAAAACTTTGAAAGCATTTTCTTGACAACCAAATATTTCTTTCCCTTCGAGTTGGGACTCTATTAAAGTGTGCGAGCGATATGTTTTTTGTGTTTGTGTTAGTGCTTTTTATGGCATAAAATTTCCCACTATTTTTCTTTGTTGCAAAATCTGCTTCATTTTGCATGTTTGCTTTGTGATTTTAGCCACCGATTTGCGCTGCTTTTCACAACCACCGTGCGAATTTTTTGTTGTTATTTTTCTCATTTTCAGTTTTGATTTCGTGGTGCAGACGAGCAGTCGATTTTGTCAATTTGTGGTCAATTTAATGAGAGTGTGTGTATTTGTTTTGAAGCCTAAAAGTTGGAAAAAGAAAAAGAAAAAAGTGTTGTTGTGTGCAGGATGAACGTGTGTGTGGCTACGGGCCTGAATAATAGAATTAGAAATTAGAAAGAAAAGAAAAAAAATCGCCATAAATAAGAAATGAAGTCCAGCACAACTGAAAGGATTTTTTTCAATATATTTTTGTTTTTTTTTTTGTTTTTTGCTTCACTGTAGTTGGAGTATCTCCTCCGTTTCTATTATATGACATTGGAAAATGCCGACGGCTAACCTTCGACACAAATGCTAACGTATTTATTTAATAAAGGCTTTTAGCTGGTGTGCAAATTTCTTTTTTCTTACACAAAACAGGGTGAGAATATAGAAAAGGAAGTGTTTTATAGTATAATAAAATTTCTTAACATATTTAATTTTTCAAGAATTGTTGTTCGTTTTATATATCAGGTCTTAAGGAAAAACTATTTATTATCTATTTTCTTCCTTTTTCTGGATGCTTTCTTTTTATTATTTTTAGCTTTTGTGTTTGTTGTAACTTGTTTGACATCTGCAACTAAAATTAAGTTGTATTTCAGCATCTTTTCCATATTCTCTATTTCGCAACTCTCTCTCTCTCTCTCTTTCTCTCTGAATCTCTCACTTAGTATCTGTTTTATTATTCTTCAACGGAATCTCTTAAACTGTCATGGCATCCTTTTCTTTTAAAAATTGCGCTATTTTGTGTGTCCTTTTGAGGGCTGCTTCTTATTTCCATCACACATCCAGCTGCTGTAGCCTCTTCATTGTACTGCTGTAACATTTTCAAATTCGGAGTTTGTTTTTTTATCTCTTCACGATATTAATAATTGTAGCATCCCTTTTTGCTCACTCACTCATAGTTGTGTGTTGAACGAAAATTCTACCGCTTCTTTTGTACGTTTGCGTGGGCAAATGCGTCATTAGTGGTCTAGTCTCGGTAGACATTTAACGTTTTCATGCAACTTTGTCGCATTAATTAAAAACATCATTGAAAAGTAATAAGTCTCAGCGAAAAAGGGAACTCAAAAAAAAAAGAAATCATCACAATTTATTGCAAAGAAAATTAATAATAAAATATTAAAAACACACACACAATCAGAATATATAATTAAATATCAAAAACACACACATAATCAGTCACATATTTGTAGAACTAATTAAAAATATTAAGCAAAATTAATTAAGAGCAGCAGCTAAAATATTAATCATACGCCCGAGTTTTTAAAAATAATAATTAATATCAATCATACGCCGTGTAAATTCTTTAATACGATAAACTTTTTAATTATTAAAACGGATTTAATATATAGAACTAATTAAATAAATAATGTAAAATTAATTAAGAGCAGCAGCTAAAGGCCAGAATGGTATTGACATGCAAATAAAATATTAATCATACGCCCAAGTTTCTAAAACAATTATAATTAATATCAATCATACGTTGTGTAAAGCCTTTAATTAATCAATTGAATATCAAAATAGCAATATAGCAACGATAATAACAATAAAATAAAAATAATAATAATAACAACAACATTAATAATAATAATAAGAATAATAATAATAATAATAAGAATAATAATAATAATAATATAGGGTGTTTTTTATAAAGTGATACAACTTTGAGTTGTCATCACTGCTTTATTTGACCATCCATTTAACAACTGATAGTTGCCTTTTCTTTAGTTTGCTTTGACATTTCATTATGGATCGACTTACACCAGAGCAACGCGTGCAAATTGTGGAAATTTTTAATCAAAATAATGGTTCTGTTCGTCAAACTTATCATGCACTTCGTCCACTCTAAATTTTATTTTCCGATGCAGCCCATTTTTGGTTGAAGGAGAATACACAAGCTTTTGTCGAAATAACAGAGAACATCCGCAGAAAATTACTGTTTGGTGCGCTTTATGGGCTGGCGGAGTCATTGGCCCATATGTCTTCAAAAACGTGAAATTTGGTGTTCCAGATTCCGCCTTGTACGCGCCAGCCGTGGCGGCCACATGGCCGAAATCATATTTAAACATTAATGTCATAAAATTTACTATCCAATAAAGACCGTTTCATTGATATCAAGATAATATTACTATGTCTTACTATGATTTAAACTCGTATCACTCTATAAAAAACACCCTTTAATAATAATAATAACGACAACAATAATAATAATAATAATAATAATAATAATAATAATAATAATAATAATAATAATAATAATAATTATAATGATATTTATTTTAATAATAAAGTTCTCTGCCTTCAATTTTGAAATATTTAGAAAAGTGATTTTTCTCGAGTCAGAAAACCAAGACAAAATGCTTAACGTGTTTCCAATTAAAGTCATTCTGCTGCATTTAAATTTTTTCTCATATAAAACGTCAAGAGAAATCGTAAATGGGTCGCAGTATCAACGAGTTTTTCCTCGATATTAATTTAAAAATCTAATTTGCAAATATTATTTCCGGCACATAAACACCTGCAGGCCTAAAAGGATTCAGAATTTAAGATGTTGATATAAGATTTTAATCCTTTTTTTATTATTAAAAAAAAAGCATCATCAAAGTTCATGGCTGCGCTTTTAACTGACCAACTGTTTTTTTTTTTACTAAATTTCTAAGTTTCATATTAATAGTTGGGCTTAAGATCAACTCAGTTTTTTATTAAAAATTAAATATTAAATTCAGTTTTAATAAAAATGAAATATATAGAATATTTCTCGGGTTGTGTTTCAAACTGAATGGATCTGCTTTTACCTGCTTTTTTCTTAGCTTCTCTTGTATGTTTGTTTGTTTGCATGTTGATCTACTTTTGTATTGTGCTTCCATGCGTATACTTAATATTATTAATATTGTTGCTCATACGTCATTTGACACTCCAACAAGGCTGGTGGAATGGTTTCATGTTCTTATCTTGTGATAACGTGTAAATATTTTTACACGCTTTTGAAAAGCATTAAACTAAAAAAGGAATAGAGTTTAAAGAACTAAACGAAACGTATTTTAAGCAAATCAATTTAAAAATTAAAAATAAATTGTACAATTATTTCAAAACAATAACACACCAACCAAAATGCAGGTGTTTTTGTGAGAAAAAGGAGTGGCCATTTTGTGCCCTATTTTTTTCGTACTCGAAAGCCCGATGGTGTTTTTTCGCAATAGTATTTGAAATTTGGTTCAGTTTTGTTTCAAACTTTTTTCAAATTTTATTTTAAGCTCGATTTTCTCAAAAAAGTGTTAATTTTTATAAATTAATTTCAATAAAAGAAATATTTTGCTTTTATAAATTTAAAAAAGGCGATAAAGCCGCCTTAAAATATTTTTTTTGTAAAGAAAATACCTTCTTTAAGGCCTTTTAATGCTCCCCTACCATACGAGGTCTGTTAGAAAACTGAGTTGAATATTAATTGTTCTCATGAAGTTTTTAGTGTCTCAAGTTTATCCTTTTCAGAGCGCCATCCTTCTCTCCCTCCTTAAATTATCATTAACTTGTGACTCCGTTGTTTCTTGCAGCAGCTCTAATATAATTTTTATTGTGTCCTTGAGCTCTATCAGCTATTCGCTTTTTAACTACTCAGTGAACCGCAAACGTTGTTCCTTCTGGAGTCTTTTCAATCTTAAGAAAAAATGATGGCCCGTATTATGAATGACGACGTTGACGCCACATCAACACGACAGCAAAAAATCGTTTCCTGTCCAGTCTTTATCGACAGAGATTAACTTCTGGTAACATGTTGTATTAATATTATATGACTTGGAAATTACCAAACGGCAGTTAATAATAATTAAATATTGTCGACAATTAAATGACAAGTGACAACGTTTTGCTGCCATCGAGGTCGTCATTCATAATACGAACGAATGTCACCGGATTTAAATCTGCTTAAAATGATAACGGCGTTCTTTTTGGTAAAAACATTCAGGCTTCTTATTGTGCGTAAACGAAATATTTTGCGAAAATTTCGTTTCTCAAAATTAAAAAAAAAAAATTATTCTGACATTCTCGGGAAACTTTGTAACCGGGATTCCATAATTGTCTAAATCATTTTAAATTCACTTTTCTAAGATTTTCATCAGGTTTTTTAATTATACGCCGTCTATCCACATCTTCTGAAAGTTGTTTCAAAAACTTGTAACCTCTTTTTAAGTTTTGAAATCAACCACCCTCTGCCACTGTCAATATTTGAAGGGCTTTTGAACTTTTCATTTTATTTTGAACACAAAATTGGAGGCAAATCTTTCAATCCCTACTTTTCGACAGCAGAGAGTCGACACACATGCAAAACAATTTCTACTTTCATCTACTTTCAGCTGAACGAGGCGAGTGTGACAACATGAAGCGAAATGAAAACATTTTTAAATTCACCGTATTTTTACACACACCTCGTATATTACACTCATGTTAAAAATAATAATTGTTTCTAAAAACCCATAAATTTTAAAAGTATATTAATTAGCGATAAAGAAATACTTAGCGCTGAAAATTAACTTAATTTTAGAACAGACCTCGTACATTGCCCTGTTCTTAAAAAAGTGTATAAAAAGCCAACTAATCGCAAAAATATATTCATTAACGATAAAGAAATGCTTAATTAATAATAGAAATGAGCTTTATTTTATAACAGACCTCGTACATATTCTTGAGAAAATGTATAAAAAGCCAACAATTTATGAAAAAGATACTAATTGATAGATTATCAGCAATTATATAAATTGAGGTCAAGCCGTACCCATACGCCACACTCAGCTGGCAGTGAATGGGTTAAAATCGTAAAAATTAATACGAAATGGAAACACACAAAAATAAATTCTGTTTTATTTGCACTATTTCTTAACATAACTAAGAATAATTCCCTAAGAGTGCGAGTTGGGTCAAGGTTGCGCACAGTTTGCGTTCATGCAAAAGAACAAAAAAAAGAGTTTGTTGTTGTTGTAATCAAAAGGGTGATTTTTTCCTTTTCACAATAAAAAATTTAAAAATGCTTTGAGATTAAAATAAAATACAGTGGCTGTAGCAAATAGGAGGAAAAAGTTATAGGCGCTGGTTTTGTAAAGCACTAGGCGTTAATGAAACTTAGAGGAAAACAAAAATATCTAACAAATTTAAAAATATATTTTTGTTTTATAAACGAGCAAAAGAAATATTTCAAAAACGAAGCAGAGTAAACGAGTTCAGAGAGCTTAACAATATTTGAAGCTTTTGTTTTTGTATAAATGAATATTTTACTAACGCCAAGTGATTTACACAATTGAGGCCCTAGAGAATTTTTTCCATAAATATAAGACAAGAATGCAACAAGTTTACAATAATAATACAATAATTTCACGAAAATAATAATATTCAGTAAAAAATTTCAAACGAAAATTCGAAAAATCATTTTAATAAAATTGCAGAAAATAATTATAAATACGAGGATGTTAAAAATAAAATTATTTATAACAAATAATTTGTGACAAAGCCAAATGACATAATTATTTTTCACAAAAAATTAAACGGTCGTATCAATTCATTTAAAAGGAAAGTCTTATTTTGCCCTCTTAAACTAAAACTATTGCAAGGATTTTTATTTTTTTAACATCCTTTGAGAAGTTTTTATTTTTCTCATCAGAAAGTAACACTCAATAGAAACTCAAGGCCGTATAGTCCACCTTTTAATTTACTCAAAAAGTTTCAAATCTTTATCAATCAGAACTTTCTTCGTATTGAAAGTTACACTTGCAGTTGAAATATTTAGAAAAATATAAAGAATAATTTTCCCGTCAGCCCATCAGTATAATTAAATGAAAATGCAATTGGCAAAAAATTTTACTTCAGTCAAATGCAGCAAAAAATACAGCAAAAACTTTTCAAAAAATAATTCCAAATATTAAAAATATCACCTCGTTTCAAAACTATATGTATATTTACTGGCATTTCACTTTCATTTATCTCCCGAAAAAATAATAATAAAAAAGGGAAATAAATGACCATAAATAAGAACACGAATATTGTAAAAAAGGAGTTTAAATGCGATACATAACAAACTAATAAATAAACGAAAACAACGAAATAACTCAATTAATAATAATAAAACAGCAACTACAACAAAAAATAATAATAATAATAAATAGTAACAAAACTTGTGACTGAAACAATAAATAGAAGACAGACATAAAAAAAATAAATATCGTATATAATGGAACATGTAAAGCAACAATAAAGTAAAATTTATTGAATTTGAATACCCTCAATAAATTTAACTACAAACTGTTAAAAAGAAGAAGGAAATAAATTAATTAATTGAATTTAAAAAGAAAAAATAAAGTAAAATAGTCTCTGTTATGTCTGTCTTTGCAGTGTTAATACTCGCGTATTAAATGCAAATACAAACTCTCTTTTGCACTTGCATACAAACACTCATATTGTTTGCTTGCGTTTTCTCTAAAGAAATCGACAACAATAAAAGTAACGTTATTTAACAACAGTGGTGCGTTCTGGTTTTGCTTATGTCTTTGTTGTTATTTTTGTTATTGTTTTGTGTTTTTGTTTTTGAGTTGGATACTGTCTGTGGGTTTGTTTTCATTTGATGCCTCTTAAAGTATGCAGCACTTTATTGTTAATGAGTTTAAAATTACGCATACGTCGTGTGGAATGTTGCCAATTGCTGGGATATGATTGTTTAATTCCCAAACCGGGTTTTGTCATTTAAGTTTGTATTTGAAAAAATGATTTCATACAAAATCTCTCCAAATAGATATATTTAGGAGTGTCTTTTTTATTTCTTCTATGGGATAATTAATTTGATATTTTATTAAGCAATAAAACTTTAAATAATACGATTACAAAACAAGAATAAAATTATGTAAATATTTGTTTAACACACTTTAAGACTCTACTCTTATTTTTTATAAAAAAAAATCGATTGATAGATTTTTAACTGTATTTTTTCAATACGATCCAATTTCCCATACTTGTAAAATTGATATTGGAATGGAAATGTCCTGCCTGTTTATTTAGATCCTAAAAATAGTTTTTATACTCTTCACCAAGTGTGATTTCCCCACCAAGTATATTTATTCCGGCTTCTTATAAGCCTTGTTCGTCTGTCTGTATGTGTAATTGATTTTCCTAAAGCCACATAACAGCTGTTCAGTTGCAAATAGTCCTTCATTGAGTGCTATAAATAATCCAGAAAATCCGAAACGCAGTTTCAGAGCTGGAAAATTTTAACTTTTGTTTGGCATTTTAAAGTCACCACTTGTTTTATTAAGCCTATTTCACACATGAGGAAGAATTAAATGGGTATTAAAGATCAAAGGAAATGAAAAAGTCAATTGCAGGGTTGGACATGGGACAAATATATTGCTTTTCTTTTATCAACTAAATATATTATTTAGTGTTGCTACAAGGAATTCAGATTAATTAGATTAAATGAGAAAAGCAAAAAGGGCGACCCCCAGAGCTGGACAATTGAATTTAATTCTCTTAGAATGTTAAAGTACTTAATTATAATTAATTTCATGGTTTCGTAGTGAAACAGACTTTATATTTTCGATAGAAATAAAGTGGCATTGAAAATCGGAAAGTTAAAAAAATGGTGCCAGGGTTGGATACATATATTAAAATTCTGTTTTGGTATATAAAAGTAACTAAATAAAATTTACTTGTCTTAATTTCATACAACAAGAAATAATTTGGTATAAAATGAAAAAGAGGATTTCAGGGTTGGACAATCGAAATTGTTTTTCTCTTTCATTATTAATGAAACCTGTTTCATATATTTGAGAAAAATTCATTATTATACGAAATGAGAGAAGCTAAAATTACGACCCCAGAGGTGGTAAATCAAATTTTTATTTTATTTATTATTATTATTCTTATTATTATTATTATTATTATTATTATTATTATTCTTATGATTTATATATTTCAATTACTGCCCTTTTCTTATCAAAATATTTATTCTTTCGATGAATAATTATATAAAATTGAGAGCAGTTTTTGCTGTGCCTGATAGTAGGTAGATGTCATGTAACACTTCATCAGATTGTGAATTTAGGGAAGCAAAAAGTCTCCCGATGAAATATCAAGAATAAGTGCCTGTGTGATTTTAAGTACATTTTTGTTTTTTGGTTTTTGCCAATAAAACATTTAAAAAGTTAGCTTAATTTACATAAAAAAACTCTCCCACTATGAAATAAATAGTTCTTCCAGTGGACGTCATATTATTCTTAGAACTTTTCAAAATTTCTTAATAATTGAGTAGCACGTTTCGTTGAATTAATTCGAAATGCGAATAGTTAAAATAACAATAAATTTTGGATAACAAAACTAAGATTTTCTTTTTACTTTTTTTTTTTGCAGCAAACAAAACAGATTCCAACCCCTCTTCAGATATAATAAAAATATAAAAACAGGCACATAAAGTATTTTTTAAGAATATATAAAAGAAAAGAAAGTGGAAATAAAAATGACGTATAAAAAACAAACAAAAATTAAAGCCGAGAAATATATAACAAAAATTAATAGAAATAAAATCTTTTTAAGTGCAGCCAACAAAATAAATTAATAAAATCTTTTGTGAATCACAAAGAAAAGGAAAGAAAAGAAAAGCTAAAGAAAAGTAAAGCCAACTTAACCCAAAATCTTAAATAAAGCGCTTTAGCTGGAAACGTATGGAACACAAGAAAAATATAAAAAACGAAGCCAAAATAAGAAAATTAATTGGCAAACAAAAAATGGCTCACAAAATTAAAAATTCTAAATAAATTTGTTTAATTAAAAAAATACCAAACGAATAATTTAAGTAATCAAAAATATTGTAAGAAAAGCTCAACTACTTTATAATTTAAAAAAAGTTTTAAAAAATCACTCCAAAAAGCAATATTTTTAAAACCTTTTTCGTTTTCTTTAAAATAAGTAAAATAATAAAGAAGTTTTTTAAAAAAGATTGATTAAATTGTGAAGAAATTAAAATGCCTTTTGGTCGCAAATCACCGTTCGAGGCCTTGGCCTTGCCGGGTGTCATGTTGGCCTACAAATACAGTCAATTCCGCCAGCGCCGCCGTGAAGCAGCCAGTCGCCGTGTTACAGAACGTGAACTGTCAGCTCTGCATCATAAAATTGTAAGTAGAACTCAAATTATTAAATTACAATTCTAGTCTTTAGATTAAACTATTTAACAATTATTGCTTTTCTTAAAAAAATATTCTTAAAACCCACCAATTTAATGCGAAATTTTTCAGAAAGTTTTCATTAAGATTCTAACGAAATTGAAACTTTTTACTAACGAATATGGGCGGGATTTTTTAATTAAATAATTTATATCAATTTTAAAGCAGACATTAAAAAGTTCTTTTTTGATAGCAACACACTAGTTGAGATGGGTGGGGATTTAGAAGATAAAATAATAAGACCCTAAAGCGGTCGTCGTCTCCGTTAAGCGGTCTCGTCTCTGTTAATGATGTAGACACTGCGGTTAAGCGTCATTCGATTAATCGATTAATTTTAACAATTATCGCTTTTCTTAACAAATAAAATTAAAATTTGTTTAAGTTGATTAAAAATATATTCTTAAAACTTTTAAATTTTATTTAAAATATTCTTATCCAATTGTCAGAAAGTTTTCATCACATAGTGGGCGGGGCTTTTTAAATAAAATAATTGAAAATATTTTCAAGTTCTTTTTTTAGAGTAACACACAAAAGAAAAGGGTTGAGGTATTTCAAGATATAAGACCGTAAAGCGGTTAACAATTATTATTTTTAAACTCTGCAATAAAAAAATTTAAGTAATAATTAAATATGTCGACATTTTCCTTCAACGATTTTCAGTAACGATTTTTTTCACCTGCTGAACATTTTCATCACCTGTTAAGGTACTGGGATGTCCAAAATGAGAGTCTTTATTCACATTATTATTTTTTTCAACAGACCTGGTATTAAATTTTAATAATAGTATATCAACTACAAATTTTATTAAGAAATTTATGAAAAAAACTGTTAACCGAAATAAAATATTACGTATGAACTCGGCCCTAAAACTTTTGGCATTTTCTTTTCTAGAAAACATGTAACATTTTTTCAATTATTTTCCAAAAAGTGGCGGTTTGGAAAAGTCTTAAAACAGAAATTATTTTTCGTGAGAGATGTTGGACGCATTTCTAATAAATTCCTTGTTTTGAAATAACAAAATGTTGCCGTTTTCTGTTTAAAAAGTGTGAAAAATGTTGCATTATTTTGTAGAAAAGAAAGCGGCATTAATGTATAATTTTTGCATATAACATTTTTTAATTCTAAATGTGTTGGCATAAAATTCAATAAAACAAATAAATACGAAATTCTAAAGCATTAAACACAATAACGGCAGCAGGCTACACGAACACCGACTGCAAAAGTCGTTGGCTACAATCGTCGCTCCGTAGTCAGCTACTTAATTATATATACAACGACATCATCAAATCAATAACTATGAGTTATTGTTTGTAATAGGATTCTCTTCACACGCCAGTGTAGCCGATTTCATATATTTAATACTCTTAAATAGTGTTATTCCAATCAAATATATTTAAAGTCCACTGTATATATGACAAGAAATCATTTCATTGGCTTGGAAATATAGTTTGTTGTTTCTCTTTGTATAATAAAACAATATATTTTCAAGTCTATGATAATTGAATTTATTTATATTATACTGGCAACATTGCATCTACTCATTGTCCCTCACCAAAATAGAAATCAGTTTAATTTGACTACAACCACAAAAACAGCAGCGACAACAACCAGTAGCCTTGTTGCCTGTGGTAGTAAAAATAATCATTCTCATATACGCACATGCATTCTATTTTTGACAAGTTGTGGTCTGTAGCCTGCTGCCGTTATTGTGTTTAATGCTTAAATCAATTTATCATGAAAACTTTATAAAACAAAACTTTCCAAGTATTTTAAATAAAACAAACAGCTAAATTTTTTCGTTTAAAAACTAAAATTCTTTTTGCCTCTTCTCTGCTTTTCATTTGCTTAGCCGCTGCCTGTAAATATCAGCTTATTAAACTAGCAAAATGATTACCAAAGAAATTCGTTTATAATAAAAATTTGTTTGTCTTTTCCAATTCATGTATTTGCCCACACAGGAAACGCTGGTAAGAGGAAGTAGTTTAAACGCTTAACGCATTTAATATTTAGCAATTCAATAAACATTATAAAATAGTAAATAATAAATGAAAACGCACTATTAAAAATTAATTGCAAAACTTGAAAAAAAAACTAAAAACAGTAGCATGCTTTTAGGCATGGCCTAAAGGATATAAACAAATTAAGCTGCTGAACGCACAGTATGGTGGCAGCAGACTGCAGGGCCTTCGATTTAGGCAAATTAAATTCGCAGCACAACATTTGCAACGAAAAATTATTGTCCTTAAGTTCTAAAATATTCATAAACCCTAGAAAATGTTGCAAAAGTTCTCTGGCTGTCATATCGATTTAAATGGAACACAATACAAATTCATTTTAATTCAATTCTAGTAAACAAGCAAAAACAACACAGATAAACATCGTTTATTCCACATGAAAGAAAAAATCAAATGCCTTAAAAAACGTGCAAAAACAAAAACAAAATATTTATTATTATCAACATCAGCCTTTAAGGATGTTAAAGGTGGCCTCTCAGCAGAACAGCAAGACCTGGAACAGCAACAAAGAAAGCCAAGAAAGGCTAAAAGAGCAACAACACTGACGACACTCGTACTCGCACTCGTACTTGTACTTGTACCGTTAGATGGTTAAATAGACTATAACGTACAACAAAAACAAAGCCGATGACAAGCCGTTGCATTTATGTGTGGGTGTTTGAAGGCCACAGGTCACCACTACACATTCACACCAATACAGTCATGAATTCACGTTTACATTTTTGCACAAGTAAAATATTCATTGTTGTTTACAACACACACACACACACACACACACGCACATACACATGCAAACACAATTGCTAACATACACCAGCAACTACTTTTATTTTGATGACGGATAATGTGGTAGAAAATTAAATTTTGAAAGCCCAATAAACCAACCACAATAGACAAGCCAGAGACAGAGATGTTGAAAGACTGGAAGAATGGCTGAATGACAGGCAGATAGAAAGGCAGGCAGCTCTTAAGATTCATAGAGAAATTTCACATGATTTTTCAAGAATGAAAACAAAATATATGCGAGCACTCGGAAGAAAAATAATGACGTTTAAGTGGTCTACAGAAGAGCTTAAAAAAATATTTACAAAAGATTTATTTGTTTTAACATGCAACAACAATTAAGATATTCTTTTATTGACTGTTTAATAATACAGAGTAGAACAAAAAGTGATGTTTTAGAAATAATTTATGGAAATACATTTTAAACTTTCATTTTTAAGTGACGCCCGCGCTTAAAGGATGGCCGACAAAAAGGAGACTGTTAATAAAAATTTATCTATTTCCAAGAACATTTTTGAAACGTAGATTTTTTTTAACGGGGAGACGAGGTACCCCCTTGTGAAATTTTCAATTTTAGCTCTTGTTCCATAAAATTAAAAATATGCTTCCAATCGCTTAAAAGTGATTTATTTCTAAGAAAATTTTTAGAAATTATGACATTCGATGTTGATAGAAATTTCCATTAAAATTGTGTTGAAATTTTGAACGATATCGAATGCGATAATTTAACCTCCGATAGATTTTACTATCCGATTTGACACACAAAAAAAGTTGGGTGAGAAAGCAGTTGCAAACTAAAATCCATGTTAATTTTGAAGCTCAAGACTGGAGCCGAACTTTTTAGCTGCTTATTTTTTACAAAAACCTGTATAATTTAAAGAGATTTGATGAAAAGTTTTAATCAAAAATGTCTAACTGAATGACTTGGTCTCGAGTCTATTACGCTCTCAGGTTTCAAAACTCATTCTATCAACAACGTTGCCATACTAATTTCAATTCAATAAAGACATAATAACTATTCCAAGGCACTCGAGAAGGTCTACATCAGTTTTATATATTCAACTTGCACGGTAGAGCACAACAGCTGTTCTCGAAAACCGCTACAATTTCATCATCAATGCCCATGTTGTCATACTTTAACTGGATTTTATATCTTTTGAAATTAGTAGAATAAGCAAAAAGGAAATAAAGAAAAAGTATGACAGAGCTCTTGAATTTCCTGCCGTTGATTAAGTCATGGGTTTCGTTTATCAGACAGCGATTTCGCCTGAAGTTGAGGTCTTATTCTAATTCACTATTTAAAAACAAAATAATTTTTAAATTTAGAAACAAAAAAAAAATTTTTAAATCATTAAACACAATAACGACAGCATACTACAGACTACAACATGTCAAAAATAGAATACATGTGCGTATATGAGAATGAATATTTTTACTACTCCAGGCAACATGGCTACTGGTTGTTGTTCTTGCGGTTTTTGTGGTTGTAGTCAAATTAACTTAATTTATATTTTCGTGAGCGACAATGAGTAGATGCAGTGTTGTCAGCTTAATATAAATAAATTCAATTATTGTAAATTTAAAAATATATTGATTTATTATACAAAAAGAAACAACAAACTATGTTTTCAATTTAATTAAATGATTTCTTGTGAAATATAGTGGACTTTATATATTTTACTGGAATAACACTATTTAAGAGTCTTAAATATATGAAAGCGGCCACACTGCCGTATGAACAGAATTCTACTACAAACAACAACTCATGGTTATTGATTTGGTGGTGTCGTTTTAAAAATAATTAAGTAGCAGACTACGAGGCGACGATTGCAGCCAACGACTTTTGTAGTCGGTGTTCGCGTAGCCTGCTATCGTTATTGCGTGAGGCGCTCTTCAAAAACTTTTAGCGCAGTTAAAATTTTTTTTTATAAATTAATTTCTATATTCAGAACAATTTTTCTTTGAATTGATTTAAAAGCAAAGAATTATTTTTCAATTTTCGGTCACGTTTGCTATAAATATATTTAATTTATTACTTTTTTTATTTATTTAATTTATAATTTTTTTATTTTATTTAATTTATCACTAATTAAAATAGTAATTATTATAATTAAATTAATATTGACAATTATGTGAATAGTACAGTATCGAAAGGATATTGCGCGCTTTTTTATCTCTCTTGCTCTGCTACAGGGGATTATTATTATTATTATTATTATTATTATTATTATTATTATTATTATTATTATTATTATTATTATTTATATATATATATATTTTACATTCTCAGCTTATGCTGGAATTGACGTACCGGGTCTGAGACCAAAGGTTACGCTCTGTGGGGATATAATTCATCTTTTATATCCGTTATCCTAAAGTTTCCCTCACGATCGTTGTTGCTTTTATTAGAATTGCCTTTTGCATTTCGGTTAATATTTTTACATTAAGGTCTAATTTTTCGATTGCACACGTGGTTTCTTTGGGTATTGTTCCCATAGAGCTTATAACTATTGGTAGAATTTCTACCTTGACTAGATTGTGTGTATTCTTAATGTATTGGGCAAGCAATATATATTTAGATTTTTTGATGGCTATAGTGTCTTTGATATTAGTATCATATGGTATGGCGAAGTCAATGATCTGGGCAATTTGTCTTTGTTTATTTATTACTATCATATCTGGTCTATTGGGTATATTTGTGTCTGGTGGGTTGTTGGTTAGTATTGATCTATCCCAGTAGATAATATATTGGTTATTTTCAATTATTGGCTTAGGTTGATATTTGTAGTACTGTGTTGTTGGCTCATTAATATTTAGTCTATTTATAATATTTATATATATTATCTTTCCGATATTGTCATGTCTTTGCTTGTAATGATTTGGAAGTAGGGTTGGACAGCTGTTAAGTAGGTGCTGTATGGTTTCAGGCGTATTACCACACCTTCGGCAACTATCGTCTGTTACTGTACTGTCTCGAATTATGTACTTCCTGAAGTTCTTTGTTTGTATTACTCCATCCTGAATGGCTATAATAAATCCTTCGGTTTCAGCACAGACGTTACTATATTTAAGCCAATTGTTAGTATTTACTACATCTACATAAGCCTGATTGATCAAGTTTGGGTACTTTCCGTGCAGCGGTTTTGATTTCCAGTTATTATTATTATTATTATTATTATTATTATTATTATTGTTGTTGTTGTTGTTGTTGTTGCTGTTGTTGTTGTTATTATTATTCTTTTTTATTCCTAAAAGGCTTTGTAGAAATCCCCAAAATTGTACCAAAAAAACGGCAATACTTTATTTTAAATATGCGGTGGTATTCTCCGCCACTTCCCAAAAAAATAATATATATTTTAATTAAAATTACATTACGACAGAAAGTCCCTGAAACTTCCCCGCAAAAAAAAAACAATGGTAGCACCCTTTTTCTTAAAAACTCAACACGGCAACGCTAATCAATTTATTGCATTGTCACCCATTCTTGATAAACGTAAATCTGTTGTGGGTTAAAAATGCTGACTTATGAATTCTGCCAGTCTCATATGCCACAATTTTCTTTTGTTGGCTGAGAAATGAGCTCCACCGCTGAAGAAAATTTAGCTCAAAAAATGAAGCCTGTTACTTCAAAGTTGTACAGGCACGTATGTACCAACTTTATTTACCAAATTTCTGCCATTTTTAATTGTAGTTTATAAAAGAGGATTTAATTTTTTTTAACAAAATAAAAAGCACTTTTAAGAATGTTTAATTATTTTTAATGCAAAAAAGATTGTCTTGTTTGTTCTGCACATCGTGCTTAAAATTGACTATTAAATTAAATTGTCCATTTTCATGTGCCTTCAGCCTATAATTAAGAAAATAATTTTAAACAGTATAAATTTTTTATTATTGCAAATGTAATTGAAATACCTAAACCAGATTACTTTTTCTTAAGCCAAAAAAAAAAAAAAATATATGTGAACAGCCTTGAATACTTCTGGCTGGCCGGTAGCTGTTTGTTTGTCAGTTTGTAAAAATATTTACTTCAAATAAGATTTTATCTAAAGGATAAAATAAACTGAAAAATATAATAAAAAAAACAGGAGAATAAAAACAATAACCATAATGCCCAAATTTGTGCAAAGAAGTGAAAATATAAGCAGACATTTTGTTGCCTCAGCAGGAAAAAGCCAACGTTATTAAAATACAAGAAAAAGTGGCCGTTTGCCATTTGGCTTAAACCACCACCACCAGCAATTTAGTGAACCTTTTTTGAACAGAAACTAAAACTCAAAAAGTTCAAAAAGAACTTAATATTTTGCTCGCAAACAATAAAATTTTTGTAAATAGTTCTGCTAAAGAAATCATTTTCGAAAACCCACATACAAACTGTTGTGTTTCTTGTTGCTGTTGGCGTTTTGATTTTAAATTGAGATTAAGAAAAGAAGCAAAAAAAAAGAAGAAAAAAGACATGCCGCCACCAACGAAACCTTTTTGCTCAATTATGCCCATAAATCTATAACTCAAAGTTTTCCACAAACATTTTTGTGCATTTTTCACTTTCACTTTTCATAGGTCAAGTTATAAATATAAAGTTTTTTATAAGTCCTTTATTTTTTTTTACATGCTCGTATGTGGTGCATAAAAACTCTAGCATTTTTCATATTTTTCTCTCAGAAAGTTGGTAAATAATTTCAGTTAAATTCAGTCAGTTTCACATAAATTTGCAGGTTTTGATTTAAAATGAAATAAATATTGGAATTGCTCATTAGAACCTGGCTTTTTGTTTGGGATTCTCTCTTCCAGTATGTTAAACAGTGGGGCGAGAATCTTTATAGTGAATCCTCGTACTGGTAATTCGTAAAAATTAATAGATTCCTTGAGAAAAAAAATCAACACAAAAATTTAAGTACAGAAAAGCAAAAAAGAAGTATAGGGTGTTTTTTATAGAGTGATACAACTTTGAGTTGGCATCACTGCCTTATTTGAGCACCCATTTAACAGAGAACAGTTGCTTTTTGTTTAGTTTGCTTTGACATTTTGTTATGGATCGACTTACACCAGAGCAGCGCGTGCAAATTGCGGAAATATTTAATCAATATAATGGTTCTGTTCGTCAAACTTATTGTGCACTTCGTCCATTCAAAATTTTATTTTCCGATTAAGCCCATTTTTGGTTGAATGGGTACGTAAATAAACAGAATTGTCGCATTTGGAGTAAGAAGAATGAACAAGCGCACCAAACAATTACTGTTTGGTGCGCTTTATAGGCTGGCGGAGTTATTGGCCCATATGCCTTCAAAAACGATGATGGTCAGAATGTTACTGTCAATGGTGAACGGTATCGGAATATGATTCGAAGTTTTTTCGTACCTCAATTAGCTGGCATTAATCTTGCCGATATGTGGTTCCAATAGGACGGAGCCACATGCCACACAGAGGGCGCTACAATTAATTTACTCCAGAAAACTTTTGATGAAAAAATAATTGCACGAAATGGCTCAATTAATTGGCCCCAAAGATCGTGTGATTTAACCCCATTGGATTGTTTTCTTTGGGGTTATGTAAAGTCACTTGTGTACGTCGATAAACCACAAACAATTGAACACCTGGAAATCTAAATTCGAAAAGTTATCGGCGAGATACGGCCGCAAATGCTGCGAAAAGTTTGTGAAATTTGGTGTTCCAGATTGCGCCTTGTACGCGCCAGCGGTGGCTGTCACATGGCCAAAATCATATTTAGACATTAATGTCATAAAATTTTCTATCCAATAAAGACCGTGTCATTGATATCAAAATTATGTTACTATGTTTTATTATAATTTAAACTTGTATCACTCTATAAAAAACACCCGATAAAAGTGCTGTATTCGGCTGTGCCAACGTACGTCTGGCGTTACATATATTTTTAAGCACCAATTTTGTTCTTCCTAAATTATAAAATAGTTTCAGTTAGCAAAAAAAAAAAAACAGAAACATCAGTTGCCTCTGTGGTTACTCTTATGAATGAAAAAAAAAACCAACTTCCTACCCCTGGATACGAAATTTAATTTTTTTTAATTTTTTATACAAAACTTCATGATGTATAAAGTGGTTTTATTTAAAAAAAAACATAAAATGTTTAAATATTTTAGTTACTACATGTTCTTCAAAATACTGAATGTGCAAAAAAAACTTTTAATTTCCCAGCTCTGAAACATTTTTTAAAATTTATTTTTATTTTTAATAGGCAATTGTGTCTTCCCAAGAATGAAATAGGTTTAATTTACAAACAAACAAAAAAATAATTGATTTTTGGTATCAATTTTGCGTCGAGAAAGAGGTGTAAACTTCCCAGCTCTGGAACCGTATTTTAGATTTTTTCAATATCACACCATTTAAACTCATTTCCAATCCATCAGTGAAAGAATGAAGTCTCTAGTTTTTCTGGGGGCTTGAGAAAACCGATTTCACGCACAGACAGACGGACATCGCTCAATCGTCATCGTTATTCATAAGAATCCAGAACATATAGACTTTATGGGTTCCCATATTAGCATCGAAAATTCACTTCTTTGTGAAGGGTATAACAAGTTTTAAAGTTTGTAAAACAAACAAGAATCCTTTACAATTTTCATAGACAAAAAAGGACACCCATAATTTTTCGCGGCTTTAAATCTGCTTTAATAAAAACACTCCCATTTCCCATCATAAATTCGTCATATTAAATCCTCGAGCTTTAAATAGGTTTTTAATATTTTTATTCATTTTAACAAGTTTCTTTTAAAATTCCTTTACAATTCTTACAAATATTTTGTTTCCTCGTTAAATGGGAATACGAGCAACACAAAATGAAATATACAAATCTCCTGGGCTATAAAAACTATTTAAGTTTAACATTTTGTGCGGAACACAAACAAAATCCCAACAGATTTTATTTCGTTTCACGTACGTTGAAGTATTTTTGCTTTAAACGGCTCATAAAATAAAAGGCAAAGGAAAGAAGGGGGCACGGCTGGAAGTTGCAACAAATTCAATCTGTTAAATGAAACATTTTGCTTTTTATTTTAACCAACTGGAATTTAAAGATTTTTAATTGAAGTTTTCATGAATTCAATCAGTCTAATTTTTCGCAGGATCAAACACATTTTAATATTAACAGGCAACTAAATTCAAGCTTTTCGTGAAAATATTGCCGAAATTATTTAATGCCCTGAAACAGTTGCAGACGTCAGCAATTAAACCAAAAAAGCTATAGAAAATTGAATAGTCTTAAGCAAAGAATATTTGGCGTGTTCTTTTCCGGAAAACATGTAACATTTTTGAACTTATTTTCTAAAAAGTGGCAGCTTGAAAGAGTTTTAAAAGAGAAATAATTTATTTTTACAAATATTTGATTGAAGCTTTAAACACAATAACGAACACCGACTACAAAAAACGTTGGCTACAATCGCCGCCTCGTAGTCAGCTACTTAATTATTTTTAGAACGACACCACCAAATCAACAACCATGAGTTGTTGTTTGTAGTAGAATTCTCTTCACACGCCAGTGTACCCGCTTTCATGTATTTAATACTCTTAAATAGTGTTACTCCAATAAAATATATTTAAAGTCCACTGTATATGACAAGAAATCATTTCATTGGCTTGGAAATATAGTTTGTTGATTCTCTTTGTATAATAAAACAATATATTTTTAAATCTATAATAATTGAATTTATTTATATTATACTGGCAACACTGCATCTACTCATTGTCGCTCACCAAAATAGAAATTAATTTAATTTGACTACAACCACGAAAACAGCGAGGACAACAACCAGTAGCCGTGTTGCCTGGAGTAGTAAAAATAATCATTCTCATATACGCACTTGAATTCTATTTTTGACAAGCTGTAGTCTGTCGCCTGCTGTCGTTATTGTGTTTAATACTTAATGTCTACTACTTGTTTCATCTGAAAGACAAAGTATTGCCATTTTCTGTTCAAAAGTGTGAAAAATGTTGCACTCTTTTTTAGAAAAGAACTCAACATTATATTCAATGAAATACGTATGGTGTACCTTTTTTCTTTTAAATATGTTTGAGGAAAAAATACCAACGATGTCAAATCACCTGATCGTTATGGCCAATTAATATCGCCATTAAATATCTCGCGTGAACGAAAAATTATTTTGTTAGAATGTAATTGAGGTTGCTTGATATTAATGTGCTGAGTTATCTTATCCTTTAGTCTTTGAATTATTCTGAAATTGTTCACGTGCACTTTTTTCAAAGAAGTCCCACGATGTCAAATCTATTGATCGTGGCATCGTCACAATATGAAATAACGCGGACATTATATTTCTGGCATGAAAGAGAAGTTATTTCGTTATAATTTAATGACGTTAATATCCTGGATTACATCATCTTTTAGCTCTTGATGATGTACACTTTTTCTTTTAAATATCTCGAACGAAAAAAGTCCAACGGTGGCGAATCACATGATCGTGGCGGCCTCAATGCGATATAACACGGCCATTGAATTTCCCAAGCCACAAAGGTATTGTTGTTTCATTGGTTGGGTGGCAAAACAGTGCCGCTCCGTTGGAAGCACTTAACGTCCTGCGGCATATCTTCAATTCATGGGCACAAGAAGTTAATTTCCAAGCCGTGATAAGGAACACCATTCACGGCAACTGCTTGGCCAACATCATATTCCAAGAAGTTTGGCCGATGGTGTTTAGACGTTTTCACAGATCCTACAGACCTGGTTTGTTGACATTTAAGCACAATTCAATCTATTATATTGACCCAAAAAAAGAAAAAATATCACGAAGTGCACGAAATTCATTTTGATTTACTTCAACTTTAATTTTAATTTATTACCAAGAGTGGAATATTTCGAATATATATTATAATTATGATCTTGGCAGAACGGATCAGTACTGATTTCGGGACTGCTACGGCATTTCGTTCATATTTTTTTCTTTAAGTTTTGCAAGTTCTGACCGTGAATTTGTCAGTCACTGAGACAAAGTAAAATTGAATTAATTGGGCCAAAGGTTTGACATTTAAATTGCTCCACCCTTTAAGCATCCAATTGTTTGAACAGACCTCGCATAAACTAAATAAACATCATAATACTTCAAAAAACTCTTAAAGTTATTTAATGCCGCAGAAGTTTTTAAATTATTTTGGAAATAAATTTAAAAAAAAACCCCCCGCTTTAAGTTACAACATCGTGTTTGAGAAAAATCAAAACTTTTTATCAAAATTTGCAAAGAGCAACTTTTTTTCACATCCTTTAATTTTGCCACACGTTCACACGACATGTAGTCGCTTTCGGAGCAATACAAACGCAGAGAGAAGGACACTCTAAAATGCCATTTGAAAGCTACAACTTTAACAATGTGTTTTATTTCACATCCCCTCCTCTTTATTTCTTAAACAATTCCCACAGTCTTCCTGCTCTGTACGAGAGGATACAGCGAATTGTTTGTGCAACACAATTGCCATTTGGCCTTAATATGCAAGTGTGTTAGTACGTGTGGTTAAGTAAAGTTCTGTTAGTGTGTCCTGAGTAGATAACAAACTACAAGGAGGGCTATAAAACTTTTAACTGAAATATGTGACAAAAAAAAAACAGAAACAGAAAAAACTTCGTACGTGCGTTGGGGCAGGATGGCAGCGGCCACTGTTTATATACATTTTTTTAAAAGCCAGGATGTTTGTTACGTTGTTTTATTTTATTTATTTATATGAAACTAAAACTGTAATTGGCATTTAGTTGAGATGGCTTAAAGCAACTACAAATACTTTAAATAAGACATGTTTTATATGACAAACGGAGTGTCCATGGTGTCTTGGGTTTCTTGTTTGAAGTACGCGGCCGGCATGTGCACAACTTTGTGGCAGAAATTTCAATTAATTCTGAACTCAAAATGCCAACATGATTTGTAGTTGGAAACAATTTCTAAAACAAACTGATTAACAAAGAAAAAAGTTTTGATAATTCTTAGCGCATGTGAACACAACACGGCAACAGCTGACCCGCCAAAAATGGTGTGTCCAAAATGAAAGTTAGTAAGAAATCATGTGCCTAATAAAAACCACAAGAATTAATTTATTTTTAATAAAGATCTTTTAATAGATCTTTAAACAACATATTTTCATTATCAGCTGAAACCGTCTGTGTGTCCGATGCAACACAAACAAAAATTCAATTAAATGGACCACACAAGCCTGCTGCCACAAAAGTCATATACCAAAACACGTTAACAGCCAAATGCAACAAACAACGAAAATGGAACACGAAACACTTATTTGGCAGAAATTATTTATATTTAATTCTAAACTAAAAAAAAAAGAAATACGAAAACATAATTTTCCTTATCTTTTAATGGAAAAAATATTTTGTGGCAAAAATATAAGCTGCATAAAAATGCTGGCATTAACGTGAAAAGAGAATAGAAATTGTCAAAACGTATTGTACTATTTTTACTTGTTATTAAACCAGTTCTATTGACAACCAAAAAGGAAACGGAAGTGTAGCAGCGCAGACAACAGAACCAACTGATTTCTAGAGCGTGTTACGCAAAATAATGTTTCCTTGTATATTTTCATTTAATTTTTTTTTTAATACGATCATAAAAACATGGCAAAGGAAACAAGTTAGACGGAAACCCGCTGACTATTAAACATCTACAATTGCAGCCAGATTTCAGTCTCTTTGGAAATGGAAATTTAAAAAAAAAATCCGCGAAACATTTTAACAAAAATATATCCTCATTAAATTATAAATTTTATAAATTCTTTTTTATTGTGTAAAATAATTAAATGAGAATTTAGTTTATTATATATAATATCTGTTGCCTGCCAGAACGAAGAAATGAATTTTCAACGGAAGTTGTTGTTCCGTTTCCCTTAATTATGGTGTGTTGCGAAGTGCATGTGTAGGCATGATTTTGATGGCTTAAACGTTTTTTTTTCCCCCATGAAATGCTCTCATTTGGAGCAGAATTAGTTTCAACAATTCTTGGCATTAATTAAGTGAATAATTTCTGTAAAATTTTTGTACCACAAATTTGTTTGTGTCGCTAAAGATGCTATTGAAATTATTTCAGATTAAGGAGTAGACCAGGATTTATTTTTTAAGCCATTAAAAGTGCTTGAAGAGGCCTGGCAAATGGCTCAAAATATCGAGATATTAAAATCTTAGGTTTTTCATTAAGAGTTCAACCCAAATTTTAAAGAGATTTCGATCGCTTTGTGAATAGTTTTAGTATCGAGTGTTTTTTATAGAGTGATACAAGTTTAAATCATAATAAAACATATTAAAATATTTTTGATATCAATTAAACGGTCTTTATTGGATAGAAAATTTTATGACATTAATGTTTAAATATGATTTCGGGCATGTGGCTGCCACGGCTGGCGCGGACATGGCGCAATCTGGAACACTAATTTTCACAAACTTTTCGCAGCATTTGCGGCCGTATCTCACCGATAACTCTTCGAATGTTGATTTCCAGGTGTTCAATTGCGTATCGTACACAAGTGACTTGCAATAACCAAAAAAAAAAAATAATCCAATGGGATTAAATCACACGATCTTGGGGGGCCAATTAATTGGGCCATTTCGTGAAAATATTTTCTCGTCAAAAGTTTGCTTGAGTAAATCAATTGTACCGCCCCCTGTGTGGCATGTGGCTCCGTCCTGTTGGAAGCACCGATCAGCCAGATTAATGCCAGCTAATCGAGGTACGAAAAAACTTCGAATTTTGTTCCCATACCGTTCACCATTGACAGTAACATTCTGACCATCATCGTTATTGAAGACATATGGTCCAATAACTCCGCCAGCCCATAAAGCGCAACAAACAGCAACTTTCTGTGGATGTTCTCTGGTGTTTCGACAAAAGCGACAATTCTGTTTATTTACGTACCCATTCAAGCAAAAATGGTCTTCATCGGAAAATAAGATTTTGAATGGCCGAAGTGCACGATAAGTGTGACGAACAGAACCATTATTTTGATTAAAAATTTCCACAATTTGCACGCGCTGCTCTGCTGCAAGTCGATCCATAATGAAATGTCAAAGCAAACTAAACAAAAAGCAACTTTCAGCTGTTAAATGGGTGGTTAAATAAAGCAGTGATGCCAACTCAAATTTGTATCAATCTATAAATAACACTCTCCTTCAATTTATTAAATAAACAATTGAATTGTTGTTTTGTGTGATCAATTATGTCTTTAACAAAACCTCTCCACTTAAACAGAACCTCTCAAAAACCATTTGAGAATTACTAAACAAAAGCACCGACTTTGATGTCGGGCTTAAGTTTTTGATTTAATGAATTATTTAAATATTATATATTTTTTATTAAATTTTCTAAAATTTTTTGAGAATTACTAAGCAAAATCACTGACTTTGAACTTTTTAGAAAGGATTAAGTTATCGGTTTAGTGAATTATTATCGTTGATACGATGAACTAATTTCGTTGATATGTTGAAATTTTCACATGAAATAATTTTGATTGACGACTGCTCAAACGATTATTTAAATTAAAGTAATTTTCAATGGATGCAACTTTCATTGGGTCTTTGGAAAAAATATAGTGAAATTGTTTCATTGGATTTATGAAGCCAAATTCTTTCAGTGTAAATCTCCATTGACTACAATTTTCATTATGTTTGCAAAAAAAAAAGCTTTTTTATTGTTTCTACGTAAGACTAATTACGTTTTGAACACAACTTTGTTTATGCCAATTTCAATTGATTCAAAGTCCTTTTATACCATAAAATTCTCTCATAAATATTTGTCAGTCTTTTGTTACACAAAAGAAGAAGAAATAAGAATTATATACTTTTCATAATGGTATTGTATCGAAACAAAAAAAAAGAAACCGAAAATTTGTCATTTCATTCAGTTTATTGTTCAGTCCTCTTCATATAACTTACACACACAATTACTCACACTCACACACTCACTCACTCACTCACTTTCTTTCGTGCCATTTATTTTACCCCAATCATTTGTGTTCAGCTTTTACAATTGAAAGTAGTGATTCACAACAATAACTACAACAACGAGAACAACATCGAAATGAATGTGAATATTGTTGTGGTTTTTTCTTATGCCTTTTTGTAAAGCAAAATGTGTGTGAAGCCCCTAATTACAGTTTGTCATAAGAAGTGTAAATGAATGCACTCACAAACAAACAAAAACAAACGCAAGCACACATACACTCACACCGATAAAATTGTTGTACTCATTCATGTACAGGAAAGTCAGCTGTCTAAATAGAAAAGAGTTTATATTTCATATTGTTGGTGCAAGAGATATCATATTTGTTGTAGGTATGAAGAAGCTATTAGTGAATGTGTGTGCGTGTATGCGTGTGTATGTGTGTGTGTATAAACTTAGTGAAAGCATTTATGAGACGGTGTTTAAACAAGTCTGGTGTTCAATTATGTGGGACATCAACGTACTTGAGTGTGAGAATGTACTCGTATAAATGCATGTATAAAATGTTCTGTTCCAAACCTTTTTGGAAAAAGCACATAAATGGTCTTTTGTTTGTGGCTGCATATATTGTGTGTGTGTGTGTGTGTGTGTTTGTGTGTGTGAGTGCTTGCTATGGAAATTTGACAATGATGACAACGATTTCAATACCGTTCTATAGCAGCTGTTTACGTCCTGCCTTCAATCTCGATTACCCCAAACGGGTAATTATTTAACAAGAATTTGTTACAGAAAAGCTTTTTAATGGCTCAAATTGATAAGAGATACTCCAACAAAAGATAGCAAAAAGCTTTTAAAAATAATAAAATAATTATGTAATAATAAGTAGTCAATAACAAGCAGTTGATGTTGTAAATTATATAAATACAAGGGGTTGTAAGAGGATGTTATTTCAAACCCAAAATGATTATATAATTAAAGAATTGCTGGGTACTTCGCCAGTGAAATATTTCTAAAGTCTTAACAAAAGAGAGTGCTGTAGTTTGCTCTTCAGTACATGACAGTGTCCATCGTTGCCGGTATTCTCAGCGACCAGGATTTTTATTTAATCTTCAGAATGTAAAAGTTCTTGGATTTTAGTTTTATACTAAAAAATAATGGTTTTTTTAACTATTATTTTTCGAGATTTTTATTTATTACAAAATAAAAACTATTTCTTGAGTTTTATTTGATCTGCAGAAAATCAAAGTTATTTTCAGACTTTTATATTTTATCAAGAAATTAACAAATTCATGTCTTAATTTTTGTTTATTATTCAGAATATAACAGTTATTTCTTGGCATATATTTTTGCTTAGAAAGGAAGTTATTTTTAAATTGTTAATATATAAAAATGTTAATAAACTAATTTTTTGACATATTGTCATTGTACTATTATAATATGAAATGCATATAGACATTGCTTAACCACCCAACAAATAAATTTCATAATATATAAAAATGTATATAATTTCTCAAATAAAAGTTTTAGCATAGAATATATAATATTCGATCCTACATGGGCTTATAACAATTTTAGCAAAATAAGAGCCAAAGAAATAACTTTTATTTTCTGATAAATAAAATTCGAGAAATAAGATTTACTTTGCCGGGGAATAAATAAAACGCTGAAAATAATAATCAACAAACGAAAAATAAAAATCAACAAATAACTTTTATTATTTCAATAATAAATAGATATCAAATAATAATTTTTATTTTCTGAGGAATAAATAAAACTCAAGAAATAACTTTTATTTTCTGAAGAATAAATAAAATTAAAGAATTAACTTTTATATTCCCAGCGAAAAATATAAATCAAGAAATAACTTTTATCTTCTGAAGAATAAATAGAATTCAAGAAATAACATTTATTTTTTAAATAATAAATAAAAATCAAAAAACTTTTACTCTCCGAAAAATATATAAAAATAAAGAAACAGCTTTTGTTCTGAGGAAAAAAATTCAATTTTAGAAAAGTAAAAATCAAGAAATAACTTTTATTTTCTGAGGAATAAAATAAATTTTCGAAAAAGGCTTGAGATTCAAAAAATAACTTTTATATTCTGCAGAATAAATAAAAATCAGGAAATAACTTTTATTTTCTGAAGAATAAATAGAATTCAAGAAATAACTTTTATTTGCTGAAGAATAAATAAAAATTATGAAATTACTTTTTTCTCTACCATGAATAAATAAATATTAAGGAATAACTTTTATTTTCTGAGGAATAAATTAAACTTTCGAAAAATGGTTGAGATTCAGGAAATAACTTTTATATTCTGCAGAATAAATAAAATTCCAGAAATAACTTTTATTTTCTGAAGAATATATTAAAATCACAAAATAACTCTTATAGTCCGAAGAATAAATATAATTCAAGAAATAACTTTTACTCTCCAGGGAATATATAAAAGTTTCGACTCAAGAAATAACTTTTATTTTCTCATGAAAAGCTAAAACTTAATAAATAACACTTTTATGAATTATAAATAAAAGTCAAGAAATAACTTTTATTTTCTAAAGAATAAATAGAGTTCAAGAAATAACTTGTACTTTCTGAAACTTTTGTTCGGAGGTATAAATAAAACTCGAAATATAGAAGTCATGAAGTAACTTTTATTATTCTGAAGAATAACAAAATCATGTAACAACTTTTATTTTCTGAGGAATAAATACAACTCAAGAAATAACTTTTACTATCCGCGGAATATATAAAACTTTCGAAAAATATAAATCAAGAAATAACTTTTATTTTCTCATGAATAAATAAAAATTAATAAATAACGTTTTTATGAAGAATAAATAAAAGTGAAGAAATAACTTTTATTTTCTGTCGAATTAATAAGAATCATGATATAACTTTTACTTTTTGCTGAATAAATAAAAGTCAAGAAATAACTTTTATTTTCTGAGGAACAAATAAAAGTGAAGAAATAACTTTTATTTTTTCATGAACAAATAAAAGTCAAGAAATACCTTTTTTTTGTAGAATAAATAAAAACCAAGAAATAACTTTTACTTTCTGAATAATATATAAAAATCACGATATAACTTAAATAACTTAAATAAGAATCAAGAAATAACTCTTATTTGCTGAACAGTAAATAAATAAAAACCAAGAAATAACTTTTATTTTCTGAAGAATAAATATAAATGAAAAAATAACTTTTATATTCTGAGGAATAAATAAAAATCAACAAATAACTTTTATTTTCTGAGGATGCTTATTCTCCTGAAAATAATCGATAAAAATGAACTTTTCAATAAAACTTATAGATATAAATACATCTCAGTTTAGTCCTTGTAACAAGGATCAAACTTGGTGTATTTCTTCGCACTTTCTTTGTTTGTTTTTTTGTTTTTAGTTATTATATGTAGTCCTTGAAAGATATTAGGAAATTAAAAATATCAAGGCAGTGGGAGTGGGTGCTCTAAAACCATAAACGGGGTTCATCGGCAGTATGTGTCCACGGGCCTTTTTACATCTTCACATTAATAATTTTTTTTTTTTGTTGCTAAAAATGAAAAACGACCTTCATTCACTATAATCACATGAATTAACAGCACAATAATTAATGCGTGTTCGCTGCTGGAAATTATTCACACAGAAAACTAAAATGTGCTCTCAATTTTGTAAAAAACTCATGCCTCTTGAAAAGGCTCGAGTTGTTAGAATTTAACAATGATGAAATATCGCTGCTGCTTATCACTTAAAATCGCAACAAGTCCTTGAAGAAGTATTGTTCCTGTTATCAAGGCATCGTTTTTTTTTTTTTTTATTAATACCGAGGCCTAAAGGATACACAATCATATTGTTTTAATTTTCTTGTAAAACTAATAAAATAGTGCGGAAAATATTATCACTAAAAAACTTTTGGCATGTGTCAGCGAAAAAATTAACTTAAGCTGTTTTCAAATTTCATAGATTTTTTGTTTTCTGTAGTCTTCAAATGCCCGTGTGGCTTCCTGCTAATGAAACATGACACGCCAATAAGTTGAATACTGTAAATGACTAACAACATGTGTGAGCATGTATGGGTGCGCATACATTCAGCTTGTGAAATAAATAAAGATTTTAAGGCAGTTTTAAGGACATTTGAATTAAAAGGCTTGGCTTTCACTTTCGCTCTCTCTCTCTTTCTCGCTCTCTCCCAGTGGACATGTTTTCAATCTGGCTACCGTGTAGACAACGACTTCAACACTCATATTATTATTTAGTTTTTTCTTTTCCTGCTGAATATACAAACAACCATAAAAACAAACAAAAAGTCTTAAATACCGCAAATGTTTTTAAAACAACTGGAAAGGACATTTGTGAGAATTAAAAGAAATAAAAACTGAAGCAAGAACTTTAATAAGGAGTGGCTTTTGAAAAGAAGCGAAATAAAATAGTTGATATTGTTGCACAGTAGCTAAGCAAGGGAAGGTATGCTACACGTTGTAACCACAAAGTGTACGTTATTGTCAAACAAAAAGTTTTCCATGCAAACGCAGTATGTGAAACTAGAAATAAGCTATACTAAGAGATAGTAACGTTCACCACAGAGTCGACGAAATTTGTATATGTATTTAAAATCTCTTAAAATAGTTTAATGTTATATATGAAACTTGTAAAGTAATTTCAGTAATCAACATTAGTAGAGAAAAATAGTAAGAAAAAGTAACGTTCTATACAAAACTTTTGAATATTTTAAATCATGAATATATCCTTTTTTCATATAAGAAGGGCACTTCATTACAAATTTTAATTGCATTGGAAACTTCATTTCTAAAAAGTGTACTAAGGTAACGTTCAATACTGTATATTTAAGACTTTCATTGGTTTCATATTGCTTTTTTTCTTCAAACTCTAAAATCTTATTAAGAATATTATTTGCTATATTTGAGATTTTTAATACACAAAATATTGTTGAGTGTTGATCGTTACTTTTTTTTAAGTAAATTTTTTTATGCAATTTTGCAATTTAAATTGCTTAAAAAACTTTATATAGATATAGATAAATGTAAATGCTCATCATATTCAATGTTCAGCAGTTTCTTTTAGATATGTATTGAACGTTACTTTTTGTTTCGTTACTAATTGAAATTACTGAAATACCTCTCAAAGCTTTATGCACATATAAGACGAACATAATTGAAGTGTCTTTAAGTGTAGGCTTAAATATTTTTTAGCGATGTATTGAATGTTACTTATATTTTATTTTATATTTTAGCTTTGTTTTATTGTGAACTATAGCTAATAACATATTTTATAATTAAAATAACGTTATAGTAAAATAGACATATTTTAAGACAACAATACTTATTTAGTGATGTATTGAATGTTACTTAGTTTTTATTTAATTTTTTTAAAATTTTTTGTTGTGAACTCGTGCTGAAAACATTTTTTGTAATTAAAATAATGTGATAAATGTTATAGTAGAATAGACATATTTCAAGACATACAATATTTTTTCAGTGATGTATTGAATGTTACTTATTTCTTATTTTATTTCATTTTCTAACTTTGTTTTATTGTGAACTATTGCTAATAACAATTTTTATAATTAAAATAATGTTATAGTAAAATAGATATGTTTCAAGACAACAATACTTATTTAGTGATGTATTGAATGTTACTTAGTTTTTATTTTATTTTCTAACTTTGTTTTATTTCGAACATTTTTTATAATTAAAATAATGTTATAGTAAAATGGACATATTTCAAGACATACAATATTTTTAAATGATGTATTGAATGTTACTTATTTTTTATTTTATGTATTTTTATATCTTTGTTTTATTGTGAACTATTGCTAACAAAATTTTTTATAATTAAAATAATTTTACAGTAACAGACATATTTCAGAGCATATAATATTCCTTCAGTGATGTATTGAATGTTACTTAGTTTCTTTGTAGTCCATTACTAACATCAAACACTAAAATTAAATTAGACATTGCAAATATAAAAGGAAAGCATTTCGTTAATTTTATTATAAAATAAATTTTTAAGTCCTGTATTGAACGTTACACTTCCTAAGTTATTATTACATTACTTATAGCAATCCATACGTGAAAAGGGTGTATGTCTGTGGCTTTTAATATTCCAAATTTTTTTTTTTATTTTGTACTGAACGTTACCTATTTCTAGCTATCTTATGGGAAAAAGTGTGCGCTCTCAGCCTGAAGGGAAAATAGTTTTTTATACAATTAAAATTTGTAATGAAGTGTACTAAGACCAACATTCTATGATTCGTAATATTGAAAAGTTTTATTTATTTTGTATTGAACGTTACCTGTTGTTAGTTATTTTATGTAAAATAGTGTACTCTCAGCATTCAATCAAAATAGCAGAACGAATGGCTCTCCATCTATTCACTAGTACTTGTGGGTTATTTACTGCAATACTGTAGTAACTCAAATATTTCACTTTTAGAGTTAATTTTTCTAAACATCATTCTTGACAGTGTGTAAAAATTTCATTTAAATGTCTGATATATTTTTTGCTGGGAAAATTTTTATTTCCTAGATTTCCATTTAGTTGTTGCTAAATTTAAAACTTTTTTTATATTGAGTTATTACACTATTAAAGCAAATGCGATATATTTAAAATATTAATATTTATATGTAAAACTAGCTTTCCATATTGACTAATCCCAATCAGCTTTCCTTCTCTGGCCACCCCTAAAATGCCCAGTTTGAAGTTCATGGCATTCATGTGTAGGATTTATTTAAATTTCCATTTTACCTTGACGGGCTTGGACACAAAGTCAAAATTTCAAATGATTTTCATGTTTCGCCGCCATGCAATATATTACCAGCCAAAGTGTCAGAATTTGTATAAAGTCATAAATTTCAACGACACACAATTTATGAATCACTTAAATGGTAGAAAAAAAGAAAATATAATTGCAGAAAACTTGTGCCCTTAATTTGACTCTGGGGATCAATAGAAACCAACAGCCATAAACTTTGGATGGAACAAATCTCAGCAAACAGCAGAAAACATCTAATTGAACGTTGATGAGTTACAAAAATATGTGGATAATAATTCTATTCAAATTAATTTATTAAACTGCAGTGCAAATATTGATTTATTTTCTTTAAATTACACTGTTTATCTTTGCAAATATCCTTGTAAGTCTTTAACTTGGATGGCATAAATTGTCTGCAAAATCTATATGTTTTTATTTTCACTAGCACTGCAACGGGTAATACATTAAACACAATAACGACAGCAGGCTACAGACTATAACTTGTCCAAAAAAGAGTATACATGTGCGTATATGGGAACGATTATTTTTACTACTACAGGCAACACGGCAACTGGTTGTTGTCCCTGCTGTTTTTGTGGTTGTAGTCAAATTAAATTAAGTTCTATTTTGATGAGCGATAATGAGTAGATACAATGTTGCCAGTATAAAATAAAATAAAATAAATTCAATTATTGTAAATTTGAAAATATAACAACAAACTATCTTTCCAAGCTAATGAAACGATTTCTTGCCATATACTGTGGACTCTAAATATATTTTATTGGAATAACACCATTTAAGAGTATTGAATATATGAAAGCGGATACACTGGCGTATGAAGGGAATTCTACTACAAACAACAACAACACATGGTTATTGATTTGGTGGTGTCGTCTTAAAAATAATTAAGTAGCTGACTAAGAGGCGACGATTGTAGCCAACGGCTTTTGTAGTCGGTGTTCGTGTAGCCTGCTGTCGTTATTGCGTTTAATGCTTAACTCTGCTGTTGGAGAATAGTACGAGTTTGATTAGCTGAATGAATGAAAAAAAAAATTCTGAATTTGATTGCAGTTAATTGAATGCGCTAATAAAGAATTGTATACCCCTCCGCGCTTTTAACAGAAGGTTTGCTGTTTTATTTTTATTATTCATATTTATTCTCATGGAGGGAAGAGCTGTTTGTGGGTGAAGGAAGTGCTCATTTAATATTCATATTTCTGGCTCTTCCTGTAATTATGCGACAAAAATTGTGTAAACAACATTCAATCAGGCCTTGTGTTCTTTTTTATTTTGTTTGCTTTATATTAAAGTGAACAGTGGTTTGGAGGGAATAAAATTTGGATTATTATTAAACCACTAGACTTGCTACAAGAATGTAAATTTGTAAAGAGCGATATAGAATAAGCTTTAGCGCTCATACAATCAGCTTTTGAAATGAAAAATTTGGACCTGCGTGCAAATTAATACGCTCCAAATGCTCGATACAAATTCTTGGACCTTATTCCTATATAGTTTAGTAATTAGAGAAAAAACATTTCATACAACTTTTGTTACAAATTATTGCAAATCAATTGCCTTTTTTAGAATAGAACATAAATATAAAAAACTATAAATAAATTCCATTTCTATTCCCAATAATTTTGTGGTCGTAGTATTTTCATTTGTCACAAAACCTTTTTATCCTCAACGATTAACAATAACTTTTTCATTATAATTTTCGAAATTTATTTCTCTGCCAGCGTTTGCATTTTACAAAAAGCAAAAAACTGGAAGGAAAACTAAAAACTACACACTGCCCTTTGATGGGCAGATTTTGCGAATAAAACGACTGCAAGTTTGCACTTCTATATTCTTGGCTAAAGAATATGCACTTCTGCTACGAGTGTTATTTTCTTTTTCACTGTTTTGTGTTGTTAAATTTTGAGTTATTGAATTTCAAGTTATTCTAGAATTTGCAAACAACGTGAATATGTTGCAAACATTAAACAGCAGTTGCAAGCAGCAAAAGATTTATTGTTGAGAACATTCTGTTACAGACAAGATCTGCTTAAAGAACCCGTGTGAAGTTAAATTTCGAAATTTATAACCCTAGACACAAACCAAGCACGTTAACAGACCACTCTTAAGCAAGAAAAATCTGAGTGTATGTGTTCCAAATGGAATAATAACCACATTTTTGGACCAACCTTGGCAAAAATTAATAGAACATCCAACTAGGTCCGTAGCTATGGTAATAAATTAATACTTTGTTGTAGCTATGCCGATAAGCTGTGATTTTTTGTGTACAAAATTTTAAGATTCTTGAGAGGATAAGCCACGGTCCTGGGAAAACGGGAATATGTGGGCGACAAAAATTGTGTTTTGTTTTGCAGCTCTTGTGGTCCTCTATAACCCCCGAAAGTCGAAACCCTTAACATTTGCATTTTTAATTTAAAAAATTGGACTATGGTCAAATTTCATATATGGAAACTCACTAAAGGATGAATATCTGTTTCATTGATATCGAAAATATATTACTATGTTTTATAATGATTTAAAATTTGTAGCACTCTATAAAAAACACCCGATATAATTTAATATGTGCCCTTGAACTCTATCAAGGCTATATTCGCCTGTGCCTAATCTTATATACGCTGGCCAGCGGCAGAATAGCTGACTAACCGGCCGAATAGCTGAATAACCGGCAGAATAGCTGACTAACCGGGCGAATAGCCCATTAATTTTTACAGACAGTAACATTCTGACCATCATCGTTTTTGAAGACATGTGGGCCAACGACTCCGCCATCCCATAATTTTCTGCGGATGTTCTCTGGTGTTTCGACGAAAGCTTGTGGATTCTCCTCACTCCAAATGCGACAATTCTGTTTATCCAACCAAAAATGGGCTTCATCGGGAAATAAAATTTTTAATGGACGAAGTGCACGATAAGTTTGACGAACAGAACCATTATTTTGATTAAAAGTTTCCACAATTTGCACGCGTTGCTCTGGTGTAAGTCGAACCATAACAAAATGTCAAAGCAAACTAAACAAAAAGCAACTATCAGCTGTTAAATGGGTGGTCAAATAAAGCAGTGATGCCAACTGCAAGTTATACCACTCTATAAAAAACTCCCTATATTATCATTAAAAAAATTTTTTGTCCAAATATTCGAACGCTTTCGACGTTCTTCTTTAGGAAAAACTGAAAAAACTTATTTAATATATTCAAAACGAAAAAATATATTAAAAAAAGTTTAGTAATAAATTGAAAATAAGCTTTTCTACTGTTTTTTAGAAAATACTGACAAAAACGAGGGTGCCAACAAAAATTTAGGCATTTCTAAGAAAATTTTTAATCAAAATTAAAACAAACTTACGGCGATATTCTTATCAACTAATATGTAACGTTCTGATAATTCCCATTGGAGCACAAGTTAAAACAACATTTTAATTTATATCTACTAAAGTTGATTTCTTTTCTAGAAAAGAGTGCAACATTTTTTACACTTTTTAATAGAAAATGTCAACATTCTGCTATTCGAAAATGAAGAATATATAACAAATTGGTCCAACAGAACTTACGAAAAATTATTTCTTTCTTAAAACTCCTTTAAAAAGCAATTTTTGAGAAAAGAAGTGAAAAGGTGTTACATATTTTCCACAAAAGAAAACGCCATAAATCTCTCCCTCCTTCATTTCTAAGCCGGCAAAACTTTTAAAAACACAATTTAGCAAAAATTTCTTATTTTCGTATAAAAATATAAACGTGCTGATTGAAGGCAAGTTCTTATTCAAAAAGATCGGTATGAATATCATTTCTAGGCCAATTTTTAAATTGTTAATATATTCTTTGGCTTTTCTTATCCAGAAAAGAGTTTTTATTTTTAATGGACTTCAATTTCTTACAACAGTGGAAGTGTGACAGAAAAAGTTTTGGAAATTTCTTAAAAATATTTTAACTATCAAGAACAAGGATCCTGTTTATTATTTCAATGTTTTTAACTGCTGAAGCTTTTGAACAGAAACTTGTTAAATTTCATTAGAAACATGTTTTTGTGTGAATAAATTTCTTAGAGAAATTAGTGGAGCACTTCGTTAACTTTTAAGGCTTAAACTGTCTAGTGGTCCAGCAGTTCCTTAGCCAGTCTGATTTCAAATTAATCTGATCTTTCAATCTCATAATTATTACAAATTGCATTTCCTACTTCCAGCAGTTGGCCACGAATCCGTTTCAAGTGTTTCAGTTTAAAATCTAATAATTGCTTATACGACTTAAAGCCCTCTTAAAAATGGCATTAAGAACAAGACAAATTTTTCCCTTCTCCCACTCGAATGCATATTAAACTTTTTTAAATATAAACTTTTTTACAATAAATTGCCTCCTTTTCTCGCAGTGTTTGCAAATCACCAGGCTCTTGTGTGTGCTCTCATAATAGCCTTGCGAAGTGTTTGCACATACTGCTGATGCAATCAGCCTATAAATCAATAAATTCCATTTCCCTCATCAATATTTTTTCTAGTTCTATTTAAACATTTAAAGCTGGGCCGCCGGGCCATTTTCATTAGTTTGAGTGTTTGCATGTATTTGAATCTCTGCGCTACTTAAGTTATGAGTGCAATGAAAAGTGTATGTGTACAGAAATCCTTGTAAATATATAAATTTTTTTTTCCTTTCAATATAATACTTACATTTGATTTTTACCCCTCAGTCAACTGTTTACACATACTCGAGTATCATATCGTTTACACAGAATAATAATATTTCATAAAAGGAAAATGTGCTCTTGAAAATTGTCTACACAAACTTGTTAACCGTCTGATGTGTTACATTTCTTTCCTTTTATTTATTTTTTTTTGTTTCCTTTTTATCTCACTCGGTCTAAAACTGATATATAAATATCACTTTTGTTTCTAATATTTCAATTTATTATTGTTATAACGAGTTAATTTCATGTAGTTGTTTTCTTCTCCTTTTTTCATTTCTGCTTTATATCCTTTTGACATGCACTCTGCTAATTTTAACAAGTATTGACAGTGTGATGTGCCGCTTTATAAATACAAACATAAATTTTTATGTAAACACAAGTACGTGAGTGACTGTGTATGGGTGTGTGTGTGTGTGTGTGTGTTTGTGCTTGTGCTGTTGTTTAGCCAGGACATGCATTGTGAGTTAGAAATAAATTTACATATAAATGAATGCGACAAATTATAATTGATATTTTCTGTTTTTTATAAAAAAAAAATTTTATTAGAAAATATTTGTTTGCACACGACTTAATCGCTCACAAGCAGGAGTTACATTCTAAGCAACTTTCCAGTAGTCCTTAAAACTTTTACGAAACTATTAATAATTTAAAGGCTGAGTTAATTCAGCAGGTTTATATTTCAAGCCACAAACTATTTTTTTAATGAAGGCCCCAAAAATATTGAGTGTTAATTGATTTTGTAAATGATAAATATTTTTAACGTCTTTTACATCTAAAAATTTTAAACTTTTAAAAATTAAATAAAATTAAAGTCATTTATTTAAAAATTGTTTGTATTTAAATTAATGGAGTCTTAATAACTCAATATTTGTTAAAAAGTATTTTTAGCTTTAAACAATTTCATTTAAGCATTAAACACAATAACGACAGCAGACTACAGACTACAACTTGTCAAATATAGAATACATGTGCGTATATGAGAATGATTATTTTTACTACTACAGGCAACACGGCTACGGGTTGTTGTCCCTGCTGTTTTTGTGGTTATAGTCAAATTAAACTAGTTTCCATTTTGGTGGGCGATAATGAGTGGATGCAATGTTGCCAGCATAATATAAGTAAATTCAATTATTGTTAACTTAAAAATATATTGATTTATTGTAGAAAAAGAAACAACAAACTATATTTCCAAGCTAATTAAATCATTTCTTCTCATATATTGTGAACTTTAAATATGTTTTATTGGAATAACACTATTTAAGAGTATTCCATATATGAAAGCGGCTACACTGGCGTATGAAGGGAATTCTACTACAAACAACAACAACACATGGTTATTGATTTGGTGGTGTCGTTTAAAGATAATTAAGTATCTGACTACGAGCCAACGACTTTTGTAGTCGGTGTTCGTGTAGCCTGCTGTCGTTATTGTGTTGAATGCTTTAATTTGACTACAACCACAAAAACAGCATGGACAACAACCCGTAGCCGTGTTGTCTGTAGTAGTAAAAATAATCATTCGTATATACGCACATACATTCTGTTTTTGACAAGTTGTAGTCTGTAGTCTGTTGTCGTTATTGTGTTTAATGCTTTATTTATAAATTTTTTATATTTACATTAATTGAATTTTATTAATTGTTAATTTTTTTGGAAGTAATAAAATTCTTTAAGAAGATTTCTTGATTTTAAAATGCAGAATTTTATATATTTTTCAATATTTTCGCACTCTCTTATGTGGCATCAAATATTTTATACGATTTGAAAAATTTTTATAAAACTAAACCATTATAAAAATTATTTATGAATAAATAATATGAATTAAATTTTTATATAATTAAAATTTTAATAATAATATAAATTTTTTAGAAAATAATGCAACATTTCTTACACTTTTTTATAGAAATAGGCAACAGTCTGTCTTTTATAAATAAAGAATTTATTAGAAATTAATATAGTAACCCTGACGAAAAGTAATTTCTATTTTAAAACTTATTCGAAACGCTATTTGTTCAAAAAAGAAGTGAAAAAATTTTGCATAAGTTTTAGGAAACAAAATTCCTTAAGAGACTTTGACCTCAAAAATATTAGCGAATTTTATTCAATTCAATATTTTCATCGATTTCTTAAAAATTGTTAAATATATTGATTGATGATTAATTAACAACTTCAAACAAAAAATAAAATTTAGGATGTATAAACTTTGTTAGTTTTCATTACCCGAAAGCCGGTTCCTAATTTTATTAACGAAATTTCAGAAATTATTATTAAAATGTTTGAAAATTTTCCAAAAACCAAAATTATTATGAAAATTATTTTTGGACAAATAATGTGAATTAAATTTTTAGTTTATTAAAATTTTCGTAATAATTAAAATTTTCTAGAAAATAATGCAACATTTCTTAGCACTTTTTTTTTAAAGAAATAGGCAACATTCTGTTAATTATAAATAAACAATTTATTAGAAATTAGTCCACATTCCCCGGCATGAAAACTCTTAAGTAGGCCAACACTTGCAAGAACACCTCTTTCAGAACTGCTGGGCTTTTAGTTGTGAAATATTTTCGCTGCAGTTATTGTAACTCTTAATTAGATTGTGTTTTTCTGACTACTTATGATTTTTGTTAAATCGAGTTGCAATATTGTTTACTCCCTTAGCAATTATTGATTAGAGTGTTAGATAAGAATAATAATAATAAGAATAATAAAAAAAAACTATCATTAAATTAACTTTCATTTGCAACAGAACTGTTAGCATTCGTAATTATTGTAGGAAATGACAGCAAATATTTCTCACTTAATGGCTGACCTTTAGCAAAATGTCATAGCGGTGAGCGTAATAGTCTATTAAATAAATGTGAGATATTAAAGGACATATTTATGCGGCATTTAAAAAACACTCCCATCGATTTAAGCAAATAGGAAGGAATAGAATTGAATTAGATTTCGCTTCTGCAAAAGAAACTCTTTTGAATACCAACCAACAGAGGGACGTGAAAAGAAATCCTTTTTTAAATACAAATCGGAATACGAGCAAAATATTTAAAAACGCTTAATATTGTTGTTGATAAATTATTCATCTGGAGGCATTTAACTCAGAGTTAAATAAGCTCTCTTTGCTCTTTTTATTCTCTTTTGCTCTATTTAATTTTAGATTTCATTAATATTTCCAATATTTTGAAAGGCAAATTAACGCAAGAACTCTTAACTTTTTTTTATTTTTACTTTTATTTTTGAACGAACAAATTGTGTACAAAGCAAAAATACAACTCTAAATTATTTAAAATTGTTTGTCATATTCCCCATAAATTTTATTAACGCAAAGTGACTTATAAAGTTATAAACCTAACCCTGAATGGTTACTCTTTTTTTTGATACATTAAGTCTACTCTTCGGTGAATCGACGACAATTTTTAAAAATAATTTTAGTGAAACAATTTTTGAGGTTAAAAGTAAACAAAACTAATTTTAGTTAAATATTTTATTTAAGAAATAATAAAAAAATTAGATAAAAACTTTTTGGTCTTTTAAAATTCGAATAGAATTTGATTAATATAAAAGAGTTATAAAATGAAGTTATAAATTTTTATAGACGTTTTTTACGTAACGTAACAGATAGTAAATGCAACGTAATGCAAAAATACAACTCTAAATTATTTACAAATTTCTTTTAATACTTTAATAACGCATAGTGATTTATATATATTTATACCCTTAACCCTGAATGGTTACTCTGCATTTTAGTACATTAAGCCTACCTTTTGTTGAATCGACGAACAGTTTTTGAAAATAATTTTAGTGAAACAAATTTTTGAGGTTCAAAATAAGCAAAAATAATTCTAGTTAAAAATTTTATTTAAAAAATAATAAAAATAAAATAAAAACTTTTTGTCTTTTAAAAATCGATACGAATTTGATTAATATAAAAAAGTTATATTAAAAAAGTTAAATGTAACCATCCAAGGTTAATTTTTAAATCATTATATGAATATTTTTATTTCATAATTATAAAATTAAATTTCAAATAACACTTTTATCGCATGAAAGTTGATGTGTAAATGTCAGTTTAATTCACAATAAATTGAAGTTTAAAATTTTTAAAGACAGCACTTTTACGTAACGTAACAGACAGCGAATGTAACGTAAAGAAGATGAACATAAAAAGCTGAGAGCATATAAAAATTAGATTTTTGTGTGTTTCTTCTTGTGACATTCAAAAAATTTAAAGGGTATTATCAGGCGCGTACACATGATGCTGGAAAAATTTCTCATCTAATAAACTTACTTTAATAAACCTCAACTAACAAAATCAAATATTTTTATAAAATTCTACCTCCAAACGGTAAAACTTTATCCACGGCTGATGATACTCTGGGGGCGTTTTTGTTTTTGCTCTGTATTATGAATTATTATTACGCTTCCCTTTTACTTACCACGGGACGACAAGTTTAAAAAAATTCTAGGAGCAAATTATTCTTTAGTTTTCAGTAAAATATTTATTGACCCATTTTTATTCACAAAACTATAACTACGAGTATAATAAAAATAAATAATTTAATACTCTTAATATTAAAAATATTAGTTATTTTTTTATAATATATATTTTATAAATATTTTTATCACATATAATAAACAAATCACTAGCTAAATAAAATTCAAATAAGAAATCACAATACTAGAGGGTAAAAATTATAAGAAATTATAAACTTTTGAAAGTTTTTATGAAAATCAAACAGCAAAACGAGGACAACATGAAATCAAATCAGGAATTCAGCATTAAATACAATAACGACAGCAGGCTACAGGAACACCGACTACAAAAGCTGTTGGCTACAATCGTCGCCCCGCAGTCAGCTACTTAATTATTTTTAAAACGACACCACCAAATAAATAATTATGAGTTGTTGTTTGTAGTAGGATTCTCTTCATATTCTTAAATAGTGTTATTCCAATAAAATATATTTAAAGTCCACAATGTATGACAAGAAAGCAATTCATTAGCTGGGAAATATAGTTTGTTGTTTCTTTTTGTATAATAAATCAATATATTTTCAAGTCTATAATAATTGAATTTATTTATATTATACTGGCAACACTACATCTACTCATTGTCGCTCATCAAAATAGAAATTAGTTTAGTTTTACTACAACCACAAAAACAGCAGGGACAACAACCAGTAGCCGTATTGCCTGTGGTAGTAAAAATATACGCACATGGATTCTATTTTGGACAAGTTGTAGTCTGTAGCTTGCTGTCGTTATTGTGTTTAATGCTGTAATGAAATTTTTAAAGCCTCATTTTAGTTTTATGTTATCAAGGAACTTAATGAATTATTTGCATAAAATAGTAACAAAAACCCAGATCTGGACTTGCCACGCCCATTTTTTATTTATTTAATAATTTAAAAAAAAAAGTATTAATTGAAACCCAGATTTGAACTTGAGAAGCTCATCACTACAAGCAATTTGGTGTTGTCATACAATAATTGACTTAATTACATGTTGCTTAACTCAATTAAATATTGATTATCTGAACTATTTATTGCGATAAGCTCAATTATGCTGCATGTCTGAACTCCATATAAAAGTTTTTAAAAAGATTTTTCCTCTATATTTTACTTAAACACATCCATTTATCGTTGTATTTTGTTTTATCTATTTCACTTGTTCTTCCCTGTTTTGCAGTGCCAAGAAAAGTGTGCCTTCGACAAAACACGTTTCCCTTTCCTTTTATAGGCATTAATCCTCATATCACTTTTCTTCATTCCTGTTTCTTCTCTTAATTCTGTCACGTCTCTAGATTAGTTTTACTATTCCTACTCACACTATTCCAGCCATCAGCAGTTGGCAATTTGTATTCAATAGTTGTTGGCAGACTCTCGCCTTTCGTTAAGTCCTGCTTTTGTATGCTATTAGATTTTATTGCTGCTGTCATTGTTGCCGCAAAGACATTTGTCAGTGTGTCATTTTCTCGTACCGTATCTGTTGTCACATTTTTGTTAAACTGCTGCTGCTGCAGTTCTTCTTGCACTCGCTTTTGTATGGCTGGCAGCGATATTAATGCAGCTGATGTCTTGGTATTGTAGTTGCTACTGCTGGCAGATCCCAACGTATTTGTTCCATATGGTGGCTCATCGTTTGTATCCAAGAAGAATTTACCACGTAATCTTAAATGAGAGGCAGTTAGAAGGGAAACGAATAAATTATAATTCCCAAATAACTAAGAAATTTATATATACGAAACTATCAATCATGTGGTATGGAAACAAAATCTTAAATGTTTAGCGTTACTTTTTTCGGATGCTTAAAAATTTGTTTGATTGATGACAACAATTGCCACTGGGTATATCATTGAGGAAGTTTCTATAAAGCATTAAACACAACAACGACAGCAGGCTACACGAACACCGACTACAATCGTCGTTGGCTACAATCGTCGTTGGCTACAATCGTCGCCTCGTAGTCAGCTACTTAATTATTTTTAAGATGACATCTCCAAATCAATAACTATGAGTTGTTGTTTGTAGTGGAACTCTCTTCAAACGCCAGTGTAGCCGCTTTCATGTATTTAATACTCTTAAATAGTGTTCTTCCAATAAAATGTATTTAAAGTCCACAATATATAACAAGAAATCAATTCATTCGCTTGGAAAGATAGTTTGTTGTTTTTTTTTTTTGTATAATAAATCAATATATTTTCAAGTTTACAGTACTTGAATTTATTTATATTATACTGGCAACACTGCATCTACCTATTTTCGCTCACCAAAATAGAAATTAATTTAATTTGACTACAACCACAAAAACAGAAGGGACAACAACCCGTAGTCGTGTTGCCTGTGGTAGTAAAAATAATCATTCTCATATACTCTATTCTTGACAAGTTGTAGTCTGCTGTCATCATTGTGTTTAATGCTTTAGTCTGCTATTATTGGAAGCGTTATCAAACACAAGAAAAGAGAGCATCTTTTGGTGTCACCTGGTATACACAGACAAATTGTTACCCTAAATATTTAAAGAAAGTTTCGTTTTTAATAAATTCTCAAGCCATTTCAATGGCGGGTAGCCTTGTCCTAATTCGCCGCTTTAACTTTACAAATCGGTCAAAAGGTGCAAAACTGTTATTATATTTTTATTTTATTTTTAAAGAAAAAAGCTGGTGCTTACTCTTTAACAACTTTTAAAAAGAAATCAAATTAAGTCGCACGGCGAGTGAGTGTAGTCTGTATTATTATCGCGCGTTTCAAATTGTTTTGTATTAAGAAATTTGAACAGCTAAATTCGCTTTAAGACAGCTGATTTCGCCGAAAGCTAATATCGCTACCTGGTATTCATTGGCCTCCACAAACTCCAATATATTTTAAGTTTAATACCAAAATGAAATGGGAATTCACAGCGATAAAATATCCATACAATTTCGTCAACAATTTTTGACAGTTGACCCGCTTTAAAACAGCTGATTTCGTCTTAGGCTAAAATCGCTACCTGGTATTTATTCGCCTCGAAAAACTGTAATATTCTTCCATCGCAAGGCCTCTTTATTTTATATAAACAAATTATTTCCTTTCCAATATCCCGTTACTCCTTTCCGTCTTAAGACTTTCAAAGAAAAGAATTATAATAATCAAAACACCCACTCACCTTTTGTCGGCTCCCATGCCCATGAAAGCATTGCCATTGACATCACGACAAGTGCCAAATAATTTTGAAGGTTCACATCTGTTGGCTGGGAAAGCAAAAGGACGATGAATAGATTCAATAAAATATTCCCAAGCCCGTTGATGGCTGCAGCCTACTGCAAAATGCACACATGAAAAAGGCAATAAAAATGCAAAAAAAAAAGAAAATAAAAAGAAAATAAAAATTATGTTCCACAGAATAACACAAAGAAACAACAAGAACAACAACTTACTTATTATGCCCAACCAACGATTATTGGCAATTTCTTGTCGTGCGCAGCCAGGCTGTACGGCATGGCCGCCATTAGGATAGAAATCAGCATGACCCATAGCCTCTGGATTGCCCAAAATTCCACCATCCGTATGTATGACATCAACAAATTTGGCATCTTTGGGGCTCAAATGGCGATTGGAGCTGCCATCTTCGAACAAAGGCAAAGCTGGATCTAGACCTTAAACATGTGGAAAAATAACTTTAAAATTTTCTCTCCTTAAATTTGGTGTATTCAGATGACAAACCTGTTATCCTGGGCAAATAAACGCCCCATTCCTTCAACTGTTTGCCAATAAAACCAGCCACTTCTGCCCCCAAACTGAAACCAATTATATGTACCTTTTGCACTTCGTATCCCTGATGCAAAAGAAAACGTATGAATCGGGCCACATATTTCGCTACCGACGGCAAACTATCCACGGCATTTGTATACCAGGGTACAGCAGCCATTGGACTCCAATCGATGAGTATGACATTGTAATTTCCGCTTTTCAAAAATGCTGGCAAAGCAAAAATGCAAACATACACACACACACACACACTGGAGCCATTAATATGAATATGCAATTAATTTTCTCGGGAGAATAGTTGTCCTTTAGCATGCTCTGGCAAGCACAAACAAGCATATGCACGCTTGTGCATAACAACAACATAACAACAACATATTAATAACTTACCATCTTTAACCTCCTGACTACTTTGTTTTTCACTCGTCGCTGACTCGGAGAAGCCATGCAAATAAATTGCCAACGGGTAATTGAAATTGAAATTGCTTTTGCGCAAACGTTTCTCGTCACTTAAATATAAATATTGGAATTTAAATAGATTTTTTCTGCAAACGAAAAAAGGAAGTAGCAAACAAAAAAGTGTTAATTTTAATTAAAGAAATTTTGTGCAACAGTTTTGGAAAAGGAAAATATATTTTATTAGCAAGAAGTATCAACTCTCAAATATCAAATTCAATATAGAAAACTTTCAGCGTGTCCGACTTGCGATCGCTTAGCGGAAGAAAAGGGTTTAGAACGAATTCCGTAAATCACTTTGCGTTAGTGAAATTAATATAAACACAAAATATTCAGCCTGACGTTTTTCGTTTTGAAATTCGGCAATTTGCAAAAGATTAAAGAAACGCTTTAACGTTTTATTATTTTAATCAGGGGAAAATCAAACTCAATTTAATTTAATCTATTACAAATTGTCGAAGTTGAAGAAGAAAACGCCAACCGTAATCGGTCTAATTATTTCAAAGAGTTTGCAAATACTTTTTCTACTTATTTTTTCTAAATGTTTTTCAAACAGGCTGAACATATTTCATTGAACATTAATCTCAATATAATTTTCAACCCATACAGCACATTCTATTCAGCCTCATTACGGTTGGCGTATTTGACATACGATTTCGCCAACCGTAATTAGGCTAATTATGTATTGTTTATGTCACCAAGTGCTTTAGTTGCATGTTATAACAGATTTCCTTTATAACATATTTTTGAGGAAATAGCATACGAGAATTATGCTAGTACTAAACCGATGCTAACATACTATATATTTCCTTCTTCCCTGGAATGTACATCTCATCACTCTGAATTTAATATTACGATTTTCTATCGATAATTATTTCATACCATATTTGGTATTATAATTCATAAAAATTTCAAACATTTTCAAAAGTAAGGGATTAAACACAACAACGACAGCAGACTACAGACTACAACTTGTTAAATATAGAATACATGTGCGTATATAAGAATGATTATTTTTACTACTACACGGCTACGGGTTGTTGTCCCTTCTGTTTTTGTGGTTGTAGTCAAATTATATTAATTTCTATTTTGGTGGGCGACAATGAGTAGATGCGGTGTTGCCAGTATAATATAAATAAACTCAATTATTGTAAACTTAAAAATATATTATTTTATTTCACAAAAAGAAACAACAAACTATATTTCCAAACTACTGAAATGATTTCTTGTCATATACTGTGGACTTTAAATATATTTTATTGAAATAACACTATTTAAGAGTATTATATATATGAAAGCGGCTACACTGGCGTTTAAAGAGAATTCTACTACAAACAATAATACATGGTTATTGGATTTGGTGGTGTCGTTTTAAAAATAATTAAGTAGCTGAATACGAGGCGACGATTGTAGCCGACGTCTTTTGTAGTCGGTGTTTGTGTAGCTTGCTGCCGTTATTGTGTTTAATGCTTAAAACATGAAAAAAGCAAAAATAAATTTTTGAATATTTTCATATCTGTTTTTCTAAAATTTTCGCTAAAAGAAAGTGATTTATTTATTTATTATTATTATTATTATTATTATTATTATTATTATTATTATTATTATTATTATTATTATTATTATTTTCAACAATGAATTTTAAAAATTGTGTTATTGAAAATATAAAAATTAGGGGGCAAATTACGATCGGAATTTTGTGGATAAATTGTATCGAAACTTCTTTTGATATCCAACACTGTGTTAAGGGGCCCAGAATAGTTTTTGTTTTTAAAGACAAAAGAAAGAAAATTAATTTATTAAAAAACGAAAAAATTAACTGGGGGCAAATTACGACACTCAATATCTTTCGAAGTTTGTATCTAAATTGTATTGCAATATTAATCGATTTCGAATGCGGTAATTTGGCCCCTGTTGTTTCTTAAAATACTATTAATACAATTTTTATAATGAGGGATCAGTAAAATATTGAAAATTAAATTTTGTATAAAATATTTTATAAAAATGAAAGTGAGCGACTTCAAGCTCAGTATTGAAATAGTTTAAAGCAACAAATAAAATATTCAAAATTAGGGCCCGAAAGCACGTGCTGACTTATCAAATATTTGTACCAAAAAGCGTAACCACTAAATATTAATTAGAACACCTTTAACACTGGCAAGTACTTGTTGTGTTAAATGGTGGAAAAAATTTTCCAAACACTTCAGAATAATTTAACCACTTATTTGACTCACCTCGTGTACAGCATAAATTTAATATCTTCCTTTTCGTTAATTTCACAACAACTTGAGCACAAACCTCTGGGCGTCGGACTATAAAATATGGGAGAGCCGGCTGGAAAATAGCAAAAATAAAAAATATATTTTTAATTGGCTAATTGATGAAAACAAATAAAATTTATTTGTTGGGTGGTTAAGCAATGTCTATATGCATTTCATTGGCGCTTCTTACCAAATCGTCAGTAGACTTTGACCACAGTTTTGCAAAGTTTCAAACTTCTCAACTTATTAAAAGACTTCCAAAAACCATCTGAGAATTATGTTAAATAAATTAACTATAAAAATTCACAAACGATTTAAAAAAATCACATTATAATAAGTGTAGCAGGCTATGAAACTTATACGAACCAAACCCAACTTTTATTCGATAAACAAATAAATTTCATATTATAATAGTACAATGAAAGTATGTCAAAAAATTAGTTTATTAAGAAAACAAATAAAGTTATTGTTTCGTCTCAATTGACAATGATTTAATTTTTAACTATTTAAAAATGTTAATATTTTTATTTTTGCAAATGCTTAACTGAACTTGATCATTAAACAAGATTCAAAACAATTGAAATTGTCATTTGTGACAGGTAATGCAATCATTGATAGCAAACGGGGAAGTTGAACGGCTAGAAAATTGTCAAGTTTAAGTTGAGCAAAAACCAAAGTTACATATAAAAATAAATAACAGTGACTGAAAAATTAAAATAGTTTTTTGTTAAACTAAATAAACGTGATTGTAATCTAATTTAGGAAATTAGCAAAAAGTTACATGCAATCACACGTATTTTATTTTGTTCAGGTGTGTGAATCAATAATTAAATCGAACGAACCGAATAGATACCGGAAGCTTAAAGTGATTTGAAAAACGTCTAGAAAAAATATTTAAAAAAAACTCATGGCAACAGTGTAAAATTCTAGTTAAAAATTAGTCATAAAAATCAATCGTATTCAGCGATTCAGATCATCAGAGAAACCTTTACTCAACATTTCTTATAATAACTAAAGACATTTATTTCAAACTTCCACTTTAATAAGTGAAGCATTAAACACAATAACGACAGCAGACTACAGACTACAAGTTGTCAAAAATAGAATACATGTGCGTATGTGAAAATTATTATTTTTACTACCCCAGGTAACACGGCAACTGGTTGTTGTCCCTGCTGTTTTTGTGCTTGTAGTCAAATTAAAATAATTTCTATATTGGTCAGCTACAATGAGTAGATGCAGTGTTGCCAGCTTAATATATAAATATATTTTTTTCTTATACAAAAAGAAACAACAAACTATGTTTTCAATTTATTGAAATGATTTCTTGTGAAATATTGTGGACTTTAAATATATTTTATTGGAGTAACACTATTTAAGAGTCTTAAATATATGAAAGCGGCCACACTGGCGTATGAACAGAATTCTACTACAAACAACAACTCATGGTTATTGACTTGGTGGTGTCATTTTAAAAATAATTAAGTAGCTGACTACGAGGCGATGATTGTAGCCAACGGCTTTTGTAGTCGGTGTTCGTGTAGCCTGTTGTCCTTGTTGTATTTAATGCTTTAATTTAATTTGTTTACAACCACAAAAACAGCAGGGACAACAACCCGCAGCCGTGTTGTCTGTAGTAGTAAAAATAATCATTCGTACATACGCACATGCATTCTGTTTTTAACAACTTGTAGTCTGTAGTCTGCGGTCCTTATTGTGTATAATGCTTTACAGTTATTGTAGTCAGTAGACTGCTGTTTTGAATGTGTTCAATGCATTATTCCAATAACATTAAATCCTAACCTATTACTGGAAGAAAAGCACAATTCAGATGAATAGAGGCTGTGTTACGTACCAGCTTTTCGCTGACTCTGAATGCTGTAATAAACTGCATTGGCCAGCGAATTCTGTACCTCTTCTAATTTTTGATCATCTGCCCTCTCATCAATCCCGCCTTTCTACTTGCGTCACAAAGTATTGCATACAAGGGAATCATCCCCATAGTGCTGCTGCTAATGAACGATATAAAAAATTTCAGAAGTACCTTCTCAACCTTTGAACCGATTTGCATGAAACAAATTGCTGCAGGTATAGACTTGTTTTTAACCTAAACTGACTGGCTAATTTGTAGTCAATTTAAAAAAGCTTTTTAATTATGCAGTCCATTTGAGATTGTTTTTTTTTTTTTTAATTGTCAACTATTTCGGCTTCTTCTTCCATTATTTATTTGCTTCGAACAAAAAAATGCAGCGAATGCAGTCTTGTTTCAAAAACGTGATTTGAATATTTTTGCTTTTAATATAAAAGAAATCGAGTGGCGTCATTATTGGTAGCAACAGCAGCAGCAGCAGCAGCAGAAGTGATGGGCAGCTGTCGTAAAACATGCTTAAATATTAAGAAACAAATTTGAAATTTGCATAATTATCAGTTTTGTTTTTATCTTAAAAATCATTGCAACTTGAAATAAATTCTTTTATTATTAACAAACTGCTTCTTAATGATCAATTTAGTTTTGAAAAAAATTAATTATGATCGCGATTGGATCGTGTAAAAAATAATTCATTGTCAATGGCAAATTTGTTGTTTGTCGCTGCGTTTTCATGTTTATTAATGTTTTTTTAAATAAATGCATGTTGTTGTTGTTGTTTTATATATAAAGACATGCATATGTGCAATATATATCAGGAGATATATTTACATACGCATTTGTGAACACTGTGAATGGGTGTGTGCAGCCACCTCTTGTAGTTTGATGTCTGGCTTTTTATTATGCTGTTGGTTGTTGTTTGTTTGTTTGTTTGCAGAGTATTTAAATACTCTTAAACATTTCTTAACTTAATCATGGCATTTGTTTTGTTAGTTTTCTTTGCTTATACTATTCGTGTATGTTTGTTTACTATTTTTTTGCTTAGTACAATTATAATTCTTGTATATTTTTTTAGCACTCTTTAACAAGAAGAACCACAACAACAACAAAATGCGGAAACGAATATTTCGGTTTGCCTGAAGTTTATTCAGGTTTTTTAGCCGGTTAGTTTCTCTTCTTTTATTTTATTTCATTTATGAAATTAACACTGTTTTAAGTAAATATCGCCAATTAAAGTATTAAATAGCGAATACTGCTGGTTTTATTAATTAACAGCACAAAAAAGTTCATGGAGAGTTTAACTGGTTGATGTTTAAGTTCATCAACCGCAGTTGTGTCAGTTAAAGATATTCTTGTATTATTTTTAGGAAGCCGTCAATTAATTGTTTCTGATTGATGGTTTATCGCAATTAAGTAATTCATCTAAAGCAGAGCATTGAAAAATTTGGTTAAGAATAAAAAGCCAAAGAGGTTGATTATAAATTCAATAAATTTTACCACACAAAAATTTTTTAAATAAATTGATTCTTATATCGTGTGTTACTTATTATTATTTTTCCAACAATTTCTACGTTGGCTACACGCAAAATAGGAATATCATAATAAAATCTGTATTAATAAGAATTGTTATAAAATTTAAGTAAATAAAATTATCATGAATTTAGTTATTCAACAGAGCAGAAGAGCTGTTTTCGAAAGCCACTACACGTTCATCTTCAGTACTTCTGCGTACATGTTCTTATCAGCTCTTATTGGGTAACTTAACTGACTGTGATAATAATTCTTGTTCATGCAGACTTTATTATGAAATAGAATTCGAGAAGTATATCGTACTGATGGTAATACATTTCAAAGCCGGGTGCAGCCATTGATTATTTTCTTCATATTTTACCTCTGCTTTTTCTATTTTTATACACAAATTGTAACAAGCATCCATCTGCAGCAAAATATCGTTCGAATCCTACTAACGCTAACGTACGAATCCCTGCTTTATTTGAAATACAAACACAACCACATAAAATTATAATTCTTTGAATTGTATAGGGTGTTTTTTATAGAATGATACAAGCTTAAATCATAATAAAACATAGTAATATATATTTGATATCAATAAACGGTCTTTATTGGATAGACAATTTTATGACATTAATGCTTAAATATGATTTGAAATATGAACAGAACCATTATTTTTATTAAAAATTTTCAAAACTTGCACGCGTTGCTCCGGAGTAAGTCGATCCATAATAAAATGTCATAGAATACTTAACAGAAATCAATAATCAGCTGTTAAATAGGTGGTCAAATAAAGCAGTGATGCCAACTCAAAGTTGTATCACTCTATAAAAAACACCCTACACATAACACACAAACACACAACATTTTCTCACCAAAATGTGAGAAACTATTTCTCTGTTGCCATTCATCACAAGTTTTTGTGATTTATGAAAAAATTAATAATCTTTTAATTAATTATACAATTAATTCAACCGAGAGAGAATGTTACTCATAGTCAATTGTAAATAAATAGTTCATTAATCGAATGTTTCATAATTTACATAAATTAATTGCGGTAATAGAAAAATATAAATAAAGCGAAAAAATATATCAAGAATTTGCTTTTCTCATCACCAGACTTCATTCTAATTCCAAAACAACTTAAATTTATTCACAAACTTTCATAAAAAAGTCTTTGATGGTCCTGAAATTACTTTGAAAAACGCAACAAACTGGTTTTCATATAAATCTCCTTATATAAATACAAGCACAATGATAAGAAAGTGCAGCGGCTTTTGAAAACAGCGCAGTTCTACTTCGATGTTTTCATCGAAGTTGTATTACAACTTCTCATGCAACTTCCATCATTTATGTAGAACAGTTTAACCAGATTAATTTGAAAAAGCATTATGAATTAATTCATTCAAATAAATGCTTGACTTACCCAACAAAAATGTATAAATTCCACACAAGGCTGAGGAGGCCGGCAGTGTCATTATGATTTCTTCAGTAAAATATAACTTTTTGTATCTTAAATTTTATTAAAACAAATTTTTTTCAGTCCATAAACATTTTTTAATCAGCAACTGTTAATTAAAACAAACATATAAATTTATTACAAATAATTTTCAATTAAATTACAAATTATCTGAAACAGCTGCTCTTAAGACTCCTAATGAAAATTTTTTTAAATAATATAGATGAAACCTTTTATAAATTAACTATTTTTAAGGGGTACCTCTTTGCTCAAAAAATCGATTTTAAAAATTTTTTTTAGAAATGCCTAAATTTTTGCTGGCAACCTTGTTTTTGCCAGCTCTTTCCATAACAAATCACTTTTAAGCGATTGGAAGCATATTTTTAATTTTATGGAACAAGAGCTAAAATTGAAAATTTCACAAGAGGTACCTCTTTGCTCAAGAAATCCATTTTTAAACAAATTTTTTAAAAATGCCTAAATTTTTGCTGGCAACCTTGTTTTTGCCAGCTCTTTCTATAACAAATCACTTTTAAGCGATTGGAAGCATATTTTTAATTTTATGGAACAAGAGCTAAAATTGAAAATTTCACAAGAGGTACCTCTTTGCTCAAAAAATCGATTTTTTTAAAAAAATTTTAAAAATGCCTAAATTTTTGTTGGCAACCTTGTTTTTGCCAGCTCTTTCTATAACAAATCACTTTTAAGCGATTGGAAGCATATTTTTAATTTTATGGAACAAGAGCTAAAATTGAAAATTTCACAAGAGGTACCTCTTTGCTCAAAAAATCGATTCTTAAAAAAATTTATTAAAAATGCCTAAATTTTTGCTGGCAACCTTGTTTTTGCCTGCTCTTTCTATAACAAATCACTTTTAAGCGATTGGAAGCATCTCTTTGCTCAAGAAATCCATTTTTAAACAAATTTTTTAAAAATGCCTAAATTTTTGCTGGCAACCTTGTTTTTGCCAGCTCTTTCTATAACAAATCACTTTTAAGCGATTGGAAGCATATTTTTAATTTTATGGAACAAGAGCTAAAATTGAAAATTTCACAAGAGGTACCTCTTTGCTCAAAAAATCGATTCTTAAAAAAATTTATTAAAAATGCGTAAATTTTTGCTGGCAACCTTGTTTTTGCCTGCTCTTTCTATAACAAATCACTTTTAAGCGATTGGAAGCATATTTTTAATTTTATGGAACAAGAGCTAAAATTGAAAATTTCACAAGAGGTACCTCTTTGCTCAAGAAATCCATTTTTAAACAAATTTTTTAAAAATGCCTAAATTTTTGCTGGCAACCTTGTTTTTGCCAGCTCTTTCTATAACAAATCACTTTTAAGCGATTGGAAGCATATTTTTAATTTTATGGAACAAGAGCTAAAATTGAAAATTTCACAAGAGGTACCTCTTTGCTCAAGAAATCCATTTTTAAACAAATTTTTTAAAAATGCCTAAATTTTTGCTGGCAACCTTGTTTTTGCCAGCTCTTTCTATAACAAATCACTTTTAAGCGATTGGAAGCATATTTTTAATTTTATGGAACAAGAGCTAAAATTGAAAAACATTTCACAAGAGGTACCTCTTTGCTCAAAAAATCGATTTTTAAAAAAATTTTTTAAAAATGCCTAAATTTTTGCTGGCAACCTTGTTTTTGCCAGCTCTTTCTATAACAAATCACTTTTCAGCGATTGGAAGCATATTTTTAATTTTATGGAACAAGAGCTAAAATTAAACATTTCACAAGAGGTACCTCTTTGCTCAAAAAATCGATTTTTAAAAAAATTTTTTAAAAATGCCTAAATTTTTGCTGGCAACCTTGTTTTTGCCAGCTCTTTCTATAACAAATCACTTTTAAGCGATTGGAAGCATATTTTTAATTTTATGGAACAAGAGCTAAAATTGAAAATTTCACAAGAGGTACCTCTTTGCTCAAAAAATCGATTTTTAAAAAAATTTTTTAAAAATGCCTAAATTTTTGCTGGCAACCTTGTTTTTGCCAGCTCTTTCTATAACAAATCACTTTTAAGCGATTGGAAGCATATTTTTAATTTTATGGAACAAGAGCTAAAATTGAAAATTTCACAAGAGGTACCTCTTTGCTCAAAAAATCGATTTTTAAAAAAATTTTTTAAAAATGCCTAAATTTTTGCTGGCAACCTTGTTTTTGCCTGCTCTTTCTATAACAAATCACTTTTCAGCGATTGGAAGCATATTTTTAATTTTATGGAACAAGAGCTAAAATTAAACATTTCACAAGAGGTACCTCTTTGCTCAAAAAATCGATTTTTAAAAAAATTTTTTAAAAATGCCTAAATTTTTGCTGGCAACCTTGTTTTTGCCAGCTCTTTCTATAACAAATCACTTTTAAGCGATTGGAAGCATATTTTTAATTTTATGGAACAAGAGCTAAAATTGAAAATTTCACAAGAGGTACCTCTTTGCTCAAAAAATCGATTTTTAAAAAAATTTTTAAAAATGCCTAAATTTTTGCTGGCAACCTTGTTTTTGCCTGCTCTTTCTATAACAAATCACTTTTCAGCGATTGGAAGCATATTTTTAATTTTATGGAACAAGAGCTAAAATTAAACATTTCACAAGAGGTACCTCTTTGCTCAAAAAATCGATTTTTAAAAAAATTTTTTAAAAATGCCTAAATTTTTGCTGGCAACCTTGTTTTTGCCAGCTCTTTCTATAACAAATCACTTTTCAGCGATTGGAAGCATATTTTTAATTTTATGGAACAAGAGCTAAAATTAAACATTTCACAAGAGGTACCTCTTTGCTCAAAAAATCGATTTTTAAAAAAATTTTTTAAAAATGCCTAAATTTTTGCTGGCAACCTTGTTTTTGCCAGCTCTTTCTATAACAAATCACTTTTAAGCGATTGGAAGCATATTTTTAATTTTATGGAACAAGAGCTAAAATTGAAAATTTCACAAGAGGTACCTCTTTGCTCAAAAAATCGATTTTTAAAAAAATTTTTAAAAATGCCTAAATTTTTGCTGGCAACCTTGTTTTTGCCTGCTCTTTCTATAACAAATCACTTTTCAGCGATTGGAAGCATATTTTTAATTTTATGGAATAAGAGCTAAAATTGAAAATTTCACAAGAGGTACCTCTTTGCTCAAAAAATCGATTTTTAAAAAAATTTTTTAAAAATGCCTAAATTTTTGCTGGCAACCTTGTTTTTGCCTGCTCTTTCTATAACAAATCACTTTTAAGCGATTGGAAGCATATTTTTAATTTTATGGAACAAGAGCTAAAATTGAAAATTTCACAAGAGGTACCTCTTTGCTCAAAAAATCGATTTTTAAAAAAATTTTTTAAAAATGCCTAAATTTTTGCTGGCAACCTTGTTTTTGCCTGCTCTTTCTATAACAAATCACTTTTCAGCGATTGGAAGCATATTTTTAATTTTATGGAATAAGAGCTAAAATTGAAAATTTCACAAGAGGTACCTCTTTGCTCAAAAAATCGATTTTTAAAAAAATTTTTTAAAAATGCCTAAATTTTTGCTGGCAACCTTGTTTTTGCCTGCTCTTTCTATAACAAATCACTTTTAAGCGATTGGAAGCATATTTTTAATTTTATGGAACAAGAGCTAAAATTGAAAATTTCACAAGAGGTACCTCTTTGCTCAAAAAATCGATTTTTAAAAAAATTTTTTAAAAATGCCTAAATTTTTGCTGGCAACCTTGTTTTTGCCTGCTCTTTCTATAACAAATCACTTTTCAGCGATTGGAAGCATATTTTTAATTTTATGGAATAAGAGCTAAAATTGAAAATTTCACAAGAGGTACCTCTTTGCTCAAAAAATCGATTTTAAAAAAAATTTTTTAAAAATGCCTAAATTTTTGCTGGCAACCTTGTTTTTGCCTGCTCTTTCTATAACAAATCACTTTTCAGCGATTGGAAGCATATTTTTAATTTTATGGAACAAGAGCTAAAATTAAACATTTCACAAGAGGTACCTCTTTGCTCAAAAAATCGATTTTTAAAAAAATTTTTTAAAAATGCCTAAATTTTTGCTGGCAACCTTGTTTTTGCCAGCTCTTTCTATAACAAATCACTTTTAAGCGATTGGAAGCATATTTTTAATTTTATGGAACAAGAGCTAAAATTGAAAATTTCACAAGAGGTACCTCTTTGCTCAAAAAATCGATTTTTAAAAAAATTTTTAAAAATGCCTAAATTTTTGCTGGCAACCTTGTTTTTGCCTGCTCTTTCTATAACAAATCACTTTTCAGCGATTGGAAGCATATTTTTAATTTTATGGAATAAGAGCTAAAATTGAAAATTTCACAAGAGGTACCTCTTTGCTCAAAAAATCGATTTTTAAAAAAATTTTTTAAAAATGCCTAAATTTTTGCTGGCAACCTTGTTTTTGCCTGCTCTTTCTATAACAAATCACTTTTAAGCGATTGGAAGCATATTTTTAATTTTATGGAACAAGAGCTAAAATTGAAAATTTCACAAGAGGTACCTCTTTGCTCAAAAAATCGATTTTTAAAAAATTTTTTTAAAAATGCCTAAATTTTTGCTGGCAACCTTGTTTTTGCCTGCTCTTTCTATAACAAATCACTTTTAAGCGATTGGAAGCATATTTTTAATTTTATGGAACAAGAGCTAAAATTGAAAATTTCACAAGAGGTACCTCTTTGCTCAAAAAATCGATTTTTAAAAAAATTTTTTAAAAATGCCTAAATTTTTGCTGGCAACCTTGTTTTTGCCTGCTCTTTCTATAACAAATCACTTTTCAGCGATTGGAAGCATATTTTTAATTTTATGGAATAAGAGCTAAAATTGAAAATTTCACAAGAGGTACCTCTTTGCTCAAAAAATCGATTTTTAAAAAAATTTTTTAAAAATGCCTAAATTTTTGCTGGCAACCTTGTTTTTGCCTGCTCTTTCTATAACAAATCACTTTTAAGCGATTGGAAGCATATTTTTAATTTTATGGAACAAGAGCTAAAATTGAAAATTTCACAAGAGGTACCTCTTTGCTCAAAAAATCGATTTTTAAAAAATTTTTTTTAAAATGCCTAAATTTTTGCTGGCAACCTTGTTTTTGCCTGCTCTTTCTATAACAAATCACTTTTAAGCGATTGGAAGCATATTTTTAATTTTATGGAACAAGAGCTAAAATTGAAAATTTCACAAGAGGTGCCTCTTTGCTCAAAAAATCGATTTTTAAAAAAATTTTTTAAAAATGCCTAAATTTTTGCTGGCAACCTTGTTTTTGCCTGCTCTTTCTATAACAAATCACTTTTCAGCGATTGGAAGCATATTTTTAATTTTATGGAACAAGAGCTAAAATTGAAAATTTCACAAGAGGTACCTCTTTGCTCAAAAAATCGATTTTTAAAAAAAATTTTTTAAAATGCCTAAATTTTTGCTGGCAACCTTGTTTTTGCCTGCTCTTTCTATAACAAATCTCTTTTAAGCGATTGGAAGCATATTTTTAATTTTATGGAACAAGAGCTAAAATTGAAAATTTCACAAGAGGTACCTCTTTGCTCAAAAAATCGATTTTTAAAAAAATTTTTTTAAAATGCCTAAATTTTTGCTGGCAACCTTGTTTTTGCCTGCTCTTTCTATAACAAATCACTTTTAAGCGATTGGAAGCATATTTTTAATTTTATGGAACAAGAGCTAAAATTGAAAATTTCACAAGAGGTACCTCTTTGCTCAAAAAATCGATTTTTAAAAAAATTTTTTTAAAATGCCTAAATTTTTGCTGGCAACCTTGTTTTTGCCTGCTCTTTCTATAACAAATCTCTTTTAAGCGATTGGAAGCATATTTTTAATTTTATGGAACAAGAGCTAAAATTGAAAATTTCACAAGAGGTACCTCTTTGCTCAAAAAATCGATTTTTAAAAAAATTTTTTAAAAATGCCTAAATTTTTGCTGGCAACCTTGTTTTTGCCTGCTCTTTCTATAACAAATCACTTTTAAGCGATTGGAAGCATATTTTTAATTTTATGGAACAAGAGCTAAAATTGAAAATTTCACAAGAGGTACGTACCTCTTTGCTCAAAAAATCGATTTTTAAAAAATTTTTTTTAAAATGCCTAAATTTTTGCTGGCAACCTTGTTTTTGCCTGCTCTTTCTATAACAAATCACTTTTCAGCGATTGGAAGCATATTTTTAATTTTATGGAACAAGAGCTAAAATTGAAAATTTCACAAGAGGTACCTCTTTGCTCAAAAAATCGATTTAAAAAAAAATTTTTTAAAAATGCCTAAATTTTTGCTGGCAACCTTGTTTTTGCCTGCTCTTTCTATAACAAATCACTTTTCAGCGATTGGAAGCATATTTTTAATTTTATGGAACAAGAGCTAAAATTAAACATTTCACAAGAGGTACCTCTTTGCTCAAAAAATCGATTTTTAAAAAAATTTTTTAAAAATGCCTAAATTTTTGCTGGCAACCTTGTTTTTGCCAGCTCTTTCTATAACAAATCACTTTTAAGCGATTGGAAGCATATTTTTAATTTTATGGAACAAGAGCTAAAATTAAACATTTCACAAGAGGTACCTCTTTGCTCAAAAAATCGATTTTTAAAAAAATTTTTTAAAAATGCCTAAATTTTTGCTGGCAACCTTGTTTTTGCCAGCTCTTTCTATAACAAATCACTTTTAAGCGATTGGAAGCATATTTTTAATTTTATGGAACAAGAGCTAAAATTGAAAATTTCACAAGAGGTACCTCTTTGCTCAAAAAATCGATTTTTAAAAAAATTTTTAAAAATGCCTAAATTTTTGCTGGCAACCTTGTTTTTGCCTGCTCTTTCTATAACAAATCACTTTTCAGCGATTGGAAGCATATTTTTAATTTTATGGAATAAGAGCTAAAATTGAAAATTTCACAAGAGGTACCTCTTTGCTCAAAAAATCGATTTTTAAAAAAATTTTTTAAAAATGCCTAAATTTTTGCTGGCAACCTTGTTTTTGCCTGCTCTTTCTATAACAAATCACTTTTAAGCGATTGGAAGCATATTTTTAATTTTATGGAACAAGAGCTAAAATTGAAAATTTCACAAGAGGTACCTCTTTGCTCAAAAAATCGATTTTTAAAAAAATTTTTTAAAAATGCCTAAATTTTTGCTGGCAACCTTGTTTTTGCCTGCTCTTTCTATAACAAATCACTTTTAAGCGATTGGAAGCATATTTTTAATTTTATGGAACAAGAGCTAAAATTGAAAATTTCACAAGAGGTACCTCTTTGCTCAAAAAATCGATTTTTAAAAAATTTTTTTAAAATGCCTAAATTTTTGCTGGCAACCTTGTTTTTGCCTGCTCTTTCTATAACAAATCACTTTTAAGCGATTGGAAGCATATTTTTAATTTTATGGAACAAGAGCTAAAATTGAAAATTTCACAAGAGGTGCCTCTTTGCTCAAAAAATCGATTTTTAAAAAAATTTTTTAAAAATGCCTAAATTTTTGCTGGCAACCTTGTTTTTGCCTGCTCTTTCTATAACAAATCACTTTTCAGCGATTGGAAGCATATTTTTAATTTTATGGAACAAGAGCTAAAATTGAAAATTTCACAAGAGGTACCTCTTTGCTCAAAAAATCGATTTTTAAAAAAATTTTTTTAAAATGCCTAAATTTTTGCTGGCAACCTTGTTTTTGCCTGCTCTTTCTATAACAAATCTCTTTTAAGCGATTGGAAGCATATTTTTAATTTTATGGAACAAGAGCTAAAATTGAAAATTTCACAAGAGGTACCTCTTTGCTCAAAAAATCGATTTTTAAAAAAATTTTTTTAAAATGCCTAAATTTTTGCTGGCAACCTTGTTTTTGCCTGCTCTTTCTATAACAAATCACTTTTAAGCGATTGGAAGCATATTTTTAATTTTATGGAATAAGAGCTAAAATTGAAAATTTCACAAGAGGTACCTCTTTGCTCAAAAAATCGATTTTTAAAAAAATTTTTTAAAAATGCCTAAATTTTTGCTGGCAACCTTGTTTTTGCCTGCTCTTTCTATAACAAATCACTTTTAAGCGATTGGAAGCATATTTTTAATTTTATGGAACAAGAGCTAAAATTGAAAATTTCACAAGAGGTACGTACCTCTTTGCTCAAAAAATCGATTTTTAAAAAAACTTTTTAAAAATGCCTAAATTTTTGCTGGCAACCTTGTTTTTGCCTGCTCTTTCTATAACAAATCTCTTTTAAGCGATTGGAAGCATATTTTTAATTTTATGGAACAAGAGCTAAAATTGAAAATTTCACAAGAGGTACCTCTTTGCTCAAAAAATCGATTGTTAAAAAAATTTTTTAAAAATGCCTAAATTTTTGCTGGCAACCTTGTTTTTGCCTGCTCTTTCTATAACAAATCACTTTTAAGCGATTGGAAGCATATTTTTAATTTTATGGAACAAGAGCTAAAATTGAAAATTTCACAAGAGGTACCTCTTTGCTCAAAAAATCGATTTTTAAAAAAATTTTTTAAAAATGCCTACATTTTTGCTGGCAACCTTGTTTTTGCCTGCTCTTTCTATAACAAATCTCTTTTAAGCGATTGGAAGCATATTTTTAATTTTATGGAACAAGAGCTAAAATTGAAAATTTCACAAGAGGTACCTCTTTGCTCAAAAAATCGATTTTTAAAAAAATTTTTTTAAAATGCCTAAATTTTTGCTGGCAACCTTGTTTTTGCCTGCTCTTTCTATAACAAATCACTTTTAAGCGATTGGAAGCATATTTTTAATTTTATGGAACAAGAGCTAAAATTGAAAATTTCACAAGAGGTACCTCTTTGCTCAAAAAATCGATTTTGAAAAAAATTTTTTAAAAATGCCTAAATTTTTGCTGGCAACCTTGTTTTTGCCTGCTCTTTCTATAACAAATCACTTTTAAGCGATTGGAAGCATATTTTTAATTTTATGGAACAAGAGCTAAAATTGAAAATTTCACAAGAGGTACCTCTTTGCTCAAAAAATCGATTTTTAAAAAAATTTTTTAAAAATGCCTAAATTTTTGCTGGCAACCTTGTTTTTGCCTGCTCTTTCTATAACAAATCACTTTTAAGCGATTGGAAGCATATTTTTAATTTTATGGAACAAGAGCTAAAATTGAAAATTTCACAAGAGGTACCTCTTTGCTCAAAAAATCGATTTTTAAAAAAATTTTTTTAAAATGCCTAAATTTTTGCTGGCAACCTTGTTTTTGCCTGCTCTTTCTATAACAAATCACTTTTAAGCGATTGGAAGCATATTTTTAATTTTATGGAACAAGAGCTAAAATTGAAAATTTCACAAGAGGTACCTCTTTGCTCAAAAAATCGATTGTTAAAAAAATTTTTTAAAAATGCCTAAATTTTTGCTGGCAACCTTGTTTTTGCCTGCTCTTTCTATAACAAATCACTTTTAAGCGATTGGAAGCATATTTTTAATTTTATGGAACAAGAGCTAAAATTGAAAATTTCACAAGAGGTACCTCTTTGCTCAAAAAATCGATTTTTAAAAAAATTTTTTAAAAATGCCTACATTTTTGCTGGCAACCTTGTTTTTGCCTGCTCTTTCTATAACAAATCTCTTTTAAGCGATTGGAAGCATATTTTTAATTTTATGGAACAAGAGCTAAAATTGAAAATTTCACAAGAGGTACCTCTTTGCTCAAAAAATCGATTTTTAAAAAAATTTTTTAAAAATGCCTAAATTTTTGCTGGCAACCTTGTTTTTGCCTGCTCTTTCTATAACAAATCACTTTTAAGCGATTGGAAGCATATTTTTAATTTTATGGAACAAGAGCTAAAATTGAAAATTTCACAAGAGGTACCTCTTTGCTCAAAAAATCGATTTTTAAAAAAATTTTTTAAAAATGCCTAAATTTTTGCTGGCAACCTTGTTTTTGCCTGCTCTTTCTATAACAAATCACTTTTAAGCGATTGGAAGCATATTTTTAATTTTATGGAACAAGAGCTAAAATTGAAAATTTCACAAGAGGTACCTCTTTGCTCAAAAAATCGATTTTTAAAAAAATTTTTTAAAAATGCCTAAATTTTTGCTGGCAACCTTGTTTTTGCCTGCTCTTTCTATAACAAATCACTTTTAAGCGATTGGAAGCATATTTTTAATTTTATGGAACAAGAGCTAAAATTGAAAATTTCACAAGAGGTACCTCTTTGCTCAAAAAATCGATTTTTAAAAAAATTTTTTAAAAATGCCTAAATTTTTGCTGGCAACCTTGTTTTTGCCTGCTCTTTCTATAACAAATCACTTTTAAGCGATTGGAAGCATATTTTTAATTTTATGGAACAAGAGCTAAAATTGAAAATTTCACAAGAGGTACCTCTTTGCTCAAAAAATCGATTTTTAAAAAAATTTTTTAAAAATGCCTAAATTTTTGCTGGCAACCTTGTTTTTGCCTGCTCTTTCTATAACAAATCACTTTTAAGCGATTGGAAGCATATTTTTAATTTTATGGAACAAGAGCTAAAATTGAAAATTTCACAAGAGGTACCTCTTTGCTCAAAAAATCGATTTTTAAAAAAATTTTTTAAAAATGCCTAAATTTTTGCTGGCAACCTTGTTTTTGCCTGCTCTTTCTATAACAAATCACTTTTAAGCGATTGGAAGCATATTTTTAATTTTATGGAACAAGAGCTAAAATTGAAAATTTCACAAGAGGTACCTCTTTGCTCAAAAAATCGATTTTTAAAAAAATTTTTTAAAAATGCCTAAATTTTTGCTGGCAACCTTGTTTTTGCCTGCTCTTTCTATAACAAATCACTTTTAAGCGATTGGAAGCATATTTTTAATTTTATGGAACAAGAGCTAAAATTGAAAATTTCACAAGAGGTACCTCTTTGCTCAAAAAATCGATTTTTAAAAAAATTTTTTTAAAATGCCTAAATTTTTGCTGGCAACCTTGTTTTTGCCTGCTCTTTCTATAACAAATCACTTTTAAGCGATTGGAAGCATATTTTTAATTTTATGGAACAAGAGCTAAAATTGAAAATTTCACAAGAGGTACCTCTTTGCTCAAAAAATCGATTTTTAAAAAAATTTTTTTAAAATGCCTAAATTTTTGCTGGCAACCTTGTTTTTGCCTGCTCTTTCTATAACAAATCACTTTTAAGCGATTGGAAGCATATTTTTAATTTTATGGAACAAGAGCTAAAATTGAAAATTTCACAAGAGGTACCTCTTTGCTCAAAAAATCGATTTTTAAAAAAATTTTTTAAAAATGCCTAAATTTTTGCTGGCAACCTTGTTTTTGCCTGCTCTTTCTATAACAAATCACTTTTAAGCGATTGGAAGCATATTTTTAATTTTATGGAACAAGAGCTAAAATTGAAAATTGCACAAGAGGTACCTCTTTGCTCAAAAAATCGATTTTTAAAAAAATTTTTT